>OX451736.1:265399208-266614860 GCA_948472305.1 Vicia faba
TATACGTTTTGATGTTAATATATGATGTATGGTGATTAAAATGTGTTTTGAATTGAGTATGATGCTTGGAATCGGAATTGGTATGATCTACACAGAAGCAAAATCGCAACTGAGAAGTTGCTGAATCGCTAGCGCCGTCGGGCGAGCCATCGACGAGTAAGAGGAGAGCCAATCGCCCCAGTATCGCGGGGCGAGCCAGCTGGTGAGAAGAATGGTGAAAAATAGGTCTCCTAGAAAATGTATGGGGAGGGGGTCGTCGCCAGAGCATCGTTGGGCGAGAAAAGCATGGACCCAATCGTGAAGTTTATCGGACGAGCCTCGAGCGAGAGGGAGGCGAGCAGAGCGCCCTCAGGGGTCGTCAGGCGAGCATTAAGCGAGTAGTCTGGCGGCAAAACTTCAAGGTGTCGCAACTTGAGTTTTCGAAATTTGTTTGACGCGTTATTTTAAGTGTTGGAGCTAACGCACATAACTATCTTATGGCAGAATTGTATAAATCATTTTGTGAATTATTCATGTGTTTATATAATTATGATTTGGATTATTATATGTTGGTATACTATGATGTCTTGTTGAAATAACGTAACTGAATGTATTCTAGTGATGTTACCTTGGGTGCTGGTATTTAATGATATTTGTGATGATATGCTAATGATGTGCATATTTAATGTGTATACGTCTTATGTGAATGATGTTGCAATTGACTAGTTGTGGTCAAAGTTTTATGTGACGTTGTTGCACATCGTACATTCATAGCATTTTTGGACGGTGGTCCGCTTGTGACGAGCCTCAATTCCATTGTGTGGATTGAGTGTGTTTGTGATGTACTCCGGTTCCAAGAGGGAATTGATCCTATGGTGGGGATCATGGAGGGTGATGAACCATGTGTTCATAAATTTTGGTATCACATGAATTTAGTCAGTAGTGTTGCATTAACATCTTATGTGGCATTACATGAACTTTGTTGATGAATTGTGATGTGATGATAATTGTGAACTTTGTGATTATATGATGATTTGATGATGAAAGATGTCTAAGTTCCAGTATGACGTATCAGTGAGTATGAAGTGTTTATGAATGACGTGCGTTGATTATATGATTATGTTATGATTACTCACCCTTTCTGTTTGAATGTTGTCTCCATATGGGTAACACGCAGATGCTCAGGAGTAGCTTGTAGGAGCATTAAAGATAGCTTGGAGTATTTTATTATTTCCTTTATTTTAGTGGTGTCTTGCTCTGATATATAACATCGGGTTGGGAACGCTTATTTTGTGAATTTCATGTTTCTTTAGTTAACGCATTATGTGAGTATTTTTGGAGATGTTGAACTAGTTTTAATTCCAACTTTTGATGAGACTAAAATACTATGAGTTTTGATTTGTGAAAACTTTATTTATGACGATGAATCCGCTGTGATGATTTAAATGATGCGTTGAACTATGATCAAATGTTATTTCTATTTTATGGAACTCTTATTATAGAGCAGGACGACATTTTGAGAATGTGTTTTCTATGAAGTGCGGAACCCTTGTGTGGTGATTTTATTTGGTTTAATTCATAACTTATATGATAAATTTGTGTGGGATTATAAGGTTGGTGTTACAGGTTTTACCTTATTAAGGGCATCTTTGATTTTAACCGATTACGAAGGAGGTTTCAAATATGTGGTTTCTAGATATGAAATCTTCCTCAATTGCTCTTTGATGTGCAATTTTATGGTGTCATCATCCTTTGCAAATTTATCTTGGATTATTTTCCACTCGGTCTGGATGTGTATACCTGCTTTACCATCCTTAATCATACCATTATCATCAAACTAGGATCTTTTCCAATGACTGTATACATCATCCATACGTATCGGAGAATTAATCTTTAATTTTTTTGCAATGAGACAAGAACATGGAAGACCATAAGTCTTCCTTAATGTGCATCCACACTTTGTCTTATCTATACCTGTTTATTCTACTTGCTTAGCTTCATAAAAGATTAAATTCAATGCAAACTGATATACACAAAAAATCAATTGAGAATAGAGAATGTTGTCTTTGAACCTATGTTCTTGTACCATTATGCTTCGACCAAAAGTGGTTTGTATTTCTGAATGTTGGTTTTGGAGCATTTGATTCACACCGTCCCTACCTCTATAGAAATCACTCTTACTATCAACCAACCATTTCTTCAATGTCGAATGTACTGATTCGGCTTTGTTAGTTATTGTATTGTTGAGGTGTCTAACCTGGTCGATTCATGCACAGACAAAGTATGGATATCGACAAAGTATGGTTGGTGCCTACCACGGGTTTTAGTTGACTCCTCACATTTTTTATAATGTGATATCGACAAAGTAACCCGTAGGATGTATGAAACACCTTTACAACCTAATTGATTAGTGCGGTGTCTCGATCGGTGACAATTACCTTCAACATGTTTTCTTGGTCCTTCAACAAAGTCTTGCACACTTCCAAGGCCCAAGCAACGTTGACCTCTTTTTCAGATTCCAAATATGTAAATTCCACTAAAAACATCTTCTCCATAGAAGTAACACCAACAATTTCAAGAAATGGAAACCTATAATTATTGTTCTTGTACATTGCATCAATAATGAGGAGAGTAGAAAATGTGTTGAACAACTTGATACTTTTAGGATGAGTCTAGAAAATGTTCTGAATAGTTACTTTATCATCACATACTGCAAGTATGTTTTTCGGAGCCACTCTGATTAAAGACATGTTCGACACAATTTCCTTCTCCTCCGGTTTAAGACGACACACGATGGAATGACTGGCTAGCTTTGTTTTCAAGTAATGGTTATGTATTCCAGACAATACATTAAATTTCCACATCTCATCCACGCTACAATTTCTACGTAGTTTAAACGAACAACCACACTTTCTCATTCTGGTGTCATCACGTTTCAACTTCCAAATCGGGGAAACATAAGTGAACTTCTCTCACATCTCATGGTTACAAATGCTTGTCTTCTATTTAAACCATTATCAGACCTTCAAAAACAATATCAAACCCCAAATTCTTAGCTACCATGCGGATCCATTGAAGCATATGTTTGCAAGCACTTTGTCGTTGTTCATTTATGAAACGTTGACCAACGTCTATCTCTATCTACTTAACATCATCCTTCACTTTTTCTGATTTAACATCAATGCTTAACTTCAACTAGTTTAACAGTATCATTCGCTTCATCTTGTTTTACATCGTGACGTACAACCGCTTTGAGAAACATATTCGAGTGAATCATATCTAATAAGAAATAAAACGGAAAAATGCTTTAAAACCAATAACAGAAGAATTCGGATATACATATCTAAAATAATGTATGGGAGTTTGAATATTACATATTCGGACAAGGCGAACGTTTTTTCAACACAAACTCAAAATTAATGCAAGCAATTATGGATGAAATGAAAAAAAAATTACCTTAAATTGTAGCTTATTATACTACCTTTGATGTGATAAAATGCAAGAAATCTGATTTGAAAACAAAAAATTGATTGATCATGAGATTTTTTTAAAGGTTTTTTTATTATGGAGGAGTTTGAAGAAAGAGGAAGATAATCATGCAATTCAAGTTTTCGGTTGACATTTACAGATATACATCTCCAAAAATATCACTAAATGGTTGAAAAAATTCTCTAAATGAAAAGGTGACTTCGGAGATGTATCTCTGAATTTACTCTTTGATGGATTCGGAGATACATCTCTGAACGCGCCAAATACCATTTTTTGAGAAAATTTAATTCGGAGTAGGCATGACAACAAAACTCATATTTGCAAGTACTCACCCAAACTTGTCCCGAAGTTGACAGAAAAAACCTGCTTTGACTAAGTTTAGGTTTTCCCCAATTACAAAATATTTGGATTGGATAATAGAGACACTGGTACTCATTCCGAATCCCCCTTATTTATTTCATTATATACATTATTATTTATTTTTTATAATTTAGAATATTAATTATGTAGTCAATGTTTTGATAATTTGATTTGTATTTATTATTTAAAATATGAGAAATGTATGTATGAAATTTTTTGAAATTGCTTTAGTTTATTATTTATAATGTAATTTGATTTTGAAAAAACTAAATATTTCTATTAAAAAAATTAATTTTATTAAATGGATGGTTTTGATGCAGAGATACCTGAATCCAATCCAAATCCATTTGGGACGGGTTTGAATTTTAATTTTCCATTCTCGTTTGAATTTTGGGGGGAACGGAAATTATTTGGGGATTCAGATTTGAATTTAGGTTTGAAAGAGGTAAAAATTGTTCCTGACCCGCTCTGTTGCTATGCCAAATTTGGAGATGCACCTCCTAATACCTCTTCAAAATATTTTCAAATTTTTAGAGGTGTGTTCCATAGTACAAGGGTGCAATTGTCAAAAATAAATTAGCAGTGTTTATCATATATCTCTACTTGCCATACTTTTCATTAAATCCATGATCTTCTGTTATGATTAATGGAATAATTACCTTGAACTTGTTTCAGAAAAAGAGAAAAAAAAGACGTAGCCAAACTAGCTTTTCCTTAAACCCTGTTAAAAACTCTCCTGTAGGTCAAACCACTGATTCTGACAAGCATAATTCTAAGAACAGTTTATCAAAAGAAATAGATAATCCGAATATTGCTACATGAGTTTTCATAAGAATAACTGATAACAGGAAAGAAAACAATAAATGTTTTTCTGGGATAAGATTATTGAACTATGCCGCTCTATAATAATGGAAAAAATCAGCTGCAAGATAAGCAGTTCCTGTAACTTGTCAGTCTAGCACTCCTTGCTAATTAGAAGTGCTTTAGATATGCAACAATACAATTTATAATCTACTTAACTATAATAATACAAACTCTTGCTGTCCACAGAAAGCCGATCCAACTTCATTTACCTAACACTGGTGTGTGCCTTTGAACACCAATAAATTATGCATGAATCTTTCAAATCCACCATTATAACAAATTGATGTGCCCTGCTGCAAAACCCAACAATAAGGAGTGTGATACTCGTGCTGAAGAGACCTTATAATCGGCCATGTATCACTAAACTTCAAATTGATATAAAATACATGCTCTATTAACATTATGCCATGCATCTCTTCCCGTCTCTTGAAGAGAAAACAAGATGATTTTCATTAATTTTATACTCCCAATTTGATAGCTGCGTCAATTGAATCAATAGAGTTATTTTGTTGTCCCCAAAGCTGTGCATATCTTCCTGCATTTTCTAAGAGCATTTCATGTGGCCCATGCTCAACCACCTTTCCATTTTCCAAAACAATAATCTGAACGTTGCCAAAAGAAATATTTTAATATAAGTTATGTAATGGCAAAAAAGGAATATATAGGATGGATATCTGAACTAAAGATGATTTATCATAAATCTACTGTTATGATGAGATCTACTTTTTTATTGTGTTTTGCCTTTCGATGAAGATGTGTCCAACATATAGATTGCTAATCAAATTAGATCAATAAAATGCATTCTGGAATAATTTGTGCAAACTTTACATAAAATACGTAATATATATGATAAATTTTGTGGATAACAGAAACACATTCTTATATAGTTTACAAAATTCAGAACTGTTCAAGGATGTTAATCTAAATAGAGAGGGCTTACCTCATCACACTGCATTGCAGTGGTGAGCCTGTGTGCAATGAATATGGAAGTTCGATTCTTTGATACTGACTTCAATGCACTTAAAATCTCTGCTTCTGTTGTGCTGTCAAGAGCACTTGTAGCTTCATCACACAACCTACAAGCAAAATACGGAAATTAAAATAAATTGGACTAATATAAAAAGTGAGTGTATGTATGGGTATCCAGTTTAAAAAATGTTTCAACTATCAGAACTGTAACACTTGTAATCTAAAATATCTAAAATAGGAAAGCACCACTCAAGTTTTAATAGAAATTACTGTACAACTATAAGACTTGCAATGTTGCATGAAATTTAACATTGAGTACAAAAAAATAAACAGAATATATAGCGATAAAACATTGGATGAGTGGCAAGACAAGACAAGGATTATAAATTCAATCATTAGAGACATTGTTGGGCTAGCACCCACTATAGAAAAGATGATAGGGCCTCGTCATAGGTTGTTTTGGGCATGTGTTGATAGAAGCCTGGCTAGAAGGAAGATAAAAAGTTAGGATACTCACAGTATTGCAGGTGCTTTTAAGAAAGCTCGAGCAAGAGCAACACGCTGCTTCTCACCGCCACTTAGCTGTAAAAAAGCCATAGTCAGTGAAAAATTGAGATTGTCATCGTAAAATTTTATTTGCATCAGGGAGAGGACTCAATAATGTGAAGTTTGTGTTCCTTTCTTTCCCCGCAAGCATGTCGATAGGGACTCGGGTGTCAAGGGGTGCCCACCTCCTGCATCGAGTAGTATAGAATACTCGGTGTAGTATTTAAGTGACTTAGCTCTTCTCCATTGGCAGCCAAATTTTAAAAGATGATTCTTCAAAGTGCTTGTCCACATCAAGTCACAACTATTGCAAACTACAATCATCACACCAAAGCCATGCCAAAGAGATTGCATCTTTTATATTGGTTTTATATTATTTTGCCATGTGATCGTGTCTGACAATGGATTTTCTTTTATATGCATCTATATTATGGGTGACTCTTCCAATGATTTGAGATTTGCAATAACATAACCATATGTATCCTAAATAAAATATCATAAAAGTACAATACTGAAAAACATTATCCAGAATAAAGAGGTTTCAACACCTTGAGCCCTCGCTCTCCCACAACAGTGGAGTATTTCTCAGGAAAATTCATGATAGTATCATGGATTGCTGCTTGACGGGAAGCTTCATAGACCTATCATGTAAGCATACAGTAATAGGCTAAGAACAAGTTGGAACCTAACAAAGGAAATTTGTAAAGTGGAGCAGCAATTAAAGGTATAGCACGACAAAAGTTACCTCCTCTTCTGTTGCTGAAAGCCGACCATAGTGAATGTTATGAAATATAGTATCATTGAAAAGTACCTGCACATAATCACTCAGGTTTCACAGTTTGCAAGATCTATTAAGGAAAACAATATGTGATTCAAGAGATAGATGTTTTGTTAACTTACAGTATCTTGTGGAACAACGCCAATAGACTTTCGTAAACTCTCAAGGGTTATATCCCGAATATCTTGATCATCTATCTTTATCTGTAAAGTACAAGTTGTGAATGGAATGGGAGAGAAGCAAGTCCACCTTATATATAAAAGACGACAACCAAGCTTTCCATGTATGACGTATCAAACCATGGCATTGGACTCTAGTATAAGCCCTAATGATATAAGACACTCTACTTGCAAAAAATAACTTGTGATCTTTAGAGCCATATAGCACAGATGTATATAAATCTAGTGTCTATCAATCCAAATAGGACAGTAAACATTAAATGTTATAAATAGCATGGCAATATAGCTTAAATCCAATAAAAAGTAGATTCATCTCTTACACTTCCAGAATGGGGATCAAAAAATCTGAATAGCATTCTGAGAATGGTTGATTTTCCTGTCAAACGAATGAATGTGAAACATGTAAAAAAAACACATTTCTAACATAGACTATTCACAGGCCAGAAAATAAAACACAACCATATCAAAAATTTGAATACCAATGCATTTCATGTTTTAGAAGTCAGTATAACTGTATAACACACAAGATCTGATGGAAATTAAACATCAATACAAAAGGGTGATTCATGGATGGGTTGTCAAGCATGGTCTTCCATCAGATACCTTGTCAGCGCCTTAGAGGCCACAATGGCAATGTCCATTATCATTGACTAGGATAATGGAAATAGAATATCAGCATTGACACATATAACTAAAACTAGATGAATAAGCCCACAATTGACTAGGATCAGCTGTTAGTGGTGATCTGAACTGGTTTTTGAAGAAAATGGATGACAAATTCGATGGATGTGCCCCCAAAAGTCATGCTGAAGGCCGCTTATGGGTGGTGTAATGAACCTGAAACTTTGTTGTCTAGCAGATATGTGCCTTCCATTCCAATGGCAGTAGGTATGTGCATGGGGTGGTTACCATATTTTAGGTTTGGTTTTTTAAAACCATTTAGGTTAAATCAGATTATTTTTGACGAAATAGTTTTAGGTCTGGTTTATGAAGATATGGTCTTAACATGAGTTTATAAGTGGTTGTAATCCTCGTCTTACAAGCCTATTTTGTAAGGGTTGAGTTAGGCTCAACCACAATTCTAAGACTCCGGATCATAAAAGGGAGATCAATCTCGAAGAATCTTATTATTGGGAAAGGAAGGATCATAGATTCATTTGCCCAGTTTTGTTGCAAGTGGCCCATCAGATTGGATGATAGTACCACAAGAAGCCAGACCAGAGCCAGGTTGGTGATGGGACCAGGTGGTGGAAAATGAAGAAACATAGCCGGGATCATAGAAAGGTGTCTTACACAAGTGGACTGAATGCTAAAGATACTAAATTCTGGAAACAAAAATTGTACCACTATTTGAAAAAATTAAACAGAGAACTGGAAACTATAGCAGTGTAAATATATAAGCCATCTAACTGAAGGTTGTGTAAATTTACAAATAATTTTATGGAAGGAAGTGCTATGTATTTTAATTCTGAACAGATGTGACTCGGTGTTAGAAAATAAATAAAAAAAGGAAGGAAAACTTGAGGATCTAACTCAATGAACAATAAGCTTTTCAATCTAGGCGATACAAACACCAGAAGAAGCTCATCAGCAGCCAGATGGTTGATAGACTCTAGCCAAATGTTCAGTAACTGCTACCTAAGTGGCCATCAAGTGCTATTGTAGTACCAATCATTGGTTACAATTGGGAGAGACAAACAACAGCACAGAAGTAGCTATCACCCCAGCCACTGATAATTATACGACCCCTTCACAATTTTCACATATATTAAGAAAACTAGGTAGTGTATTATTATGTCTATTTTGTGTACAAATGCTCCTAAAATAGCATCTTCCAAGATACTTAGTGGTAGTAATTAGGGGTATATTTAGAAAATTAATAAATGTATCTACTAATTTGAAATGGGACTTATGTTTAGAGACAATTTTTGCCATAAGGTGCTTATAATTAGGGACCGGGCAGTAAGTACCCTGGAGAAAATCATTTTGATATATTGCTAAATGGGTAAACATATATCCATGGAACAATTTTTCTTTCTGACCATAGGCAGAAGAAAAATGTTTCTAACAGCTTTGCACATAAAATCATTTAAGAATATAAATAATCTCATCATGGTGAAGCTTACCACTTCCACTAGTCCCAACAATTGCAACACTTTTACCAGCTGGTACAAGTAATGATATCCCATCTAGTATCTTTCTTTCTGTGAGGTAACTGAAGCATGAATCAATATATAATTACAAATATTAGTCAAAACAGGAAAGTTGTATTTGATCAGCATGTTAGCTTTTTAATACAGCAAATGATATTTTTGCAAATTCAAATTTCCATGCCTTCCATTCTGCAACTAATTAGCAAGCAAGATTCAACTAACATTACTTCTTATTAATATTCATGCAATATTTAGGTATGTATTTTGGAAATTTTGTGGTAAGTTTTTCTATCTGTACAGATTTGTGTAATTCAGGAAAACCCCATGAATCAATGGATCTTCAATTAGATTTAGAGCAGAGATTTCTTACAGATATAAACCATAAAGGTGACACTAGTTTATCTTTTACTTTCAGAGAAAGAGTATAAAAATAGATTAGTCTATTCTTTTCAAAAAAATATTAAACTAGTTTATTTTAAAGAAATGAACCGAACATTGAAAACGCATAAGTGTGTAAGTGTTTGTAACAGGCATTTTTCTTAGACTTATTCTTAGTTCTAGAAAGGGAAAAAATGAATATGCAAGTATTTTGAAAGTCCCATCTAGTTTTACATGATTATTGTCATTCTACTAATGCAGAGTGGAATATTTGGAACTCTGCTGGAATTCACATTGGAATAAGTTACAGCTGGAATTTGTTTCAAATAGCACTGTTAACATAAAATGTTCCTCTTCCTTACTATTATAATTCCTTGGTGAATGTATAACTATTGTATGATGTGTAATAAACGCAAGTGATTCTCAAAACACACTCCAGAGTGCAAAACACAATCCAGAACGTTTTGTTTAAGAGAATTTGTGTTTGAACTAAACACCAGCGAATATTAAATATAGAGTATATGAATAAAAATACAAGTGTTACAGTTACCCTATAAGTCCGTAATTACATAAACTCAATTAATAACTATCATATTCATGTTAATTCCTACTGAAAATATGGGGTTTTAGATATAGACAGAAGAAAAAATATAAACATTTTTTAATCAAGAAATTGGTTTTATACAACTGTGGAATAAAAAATTTGTGTATTTTTATCTTTTTAAGTATTGTTAAACATTGGAACAAGAAGTTGTCTCAGTTTGTTTGAGTAACAAAAATTTAAGAGTTTTGTACTGTATCTCATTAATAGATTTACATATTTGAACTGTCCCATAACTACTTTAAAAATTAAAAATGAACCGGATGTGTTAGCTAAAAGTCAATTAAAGGAATAGTAGCATTATTATGGAGTAAAGGGACAATCACGCACCCAAAATGTACATTCTCAAATTGAACCTTCCCCCCAGTAAGTTTGAGAGGCTTGGCATTTTCTTTGTCCTTAATGTCTGCTCTTTCCTGTAATTATATTAAGAAAAACATGTAATATCTCAAAGTCATGCAAGAAAAGAAGATTTCAGTAAACATAGTCACATACACAGCATGTATTCGAACTTCGGATAAATGAAGCCACAATTTATGAGGGAAATCACAATTCGACACTGATCAGATTGCCATCTATATTAGGAAACATTATATACTTTGTAAAAGATCCATTCGTAGAACTGACACCTTTGATAACTGATTCCAGCCTAGGAAACCTTAAATGTCATGGGATCCAAAATGAGTGTGTTTCTTTTTCTACCTAGGCTTACTTTGTATAATTCTAACCTAGGTGTGCATCAGAAATAACTGAATAATATTCTTATATTCTTTAATTTCTAAGAATTTGCAATATGAACATAGTTACAGAGAATGTGTTTCTTATGCAAGTATTCCGATAAGTTCACTAGAATGTTGAAATTTCATCACTAGTAGAAAGAACTAAACCAACTAATTTATTTAATATGTAAGCAGAAAAAAATACCAACTCAAGAAATAATTCAACGAAGGTATTCTTCTTATTTATAAAAGGGGAGTTTTCAAATAACAGACATGGGAAGTTGTACTAACAATCAATCTAGAAATATCTACAGATTTACTTGATAAAGGATATGAATTATGACTTGATGTCTTTCTCCTTTATTATTTCTCTCTATAAATAATGATTACAACATATACAAGTAGTTACCGCTAACAATTACAATTTATGGGAAACAAAACATTTTCTAATTTGTCTAACCTATTCTAGGAAAGTTGATGAATACAATTAATATTATTTCCTGATTCACACGTATCTGCTCTGTTTTTGTTCATTTTCCAGTTTTCCTCCTCTGCTCCTCTTATTCTTCCTCTCCTTTGCTATGTTTCCCCTGCTCTGATTTCCTCTCAAACCCTATCTGTTTTGATATTTTCCTCGTCTGTTATGTTATTACTTTCCCCTCTTCGTGTTTGATACTTTTTTCATCTGTTCTGATATAATTTTCCCCTCTCTCTTTTCTGATTTTCTTTCCCGTGTTTAGATATCGTTTCCCATCAGATCCTGATCTGAACTTGCTTCAAAGATTTCATGAATTTTCAGTTATTTGTTTAACTTTAATTAACTGGGTCTTCGTAGTATTACTAATGTAATCTGTCCAAGAAATACCAAATAGTGGACATCCTGCTGTCCCACATTCGGGGTCGGTTGCTCAGCACCGCTTTCTGGAATTGACTACTTAGTATTCAGACAATTAAGTCACTTCATTCTTGTTTTTATGTAGGTATGTTGTGTACCAAGAAGAACTCCTCGGACGGAAGCTCGGATATTAGCATTAGGAGGAAACTGGTATTTTATTACAAAGAATAAGGGAATTCTACATGAACACAACAACGTAGAACTTCGAGAGTATGCAGTTCCCTATGGCCCAAGGGCACAATTCTTTCCAAAATGATGATATCACTCCCTCCATTCCCTTCTCTTATGAAACTTATTTCAACCTAGCCCTCCAACTAACCCAGTCTAATTATTTTCAATTGAGTAACTAACTGGGTGGAACTACCTAACACTTACATATCATAATATATGTATACCGTGTTCACACACACAAGTCATCAGGTGAAACAAAGAAACTTCATAATCAAAAATACACATTTAGAATTCAAGAGGAAGATAACTTTTTTAAGGTTTAATGAGGAATATACCTCAAGTAATTGGAACATGGATTTCATGTCAATTAGACTCTGTATAGTTTCGCGATAAACACTACCAAGGAAATTGAGGGGAAGAGACAGTTGGAAGAGAAGCCCATTTACCATCACCTGTATATTGAGTTAGATTATTATCCAGGTCATGATTAACTATTAAATATGGACAGAACTTTTACATTTTACTTTATTGTATATAAATAAAACAATCAATACGTTAAATCAAAGAGAAGCCAATTACAAAGATACTGCAGGATAAGTGAGTGATCTTCAATATAAAAGAAAAACATGTGCATTAAAGAACTAATAAAATCATCAGTGAAGAAAAGCTACCCTCAACATAAAATTTAATTTGATGAAACATTACCAAATCACCAACAGTCATTGAGCCATTCATGATCCCCTGAGAACACAGAACCATTGCTGTTGAAAGAGCAGCACTAAATATAGCATTTTGACCAAAGTTCAACAAAGCAAGACTGTGTTGGGTTTTCAGAGCAGCATCCTCATACCCTGAACAATAAGATCACAAATCACAGCAGCACAAGCACATAAATCAGACATCAGAACTAAGAAAGCATTCAAAAGTGAAATGACA
Source organism: Vicia faba (assembly GCA_948472305.1). NCBI lineage: Eukaryota > Viridiplantae > Streptophyta > Magnoliopsida > Fabales > Fabaceae > Vicia > Vicia faba. The sequence goes on from OX451736.1 coordinate 265,412,226, forward strand.
GAAGAAGCTACAATCGTTTTTGTTTTGTAAATAACAAACCAAATCATACAAAATCTACAGACACTGGTATCTAGTTATTCTTTGACAGCAAGATATTTCCATTCCTTCTTAGGCTATAGGTCTAACTCTACTCCACAAAATCGGCTTGTAAGGAGAATTGTCTGATAGCTTTATAATCTCTATTTAGGTTGTACCTAGGGTTGGAAATGAGTCGAGTCGAGTCGAACTCGCCTCAGCTCAGTTCGACTCGTTAAGAATTAGCCGAGTTCGAGTTCATCACAAACTTTTTTTTCAGCTCAAACTCGACTCGTTAAGAATTGGCCGAGTTCGAGTTCATCACGAACTTTTTAAAGTCTATTTTTTTATATATATATTTGACATTTTAAATTAATATTTTTTAAAACTTATCTAAATAGTTAACTTTGATGAATAATAGTTAACTTTGATGAATAATATGACAATTAAAACAATCTTATTTATCCTTGTATTCACAAGAATTATAGACAATATTTCTAGTTTTCATATAATATAAGTTTCATCTCAAAATAATATTTGTAATTCAAGATATTATCATCAAAAGTAGGTAATATGAGCAAATAATGAAATGTTATAACTTAAGTTTGTAACATATATTTTACTATGTTGAATTTGGAGTTTTTTTAATCAATAGAATTGTAAATTATTTTATCATCTTTCAAATGATATAAATAAATATGAAAACTAAGTATTGATGTCTTCATGAAACTTATATATCGACTCAGTTAATGAACCAAACGAATCGAACTATACATAGCTCAAGTTCAACTCATTTATTTTACAAACTTAATTTTGAGCTCCAGTTCGACTCATTTGGTTCATGAACCAAATCCAACAAATTAATTACCGAATCGAATCCCAAACTATTTTCGAGCTGGTTCGGTTCATTGCCGGCCCTAGTTGTACCTCAAGCCAATGTAGGACTTGGATTTTGTCCAATAAACCAACTCATGCCCAAGCTTATAGGGCTCGGTGTGTGAATAATATGGGTGATCCACAAATAACGAATACTTCCTTTGGAATGAAATATAAGCAAAAAGGGTATTTGAAAAGTTTATGTATCTGATCTTAATTTTGAACCAGATACATCAACTTTTCATATATCACTTTTGCTTATATTTCATTTCCCGGAGGGAGTATAAAATAGGCTTCCGTAGCATCCTAAGCTTTAGGTTTAGTAAGCCCACAAAACCATCTTGTAAAGTTAAGATTTCCAAATTTATAAGCCGTATTAAGGTCATACATCAAGTCAGTGTGTGGATTGGGTTTATTCCAAAATGAAGGAAGTTGCTCAAGAACTCAAAGTCTTAAACTCTGTTTGACCAAAACACCGATTACTTACTCTTTAGGTACTTGTCATAATGATCAGTTTCATGAGCTTCATTATTGAAATATTTGACCGTCTGTAAAACAATAAAAAGAAAGAAGAAAAATAAATAAATCCCATAGTGATAGTCAAATTAAAGATAATAAACAGCATAAATAAATGAACACATTGGTATTAGTGAATGAAATGCTGACCTCATAGTTAATAAGTGAATCAATAACCCTAGTACTAGCATCATTATCAGCCTTATTCATGGCTTTCCTGAATTTAGTCCTCCACTGAAAAGATAAAAGGAAATATAAGAGTAAAGAACTTTTCAAAAATCCATTTTTCCTACCAGTGCAGCTGCCCAATAACAAACATACTAAGAACTGAAAATACAAAAAGTGAAATGAGAGTCTAGATCTGCTCCATTTGCTAAACTGTCCGGTTATCCGGTTCCAATCACAGATATTTGACACGTGGTGATTACAACTTTTAACGGTCCAGATTAAAGTGAATATTTATATTTTTAAAATAAAATAAAAAACCTCAGTACGTTGTTCCACCGCTTGAAGCATTGATAGTGGTTTAAACTCAGAAAAATGGTTCAACAATTGCAATGACACTTTAGCATATCAACAAAACTTTTACTTTCTTTTGTTTAGTGAAAGGCCGCACATTTCTTCACTTTCTCTTTTCAATCCACAAATTTCAATCGACGCCACTTTGAATTGAATCAAATGCATACTTTGAATTTAAAATTAAAACAGAAAAAGGGAAACAATTTTGAATCTGAAAGGTTATGTTTCAATCAACATATTCTGAGAAAAATCTGTGGGAAGAGGGATGTTTCCATGAACATTGAGACGCCAGATTTCATTTCAAATGTTAAATTTACAAATAGAAAAAGGGGGAAATTGGAAATAATTTCATTATAGTTGTCGTATTACATTATAAAATAGTTATAATCTCTAATACATATATTGAATTACGGAGCTGGAAAAAAAGGGTTGAAAATATAAAGAACAATCTGAAGAATAAAGGTAGAAAGGTGAGGGCATAGTGAGCACTTTAAGATATGAATTCACGCTAAGAAGAAGAAGGAGGTCTGAGTTAACCAAGATGCTTGTGTTTCTCTTTTTAATTTGTTTTTTTTAATATTAGTTTTCAAACTTTGAATCTGAACCGTTAAAAATTATCGACTCCACGTGTCAAATATCTGTGATTGAAACCGGATAACCGGACAGTTTAGCAAATGGAGCAGATCTGGACTCGTGAAATGAAGTACAAAAGGTTCCACAATGCCAGTAATGTATGAGAAGACAAATGAAAATAGAAGAATACCAAACTATCCCAACCTAAGCATATTTCATGTTTACCTGGGTGATAGAAAGTGTGAAAACAACATAAGCGGCAACTGACAGTGAAGTAATCCATGCAAAAGGTGCTCCAAATTTGTAGGCCAGTATACCTGATACCATAGATATCTGGATGGATATGTGTTAAATCTGTTGAAGTTGTTCAAGAAGAAAGAAGCAAGAGTTGGGATGATAAAAAAAAGTTGAAAATTCGTTATTGAAAATGATAGACAGAAACATAGACACCAGGAAGTCAAAGCGGAAGATACAATTCCCATAAAATATCTTCTGTGGTCCTAAATTATCTAGTCTGCGTAGGGAAAACATGACTCACCTAAGCAACAAGAATAAAAACTGAGGCATACCTCTAATACGGTGGGTACTACATTGAACACCATAGCGGAGAGAATGAAATTTATTGCACGGCTACCACGATCAATTATTCGACTTAATGCACCAGTTTCTCGACTGGAAAAGAAAAACTAAGCTTGTGAGAGGCATACACAATGAAACAGTAGACAACAAGCCCACAAGGCAGAAGAGAAGCATAAGTAGAGGTGAATTAGCCACAGGACAGAGAAGTCTCTTCTCTCATATATTATCCTTCCTTTCAGTATTTCATTACATGCTCTTTGCCTGTTAGTTGTTACTTGTGTAATCAAACCTGGACTTTCTGGGTTTTCTCAATCATTTGTTCACACACACACACACATATATGTATGTAATAATAGAGACTGATTAGCCATTTCTGCATGGCAGAAACCATACCTTAGATGATATCGAAGGTCAAGGTCGTGCAAATGTGAAAAAACCTGCAACAGTCAGATACTAACATAAATTGAATACCTTGATATTATCATACAACCAATTATTCTGTGATTTTGCGAAGAAGAAAAAGAGGTGTAATACAGATAGAACTAATTGGTATATTTTACTGAAAATGGGGAAGAATCCGCTTTGATTACAACAATGGCGGCACTTCAAAGGTCTGCCTACCTCCCAATGCCATAAGGCTCTATTCCTCTCAAATTAGAAGATGCTGCCATCTCTAATCCTCCTATCTATTTATAGGCAGCATGCCGTATTTATTTGGCCTAACTACCTCTAAACAAAGCTACTAACAAACTAACCAACTAATTAACTAACAAATAACAACTTCTTAACTAACAATAGGAGACCTAACAGATATACACCGGAAGTTTTCATATAATAAACGAAAAAAACTAATTTACTGAAAATTCTTTTACTTCTCAGATGAACCAAACTCATGAAAGTAGCATACCTTTCTTGAAACTAATCGAATTGTTCGCAGTGCTACCTTGGAAAACAAAGCAGTCCGCAGTTCTGCAAAAATTAGTTGTATCATTTAAATATAAATCAACAGAATGTATCTTGAAAAACCAAGGCTCTTCTCAAAGAAACATAGCTAAAAGTAACTACATCAATATTGTAATGCCAATATCGAATCGAGAAGAATCGCATCTACCATGTTAGCTCATGAGCTATTTGAGGCTTTGCTTGCTACAGCTCCATAAGTTAGACTAATTAGTTAGGTTTAAGCAAAAAGTTTATGCTCGTTTAGTTTTCAGATGTTGGTGTGCATGTGTATGCATGTATGTGTGTGTAGTGATAGGACAATTTTTATGAGATTGAGCAAAGTGAATTTTGACCATTAGATCTAACCATGAATGATCACCATTCATGTATAATTGGTTAAATGGTCAAAATTCAACCATTCATGTATAATTTTATGTGTGTGTCGTGGATGGTCCAGATTAACATTAACCCTTATTACCTATAAGATATTGAATACACTTCAAGTCTTTCCCAAAGTAGCATATTATATGCCAATTTGTATAAACATCTTCACAAGCACTTGGAAAAAAAAGAAATAATCGAAGAATCTTACAAAGTAAAAACTTAAAATTTATTTCAATTGAGACGTTCTCATAGACATAAGCTAGAAGCTATTCCAAACCAAACTAAATCGTAATATACTTTTGTTAAGTAACACTAACTAATTATAGGATGTACAGTGGCAAAACAAACTTAAGAAAAAATAAACTATTGAACTTTATGCTACAAGATAAAATGTTATTGAGCTCACAGCGAGTTGAGTTTTAACCAACAAAATGAGTTCATTTCTCATTGAGCTTGAGCCAAGGGAGTTATTATTGAGCCACCTGAGCCAAGCCAAGAACAACTCATCTCATTAACAACCTCATCTCATTGACAACCGTACTAGCGGCAGCACTGAAGACGGATAAGCTTGCAAAAGCCCGTTTAGATCACAAGCAATGGTTTGGACAGGTGCCTAAAAATGGGAAACCTTCTGACATGTTTATTAGTAGCTATTTTAGCTATTTTTGTAATACTTTATTCTCTTTTGGGAAGATCAAACCTTGGGTAACTATTGGGTTTGACTATGCTCTCAAAGAGTTTGAACTTGAAGTCACACTATCAAGTTTCCATGATTCTTAATTAGTTGGGAAGCTTGGGTTCCTATCAGATGAGAACTTCATTAGCCAAGCTCATGGGCTCAATCATTGAAGATCTATCTGAACCATGGTAAATATTTATTGCAAATTTAATGTTTAGTTTTCTGAGAATTTGGCATATTTTGAGATTTTCTTTTTCCTACAATTTGTGTCACTAATATTATGAGCATGTCTGTTTTAAGGGTGTTGTGGATGTCGCGGCACAACTGCACTCCTATTTCGGCTATTTCCTTTGCTTTGTTTTCATAATTCATTTCAGCTCTTAAATGTATACTTTATCCCAGCTCTTGCTACTAGTTGGCTGATTTCTATTTCTCATATTTCTTTTTAAAAAAAGCTTGTTTTTCCAAACATAATGCAAATTTAAATCCTTAACATGAATAAAGGTCCAAATCCATGGAGTATAAAATGTAACTTCAACATGTGTTTTCAAAAGCTTAGTCATTAAAATTTAGAATTTTAATGACTTCCAAGTCTATACCAATAGGTAAATCCAGCTTTAATAGGCAAACAAACAAAACAAGTATATCAATCATTTCATTTACAAATACCGTTGAAGGCAGAAGCTCCAGAACGTGCAATCCCGTATCCAATCAATACTGCCACGGGAGTAGCAAAAAGCGCCATCACAGTAGGATTCGAAGCAACAGCGCCAGCATTGCCCGTGGCAGTATTCAACCAATCAACTGCAAGCTTGAATAAGAAAGGGACCTGAACATTCACAACCTGAAAGATAAAATAGTAGCATAAACCACACAAATGAGTGACTTAGCAGCATAGATCAATTACCAACAACAATAATCATTTATCGTCATCACTATGTTAAGTAGCTGACCACAACACAGTGAATAAGAAGGTGTCAGCAAGAGCTAATTAGAGCTGAACTTAAAATGGCATTAGTACTTGTGTAATTTTTCATTAGAGCTTATAAAAGTAGCTTATGTTATGATATGTGCTCATAAGAAATTTTCAATTGATTTAGAGTGAATACCCAATTCGTACCCTTAAATTATAGACTCTCAATTTAGTCCTCACATTATCAATATTCCAAAATGATCTCTAAACTTGTTAATCAGGTTCACTCTGATATTGGATATGCTATCAAATACATCTCTAACATTATTCATTTAGGCTCTTTTTGCGAATTAGCAGGGGAGGGGAAGGGAGGTCTTTAGGGGGGAGTCAAGGGAAAAATATTGAAATCTTCCACATTGTCTAAGAGAGTGTTTTTGAAGAGAACGATAAAAGAATATTTATTATTAATATATTTTTAAGTTAGAGAGTATTATAACCACACATATTAAATTTGAAGAATTTATCCAAACCCTACAAAATCCTCCTTCAGTACAATTTTTAGTTTCCCCATTTTGGAGGATTCTGTATTATGAAGAAAAACTAACCATCTATTCAAGTTGGGTGATTATAATTTCATTCATTTCCCTTTACTCCTTCCTTTTATCAAAAGCCCTCATTTTCTTTTCCCTTTACCCAAAACCCTACTCTTTCTTTCCCTGCGAACTTGCAAATAGAGTCTTAGTTTCAAATGCATCTCCGACATTACCAACATAATATCATTATAGTCCCCGCAAATATCAATAGATGGACGAATTTGACTAGTATTTTGGCATTTCAAGGATAGGTTTGTGATATTGCTAATAAAGAGGACTAAGTTGGTAAGGTCCTACAATTTCAAAGATCAAATCAGCCATTTACAAATTTATTTATTTTCATAATTTCCCATAACAATTTATAAAACTTTTTACAAAGCACAGCATAGTTTCTCTCATTCACAACTTGTACATAAGCAATTTATCTATTTGCCAAATGACACTAAGTAAGTAACCATATAAATCTAACCTTAGCTCCAACAAGTAAAAACAATGCGGCAACAACCCGAAACCGAAACTCAAGATTATCTTTCATCCAAAGGTAACTCGCAAGCACCCGAAGGATCTTGATATCGGCAACTTGTCCACCAGGTGGAGGCAATTTAGCAACAGTAGAATTCTTTTGGTTCTGACTTCCATCATCAGTTTTAGCTGAAGTAGAGAACAGCGCTCTTCCATCCACCTTCGAATTCTGTTCAACGCAATCACAGTAAAAAAAATCAAAACCGTCAAAAAAAAAATGAAATAAGAAAAGTTGAGTCAGGCATTTGAACAAACAGGTTGTAGTATAAAGGGGTTAGTTACTCTGCCGTATGATGAAGATGATGATGAATCAGAGAGAAATCCTTTCACAGAGAAAAGTAAGGTTGGACATGTTCGGGTGGTGCGGTTATTGAAACTGATTCCGTTACTGTAACCGTAACAGTGACATGTTGTGGTGGGAATTGAGTAAGTTGTGGTGATGGCGGAAAAAGATAGAAGTGATCGTACACGATTGCCGCCGCCGGTGGTGGGTCTGGCGTACCTCGAGGCGGCAGCGAGCATTTTTCGGAGTGAGTATGGAAGAAGCTTCTCGAAGAGAAGAGAAGAAGAAGAAGAGGAGAAGGAGAGAGTAATAAAACGCAGAAAATGCTATTGTCCCCTTTTCCCCTTTCTTTCAGTCAAGTTCATTCATTTTGCAGGTTTTACATGTTAATTTATTTTTTAATTTCTTTAAATCAAATGAAGTCAGTGCAAGTTCATCTCATCCCCTTGTTAGCACAACAAGACTGGATACATTCCGATCGATTTTCTTTGAAAGAAAACTTACCAAATTTTATGATTAATAAGGCTCATTAGATTGAGTTGGTAATAATATCAAGTCTATTATAAATCTATAAAAATGATAGTCGCTGGAAATTACCACAACACCACAGTTGAAAAAATTCATTGTTGGTCTATTGTATTTGGGGTAAAATTGGAAACTCTAAAATATCTTGCACCACATTGATTTGAATCTGATGTGGCACTCCCACAATTTTTCACCACATTTTCAATTTTTTTTTTCAAATAAATCCCACATATTATACTGTTTTTTAAAATAAAGAACCAATTCAATTTATTGTGCAGGCAGCGTGAGAAACCCAACCATGGGGAATACCAATTCATTATTCCTTGTCATTCATTGTGCCTCTCTTCCTCTTCCCCATGCCAAACCATTATGCCTCTCTTAATCAAAATTCAAATTCAAATGGAACACCAAAAGTTTTTCACTCTTCCTTCAATCCTTCCCCAATGTGTACTTATGTATAACCTCCATTGCTTAACACCTTCCAGTCGTTTTCATTCACGCAAGCCATTGCTACAGACGTCCCTTTCGTTTTCATTCACGCAAGGCTCTCTGCGCTGTTACGAATCGCTGCGTGACGATGGCGCGCCCAATCGAGTATATCAGTAGCATTGACGATTCGAAGGATTTGTGGAAGGTTGCTGTTAGATGTAAGCATTTGTGGTCTGTTACCAGTTCTCAGAATAGAGAGCACTTAGAGCTTATTCTGTTTGATTCAAAGGTATAATACAATCTAAACGTTTCTGCTTTGCCATTCTGATTTTGTTGTAACAGTACTGGTATATGATACTGATTTCAAGATGTTTGTATTTTCACAGTTGGATTTGATTCAAGCCATTGTGCCATCTTATTTGGTATCAAAATTCAAAACACAGCTTGAACTTGGTTGTTCCTACATAATGCAGAATTTCAAAGTTTCCAGTAATGATTTCTCCTTCAAATCCACTGATCATAAGTTCAAATTGATTTTCTGTGGTTCAACTTCCGTCAAAAAGGTCCAACTTGCTGACATACCTTTGAACCACCTCAAGTTAATTGGAATAAATGCTATTATTGAGGGTAAATACAGAACGAATTTGTTATATGGTGAGTTATATTTTTACTGTTATAATAGAACGCATTATATTGTGACTTCTCCGTTATACATAACTGTCTGTGGTGAACTTTTGTGCAGATATAATTGGTGGGGTTACTGAAATATCCCAAGCCCAGATAATTCCTGATAACAACAAAAGCAAGGTTGTGTTTTCATTAACTGATCTGAGGTAGGTGTTTCATTTTGTTTGTTAACATTGATGCTGATAAATATAAAATTCTAACATGTTCATGTTGTTTGTTTTATAATTCCTGTCAATCAGCAAACATCATGTGCAATGTACTCTTTGGGGTAAATTAGTTGTGCAACTGAATGAGTATTATACGACTCATAAGGCTGATGGTAGTATTGTTCTCCTACTTATGAATGCAAGGATCAAGGAACCTCAAGGTATGCTATGTGACTATTTCTTATTATATCCAATTATTATATCCAACTTTAAGTGTTGTCATTTATAAATATCTCAATTTTCAGGAAATTATCCTTTAAATGTATCAAATGCTTGGAACGGCACAAAACTGCTCATCAATGATTTGTGTGGGATTTTGGATCGAACTCTAGTTGGTCGAAGTACTTGCTGTAGTCGAAGAAGGTTCTAGCATGTATTTGTCGAAGGATGCTTGTCGAATTAGGTTTTAGTGTTTAAACCCTAATTTGTTAAGTTAGCTTGTTTGTTAAGTTAGCTTGTATAATGGGCCTTGTGGAAAAAAGCCCATTAGTTAGTATGTTAGGTTTTATTATAAATAGCATACTAGTCTCTCATCATTGCCAACACAGCAAATCCTAATTTAGGGTGAGAGGGTTATTTGTTATTCTTGTAAACTTGTAATCTTGTTTTCTAAGAGAAAGAAAAGAATAGCAGTTATAACCAATTCTTGTGTTCTTCTTCTTCCTTGTTCTTTATTCTTCCCTTATTCTATACTTTGTTATTGGCATTGAATTCACAACAAATTGGTGCGGTGAGCGTGGAGAAGATGCCTTCAACAAAGTATGAGATCGAAAAGTTCACCGGAGTGAATGATTTCGGTCTATGGCGCTTGAAGATGAAAGCTCTACTGGTTCAGCAGGGTTGTTTGGAAGCGTTGAAGGGAGCGACGGCGATGGACGCTGCGCTAACAGAAAGAGAGAAGACGGCCATGATCGAGAAAGCACATAGCGCAATTTTGTTGAGCCTTGGTGATAAGGTTCTTCGACAGGTATCAAAGGAGACGACGGCATCAGGGTTATGGGTGAAACTTGAAAGTTTGTATATGACCAAATCTCTGGTAAATCGACTCTACCTGAAGCAAGCTTTGTATTCATTCAAGATGATTGAAGACAAAGTGTTGGCTGAGCAGTTGGATATGTTCAACAAGCTGATTCTTGATCTTGAAAATATTGATGTAAAGATTGATGATGAAGATCAAGCGCTGTTATTATTGTGCGCTTTGCCCAGATCACATGCTCACTTCAAAGAAACCCTCTTGTATGGAAGAGAGTCCCTGACCTTTGAAGAAGTTCAATCAGCTTTGTACTCTAAGGATTTGAACGAACGTAAGGAGCATAAACCTTCGACGGTTGGTGAAGGTTTGGCTGTTAAAGGAAAATTCGACAAGAAGAAAGGTAAAAATCAGTCGAAGTCTTATAGTGGTGACACATCTGGTATGAGATGCTATCACTGTAAGAAAGTAGGTCACACAAGAAAGGTGTGCCCTGAACGCCTGAAAGATCATGGAGGTAAGGATAATGGCAACGCAGCTATTGTCCAAGATGATTTCGAATCATCTGATGTTCTTGTGGTTTCAAGCAAAAACTCGTCGAAGGAATGGATTATGGATTCTGGATGCACTTGGCACATGACTCCAAACAAAGACTTGTTCGAGGAATTATGTAATCAAGATGGTGGATCTGTATTGCTGGGAAACAACAAAGCTTGCAAGATTGCAGGCGTTGGATCTGTGAGATTCAAGCTCCATGATGAGTCAATAAGATTGTTGACTGAAGTCAGGTATGTACCTGATTTGAAGAGAAATTTGATTTCTCTTGGTGAATTCGACAAGAAAGGATATGCTTTTCAAGGAGAGAAAAGTATCCTGAGAGTCATGAAAGGGTCGAAGGAAGTCTTGAGAGGCGTGAAGAAACAAGGCTTGTATACCCTTGAGGCTGAAGTTGTAAGTGGTTCGACAAATGTTGCATCCACGAAACCTTTGTCGAAGACAGAAATTTGGCACATGAGATTGGGCCATGTCAGTGAAAGGGGTCTGGTCGAATTAGGGAAACAAAATCTGCTTGGTGGAGATAAAGTCGAAAAGCTGAAGTTTTGTGAACCCTGTGTACTTGGAAAATCCTGTAGAATGAAGTTCAACAAAGGCAAACAAAGAACACATGGATCCCTTGATTACATCCATGCTGATCTTTGGGGACCTGCAAGGTGTCCATCACATTCAGGAGCAAAGTATTTTCTATCCATAGTAGATGACTATTCCAGAAAGTTATGGGTATTCATCCAGAAGACTAAGGATGAAACTTTTGAGAATTTCAAAAGTTGGAAGACTCTTGTCGAAAATCAAACTGGCAGAAAGGTAAAGAGGTTGAGAACCGACAATGGCCTTGAGTTTTGCAATGAGGCGTTCGACAGTTTTTGTGTTGCCTCTGGTATTGCAAGGCACAGAACTACCGCAGGTACTCCACAACAAAATGGTTTGGCTGAAAGGTTTAATCGAACTATTTTGGAGAGAGTTAGATGCATGTTGACTAGTGCGGGATTAAAGAAGGTGTTTTGGGCTGAGGCTGTTTCGACAGCAGCATATCTGATAAACAGATGTCCTTCGACAGCGTTAGATATGAAGACACCTGAAGAAGTTTGGTCGGGACATCCACCAGATCTCGACAAACTAAGAGTATTTGGCTGTGTAGCCTATGCTCACATTATGCAAGACAAGGTCGAACCTAGAGCTCTGAAATGCATGTTTATGGGATACCCTGAAGGAGTGAAAGCTTATAAGCTATGGTGCCTAGAGCCAGGTCACAGGAGGTGTATCACCAGTCGAGATGTAGTTTTCAATGAAACTGAAATGGCTTTCAAGAAAACTGATGATGTTGACGAAGAGCTGGAACAGGTAGAGATTCCTGTTGAGGTGGAGCATGTTGATGCTGAAATGCGTATCCCAGATGAAGTCGAAGAAGAAACAGAAGATTCTGATGATGTTGAGGAAACTGTTGATGACTACCTATTGTCGAGAGATAGGCAAAGAAGAGTCATAAAACCACCTCAGAGACTTGGATATGCAGATCTTGTAGCTTATGCCTTAATCTCTGCAAGTGAAGTTCTAGACGAAGAACCTAGAGATTATAAGGAAGTTATAAGGAGTCGAATGAAGACTGAATGGCTAAAGGCCATGCATGATGAGATGAAATCTCTCCATGATAATCACACTTGGGAACTAATCAAGAAACCTGTTGGGGCAAGGTTAGTCAGCTGTAAGTGGATTTTCAAAGTTAAGGAAGGAATTGAAGGAGTAATGTCGAAGAGGTACAAGGCAAGATTAGTCGCAAGGGGTTTCACTCAGAAAGAAGGTGTCGACTTCAATGATGTATTTTCCCCTGTTGTGAAGCACAGATCCATCCGAATGTTGCTTGCCATGGTGGCTCAGTTCGACCTTGAACTGGAACAAATGGATGTGAAGACTGCGTTCTTGTATGGTGACTTAGATGAAACAATCCTGATGAGGCAACCTGAAGGGTATGTCGAAAAGGGGAAAGAAGATTATGTGTGCAAACTGAAGAAATCTTTATATGGACTTAAACAATCTCCTCGACAGTGGAATAAGAGATTCGACAAGTTCATGGAACACATAGGTTTCATTAGAAGTCAGTTCGACCATTGTGTTTACTCCAGATTTCGACCTGAAAATTCATTTGTAATTTTGTTGCTTTACGTTGATGATATTCTGATAGCAAGCAACAATGTCGAAGAAGTAATGAGGGTGAAGGCTGAACTCAATAAGGAGTTTGACATGAAGGATCTGGGAGCTGCATCTAGGATTCTTGGAATTGAAATTCGAAGAGATAGAAAGCAGTCGAAATTATGCTTATCTCAAGAGGCATACCTACGAAAGATTCTTGACAAGTTTGGTATGTCGAACTCAAAGCCTGTTGTGACTCCAACAAACCCTCAATTCAAGCTGAGTATTGATCAATGTCCCAGTACTGATGTTGAAAGAACCTATATGAATAGCATCCCATATGCTAATATAGTTGGTTCTTTGATGTATGCTATGGTCTGTACTAGACCCGACATAGCATATGCAGTAAGTCTTGTAAGCAGGTACATGGCGAATCCTGGAAAGGCTCACTGGCAAGCGTTAAAGTGGATTCTAAGGTACATAAATGGGTCTCTGAACAGAGTCTTAATTTATGGTGGAGCCTTGGGTGAAGATAGTAAAGCAGCAGTCGAAGGCTATGTTGACTCCGATTATGCAGGTTGTATGGATTCCAGAAAATCTATTTCTGGATATGTTTTCACTATGTTTGGTACAGCAATTAGTTGGAAAGCAACTCTTCAGAAGGTTGTTGCCTTATCAACTACTGAAGCAGAATATATTGCCCTAACTGAAGCTGTGAAAGAAGCATTGTGGCTTGAAGGTTTTGCAAAGGAGCTGAAACTTCAAGGTCAAGGTATCACTGTTAAATGTGATAGTCAAAGTGCAATACACCTGTCGAAGAACTCAGCCTATCATGAGCGAACCAAGCACATAGATGTGAGGCTGCATTTCGTCAGAGGGGTAATCGAGCGTGGAGAAGTCCAAGTGCTGAAGGTCTCGACAGATCACAATGCTGCTGATATGATCACCAAAACATTGCCAAGTTGCAAGTTTTTCCACTGTATGCAGTTGATAAAGCTGCATGAAGAAAGCTAGTTAGTGTCTCTTGATGCTGTAGAGTTAGGTCCAAGGTGGAGATTTGTGGGATTTTGGATCGAACTCTAGTTGGTCGAAGTACTTGCTGTAGTCGAAGAAGGTTCTAGCATGTATTTGTCGAAGGATGCTTGTCGAATTAGGTTTTAGTGTTTAAACCCTAATTTGTTAAGTTAGCTTGTTTGTTAAGTTAGCTTGTATAATGGGCCTTGTGGAAAAAAGCCCATTAGTTAGTATGTTAGGTTTTATTATAAATAGCATACTAGTCTCTCATCATTGCCAACACAGCAAATCCTAATTTAGGGTGAGAGGGTTATTTGTTATTCTTGTAAACTTGTAATCTTGTTTTCTAAGAGAAAGAAAAGAATAGCAGTTATAACCAATTCTTGTGTTCTTCTTCTTCCTTGTTCTTTATTCTTCCCTTATTCTATACTTTGTTATTGGCATTGAATTCACAACAATTTGTCTATTGAGGAGGTTAAAAACCTTAAAGAGAAGTAAGTGATTTTATTATGAAGTTATGAATTAGCAACCTATGATTACTAACAGCCTGTTTTCATTCTGATCTATGTACATCAGACTTAAAGATGATCTGTCGACGCTCTCATCCTCGAGCATGCAAATGGAAACCACAAATACCTCTGTTTTTTCTGATTTGGACAAATTTATATGGAAAGCTGAAGTGTTGAGTCTGTCTGATATTGCATATCTGCAGACTGTAAGTTGCTATTTAATACATGACTGTCTTAGATTGAGGAATTACACAGACTGGGTTCTAATCCATTTTTTGAGACATCATCCCATCTTTCTGTTTCAGGAAACTACATGTGTGACTGTTGCGACTCTGGAGAAGTTTGAATGTGGGCAGTCAGGATGGTATTATGATGGATGTAGTGAATGTACCAAAAGTGTGACTTTGAAGGATTGAAAATTCATGTGTTATTCCAAACACATCAGTTCTGAGTCAGTCCCAAGGTAACTTCTAAGTATTGCATATCAATGATTATCATCATATAACCAAACGCTTCATTACTGACAATTTCTTATTTTGATCACGCATGGTACAGATTTAAGCTTGAAGTGCTTGCCTCCGATGGAAAGTTAAAATACAAGTTCGTATTTTGGGATGTAGATTGTGTAAAGTTGATTGGGAAGTCCGCCCTTCAGATGAAGTTGGATTTGATGGAGGTATTTTCCATTTGGCTAATATGTAAGTTAGATAATTACCACATAAATAACATATATTGTTTTAATCATTTAGACTGGAGATTTTGATCCCCTTGAATTCCCTTATGAACTTGATGTGATGCTGAAGAAGGAGTTGGCTATAAGAGCAGTGTTTCAACCAAACAAGGCCAGTCTTTCTGTAATCGGATTTAAGGCAGATGAAGTGCTACGTACCAAAATAAAGGAGAGGTTTAAATGTGAAGAGGTACTGTTGTACTCATGTTTTACTGTTGTTAAAATCAGTATCATGTGCATTGGATTTTTTTAACAATTGTTTAAAACTTGCAGCACACTTCAAAGATTGTCGTCTCAACAGATGACACTCGGGATGATATGCATACAACATCGATATGTTTTAAATAGGAACGACCTATTACTCTTGCCATCACATTTTGAACAATTGTCTAACGTTTATTTCTTGCGTTTTTTAACTTGCAGTGTACTCCGACCATCACCACCTCGGAAAAACAGTCTCATGATGATCCACAAACAGTTTCAGTGCGTCTTTTTTTAGCTTTCAACATTAACAAATTAGCCTATTAAACAATGTCTTACTTCCTTTTTTATGCTACTGATTTTGTAATGACTCTTTAATGGCAGGATCCGTTATCAATCACTGCAGATTATGACCCTTCAGTTGCCAACTCTGCACTTACACCGTCAAAAAGATCTATTCCTGAGACAGTTGAAGAACTCGATAGTGCCCAACTATCGTTCACCAAGATAATAAGGGACATCAAGCTGGAGAAATGATGCAGTCAATTATCGTCGACGATTTATTTTTACTTTAAGCTGTTTTGGACAACATTGCACACCTTATTTTGATTGATGTAATAAATTATTTCTGGTTTACATTTTGTTTATTCTGGTTTATGAGGATTTGATTTGTCATTCTTGCTTTTTGTTTGATCCTTTTGACATTGTATATGAAAGAATGATATGATTTTAGTCATTTAAGCTGCAAAAAACTATGTATAATTTACACTGCAAAAAGCAATATGATGTTGGTAATTCCTTATTTTGTTTAATATAATAAATTTATTCTGTTTTCTTTTGGAAAATCAGTGGCCAACTGTGTATGCAACAGAGTGTTTTTGATTACCCCACACAACATCCTTTTCTTTTTTCATTTACATATTTGGAAACCTTTGAAAAACATTATCTCACCTAATGACGGAGTATTTGGAGTTACCTTATCACCACATCCTTTTCTTTTTTCATTTACATGTTTGGAAAACTTTGAAAAACATTATCACACCTAATGATTTGTTTTACCTTACACAATTGTTACATATTTTTTCTCCGTAATTCTAAACCATTAAAATATAATCCCACAATTTGCCATTTCAAAATTCTTTTTGATGACGGATGTATATTTGTTATGAATTGAACTTTGATATAACTTTAATGTTGTATTTAGTGGCGCTTTAAATTACACTGTCATCTAATCTGTTGAGTTGTTAACTTAGTGTCTTTGAAAGGAAAAAAATGTTTCTCTTTATGTCTTGATGCTGGACAATCCATATTGTTTTGCATACTTTATGCATAATACACGGTAGTATATCAGCATATTGTACATTAATCTAAAAAACTAATACATGAATAACAGATTATGCATAGCAGAAATCCATGACACTTGATTAATATAAATTGTTACCGGATAATACCGGAAACGATATGCAATTATCTCATCAACGCAAGATATGGAACTAATTTCGTATCATCCCATTTAACAAATCATAAGCAGATTGTACATTGAGCCGTAGCCCAACAATATCAAATAACAAAACTAATAACAAAGACAAATGGGCATCAAATAGATTTTCAAAACAAATAGTTATGCATTTCCGCCCATACAAAAATAATCCCTCCTTTTTGCCATGATGCTTCCCATGTAATCCAATCAACAACTCCTTTAAATGCTGCCCTCTCTCAACTTTGACAAATATACGTTCCACAGGAGGATGCTCTACACTGAATAAGAGAACGTCACCTTTCGACAGCTCTTTGTCCTTTGCAAATTTAAACCAGCCCCTTGACAGAAACTTCTCGGTCATGTTCTCCATGGATTTGAAAACACATTGGTACGTAATACCTGAGTCTGTGTCATGAAGATCAATATATGATCTTGGTTCCATGAAGATTTCCTTGATGACTGTTGCTGGAAAGTGCTGCAACATTAAAACTTTATTAGTTATGTCTATTCATTCAATGTTATGCATCCTTACGAACTGTAACAGCAAACAGATCAAGAGCTTACAAGAACTTGATTTTTTATCTGGCTGCTGCTCTTAACAACTTTCTGCCATCTGCAAACAAGTTTCTCTTGCATGGCAGGAGGTTGTACAACATCAGCAGCATCAGTAGTGTTGTTCTCCTTGCTGCATTAACAAACACGATTATTTAAACTACTAATTTGCAAAGTCAAATATTCAAATGTATATATGTAACCTAAAAGCCCTTGCCTGTCCAACACATCGCCCGCTGATTCCATTGCTTCATCAGTGGAATTCTGTTCAGGCTCATCGTCTGATATGTCAACAAGCCATCCCTCCTCTCTGGCTATTTCAAAGTACTTTTCCACTGATAGACAGCTTCTCACCTTTCCTGTTCTCAGTTCGTACGATTCCTCTCTTTCGACATACTCATAGTATTTGTCCATAAGTTCAGCACGTGTAAAATTTATGCAACTCCTGCTGCTTAATCCAAAAAAAAAAACAAATGTCATGCATTCAGTTTTTTGTTTTTTTCACTATCAATATGAAAATACACTCATTCCAGAATACTGTTTTACCTTGAAGAACTTTCAGCTTCCTCTTTCCTCCTCTTAGCCTCTACATGAAACTTTCTCCATTCTTCTGCTATGTCCCGCTTATCCTCTGATTGCTTCCAAACCTTTTGGATAGCCAGATTTTTCCATTTAGGATTAGGAGTCGTGGTTGTGTGACTTCTACCAACGAATCCCCTTCATATAAATTCATTCATGCCCATCATGCACACAGACATCTTTGTATAAACCCTAAATGATCTCATTGCAAGTTTAGAAACATGTGTGTCAAAACGGAAGAACTTACCCGCGGGAACACCAACGTAGATACTCTTTCTTCATCGTATTGGTTGGCCGGCGCTGTCTGGAGCAAAACGCTGTTTCAAAGGTGTACCGTCTTCTTGGAATGTTGTTTCTGATGGAAAACCGAAGAGACAGGGAGATGGAGTAAAACTGACGTTAGACAATAACTTTTGTTGGCCCAACAAGCAAGCATTAGTTACATAAGACATTATACATGACATGTAGAATACAAACAGTTTCTGATCATTCCATTTTATATCCCTTGGAAAATGTATATTTTTTGAAGTACTTTTAATTTTACACATTTACATCAAACCATGGTTACATGTTACAAACAAAAATAAAATGATGATAGTATAAAATACAATAGGAATAACCTTTGGTTTCCAATGGCAATTTTGTGTTTCCAACATAACAGTATTTAATGTCATATTATAATATTTGGTGTTCTAATAATTGTTTAAAGTTTGGCCAACATATGGTATTGATGTGACATTTACCTTTTTAACCTCTACACATAATTGTTAAGCTTTGGTAGCATATACTGTAATGATGAAACACAATTAATGTTATATAGCAACTTCACCGATGTAATGCACTGTACCCTATCTCATATCCAATGTACAAATAGAGTATCTGAGTACACTTAAAAATTAGAATACAAATGTTATGAACTGCAAAACCAAACAATTCCATATAGGTTTGTTACTCTTACATTCATTATGTTATACTTATGAAGAGTTGTAAGTTATCAACCATATTCTCTTTCAACTATGAACAACCATTTTGTAGATAGGAAATACTCTGCATCACTTGCAAGACAAAAGAGGAAGCATGTTCTTGATGAAAGAAGATTTAAGAAGAATAGAGTTAATGAAAATTCAACTGAGCACAACCATGACTTAAATAATTCAAGTTATGTAAGCAGACATCATACAAGACAGCCACTGTCTGATATCAGTTCTGTTTTTGTCAATGGCCATGGAGATGTTTCTGCACGAACAGAGTGCGTAATGCTTAATTCCCAACAAAGGAGAAGGAGTGTTGGCTTTAACCAGTGCACAACCCCAACACCTGCATCTTCCCCTAACTTCTCATGCATTTCTACTGATACAATTTCTCCCAAACAAATTTCTGCTTCAGCACGTCAAAGAAGGAGGTCAATAATGAAGCGTAAGAGTCCCCAAAACAACAACCATCGTGGTCATCTGCAGATCAAACTCGCTGATAGAATGCCCTTTTGTTCCCCTTTACCGTTTGATGCTAACACACCTCTGAGTGGCGTTACCTCCTCATCAAGTATTAAATGCAAAAATAATTCATATGGACTACCGACTTCCTATGCATCTTCATCCAACAAACATCTTGATCCAAATCTAATCCGTTCAACGACTGCGAATCTATTAAAAACCTTTTCAAGTGTTACAGAAACGACGTCAACTTCCCTTAATACCAATCTGTTCAGAAGTGCTGACTCAGTGAACCCAGTTCAACAATCAGTTGCAGACTATTCATCCGATGAATCTTTAACCGATAGTTCGTGTGAATTCATAAATGAAGATCCGGATTATGATACAAGTTCAAGTCTGGACAACGACGAAGATCATTCTGCAAATGTCCCAACAATTGATTGCACAAATGCTGGTATGTATTGCTGGAATTATTATTAATAGCAAACCATAACTTAAATTCACTGTCATGCAGTTTGGTGTCTATGAATATACTGATGTGTATAAGATATATGATGTTTCGTTCTATCTGATAAATACAGGATATTCAGATATTGGTGATCCTTCCATTGAATGCACTCAGTGTGGAGCACAAATGTGGTATCAGGAGAAGGTTGTCAAGAGAAAACATAGTGCAGTGCCTAAGTTCCAATTATGTTGTGGAAAGGGTAAAGTTGTGTTGCCACTTCTGAGAACACCACCACCGTTTCTTAAACATCTTCTGTCGAATGAAAACGATGTACCATGTAGAAATTATCAGCAGAATTGCAGACTGTACAACATAATGTTTGCATTTACGTCTCCTGGAATGAAAATTGACAATAGATTCAATAATGGAAATGGATCACCTAACATGAGAATTCAAGGGCGGGCTTACCATAGAATTGGTAGCATGATGCATGTGCATGGCGAAAAACCGAAATTCGCTCAGCTTTATATATACGACAATGAGATTCATCATAGGATGCAAGGAATAGGGTTATGTTTCTTAAGCCAACTGAGATGCCTACTTTATATTACCTTTGTTATTATCGTGCATGACATGTGTCTAATTTTTTAATGCAGCAACAACCAGAATATTATTGAAGAAACTGTTAGCCGAATACAGAACATGCTTGACGAATTCAACACACATGCTAAATCTTTTAGAATGGCATCAGCTAGACTAAAGGATTATCTTGTACCTGACCTCAAGTTGAAGTTAATATCTGATAGATTAAAGGACGGACGAATTTACAACCAACCCACCGTGTCTGAGGTTGCAGCCCTCATTGTTGGTGATGTTGATACAGGCTCAAAAAGGGATATTATCCTTGAAAGAAAAGCGGTAGACTAAAACGAATAAGTGAGTTTCATCCGAGCTATCTTGCATTACAATATCCACTTCTGTTTCCGTACGGGGAAGATGGATTTAGACTTGGTGTTCTACACAGAGAGACAGTTCCCAAAAAAAAGGAAAGATGAACAAACTTACTATTAGAGAATGGCTGGCCTTTCACATTCAGACCAGACAACGTGAAGCTCACACACTGCTCAGGTCAAGGAGATTGTTTCAGCAATTTTTGGTTGATGGATTCACTATGATGGAGTCACAGCGACTCAATTACATACGTAAGAATCAAAAAAATTACGAGTATCCAAATACTCCAATTTGTCAGGAGTACACCAACAATCTTCAAATGAAGGAGCCCACAAAGGCAAAAGAGTGGTGTTGCCGTCAACATACGTTGGAAGTCGCAGATACATGGAACAATTATACTTTGATGGAATGGCAATTTGTAGTCAAATTGGATTTCCCGATCTATTCATTACCTTTACTTGCAATCCATGTTGGCCAGAGATTCAGAGGTTACTTAACAACATGAATTTACAACCTCAAGATCGTCCTGATATAATCTCAAGGGTTTTTAAAATGAAGTTTGACGAATTACTGTATGATATAACAAACAAGCATGTCTTGGGCAGAGTTGTTGCATGTGAGCCACATGAAATTAAATATGTAATACTTAATTCTTCCCTATTCTATACCAATGATTTTAAATTAATGTTTTACTGTATTTTAATTTCTTCCAGATATATACACCATTGAGTTCCAAAAGAGAGGTTTGCCCCATGCACACATTTTACTTTTCATGCATCACCAGAATAAGTTTCCCACTCTGGATGACATCAACAACATTATTTCAGCAGAAATACCGGCAGAAACGGATGATAAACAATTAAATCATTTGATAAAGACACATATGATTCATGGTCCATGTGGGTTGGCTAACAGATCTTCCCCTTGCATGAAAAATGGTAAATGCTCTAAATTCTTTCCCAAAAATTGGATGCCTCAAACCATTGTCGATCAAGATGGCTATCTCGTCTATAGGAGAAGGGATACTGGCATTACTGTTCTGAAAAAAAGTATTGTTCTTGATAATAGGTATGTAGTTCCTTATAATGCATATCTTCTAAAGAAATATCAGGCGCACATTAATATGGAATGGTGTAACCAAGGTACTTTTGTCAAGTACTTATTCAAGTATATTAACAAAGGTTACGATAGAATAACTGGAGCGGTTATTCGGACCGAATCAGACGGAAGTTCATTTGGTACAGATGTTGATGAAATCAAACAGTACCTTGATTGCAGGTACGTTTCCCCGAGTGAGGCGTGTTGGAGGATTTTTTCATATCCTATCCATGGTAGATCTCCTTCTGTTGAAAGGTTGTATTTTCATCTGGAAGGCGAAAATCCGGTTTACTACACTGACTATGATTTCATAGACAATGTTCTTGAAAAACCAACTGTAAAGGAATCAATGTTTACAGCTTGGATGGAGTCAAACAAAAAATACGAAGATGCAAAGACTTTAACATACACTGTGTTTCTTTCCAAGTTCGTTTACGATAAAAGGTACCGTTTATGGAGACCTCGAAAAAGAGGCCGTACGATTGGCCGGTTAATTTGGGTTCCTCCAAGCACTGGTGAGCTCTATTACCTTAGAATGATGTTGACGGTTGTCAAGGGACCGACTTGCTATGACGATATAAAAAAGGTTGGTGGAGTAGTCTGCGACAGTTTTAGAGATGCATGCTTTGAGATGGGATTTCTTAACGACGACAAAGAATATGTTGCAGCCATAAATGAGGCCAAAGATTGGGGTTCCGGTAATTTTTTGAGGAAGCTATTTGTCACGATGCTGTTGTCTGGTACTGTTAATCGACCGCGACATGTTTGGCAACAGACTTGGAAGTTGCTATCTGACGGTATTCTTCATCAACAGAGAATTGTCACTGGAATAAGAGGTACACTTAACAAATACCTAAATACTTCTGTTAAATTTCATACAATTACAAACCGTACGAAACTATTATAATGAGTTTTTCTTCTTATAATACCTTTTAAACTACTTTGGATGCAATAATTTCAATCCTTTTATACTTCCATATATCTGTTACATATCATACAGTTCAAACCATACTTAAGTCTTTTGACAGGTTCTCATTGTCGTAATGTAATTTCAACTCATGTAGATAGGGTCTTAACTTAAGAATTTCAATTGTTACCAAACTGGTTCTGCCATAAAAATTTTCGACAGTTCTGCCCATACACAGACTTTCCTGTTCTTATGCCATAATGCTTCACATCATTTCCATTCAACAGCACCTTTCAATGCTTCCCTTTCAAAGAATCATAAGTTCCAGTAAGCAAGTCCTTTCAATGCTGCTATTTCATCAGTAATAAAAATATCTAATGCAATCTGATATTACTCACCACCAACACAGAACAGAATAATTCTGTGATTTATCTTTTACCTTCAACCACCTTTTGTCACAACTACTGATCAAAAACATAACATTTTTAATGAACCCGAATGTCTGATGCTCTTGCATTATACTGAACTTTTCCATGATACTGCCATTTTAAGGTTAACGATCCTTTTACATGTCTATCTTCATCAACACTGTGATTTCTATTGTACATAATAGTTATATTTTATTTTGGTTTGTATTTGTGTTGGAAGACATGCAATTGTCAACTGCAGAACTGACAAACCTCACATTAATTGAGATTGAGAATATGATGCAATCAAATAGAAGAAGCTTGCGTGAATTCAAAGATATGCCGTTTCCAGATTTGTATATAACACGACATGTCGGCAATAGACTGATTTTTGATGAACGTGATTACGATGTTGATTTAGAGCGACAAAACTTCCAGAATCTATTTACATCTCTAACAGGTATTTCCTCATTATTCAAATCATCGATGTTTTCATTAAACTACTGTTGTATTGATTCTTTTCATTTGAACGTCAAGATGAGCAACGTGCAATCTTTGAAACCATAATGGACGCCGTCAAGAAACAAAACGGAGGGGTGTTTTTTTTACATGGATACGGCGGAACCGGTAAAACGTTTATGTGGAGGACATTATCAAGTGCACTTCGTTCAGATAAAAAAATTGTTCTGGCTGTTGCTTCAAGTGGCATAGCTTCCTTATTATTGCCAGGTGGTAGAACAGCCCATTCGAAGTTCAAAATTCCCATTCCAACGCTTGACAACTCTACTTGCAATGTTGACAAAGACTTTGAGCATTCACAGTTATTCGAAGCTACTGATGTCATAATATGGGACGAAGCACCCATGGCTCATAAGAATTGTTTTGAGGCCTTGGATAAGACCCTTAAGGATGTCATGAGCGATAAGGGTTTTGCAAATACAATTTTTGGTGGCAAGGTAGTTATATTTGGAGGAGATTTTCGACAGATACTTCCAGTTGTTCCAAGAGCAGGCCGTTCTGATATTGTTCATGCTTCCATTTGTTCTTCTTATGTGTGGGACTATTGCCAAGTCTTAACACTAACCAAAAACATGAGACTAAAGAATGGGAGGGACGGTACAACTTCTGATGAACTTGCAGAATTCTCTAAATGGATATTAAATGTTGGCGACGGTAAAATATGTGAACCTAACGATGGATTAACTGATATAGAAATTCCTCCGGATTTGTTAATTTCCAATTTTGAGGATCCAATAAGAGCTATAGTTGAAAGCACATACCCAAATTTGCTTGTCGACTTTCAAAATGTAGAATTTCTACAAGGAAAAGCAATACTTGCTTCAACCATTGAAGTTGTTGATAAAATTAATCATTACGTGTTAGACATGATACCGGGTAAACTATTTTTTCTTTTGATGTTTATTTTCGTGTAGATGTTTCGTTATTAAATTATTCTTGAAAAAACATTATGGATTGATTCGTGTTTTCCCATTTCTTAGGTGAGGACAAAGAGTATTTGAGTTTTGATTCGATTGATAGAACTGATTCAAGTTACACCGAAGCCTATGAATGTCTTACTCCAGAATTTCTTAGCAAGCTTAGGACTTCAGGTGTCCCAAATCACAAACTCAGATTAAAGGTTGGTACACCAATAATGCTTATGAGGAATTTGGACCAAAACGATGGTTTGTGTAACGGAACTAGACTAATTGTTACAAGGTTGGCAAATCACGTTATTGAGGCAAAGATCATGTCTGGTAAGAATGTTGGTAACATCTTTTACATCCCTCGAATGTCTATGTCACCTTCCGAGTCACCGTGGCCATTTAAGTTGATTAGGAGACAGTTCCCAATTATTGTGTCGTACGCAATGACAATTAATAAGTCTCAAGGCCAATCACTTGATACAGTTGGATTGTATTTGCCTACTCCTGTATTCAGTCATGGCCAATTGTATGTAGCCATTTCAAGAGTTACAAGCAAAAGTGGTCTAAAGATCTTAATACATGATAGTATGAATGTATCAACATCTATCACTACAAATGTTGTATACAAAGAAGTTTTCCAATCTCTTTGTTGATCGGTAAGTACATAATAACAAATATTTTCTTTAATATAAATTGTTTCCGTAAATGCTGTCTATTTTTTGCATAATTTATTGTGCAAGTCAAAAAGTTGAAAACATCGTTTCCAAGCTGGTTGCGTTGTATCTGAAGACTCGTGATAGTTTCTTATTTTGAAGAGTCATCACAGTTTCTTATTTTGTTACACAATCATGATTTCAGTTTACATTTTTTAATATTGTCAAATAAGTTTGATACACTAAATTTGGCCGAATTAGATGAACTTTTATTGAATTACATAAAAACGAATTTACTGTTACATGACAACATTAGTTCCACGTTTTATGAATTCTCGACCGGCCCCGTGCGACAGCACGGGTTATCGACTAGTTAGAAATGAAAAATGTTATCTTGTACTCCCTCCGTTCTTATTTATAAGAAAATTTTGACTTTTTAAATTTTTTAAATAATTGATGTATCTAATCTATATATGGATCAATTACATCATTTATTCAATAAATCTAAAAAGTAAAAAAAAAATTATAAATAGAAATGGAAGGAGTATAGTATTATTAATTTTAATAAAAGTATAGAATGTATTTTTTTATTATTTTTTCTATACCAAATTTTTATAAGTTGGTTTCTTAATTTTGTGCTTCTAAGTCACAACTTAATATTACCTTACTTAAATTCGGTTTGATCTTGAAAGATTAAATTAAAAAATCAAATTTAAATTAAAAAAATGAGTTTTTTAAAATAACTCATTTTTTAAATTATTTGTTATTCTGTTTTTAAAAAATTATTCTTTTATAATATTAATAATTTATTTATATTAAGTGATTAATTGTTATATACTAACGGTATAAATTATTTTTATACATATATTCTATAAATTTATATTATAGTACCATTTTTATAAATGTATTCTTAAAATATAGTTTTAAATATCTATATGTCATAATCTGATTGGATGCATATATAAAATATTTATATACTGATTATTTTTTTTTTTATATTAATATATAAATGTATATAATATGATTAAATATTAAACCTTTAACTCAACTAACACTTTTATCAGCTAATTCAATACATTTCAATTATTCCTGATTTGAATTATACTATTATCTAAATTAGTTTCTCAAATATCTTTATTTTTGGGCATTTGAATAAGTGAAATGTCACGGATTCAAACTCGCGTTTCTGCACTTAATGTCTATATGCAACTATCAGTTGAGTTGTCTTGACGGGACTATTTATTTATTTTATTAATTAATTAACACAAAAATTGTAACATTTACATTTTAAATTATAAAAAAAATATTTTTTTAAATAATATGATTAATAATATCATATAAAAGGTATATATATATATTTTTTATTTTGTTTAATTATTTTACATTTTTGTTTTGTCTTTTATTTATTTTTTTAATGAAATGTTTGAAGAAATCGATCAAAGTTAAGGTTTAAGAAGGTGTTCAAAAATTTGATATAAAAAATTTATTAAGATATTTTTTATTATTTATTTTCAAAAATACATATTTATTGAGTTCTAGGCTGAATATTAATTGTGTATATATTTTTGTAATTTATAAATAGGTTTAAAAAATTTCTATGAATCATATATATATATATATATATATATATATATATATATATATATATATATATATATATATATATATATATATATATATATATATATATATATATATATATATATATATATATATATATATATATATATATATATATATATATATATATATATATATATATATATATATATATATATATATATATATATATATATATATATATATATATATATATATATATATATATATATATATATATATATATATATATATATATATATATATATATATATATATATAATATATATATATATATATATATATATATATATATATATATATATATATATATATATATATATATATATATATATATATATATATATATATATATATATATATATATATATATATATATATATATATATATATATATATATATATATATATATATATAGGTTGTTTATTTTTAAAATCAGAAATTATTGAAAATAGTTTTAATATAATTTTAAGAAATAGAAAAAAAATTGTGTCATGAATATCACACCACAAATTTATGGTGTGATTTTTATGTGATAATCAGTTTGCACAAGTCTGCCGTGTATTAAATTATTTACGTCGTGAATATCACACCACAAATTTATGGAGTGTTTTCATATGGCAATCAGTTGTCACAAGCGCTTTTGCGGCGTATTTTTTCTGTGTCGCTAATTTTATTTGCGACATGGTTTTTGTGATTGTGTCGTGATTTTCACAAGACTAATTTAGGATTTTTGTAGTGATTATAAAAGAAAATTTATTATTTAAATTCATTGAATAAAAAATGTATATGATCCATATTTATTTTAAATATACTAATGATTAAATAAATTTAATAAATAAATATTTTTATAATAAAAATTAGAGAAAATACTATTTAAATATTTAAAAACATTATAACAAATTTAAAAATATAATATAACCCTAAAATTACAAATATTACTTGTGTAAGAACAAAGTCAAATGTAGTAATCCAACGTGATCATTGAATCCATCTTTGCGAGGTATATTTTGTATTAGAAGTAAGTCATATTCAGAATCGTTATTAGTCAGAAGCAGAAGTTTCTAAGGTGGTTGTTCTATAAGTGGTGTTTAGCTTTTGGATAGTAGTAATAATTTGTTATGTCTACGTGACAGTTAGTTTTGTTTAATATTTTAGCTCTGCCTACGTGGCAGGTTTCATTGGCGTATTTAAACACCTTAGTGTAACTACTTTTTCATTAAATGCAAGTAAAAGAGATTCTCTCTCCAAAAGTTTATTGTAATTGTTTTCTCTCTCTCTTCTTTTTATCTCTCTTCTTCCATCTTCATCTTCAACCTTGTCCTCCAATAATTAGTATCTAGAGCTCTAGTTTGATTTACAGGAAAACACGAGTGTACGTAAGATGTGTGTGATTGTTTTGTTTTCTTGAATTTGCGTTGAATTCACGATCGGAATCGTAACAGAATTGCATTTCTTGATTTTGTGGGATCGGAAAACATGAGTGTTTAAGTGAGATATGTTTGAGTTTCAGTGCACAAGAACAAAGATGAATGGCAGAAATAGTTTGAATAAAAAACTTCAGGTGTTTGATGGAAAGAATTGAAATCGGTGGATGATTTAAATGTGTGTGTTGTTCGGTACTCAAGACATTTTTGATCTCGTCATCAAAAGTTATGTTTGGCTGCAGTGGATGCGATAAAGGAATAGAGAAACACGCAAAGAGATACAAGGAAGAAAGATCAGAAATCATTGTTCTATATCCATTAATGTGTGGATGTGAATGTCTTTGATAAGATCGTCGATTCAACAACGGTGAAGGTTGTGTGGGATATACTTATACGGTGTTACTAGGGATGGCAACAGGGTGAGTCGGGAGCGGGTTTAAGTACACCCAGACCCACACCCGCCACCCAGACCCGCCTCCGCCCCCAAGTCCGATCAGAGTTAATATTTGTTCCTCCGTCCCCGCCCCCAATAAAAACGGGTACCACCCAAATAATTTTTTTTTTAAATTTATACTTTTTTCAATAAAAAAAAAACCAATAATTAAACTAATTAATTGATTATTTTAAAAACATTTTTTATGTTTGATATTATTATTAAAAAAAAATTCAAAAAAAAAAAAATCTAATAAATATGATATTATAACATTAAAAAGTGTAACTGAGTAATAAAACTATTAAAACTAAATTAAATAAATTAAATTTAGTTGGCGGGTGTGGGGCGGGTGCGGGTACTAGTATCACCCGCCCCTGCACTCGTAAATAAAAATTGGGTTTTCCCCGCACCCGCACCGCCCTCCGTTAAATCGGGTTTTCCCCGTTAATTTCAGGGCGGGGGCGGCCGGGGCTCGGCGGGGGCGGATTTATTTGTCATGCCTAGGTGCTTCGGCGATAATGCATCAGTAAAGAAGGTGAAGCTTCAATTTTTACGTAAGCAGTATGAAAATATCAACATGAAGAACAATGATAAGGTACCTGATTACATCTCTAAAGTAATTTTGATCACAAATGAGATAAAATCTTGTGGAGAATCTTTTTCTGAACAAGTAATTATTGAGAAGGTATTGAGATCTCTTACTCTTTAATTTGATTACACTGTTGTAGCAATTGAACATTCTAAGAATTTGAGCACCATGAGAATTGAAGAGCTGCAAAGTGTAACACCCCATTTCTATCCAACGGATTATATAAAAATCAGAGTTACAAAAATTCCAACAAACAAATGGAATGCTACACTTTCAACTTAAAATAACGACATTTAACACATATACATAACACTTTAAACTCAAATGAACCAACAGCAACATAAATTAATCTTTTAAAACCAACAACTTTTATAACTACGCAGCGGAATCATAAAATTCGACTTAAAAGAAATGTAACATCTTTATCCAACTAAAACAACTCCAAATAACAAGTAATTAACGAAAACAACTTAAAATTCAGCAACATAAGTAAAATCAGCAATAAAGCAATAAGCGTCCATCCCCCCGAGTGTTACGTATCAGAACAACGATACCGACTGGAACCACTGAAGGTAAATAACCTTCACTCTGGATTACCTGCATGTTACCGACATAGGACAACATTCAAACAGAAGAGGTGAGATATCGAACGATATAATAGAATGTATGATAAATTATATATTAGAAATAGTTCATACAAAATCACCACTTCGCAACTCTTTAACAACATTAACATCATCAATCCATCCATACAACAACTTAGAATACAACATGGAATGCGACTTGTTTTTATGCACATGTATATGGTACCAACGGAGCAAAACTCACAACTTAATAATCTGCCAATTAATAGAGGCGTCAACAAGGCACAAGCCTTCAACTTTATATTTTTGCAAATTCAGGCCAACTTAACGAGCATGAGCTTCAACTTGATATATTATGTATGCGACAACAGTATGAATGTAGTAACAACAACATAATCATTCAACAACAACTCAACATAATTCAACATTGGCCATAAGCCTACAACTTAATACTTGCCAATAATTAGAGGCATCTCAACAAAATTCACAGCACCTTCCAATTCTCAATTTATAACAAGCATACAATACAATGTATCAACCAAAATATACTATGACATCCTGCATAATTATACGAGTAATTCGACTATATCTGACTAAGTAGTTTTCTACTAAAATACTAATTTGCTCTCCTACAGTTATTGAAAACTCTACTAAATTACTGGGACTGCTAAACTAAAGTAATTAATCAACTCAGCATGCACGGGAATTAAGGAATAAGGGAGAACTATGCGCCCATCGACATGCACAAAAACCAAGAAAGAATTAACAAATAGCACGTGCCCCTCGGCACCACCTGCCGCTTCGTGCAACTTGACACAAATATTATGCTCCACGGCACGCCTTGCAGCTTAATGTTGCTCGACACCTAACACATATATTCCCCGACACACCTTGCAGCCTAATGCCACTCGGCGCCTAGCATTTGTGTCTCCCGACACCGCGTGTCTTCAAAACTTTTGCACATACGTCATCGGTTATGCGACGAACATTAACCCAATCCTTCACTATCCTCCTCGACCACTAATTGTTGGCCAACAACATGGAACAACACAGCGACTTAACGACCACGTCAACATAATCCTTAGTTTTCGGCCAACCGCTCGGAACAACACAACGATTTAATGACCACATCAACAGGTAATAATATACACTAACATATTCATCAATTATATCGGGCAATACATAGACAATTCATAAACGCCCACAACATGAAAAGCAGCCAAGTTCAAGAAACAGATCCAGAATCATATGCACGACATACATATATATGGTCAATCTACACATAACATTCTTCATAAGCCCCCATTATATAGTCAGAATCTCACTCTTACCTGGATTGAAGGTCGCTCTACAAATCTCTGACTGTAATCCTTATCTTTCCTTGCTCGACAACCATGCAGCCTCGCTCCTCTTCTGCGCAGTTTTTTTTATGGTCAGCACATCAAGACTTTTTATTCTCCAACTAACCAAATTTCTTATGTCAGCTTAACCTTATAACATTAATCTTATTGGGCTTAACTTACACACCCCCACTTTACTACTTCCAACCAATAAAATAGGCCTAACACAATTATTATATTATTCTACTAATCTAACATTATTATTATTAACTAATTAATTAACTAATAATAATCTAGCAACTTATGCCAACAATTCACAACATCTCACAACTTTAACGAATAATTCAAAAATAATTAATTAAATAATTAATTAAATAATTATTTAAATTACGGGCGTTACAACTCTTCCCTACTTAGAATATTTTTGTCCTCGAAAATTTACCTTGTTCAAACAACTCAGGATAAGATTCCCGCATCTTACTTTCCAATTCCCATGTCATGCTTTCTCCGGTAGCTCCTAACTAGACTACTTTCACCAAAGCAATCTCTTTGCCTCTTAGATCTTCATTTCACAATCTGTGATTCGTACAGGCATCATCTCCATAGTGAGATTATCCCTTACTTGCACATCATCCATATGAATCCTATGAGATGGATCTGAAATATACTTTTAGAGTTGTGACACATGGAACACATCATGCAAATTCGAAATATTAGGCGATAAAGCCACTCTACAAGTAACGTTCCCAACTCTGTCTGAAATCTGATACGGACCAATAAAACGAGGAGTGAGCTTCTTAGACTTCAATGCTCGCCCAACACCAGTCACAGGTGTAACTCTCAGCAACAGATGGTCACCTGATTGAAATTCTAAATCTTTCCTTCGCTTTTCATGATAACTCTTTTGTCTACTTTGGGAAGCTTTCATCTTTTCTCGAATTAACTTCACCTTCTCAGTAGTCTCGCGAACAATTTTAGGTCCAAGCACTACACTTTCTCTAGACTCATGCCAACATAAAGGAGTTCTACATCTTCGACCATACAACGCTTCAAAAGGTGACATCCCAATACTAGAATGGTAATTGTTATTATAAGTGGACTCTATTAATGGAAGAGAAGTGTCCCACAAACCTCGTTGTTCAAGAACACATGCTCTCAATAAATCTTCTAACGACTGAATAGTCCATTCAGTCTAACCATTCGTCTGAGGGTGATACACTGAACTCAACCTCAACTTAGAACTCAACTCCTCGTAGACCTTCTGTAGACCTTCTGTTCTAATCCCTTCCTAGACATACCTTCAAAACTTAGATTGTACAATAAATTTAATTGGGTTGTAATAGTTTTAGGGTTTTATTTTGTGCAATATCCCCCATTCAAAACTTGTATCCCCCTCCCATAATAATTGTTGTAATAGTTTAGATTTACTTTACGCAATTTATCGCATTATATACATGTTTAGTAAATTATGGTTTATCTGATAAGACAAAAATCAAACAAATAGTATGACATAATACAAGACAAACAAAATGCATGAAAATGACAACACATTGCACGCAAGCACTCTCCAGGGTTTCACCCACTTTGTTGCCTTAAAAATGGCCATGTTACGCACGCGAAGTATCTTGGCAAAACAAAACAAAACAAAAGATCATAGTCCCTTGATGATGCTCGACAAGGTTGCCTAAAAACAAATGATCTTGGCCCCTTGAGAAAAATGCCAAGATACCTAGCAACATTGCTATCATGGTTATACGATGACCCGCACCCGTCCCGTTTAACATCCAAAGATAGGGTTGCCTACCAAAACAATGGTAGGTCAACAACATCAAAGGAATAAAAATGCACAAGAAAGACAATTGAGTAGGTAGATAGTTCTAAGTTACTTGCTCCAATTCAAAACAAATACTTGCTATTTTCAAAACAAGCACACACACATTTCCAAAACAACTTTCAAAACATTGAAAACATTTTCAAAAGACAAACACCTTTGTATACATTCTTACGAACGAGAATCATTACAAAGGTTGCCCAAACAAAGGCCTCTTTTACAAATACTTTTCAAAACCACACCAAAAGCACCATTCCAAACAATTTCAAAAGCAAAGCAAGTGATCTAAGCAAGTAACTAAGAGCCCATGGAAAACCATGGATGAAAAGGGTGCTAGCACCTTCCCTTTTCATAATCTACCCCCCGAATTCAAGAAAACATATCAAAGGTCTTTCCTGTGCTTTTTTACCTCTCCTTTTGGATAAAATAAAAGTCGGTGGCGACTCTTGCTAACCGCGACATTTTGCAAACACAAACACAAACCTTCAAGTCAATTCTCCCACCGTATCACAGAACTGGCGACTCTGTTGGGGATCTTAAAAGTGGGGTTACCTTAGGGTTTAGATCACCTTTACTTGCTTATATTGTTTGACTTGATTGCTTTACACTTTGGTTCCATTGTTTGGGTTTGAATCCTCCACCCAGATTTGGGGAAACATTCATAGGTAAATAGCAATACGTTGTGGAAACTGTACAGGGTATACCGATACGGTCTAAGCAATAACTATATTAGTGCGACATATTTGTGGGTACCGGTAGCCTTTGAGTCAATCAAAGAGAATACGGGGCCGCTGAGTGATGTCATGAAGCACTAATGGACTTTTAGAACCTTTACTTGACCATCTTGGCCTTTTAGGATGTAGTGAGATGACCGACTTTGGTGCAGTCCGAAGTTGGTAGATACTCGATACTAAACTCATTGAGGGTTGTTTTCTTGGAATATTTCGGTCGCCAGTCAAGAGGCTTAAACTTAAACAATGAACACAGAAAACAATCCAGTGATATTGAGCTCCTTAGAACCCGATTACTATTTCTAGGACAAGTTGAGCCAACTAAACTTCAAGAGGGTACTTACCTATGAAACCCCATGCAAGCCTAAACTAGGAACTTGTGTGATTTGTTTGTACATATATACTTGTGCATAACATCATGAACATCATGAAGCATCATTTGCATCCACTAACCATTTCAAGGATTTTTGGAATTTCATCTTTGTTCTTGTTTTGTAGGATATGGATTCACTCCGCAGGAAAACTATCCAGGTTAACCTTGTGAGAATTCCTCCACAACTCAAGGAGCTTGCTTCCAGGATTCCTGAGTATTCTCCATTCACTGAGAGGCATGGTCGTCTTCTCAACTTGGTCAACTCCAACACAGAAGAAGATATGGTGAAAGTTTTCTTCCAGTTCTTTGACCCCCTGCATCACTGCTTCACATTTCCTAACTACCAGCTGGTGCCTACTTTGGAGGAATTTTCTCAACTCTTGAGGATTCCTATTCTCCATCAACTACCTTTCAATGGTACGGAAAGAGATCCAAAGCCTGGAGATGTTGCTCAAGCCCTGCACTTGCAACCATCAGATGTCACAGGTCATTGGGAAACCAGAAGTGGTGTCAAAGGCTTCTTGGCAAAGTTCATGTTTGAGAAGGCCCAAGACTGTTGGAATTCTCTGGACCTGCAAGCTTTTGAGGAGATTGTAGCTCTTCTCATCTATGGGATGGTCTTGTTCCCAAACCCTGACCAACTTATAGATGTCAATGTTGTTAAGATCTTCATGTCCCGCAATCCTGTGCCTACATTACTTGGGGATGTCTTACACTCTTTTCACACCTGAACAATGAGGAAAAGAGGTGTTCTCATGTGCTGCACTCCTCTTCTAGCAAGATGGTTTATCTCTCATCTTCCCCAATCAGTTTTGAAGAATGAACAAGGCTTGAGGTGGTCACAACGGCTGATGACACTTAAGCATTCTGATATTCATTGGTGTTCTCGGTCCAGAGAAAATTTTATCATCATTGACCGTTGTGGGGAATTCCCTAATGTCCCTCTACTTGGCATTAGGGGGGCATTACCTACAACCCTTGCTTGGCTTTGAGACAGTTTGGTTATGCCCGACGGGATGGCCCACATAACATGATGGTTTAAGGTTTGGTCTTCGACTACGACAACAACGATCAAGCTCTCCGCTAGAGATTCATCCGATCCTGGAGGATGCCAAACAAGGTAGACAGCCAGACTTTGGGACACAAGAATTCCACCCCCTTGAGCCTTACCTCAGGTGGGTACGAATCCGCGCCCAAAATCTTATGATGCCTTATCCTTCCATTCTCCCAGTGATTATAGAGCATGTTAAGGAAGGAGAGGTTCCATAGACCGTCCTACATCCTGACATGCCAACATCACTCGAAGACCTGCAAAGGAGTTGGATACAGCTCAAGGGAGAGCATGATACTTTTGAAGCCCACTTCTACGACAGCGAGAAGAAGGTTTTAGAACTCACCAGGCTACTACAGGAGGAGCGAACTCTTAATGCCTACATTGCACCGAAGAGGATGCGCAACACTTTTTTATCTTAGAGTATTGTATTATTTTGCCCAGGCGGCATTGATGTACTAACCTTTTTTTTATTAATATAATGTTTGTTCCCTTTTGTTTGACACAAATTTGAATTTTTCTTAAATCCTTGAAAGCATTACATGAATACATATCATTCATCATATGCATCAACAGGTCTTTGCAAGAAGTTTCCTCATCCATTTGCTGTTTATTTCAGCAACATGGATCTTGAACAAACGATTAAAGACTTGCAAGCTCAGAATTCACAATTTCAACAGCTACTCTTGACCAAGGGGTAGGAGGAGCTCAAAACTCAGCTAGAGAAAGAAAAAGAGAAAAAGAAGAAGAAGCGAGCTGGTGTGGCTACCTTGGGCAGAAGGTTTGAAGGACAAGCCAGAAGGGTCTTAGATTTTCCATCAACCTCTGAGGAAGGGGAAAGGAAAGGTAAAGAGACTACAGTGCCTTCAGATTCTGAAGCTGAAGAAGAGGAAGAAGAGGATTACTCTGAACAACAATATCCTCCGGCCGATGACAAATACAAAAACTTGGAAGAGCGTCTAAAAGCTATAGAACTTCAGAAAGTGTCAGGGCTGGACTTTGAGGAGTTAGGGTTGACGTCTGGAATAATAATCCCTCCGAAGTTTAAAGTGCCACTATTTTCCAAGTACGATGGGGTGTCTTGTCCCAAGATGCACCTACGATCTTATGTCAGGAAAATTCAACCGCATTCTGTTGACAAAGATTTGTGGGTCCACTTTTTTCAGGACAGTTTGTTAGGAACACAGCTTGATTGGTTCTACCAGTTGGAGAGGTCTGATGTGCATAATTGGGAAGACTTGGCAGCCGCCTTCTATAAACAGTATCAATACAACACCGACTTGGCACCAACCCGTACTCAACTCCAGAGTATGGCCATGGTGTCCAATGAGGGATTCAAAGACTATGCCCAAAAGTGGAGGGATTTAGCCGGAAGGGTGTAACCATCTTTATCTGAGAGGGAGCTAGTAGACATGTTTTTGGGAACTCTGTCAGGAACTTTCTTTAATCATCTGATTGAAAGCTCCTCTGTGGGGTTCACTGAGTTGATTTTAACTAGCGAGAGGATAGAAGCCGACATAAAAAGAGGGAAAATTCAAAAAGATACATCTGCTTCTATTGCCATCAGAAAGCCTTTCTCGGCAAAGAAGGAAGTATCAGCTATCTACTCTCAGAGAGGTCAGGGAAGAGTTGAGCGCCGGCCAGCAGTGGGGGCCGTTATGATTCAGAAGTCTGCATCCGATCAGCCCAGAAACAGTCAACCAAGAACCAATCAAACTAGGGTGGAAAGGCCTGTACCGCAATTCACCAGGATAAACATGACTCCTTCTCAGGTTCTACCCCATCTCTTGAAGTTGAATCTTGCAAGTTTGAAAGAGGCCCCGAAGAACCTGAATACTGCTTCTTCACATTACCATCCGAACGCTAGGTGCGCTTATCATTCAGAGAGTCCTGGGCACCACACCGACAATTGTTGGGCCCTAAAAAACAAAATTCAGGATTTGATAGATGCTAAAGAATTTGAATTCGACGCCCCTGAAAAGCCCAATGTAATCTCTGCTCCAATGCCAAGGCATGGCCATAATTCCCATGTTGTTGAGGAGGATCTATTTGTTGCTACTGTTGATGATTTGATAACTCCGCTCCCAATAATCAAGTTGAATTTGCTGAAGGCTGGGATTTTCCCAGGTTGTGAAGAAGATTGCTGCCATTGTTCATCCTCACCAACTAACTGTCCATTGTTGAAGATAGTCATCCAACGCCTAATGGATAACCAAGAAATCCTATTTGAAAAGTGTGATACGGTGGGAAGAGAACTGACTGTTTTGGAATGCTGGTTCGTGTTTTGAGTTTGTTTTTGCAAAATGTCGCGGTAAGCAAGAGTCGCCACCGTCTTTTATTTTATCCAACAAGGAAAGGAAAAAAGCACAGAAAAATTCCTTTTTCGAGATGTTTCTCGGGTCTGGGGGGTAGATTATAGAAAGGGAAGGTGTTAGCACCCTTTCTATCTGTGGTTATCCACGGGCTCTTAGGTACTTGCTCAAAGTATTTTCAAAATTTGTTTTTCTTTGTGTTTGTGGGTTTGAAAAGAGTTTTTGTTTGAAAGGTGTAAGTGCGAAAAGTTTTATTTTGTTTTAAAAGGAGCAAGTACTTAAGAACCATCTACCTACTCGAAAAAGGAATCAAACTGTGCTAATGTCCTTTAGACAATGCTATCCCACTATTGAGGAGTAGGTAGCATCGTCGTTGGAGTTTAAGGGTCAATTCAATTAAGGGACGTATGGTCACTAAAGCAATGTTAGGACGCCTTAGCGGTAACCCTAATGTCTTAGATCATTTTTTTAAGGTAACCGTTTCGAGGAAACTATGATCTTTGGACAAGAGGGCGACCTCTAAAACTTCCTATAATCAATGACCACGTTCGAAGGCAACCAAGTGAGGTGTACCCTAAGAGTGCGCATGTGCTAGTGTGTTGTTTTTCAGTTTATTTTATCTTTGTACATGTCATGGGTGAGCTACGTTGATTTTAGGTTAAAGATTTGATCTTGTCATGCATTCCCTATTTATCAAACATCTAACAGTTAATAGTTGTGGAATTTAAATTGCGGAAATTAAATCTAAACTATTACAAGGCGTCGGGTATTTACATCACCAAAAACAACCATTGAAATTTAAATTGCGGAAAATAAAAAGAAAGCGATAAAATAAAAGTCCTAATTAAAAGCTATTACATACCGGGAGCAATTACAATATTGGATAAAATGATACGCGTGCGAGAAATTAAATCGGCGTATTTTTTAGGGTTTTGACCCTTTTGAAAAGAAAGCATTTTTTTTGTTTTATTTTGAATTAAATGGAATTAAATCTAGGCTAATTATTAAATAAATTAATTAACTAATTAAAAAAAGTATTTTTGGATTTTTGAATATTTAAAGAAATAAAATAAATTGGGTTAAAATTATTAAAACCTAATATTCTAAATTAATTTTAAGTATTGCAAAAAAATGTTAAAAGTTATATCTATTTAAAACTAAATTAATTAGGTTAATATTTATTTACAAAAATAAAATGATGAAATTAATTTTAATAAATAAAAATAATATTTTTTTGTGTTTTCTGATTTTATTAAAAATGATTATTAATTGGTTAATTTAAGTAAATATAAAACAAATAAATAAAAGAAATAAAAGAAATATAAAGAAATAACCAAAGGGGGTGTGGGCCTGATTTGAATGTGAGAATAGCATTTTCAAGGCCTAACAGGCGCTGGCCTGGGCTGACTTTGCTGCTTCCATGTGACAACATTGACTGGGTGTATGGTGGACATCACCTTGGGACCATCAGATTTGGCCCGAAGGCCATCTGGCGTCTGATTAGGTGAGGATGTATCATGTACCATGCTTGCTGAAAAGCGCTTGAATATCTGAAACAAAATAACAATATGCAATATGGTGGACCTGGGATTCGAACCCAGGTCCCATTAGACTATGCACTAACATGTTTTCCAACTCAACCAACGCGCCTATTTGTTATTATACTGGATAAATAATATTATAAGAGAAAAGCAAATAATATACTGGAAATAAAAAAATGCGCGAGATTTGTTTGAATGGGCCAATGAAGACGAGCCACGTCTTCGTCTTCTTCAACAAAACCTGGTTTCCTTACCTGCAGATTTTTATCCGCAACAAAGTCCCTAGGTTCGTCCTAAAAGTAATTCTAGGTTGTAGAAATGAATTCCAAAGCCATGGTTCGCTTCGTCTCTCCTTCCTGAGCATGTCTATACCCATTATTTGTCTCAATTTTTCCTGCAAAGCAAACGCCTAAAAAACAAGAACCAAAACCCTAGTTTCGGGTACAAGGTTACAGGCTACAAAAACGAAATCAAATATTGCAGAAAGATTGGAAATTGAATGATAAGCATGATTGTACAAAAAATTTGCTCAAAAGATGCAGGAATATGGGAATACGATTTCGTGTACAGGGCCACTTTCAGAGAAGCTTACAATGCGTTTTAGGTGACGAGAGGGCTTGGTTTTGATTCCTATCGCTTCAGTGGATGGCAAACAAGAAGTCTACGTTGAGTTTTGGCCTTGCGAACGCCTCTAGGATGGATTTCAGTTTCTCACTTTTCAAGCTTTTTTCAAGTTTTGGTATTGCCGTTTGTGCAGCCTTCAGGTCATGTCCTCGTGTGTCTTATGTTGTATATGTATCAAGCATTGTATTAGGTTAAATCTTGGGCTTGGAATCCTTGTGTATTGATGATTCAAGATTTGATATGATTCACCATTAACAAAGCTTCCAAAAATGTCAAAAACCAATATTTTGTTCACAACATGGCTTGATTCGAGTTTGATTGTGTACATCATGATAATTAAGACCTGTAATGATCAAAAAGATACCAATTGATTAAGATTTGGATTTTATTTAGATTTAAATTGATTTAAACTGAATTAAATCAATAATAATCAAATAAAATAGAAAAATTAATGAGTGGACATAAAACTGAAGATAGGACACGTGTGTGGTGTGACAAGATCAAATCAAGTGGAAAAATGTGGGCCCATTTGACAAAATTTTATGTTTTGAGGATAGTTGACTTTTGGCAATTTTGGAAAAATGACCAACTTCAACAATGCATAACTTCTTCAATTTTGAACTTTTGGAGGTGTTCTTTGACTTTTTAGAAATATTGAGATGTCTTCTAACCAACCCTTTTGGTATCATCGCATTTTGATATTCCATGCTCAAGTTATAAGCTTTGGCAAAAAAGGTCTTTTTGTTGACTTTAAAAAATGACCTATAATGTCCAAATTTGTAACTTCTTGTGCGTGCATTTCTTGATCTTGGGGTGTGAGTATGGATTGTAGGAAATTGCATCATCTTCAAAATGAGCTTTGGATGGGTCATTTCTCATAAAGTATGAGAAAGTTATGCTTGGTCAAAGTTGAGTTGACTTTTCCTACAAAACCCTAATTTAGCAACTTTGTAATCTTGATGAATCTTGAGAAATCCTTGATGAATCATGATCAACCCTTGATCAAATGATGAATTATCCTTCAAAATGAGAATGTTGACAAAAAATCTTGAGGTTTGACTATTTGTAGGCCACAGTTGACTTTTGCCCTAGCACAATCGATTTTTGGGCCTCTTGAGCAATTGACTGACCAAACTTCCTCTACAAGGCTTGAAATTTGTAATGGATGAACTTGAGACCATATTAGGACATTGGGGAGCACTTTAGGCCATTTGTATGTAAGGACCTTGATGTAACACAAAACCCTAATTTGAGGTTGACTGCCTTAGGAGATGATTTGACTGTCCAACTCTTGAGCAATCTTGAGCCATTTGGAGATTATTCTTGCAATGTCTTGAGAAATATGGGAGGGAAAATTTTGGGGTACAACAATTTCCCCTGTTCAATCTTCTTAAACCTGAGGATATAGATTGGCTTTCGAGCCTTTCGTGATCCGAAGGCGGAAGATGATTGAACACTAGAGTGCCCAGAAATTTGCACTCGCATGATGTAGTACCAACATTGTGATGTCGGGAATGGGCTTAAAGATGCCATTTGGAGATTGTCGGTAGGTGGTTTTGTCTTCTTTGACGGGATTGGCATCAGAAAAATCTTTAGGAATCGATTTAACTGGACAAGAGGGGGTCTTGTCTCTTTTGACTGGTTCGCATCAGAAAAATCTTTAGGAATTGATTTAACTGGTTTTTCTCCTTTGACTGCGTTCGCATCAGAAAAATCTTTAGGAATCGATTTAACTGGTTTTGTCTCCATTGACTGGCTTTGCCTCACAAAAATCTTTAGGAATCGATTTAACTGATTTTGTCTCCATTAACGGGTTGGCTTCAGAAAAATCTTTAGGAATCAATTTTAACTGATTTTGTCTCCATTAACGGGTTGTCTCCTTTGACGGGTTGTCTCTTTTGATGGGTTGTCTCTTTTGACGGGTTGTCTCCTTTGACGGGCTTAGCCTCAGAAAAATCTTTAGGAATCGATTTAACTGATTTTGTCTCCTTTGACGGGTTGTTTTCTTTGACTGGATGTCTCCTTGGACGGGTTGTCTCTTTTGACGGGTTGTCTCCTTTGACGGGTTGTCTCTTTTGATGGGTTGTCTCTTTTGACTGGCTTATCCTAAAAAAAATATTTAGGAATCGATTTAACTGATTTTGTCTCCTTTGACTGGCTTAGCCTCAGAAAAATCTTTAGGAATCGATTTAACTGATTTTTGTCTCCTTTGACTGGCTTAGCCTCAGAAAAATCTTTAGGAATCGATTTAACTGATTTTGCCTCCCTTGACTGGCTTAGCCTCAGAAAAATCTTTAGGAATTGATTTAACTGATTTTGTCTCCTTTGACTGGCTTATCCTCAGAAAAATCTTTATGAATCGATTTAACTGATTTTGTCTCCTTTGACTGGCTTGGCCTCAGAAAAATCTTTAGGAATCGATTTAACTAGTTTTGTCTCCTTTGACTGGCTTGGCCTCAGAAAAATCTTTAGGAATCGATTTAACTGGTTTTGTCTCCTTTGACTGGCTTAGCCTCAGAAAAATCTTTAGGAAACGATTTAACCGATTTTGTCTCCTTTGACTGGGTTTGTCTCCTTTGACTGGATTTGTCTCCTTTGACTGGATTTGTCTCCTTTGACATAGCTGGGATTTTAACAGCATCTTTCCGGAAAGGTAAAGGTCAGTCATATGCAATGCATGATATGGATCAAGCAATGATGTTCTCAACATAAATGAGATTGTATGGTATGATACGTATATGGATGTATCATGATGTATGGAAATGTAATGTTTTAGCTGGGAAAAATAAATCCCGGGTAGTTGCTGGAGAATAGACTGAATTCTTCATTTCCGCTGAGGATGGTGAATGAAGGTGGTTGCGCGAATAAACCTGCGGGAGAAGAGAACTCCGTTGGGGAATAAACTGATAAAGAGATTACTCTGTGGGGAAGAGATGCTCTGCTGAGGATTTTAACGATAAACTCCGCTGGGGATCCTGCTGATAAACTCCGCTGGAGATATATTACCGTTGCTGGTGATACGGGATCTGTTGAGGATTGAATTCCTGTTTGTGAAAGGAAAGAACTTTGCTGGGGATGATCTTTCAGTTGCGACTTGCTGGGGATAATCCTGTTAGACTTATGTGGGGATAAATCTCTGAACTTGGCTGGGAAGATTTATTTTGTACTCCGCTGGGGACAAACTTCCAGAGTCTACTGGGGATGATGCTTCGACTCCGTTGGGGAAGCTTTTTTAGACCGTGCTGGGAAATATTGACTCCACTGGGGGGTTGTATTCTGCTGGGGAACATTCTTATATTCTGTTGAGGAACATTAAGACTATCGGGGATACTTTTATACTTGCTGAGGAATATTCTTATACCCCGCTGGGGGAATATTAAGACCTTCTGGGGATACCACGCCTTTTTAGCGTTGATGATGGATGAACTCTGCTTGGGGAGAGTGTT
Source organism: Vicia faba (assembly GCA_948472305.1). Classification (NCBI taxonomy): domain Eukaryota; kingdom Viridiplantae; phylum Streptophyta; class Magnoliopsida; order Fabales; family Fabaceae; genus Vicia; species Vicia faba. Next base: position 265,455,414 of record OX451736.1, read on the forward strand.
GCTGATTCGTTCATGGTTGTAAGTCTCAACTGAGAGAGCTACCATTACTGTCTTACTCTGCGGGGAGTGAAGGTATCCTGGCCATATTCTTCAGCTGAATTTACCTTGTACCTGATGGACAGAGCAACTACACAGTTCTGAAACTTCTTATTACCCCTGCTTCTGATATTACCAGTAATCCATCTTTTGTTTCGCATGTAAATATTTATGAGCAGCAATTAATGTCAAATGCATATATCAAAAATGAACATTGGATGTTCTTTGCAAAACAAAACGGATAAAGGCAAAAACAATTTGAAATTTCTTTGAAAATGAATTGTATTGTTTTTGAAATTTGGCCTGAAAATAGGGGTTTTTGTACAAGAGGTTGACGTCCTAGTAAGAGAACGCCGCCGAACAAATAGAATTTATACAATTTGTGAAAACAAAACAAAACAGTTATGTGAACAATCCCACTGGGTTCCAACTCTGCTATTGTCTTTATATCCTCGAGCATCTCATCACTTTGCTACTGGTTAAAGATGAATCAGATTGATTAGCGCCGTTTGAGCTTGATAGTCGATACCGAAGTTTGGATGCAAGGTGATCCAATGAGACATAGTGTTACGCTTTGATCCCTAATTTTTGCCTGGACTGCCCTTTCGCGTTTTCAATCCACTAGGATACCCTTTTTTGCCCAAGCCGCCTTTTCAGGTTTTTGACTTGCCGGGTGTACAGATTTTTTCATTTTCATCCCTTATTTTTGCCCGAACCCTTTTGCTTCGCCGGGAAGCCCTTATTTTGGCCTAGGCCAGTCAACCTAGTGGGTCTTTGATTATGCGTAGTATCTTTTCACTATGTCTGCATTGACGGGGTGAGGAAGGTCGTCACCATCCATGGTGGTTAGAATCATGGCTCCTCCTGAGAAAATGTTCTTAACCACAAATGGCCCTTCGTAAGTAGGGGTCAATTTCCCCTGGGATCACATTGAGGTAAGATAATGCGCTTGATTACCAGATCCCCGACTTGATACTCTTGTCGTCTAACTTTCTTGTTAAATGCCTTGATCATCCATTTTTGGTACATCTGACCATGACAAATAGCAGTAAGTCTCTTTTCGTCGATTAGGTTCAGCTGATCAAGTCGGGTCTGAATCCAGTCGTCTTCGCTCAAACCGGCATCCTTCATGATTCGAAGAGAGGGTATCTGAACTTCAATAGGCAAGACTGCCTCCATGCCATAAACCAAGGAATAGGGTGTTGCCCCTGTTGACATCCGTGCTGAGGTACGATACCCATGAAGAGCAAACGGTAACATCTCGTGCTAGTCTTTGTATGTCACTGTCATCTTCTGCACAATCTTCTTAATGTTCTTATTAGCCGCTTCTACAGCCCCATTCATCTTCGACCGGTAAGGAGAAGAGTTGTGATGCTGTATCTTGAATTGCTCGCAGAGCTGAGTGATCATCTTATTGTTGAGATTGGTACCATTGTCCGTAATGATCCTCTCTGGTACACCATATCGACATATCAGATTGTTACGAATGAACCGTGCCACGATGTTCTTAGTTACTGTAGCAAAGGAAGCTGCTTCAACCCACTTCGTAAAGTAATCAATCGCTACCAGGATGAAACGATGCCCGTTAGATGCCGTAGGTCTGATCTCGCCGATCATATCAATGCCCCACATTGCAAAAGGCCAAGGTGCCGTCAAGACGTTCAGAGGAACTGGAGGTATGTGCACCTTATCAGCATAGACTTGGCACTTATGACATGTCCGAGAATGCTGATAATAGTCAGCTTCCATTGTGGACCAATAGTATCCTGCCCGGAGGATTTTCTTTGCCATGGTGTGTCCACTGGAATGAGTCCCGAAAGTACCTTCATGTAACTCCGCCATGATCCTTTCTGCTTCGTTCTTATCCACACAACGCAGTAAGGTCGAATCATGGTTACGCTTGTAGAGAATACCATTGCCGATAAAGAACTTCACCATGAACCTTCTCAGAAACTTCTTGTCATTAACAGATGCACCCTCGGGGTACTCCTGAGCTTCAAGATACCTCTTCACCTCATGAAACTAGGATTTTTCTGTTACATCTTCAGTCTCAATGTCGCAGCAATGTGCAGGTTCGTCCAGTCTTTCAATGATAATCCGGGGAGCCTCGTTGTCCCAATTGACATTGAACATAGAAGACATCGTAGCTAACGCGTCCGCCAGCTGATTCTCCTCTCTAGGGAAGTGTTCAAAGGTTATCTCCTCGAAATGGGGAAGCAACGTCAATACATACTCCTTGTAGGGAATAAGATTTAGGTGTTTCGTATCCCACTCGCCTTTGATCTGACTGATCACGAGAGCGGAATCTCCTAAGACACTCGGAAACTTAATCCTTAGGTCAATTGCTGCTCTAAGACCCATAATGCACGCCTCATACTCCGCCATATTGTTGGTGCAGTTGAAACATAGTCGGGCGGTAAATGGAGTATGAGAGCCTTTAGGAGATATGATCACGGCGCCAATGCCATTACCCAAAGCGTTCGAAGCTCCATCAAAGTACATAGACCATCGGGATCCTTCTTCAGGTCCTTCATCCGGTCCAGGTGTCTCATAATCAGTTACCAACATGATATTCTCGTCCGGGAATTCAAAGTTCATAGACTGGTAATCATCCACTGCCTGGTGTGCCAAATGGTCTGCCAACGCACTTCCCTTGATTACCTTTTGGGTCGTATATTGGATGTCATACTCAGTCAAGATCATCTGCCAACTTGCTATTCTTCCGGACAAGGCAGGCTTTTCGAAGATATACTTGATTGGATCCATCTTTGATATCAACAGAGTAGTGTGAGTCAGCATATACTGTCTCAGCCGGCGAGCAGCCCATGCCAAAGCGCAACAAGTTTTCTCGAGCAGTGAGTATCGGGTCTCACAGTCGGTAAACTTTTTGCTATGGTAATAAATAGCATGCTCTTTTTGGCCAGACTCGTCATGCTGCCCCAACACACACCCCATTGAGTTATCGAGTACTATCAAGTATAAGATCAAAGGTCTCCCTTCAACTGGTGGCATCAGAATAGGTGGTTCTTGGAGATACTCTTTGACCTTTTCGAAAGCGGTCTGGCATTCATCGTTCCAACGTACCACTTGATCTTTCTTCAGCAGCTTGAAGATTGGCTCACAAGTAGCAGTCAGGTGCGAGATGAATCAGGCAATGTAATTTAGTCGTCCCAGAAAACCTCTGACTTCTTTCTCTGTCCTGGGAGTTGGCATCTCCTGTATGGCTTTCACCTTTGCAGGGTCCACTTGAATACCTTTGTCGCTTACGACGAAACCCATCAGCTTACCATATCTCACCCCGAAGGTGCACTTGTTCGGGTTTAACCTCAGCTTGTACAACTTCAGCCTGTCAAACAACTTCTGCAAATGGTCAAGGTGTTCCTACTCAGTTTGGGACCTTGCAATCATATCGTCGACGTATACTTAAATCTCATGATGGATCATGTCATTAAACAAAGCAACTATGGCACGCTGATAGGTTGCCCCAGCATTTTTCAGTCCAAAAGGCATGACCCTGTAGCAAAAGGTACCCCACTAAGTAACAAAAGTTGTCTTCTCCATGTCTTCGGGAGCCATTTTGATCTGATTATAACCGGAGAAACCATCCATAAAGGAGAAGACCTTATGCTGAGCGGTGTTGTCAACCAAAACGTTGATGTGAGGTAGAGGAAAATCATCCTTGGGGCTCGCCCTGTTCAAATCCCTGTAATCAACACACATTCGAACCTTACCATCCTTCTTCGGCACATGGACCACATTGGCCACCCACTGAGGGTAAGAAGTAACTGCTAGAAAACCAGCATCAAACTGTTTCCTAACTTCAGCCTTGATTTTCTCAGACATCTCTGGGCGCATTCGGCGGACCTTCTGTTTCACGGGAGGACAATCTTCCTTGGTAGGCAGGCGGTGAACCACAATATCAGTATCCAACCCCGACATATCTTCATAAGACCAGGCAAAGATCTCAACATAGTCACGCAACATTTGAACCAACCGTTGCTTCACACTAAGCTCCAGATTTGCACCGATCTTGACTTCCTTCTTGTCTGTCTCAGTGCCCAGATTCACTGATTCCACTGGCTCTTTGTGTGGCTGAATAACCCTCTCTTCCTGGAGTAGCAGTCTAGCAAGTTCACCAGGCACTTCGCAATCATCTTCACCTTCATCTTCGGCTAAGTTGATCAGAGTTTCAAAGTCATAACTGGCAGTAGCAGAGTCGTTACCAGTAGGATCCAGAGTGGATGTGGACCTGTATATGTGAGTGTGTGTAAAATAGCTATTTTGCAATATATAATAAAGAAAAACAAGGAGCACAAAATTTGAAATGCAAGAAACGTCCAATGCTTTTATTAATGATATATGTAGATGACACACAAAAGCCCTCACAAATGAAGCCACAATGCCCCGGGTAAGACACCGGGCCATAAAGTTTAAAACATTGTCTGTTACAAATTTGAAACAAGAAGTTTCATTACTGGGTGATCACAGAAACGGGCATAGAATCCTTCACTGTCCAGTTGCTTAATCCACCATTGGCAGTCGGGTAGATCCAGTTGTCAATGTCAAACTCTTCATCATTGTCATCCCTGATAACATTCACCCCTGCATCTTGTTTAGGCTTTTCTGGTGCCCCGAACTCGATCTCTTTTGCATCAATCAAATCCTGTACCTTGTTCTTCAAGACCCAACAATCATCTGTATTATGCCCCAGGCTATCAGAGTGATAAGCACATCGGGCATTAGGGTTGTACTTTGGTGACGTTGTATTTGGATTCTTTGGGGCTTCCTTTGGAATCACCAGATTGGTCTTCAGCAACTGTGGCAGAACCTGAGATAAGGTCATGCTGAGACGAGTGAATTTCCTCTTAGGTCTCTCGTCCTTTTGTTGATTGTTGTATTGAGGAGCACCAACAGGTTTTGAAATAACAACCGCATTAACAGCTTGGCGGTGTTCAGGTTTATTCTGCCTTCTCGCACTGTAGACAGCACTGGACTCCTTCTTAAACGGCTTCTTCTCGGTGCTCGATGAGGCACTCTTTTGTATCTTTCCAGCCTTAATACCAGCTTCAATCCTTTCACCGGTCAAAATAAGCTCTGTAAACCCAGACAAAGATCTTCCGATCAGATGGTTGAAAAATGGACCAGACAGGGTCCCCAGAAACATATCCATAAGCTCCCGATCAGCCAAGGGTGGTTGCACTCTACCGGCAAGGTCCCTCCACTTCTGAGCATAATCTTTGAATCCTTCACCCGTTCCTATTGACATACCCTGGAGTTGGGTACGCGTAGGAGCAAGGTTGGAGTTGTACTGATACTGCCTGTAGAAAGCAGTAGCCAAATCTTCCCAACTGCGGATACTGGCTCCGTCTAACTGATAAAACCACTCAAGCTGAGTCCCTGAGAGACTGTCCTGAAAGAAGTGGATTCATAGGTTCTTTTCAGCGGTGTACGACTGAATCTTCCTTACATATAACCGGAGGTGCAGCTTCGGACAAGAAACTCCGTCATACTTAGCAAAGGCTGGTGCCTTGAACATGTGGGGAATCACTACCCTAGATGATAGACCTAGATCACCAAAGTCCAGACCAGGCACTTTCTGAACTTCCATAGCACTCAACCGGTCTTCCAGTTGCTTGTATCTGTCCTCGGCCAGAGGATACTGCTCTTCGTCGAAGTCCGTCTTGTTGTCGGAGACCACAGGGCTAGGAGCCCTCCTTTCTTCCTGACTATCTTTCCCTCCAGATAAGGTGGTCAAATCAACTTCATTCTGTAGCCTGTTTCCAAACCTGTGCCCTGTGTTGAACATGATTGTCCTCTTCTTCTTCTTCTTCTTCTCTTTTAGAATCAGGGTCTTTAGGTCTTGCTTACCCTTAGCAAGATTCATGAACAGCTCTTGAAATTGGGCATTCTGGGCCTGTAGGGCCTTGATGGCTTGCTCAGTTGAAGGTTCAGCAGACATGATGAGTGCTGAAATAAAAAGCGAAGAAGATAAGGGACCTGTAATAGGTACCTGTTTATGAAGTGCATGGGATGAAATCCGTATGATTATGATTTCAAAGACAATCGAGAGATTCAAATTTGTAAACCAGAAAGGAAACACACTTTATTAGATAAACTTTGAAATTCAAATTGTTCAACTGATGCCATTAAGGCGTTACAAGAAAGGAAATACTGAAAAGTAAATAAAAACAGGAAAGGAAATAATCCAAGGACAATCAGTGCTCCCGTGGTCTCTTCTTCTCAGTGCGGACATAGTCATTAAGAATTCGCTCGTTCTCCAACTGCCTAGTCAACTTATGGATCTTCTGCTCTTGCTCGTTGAACTTCTCTCAGTAAGAATCCCGTTCCTCCCTCAGTTGCATCCAAGATCTTTTCAGTTCCCCAATGTCAGTGGGCATATGAGGATGGATGATGGTTGGAGGAACCCCTTCCTTATCAACAACTTCAGCAATGATAGGCCGGACGAATTCATAAGGCATACCCAGCTTTTGGGCACGGATACAAATCCATCTGAGATATGGCTCCATCGGAAGTGAAGTCTTCGGACCCAGCTCATGTGGATAAGATCTGTGAACTCTATCCCAAGCCCTTATGAACCTACGACGTTGCTCGTCGCTATCCCCCTGAAAATTAAAGATGACATGAGGCATTAGCAGCTCGTGAGGTCCTTCTCTTTCGGCTCTTCCAAACTGACGGAGAGATAAATATGGGTTGTAAGAAATTCCTCCATAAGTTCCTATCAGGGGAACATTGGGGTACTCCCCACATCGATCAATGATAGTCACCTCATCCATACCCTTGAGAGTCCAGATAATGTCATTATGAGATAAATACATAACCCTATAGGCCCAGCCCATGCCTTCTTTGTTCTTCAGCACTGATTTGGGGGAGGTGCGAAATAAACCACCTCGACAATAATGGAGCACAACACATCAAGGTTCCCCGCTTTCGGGCAATACGAGCATAGAGCTGATGAAGGATGTCACCCAAGAGAGTGGGTACAGGGTTCTGAGAGATGGAGATCTTTATCGCATTAACATCAACAAAAGTGTCAGGATTTAGAAACAATACCAAACCGTATATCAAAAGAGCCAGAATATCCTCGAAGGCCTTGAAGTCTAGACTATCCTAGAAATAGTTAGCTTTTCCAACCAAGAACTTAGTCAGAAAGCCCTTTGCTCCACTCCTAGTCTCCCAATTAGCCATTACCTTATCTTTAGTCAAATGAAGGGCTGCATCAATCTCTTCAGGTCTAAGGGTCTTCTCCCAACCAGTAAATAGGGTTTGCTCCAGAACAGAGATACCGAGCAGCTCAGAGAACTCTTCTAGGGTGGGAACCAGCTGATAGTCTTGAAAAGTGAAGCAATGGTACAACGGATCATAGAACTGGACTAGGACACTCATCATCTGCTCGTCCAATTTGGAGGTGACCAAACTGAGAAGATAACCATGCCCCCTGATGAAGGAAGTAGTGTCAGGCATCTTGGCAACCAACTCTTTAAGCAAGGTGGGAACCTGAACAAAGTTGATCTGGATGGTATTCTTACGCATGGGCATCATGATGACCTACAAAACAGAATAAAGATGATTCCCTCCTGTCTTTGAAATAGGTTAGTCCAATGCAATATGTATACAATGTTATGATGTCATGATGGTAAGCACACCACAAGTATCCATATATAGCAAACATGGTAAAGGCACACAAGTCACACAGAGAGCCCTTAGATTTCAGGCTGGCAAGGAGCTTAGGTACTACCCTCTTTCAGTTCAGTTGGTTTAAACCTATCCTAAGAATAGTAATCGGGTTCTAGAGGATATCAATATCACTGACTACCCTCAATCGGTCATAATTCCAGTTTAGCAACCTTTTCTTGCGGCCGAAATCATCGCGGGAGTTTAGTCTCAATGAGTGTAGCATACTGCTACTGTTCTATGGACAAGTTGGTCAATTTAAAGGTTCTAAGGTCAGTTGGTGCTTAATGACCCCTTAGAAGACCCATATTCTCCTTGTTCCAACACAAGGGATATCGGTATAGACTAAAGTGCCACACCAACGTAGCTACTGCTTCAACCGTATCGGTCTATGCTGTACAGTTCCCTCACAATTTATTGCTACTTACCTAAAGGGTGCCCCCAGATCCGGGTTAGGATCTATAGTAACTCCGATACAAGCCCACAAATATAAAGCATACACAGCAAACAATTGAAAACACAATGATCTAATCCTAAGGTACACCTCACTTATAAATGAATTCCCCAGCAGAGTCACCAATTCTATGATACGGTGGGAAGAGAACTGACTATTTTGGAATGCTGGTTCGCGTTTTGCGTTTATTTTTGCAAAATGTCACGGTAAGCAAGAGTCGCCACCATCTTTTATTTTATCCAACAAGGAAAGGAAAAAAGCACAAAAAAATTCCTTTTTCGAGATGTTTCTCGGGTCCGGGGGGTAGATTATAGAAATGGAAGGTGTTAGCACCCTTTCTATCCGTGGTTATCCACGGGCTCTTAGGTACTTGCTCAAAGTGTTTTCAAAATTTGTTTTTCTTTGTGTTTGTGGGTTTGAAAAGAGTTTTTGTTTGAAAGGTGTAAGTGCAAAAAGTTTTATTTTGTTTTAAAAGGAGCAAGTACTTAAGAACCATCTACCTACTCGAAAAAGGAATCAAACTGTGCTAATGTCCTTTAGACAATGCTATCCCACTATTCAGGAGTAGGTAGAATCGTCGTTGGAGTTTAAGGGTCAATTTGATTAAGAGACGTGTGGTCACTAAAGCAATGTTAGGACGCCTTAGCGGTAACCCTAATGTCTTAAATCATTTTTCTGAGGCAACCGTTTCGAGGCAACTATGATCTTTAGACAAGAGGGCGACCTCTAAAACTTCCTATAATCAATGACCACGTTCGAAGGCAACCAAGTGAGGTATACCCTAAGAGTGCGCATGTGCGAGTGTGTTGTTTTTCAGTTTATTTTATCTTTGTACATGTCATGGGTGAGCTACGTTGATTTTAGGTTAAAGATTTGATCTTGTCATGCATTCCCTATTTATCAAACATCTAACAGTTAATAATTGCGGAATTTAAATTGCGGAAATTAAATCTAAACTATTACAAGGCGTCGGGTATTTACATCGCCAAAAACAACCCTTGAAATTTAAATTGCGGAAAATAAAAAGAAAGCGATAAAATAAAAGTCCTAATTAAAAGCTATTACATACCGGGAGCAATTACAATATTGGATAAAATGATACGCGTGCGAGAAATTAAATCAGCGTATTTTTTAGGGTTTAGACCCTTTTGAAAAGAAAGCATTTTTTTTTGTTTTATTTTGAATTAAATGGAATTAAATCCAGGCTAATTATTAAATAAATAAATTAACTAATTAAAAAAAAGTATTTTTGGATTTTTGAATATTTAAAGAAATAAAATAAATTGGGTTAAAATTATTAAAACCTAATATTCTAAATTAATTTTAAGTATTGCAAAAAAATGTTAAAAGTTATATCTATTTAAAACTAAATTAATTAGGTTAATGTTTATTTACAAAAATAAAATGATGAAATTAATTTTAATAAATAAAAATAATATTTTTTTGTGTTTTCTGATTTTATTAAAAATGATTATTAATTGGTTAATTTAAGTATATATAAAACAAATAAATAAAATAAATAAAAGAAATATAAAGAAATAACCAAAGGGGGTGTGAGCCTGATTTGAATGTGAGAATAGCATTTTCAAGGCCCAACAGGCGCTGGCCTGGGCTGACTTTGCTGCTTCCATGTGACAACGTTGACTGGGTGTATGGTGGACATCACCTTGGGACCATCAGATTTGGCCCGAAGGCCATCTGGCGTCTGATTAGGTGAGGATGTATCATGTACCATGCTTGCTGAAAAGCGCTTGAATATCTGAAACAAAATAACAATATGCAATATGGTGGACCTGGGATTCGAACCCAGGTCCCATTAGACTATGCACTAACATGTTTTCCAACTCAACCAACGCACCTATTTGTTATTATACTGGATAAATAATATTATAAGAGAAAAGCAAATAATATACTGGAAATAAAAAAATGCGCGATATTTGTTTGAATGGGCCAATGAAGACGAGCCACGTCTTCGTCTTCTTCAACAAAACCTGGTTTCCTTACCTGCAGATTTTTATCCGCAACAAAGTCCCTAGGTTCGTCCTAAAATTAATTCTAGGCTGTAGAAATGCAATCCAAAGCCATGGTTCGCTTCGTCTCTCCTTCCTGAGCATGTCTATACCCATTATTTGTCTCAATTTTTCCTGCAAAGCAAACGCCTAAAAAACAAGAACCAAAACCCTAGTTTCGAGTACAAGGTTACAGGCTACAAAAACGAAATCAAATATTGCAGAAAGATTGGAAATTGAATGATAAGCATGATTGTACAAAAAATTTGCTCAAAAGATGCAAGAATATGCAAATACGATTTTGTGTACAAGGCCACTTTCATAGAAGCTTACAGTGTGTTTTAGGTGACGAGAGGGCTTGGTTTTGATTCCTATCGCTTCAGTGGATGGCAAACAAGAAGTCTATGTTGAGTTTTGGCCTTGCGAACGCCTCTAGGATAGATTTCAGTTTCTCACTTTTCAAGCTTTTTTCAAGTTTTGGTATTGCCGTTTGTGCAGCCTTCAGGTCGTGTCCTCGTGTGTCTTATGTTGTATATGTATCAAGCATTGTATTAGGTTAAATCTTGGGCTTGGAATCCTTGTGTATTGATAATTTAAGATTTGATATGATTCACCATTAACAAAGCTTCCAAAAATGTCAAAAACCAATATTTTGTTCACAACATGGCTTGATTCGAGTTTGATTGTGTACATCATGATAATTAAGACCTGTAATGATCAAAAAGATACCAATTGATTAAGATTTGGATTTTATTTGGATTTAAATTGATTTAAAATGAATTAAATCAATAAAAATAAAATAAAATAGAAAAATTAATGAGTGGACATAAAACTGAAGATAGGACACGTGTGTGGTGTGACAAGATCAAATCAAGTGGAAAAAAGTGGGGCCTTTTGACAAAATTTTAAGTTTTGAGGATAGTTGACTTTTGGCAATTTTGGAAAAATGACCAACTTCAACAATGCATAACTTCTTCAATTTTGAACTTTTGGAGATGTTCTTTGACTTTTTAGAAATATTGAGATGTCCTCTAACCAACCCTTTTGGTCTCATCGCATTTTGATATTCCATGCTCAAGTTTTAAGCTTTGGAAAAAAAGGTGTTTTTGTTGACTTTAAAAAATGACCTATAATGTCCTAATTTGTAACTTCTTGTGAGTGAATTTCTTGATCTTGGGGTGTGAAGATGGATTGTATTAAATTGCATCATCTTCAAAATGAGCTTTGGATGGGTCATTTCTAATAAAGTATGAGAAAGTTATGCTTGGTCAAAGTTGAGTTGACTTTTCCTACAAAACCCTAATTTAGCAACTTTTGAATCTTGATGAATCTTGAGCAATCCTTGATGAATCATGATCAACCCTTGATCAAATGATGAATTATCCTTCAAAATTATATTGTTGATAAAAAATCTCGAGGTTGACTATTTGTAGGCCACATTTGACTTTTGCCCTAGCACAGTCGATTTTTGGGCCTCTTGAGCAATTGACTGACCAAACTTCCTCTGCAAGGATTGAAATTTGTCATGGATGAACTTGAGACCATATTAGGAAATTGGGGAGCACTTTAGGCCATTTGGATGTAAGTACCTTGATGCAACACAAAACCCTAATTTGAGGTTGACTGCCTTAGGAGATGATTTGACTGTCCAACTCTTGAGCAATCTTGAGCCATTTGGAGATTATTCTTGCAATGTCTTGAGAAATATGGGAGGGAAAATTTTGGGGTACAACAGTTACCCCTGTTCAATCTTCTTAAACTTGAGGATATAGATTGGCTTTCGAGCCTTCCGTGATCCGAAGGTGGAAGATGATTGAACACTAGAGTGCCCAGAAATTTGCACTCGCATGATATAGTACCAGCATTGTGATGTTGGGAATGGGCTTACAAATGCCATTTGGAGATTGTCGGTAGGTGGTTTTGTCTTCTTTGACGGGATTGGCATCAGAAAAATCTTTAGGAATCGATTTAACTGGACCAGAGGGGGTATTGTCTCTTTTGACTGGTTCGCATCAGAAAAATCTTTAGGAATCGATTTAACTGATTTTGTCTCCTTTGACGGGTTGTTTTCTTTGACTGGATGTCTCCTTGGACGGGTTGTCTCTTTTGACGGGTTGTCTCCTTTGATGGGTTGTCTCTTTTGATGGGTTGTCTCCTTTGACTGGCTTAGCCTCAAAAAAATATTTAGGAATCGATTTAATTGATTTTGTCTCCTTTAACTGGCTTAGCCTCAGAAAAATCTTTAGGAATCGATTTAACTGATTTTTGTCTCCTTTGACTGGCTTAGCCTCAGAAAAATCTTTAGGAATCGATTTAACTGATTTTGTCTCCCTTGACTGGCTTAGCCTCAGAAAAATCTTTAGGAATCGATTTAACTGATTTTGTCTCCCTTGACTGGCTTATCCTCAGAAAAATCTTTAGGAATCGATTTAACTGATTTTTGTCTCCTTTGACTGGCTTGGCCTCAGAAAAATCTTTAGGAATCGATTTAACTGGTTTTGTCTCCTTTGACTGGCTTGGCCTCAGAAAAATCTTTAGGAATCGATTTAACTGGTTTTGTCTCCTTTGACGGGTTGTTTTCTTTGACTGGATGTCTCCTTGGACGGGTTGTCTCTTTTGACGGGTTGTCTCCTTTGATGGGTTGTCTCTTTTGATGGGTTGTCTCCTTTGACTGGCTTAGCCTCAGAAAAATCTTTAGGAATCGATTTAACTGATTTTTATCTCCTTTGACTGGCTTAGCCTCAGAAAAATCTTTAGGAATCGATTTAACTGATTTTGTCTCCCTTGATTGGCTTAGCCTCAGAAAAATCTTTAGGAATCGATTTAACTGATTTTGTCTCCCTTGACTGGCTTATCCTCAGAAAAATCTTTAGGAATCGATTTAACTGATTTTGTCTCCTTTGACTGGCTTGGCCTCAGAAAAATCTTTAGGAATCGATTTAACTGGTTTTGTCTCCTTTGACTAGCTTGGCCTCAGAAAAATCTTTAGGAATCGATTTAACTGGTTTTGTCTCCTTTGACTGGCTTAGCCTCAGAAAAATCTTTAGGAAATGATTTAACTGGTTTTGTCTCCTTTGACTGGGTTTGTCTCCTTTGACTGGATTTGTCTCCTTTGACTGGATTTGTCTCCTTTGACATAGCTGGGATTTTAACTGCATCTTTCCTGAAAGGTAAAGGTCAGTCATATGCAATGCATGATATGGATCAAGCAATGATGTTCTCAACATAAATGAGATTGTATGGTATGATGCGTATATGCATGTACCATGATGTATGGAAATGTAATGTTTTAGCTGGGAAAAATAAATCCCGGGTAGTTGCTGGAGAATAGACTGAATTCTTCGTTTCCGCTGAGGATGGTGAACGAAGGTGGTTGCGCCAATAAACCTGCGGGAGAAGAGAACTCCGTTGGGGAATAAACTGATAAAGAGATTACTCTATGGGGAAGAGATGCTCTGCTGAGGATTTTAACGATAAACTCCGCTGGGGATCCTGCTGATAAACTCCGCTGGGGATATATTATCGTTGCTGGTGATACGGGATCTGTTGAGGATTGAATTCCTGTTTGTGAAAGGAAAGAACTTTGCTGGGGATGATCTTTCAGTTGCAACTTGCTGGGGATAATCCTGTTAGACTTATATGGGGATAAATCTCTGAACTTGGTTGGGGAGATTTATTTTGTACTCCGCTGGGGACAGACTTCCAGAGTCTACTAGGGATGACGCTTCGACTCCGTTGGGGAAGCTTTTTTAGACCGTGCTGGGAAATATTGACTCCACTGGGAGGTTTGGTATTCTGCCAGGGAACATTCTTATATTCTGTTGAGGAACATTAAGACTGTTGGGGATACTTTTATACTTGCTGAGAAATATTCTTATACTCCGCTGGGGGAATATTAAGACCTTCTGGGGATACCACGCCTTTTTAACGTTGATGATGGATGAACTCTGCTTGGGGAGAGTGTTGCTGATTCGTTCATGGTTGTAAGTCTCAGCTGAGAGAGCTACCATTACTGTCTTACTCTGCGGGGAGTGAAGGTATCCTGGCCATATTCTTCAGCTGAATTTACCTTGTACCTGATGGACAGAGCAACTACACAGTTCAGACACTTCTTATTGCCCCTGCTTCTGATATTACCAGTAATCCATCTTTTGTTTCGCATGTAAATATTTATGAGCAGTAATTAATGTCAAATGCATATATCAAAAATGAACATTGGATGTTCTTTGCAAAACAAAACGGATAAAGGCAAAAACAATTTGAAATTTCTTTGAAAATGAATTGTATTGATTTTGAAATTTGGCCTGAAAATAGGCGTTTTTGTACAAGAGGTTGACGTCCTAGTAAGAGAACACCGCCGAACAAATAGAATTTATACAATTTGTGAAAAGAAAAGAAAACAGTTATGTGAATAATCCCACTGGGTTCCAACTCTGCTATTGTCTTTATATCCTCGAGCATCTCATCACTTTGCTACTGGTTGAAGATGAATCAGATTGATTAGCGTCGTCTGAGCTTGATAGTCGATACCGAAGTCTGGATGCAAGGTGATCCAATGAGACATAGTGTTACACTTTGATCCCTAATTTTTGTCTGGATTGCCCTTTCGGGTTTTCAGTCCACCGGGATACCCTTTTTTGCCCAAGCAGCCTTTTCAGGTTTTCGACTTTCCGGGTGTACAGACTTTTTCATTTTCATCCCTTATTTTTGCCCGAACCCTTTTGGTTTGCCGGGAAGCCCTTATTTTTGCCTAGGCCAGTCAACCTAGCGGGTCTTTGATTATGCGTAGTATTTTTTCACTATGTTTGCATTGACGGGGTGAGGAAGGTCGTCACCATCCATGGTGGTTAGAATCATGGCTCCTCTTGAGAAAATGTTCTTAACCACAAATGGCCCTTCGTAAGTAGGGGTCCGTTTGCCCCTGGGATCACCTTGAGGTAAGATAATGCGCTTGATTACCAGATCCTCGACTTGATACTCTTGTCGTCTAACTTTCTTATTAAATGCCTTGATCATCCGTTTTTGGTACGTCTGACCATGACAAATAGCAGTAAGTCTATTTTTGTCGATTAGGTTCAGCTGATCAAGTCGGGTCTGAATCTAGTCGTCTTTGCTCAAACCGGCATTCCTCATGATTCGAAGAGAGGGTATCTGAACTTCAACGGGCAAGACTGCCTCCATGCCATAAACCAAGGAATAGGGTGTTGCCCCTGTTGACATCCGTGCTGAGGTACGGTACCCATGAAGAGCAAACGGTAACATCTCGTGCCAGTCTTTGTATGTCACTGTCATCTTCTGCACAATCTTCTTAATGTTCTTATTAGCCGCTTCTACAACCCCATTCATCTTCGGCCGGTAAGGAGAAGAGTTGTGATGTTGTATCTTGAATTGCTCGCAGAGCTCAGTGATCATCTTATTATTGAGATTGGTACCATTGTTCGTATGATCCTCTCTGGTACACCGTATCGACAGATCAGATTGTTACGAATGAACCGTGCCACGACGTTCTTAGTTACTGTAGCAAAGGAAGCTACTTCAACCCACTTCGTAAAGTAATCAATCGTTACCAGGATGAAACGATGCCCGTTTGATGCCGTAGGTCTGATCTCGCCGATCATATTAATGCCCCACATTGCAAAAGGCCAAGGTGCCGTCAAGATGTTCAGAGGAACTGGAGGTATGTGCACCTTATCAGCATAGACTTGGCACTTATGACATGTCCGAGAATGCTGATAACAGTCGGCTTCCATTGTGGACCAATAGTATCCTGCCCGGAGGATTTTCTTTGCCATGGTGTGTCCACTGGAATGAGTCCCGAAAGTACCTTCATGTAACTCCGCCATGATCCTTTCTGCTTCGTTCTTATCCACACAACGCAGTAAGGTCGAATCATGGTTACGCTTGTAGAGAATACCATTGCTGATAAAGAATTTCACCGCGAACCTTCTCAAAAACTTCTTGTCATTAATAGATGCACCCTCAGGGTACTCCTGAGCTTCAAGATACCTCTTCACCTCATGAAACCAGGGTTTTTCTGTTACATCTTCAGTCTCAATGTCGCAGCAATGTGCAGGTTCGTCCAGTCTTTCAATGATAATCCGGGGAGCCTCGTTATCCTAATTGACATTGAACATAGAAGACATCGTAGCTAACGTGTCCACCAGCTGATTCTCCTCTATAGGGAAGTGTTCAAAGGTTATCTCCTCTAAATGGGGAAGCAACGTCAATACATACTCCTTGTAGGGAATAAGATTTGGGTGTTTCGTATCCCACTCGCCTTTGATCTGACTGATCACGAGAGCGGAATCTCCGAAGATACTCGGAAACTTAATCCTTAGGTCAATTGCTGCCCAAAGACCCATAAAGCACGCCTCATACTCCACTATATTGTTGGTGCAGTTGAAACATAGTCGGGCGGTAAATGGAGTATGAGAGCCTTTAGGAGATATGATCACGGCGCCAATGCCATTACCCAAAGCGTTCGAAGCTCCATCAAAGTACATAGACCATCGGGATCCTTCTTCAGGTCCTTCATCCGGTCCAGGTGTCTCACAATCAGTTACCAACATGATATTCTCGTCCGGGAATTCAAAGTTCATAGACTGGTAATCATCCACTGCCTGGTGTGCCAAATGGTCTGCCAACACATTTCCCTTGATTGCCTTTTGGGTTGTATATTGGATGTCATACTCAGTCAAGATCATCTGCCATCTTGCTATTCTTCCGGACAAGGCAGGCTTTTCGAAGATATACTTGATTGGATCCATCTTTGATATCAATAGAGTAGTGTGAGTCAGCATATACTGTCTCAGCCGGCGAGCAGCCCATGCCAAAGCACAACAAGTTTTCTCGAGCAGTGAGTATCAGGTCTCACAGTCGGTAAACGTTTTGCTAAGGTAATAAATAACATGCTCTTTTCAGCCAGACTCGTCATGCTGCCCCAGCACACACCCCATTGAGTTATCGAGTACTGTCAAGTATAAGATCAAAGGTCTCCCTTCAACTGGTGGCATCAGAATAGGTGGTTCAAAACCTGTCCTATAAATAGTAACCGGGTTCTAAAGAGCTCAATATCATTGGATTATTTTCTATATTCATTGTCTTGGTTTAGCCACTTAACTAGCGACCAAAATATTCCAAGAAAACAACCCTCAATGAGTGTAGTATCGAGTATCTACCAACTTCGGACTGCACCAAAGCCGGTCATCTCACTACCCCTAATGAAAAAGGCCAAGATGGTCAAGTAAGGTTCTAGTTCATTAGTGCTTAATGACATCACTCAGCGGCCCCGTATTCTCTTTGATTGACTCAAAGGCTACCGGTACTCACAAATATGTCGCACTAATATAGCTATTGCTTCGACCGTGTCGGTATACCCTGCACAGTTTCCACAATGTATTGCTATCTATGAATGTTTCCCAAATTCGGGTGGAGGATTTCAAGCCCAAACAAGAGAACAAAGATGTAAAGCAATCAAAACAAACAATAGTCATGCCAAGGGTTATCTAAGCCTTAAGGTTACTCTACTTTTAAAGATTTCCCCAGCAGAGTCGCCAGTTCTGTGATACGGTGGGAGAACTGATTTGGGATTTTGCGTTTGTGTTTGCAAATGTTTCGGTTTAGCAAGAGTCACCATCGACTTTTTATTTTATCCTAAGGAAAGGTCAAAAAGCACAGAAAAGACCTTTGAG
Organism: Vicia faba; assembly: GCA_948472305.1. NCBI lineage: Eukaryota > Viridiplantae > Streptophyta > Magnoliopsida > Fabales > Fabaceae > Vicia > Vicia faba. Next base: position 265,473,296 of record OX451736.1, read on the forward strand.
ATGTTTTCTTAGGTTCGGGGAGTAGATTATAGAAAGGGAAGGTATTATCACCCTTTCTATCCATGGTTATCCATGGGCTCTTAGTTACTTGCTTAGATCACTTGCTTTGCTTTTCAATTGTTTGAAATGGTGCTTTTCAATTGTTTGAAATGGTGCTTTGTGTGTGATTTTGAAAGATATTTTGAAAAGAGGCCATCGTTGTGGCAACCTTTGTAATGATTCTTGTTTGAATGTATACAAAGGTGTTTTTGTCTTTTGAAAAGTTTTCAATGTTTGAAAGTAAGGTTTTGAAATTGTGTTGTGAAGTGTGTTTTGAAAATAGCAAGGATGTTTTTGCAAGTTTGATCAAGTAACTAGGAGATATCTACCCTATTCTACTCAAAGATCTTTCTTATGTTTTTAACCCTTTTAATAGTGTTGTTTCACCATTGTATTTGGTGAACAACCTTGTGTTAGGATGTTAACGGGACAGGCGCGGGTCATCGTATAGACCATGATAGCAATAGTGTCAAGTGTCTTTGGCAATTTTTTTTGAGGGACTTGATCATTTTGTTTAGGCAACTCAGATAGCGTCATTAAGGGACTATGATCTTTTTGATTTGTTTTTATTTTGCCAAAGTACTTGACATGCAACCATGGCCCATTTTTAAAGGCAACAAGTGGATGAAGCCCTAGGAGTGCAAGTGTGTATTGTGTTTGTTTTTCATGCATGTTATCTTGGATTAGGTCAAACTAATTATTGGTTTTATTTGCATACAAACTCTAGGTCTAAGCATGGCATAATTGAAAGCTTTTAAACGTGCGGGAATTTAAATGCTACACTATTACAACATGATATAGGGAGGGGGGGGGGGGGGTACAAATTTGAATTGGGGATATTTGACAAGAAATTAAACCCTAGATTACTATTACAACCAAATTGAATGTACAAGATACAATATTTAAATGTACAATAATTGAAATAAATACAATAAATAAATATAAATAAAATGTATTATGCCAAAATGTTTTTAGTATGTAAAAAGTATTTTTTCAATGTGAAATGTAAAAAAAAAGATCAATTTTAACTATTTTCCTATTTAGGGCAAGAAACCCTAATTCCTAATAAATAATATTATTTATTAATTATGTATAATAATATACTAATTTATACAGAAAATAAAAGTATATTATAAAAATGATATTTTTGGTCCAAAATAATAATAAAAATTAAAATGTAATATTTTTTGTATTTTTGACCTAATTATTCAACTTCATTCTGTAGCCTGTTTCCAAACCTGTGCCTTGTGTTGAACAAGATTGTCCTCTTCTTCTTCTTCTTCTTCTTCTCTTTCAGAATCAGGGTCTTCAGGTCTTGCTGACCCTTAGCAAGATTCATGAACAGCTCTTGAAATTGGGCATTCTGGGTCTGTAGGGCCTTGATGGCTTGCTCAGTTGAAGGTTCAGCAGACATGATGAGTGCTGAAATAAACAACGAAGAAGATAAGGCGCTTGTAATGGGTACCTGTTTATGAAGTGCATGTGATGAAATGCGTATGATTATGATTTCAAAGACAATCGAGAGATTCAAATTTGTAAACCAGAAAGGAAACACACTTTATTAGATAAACTTTGAAATTCAAATTGTTCAACTGATGCCATTAAGGCGTTACAAGAAAGGAAATACTGAAAAGTAAATAAAAACAGGAAAGGAAATAATCCAAGGACAATCAGTGCTCCCATGGTCTCTTCTTTTCAGTGCGGACATAGTCATTAAGAATCCACTCGTTCTCCAACTGCCTAGTCAACTTCTGGATCTTCTGCTCTTGCTCGTTGAACTTCTCTCGGTAAGAATCCCGTTCCTCCCTCAGTTGCATCCAAGATCTTTTCAGTGCCCCATTGTCAGTGGGCATATGAGGATGGATGATGGTTGGAGGAACCCCTTCCTTATCAGCAACTTCAGCAATGATAGGCCGGACGACTTCATAAGGCATACCCAGCTTTTGGGCACGGATACGAACATATCTGAGATATGGCTCCATCGGAAGTGAAGTCTTCGGACCCAGCTCATGTGGATCAGATTTGTGAACTCTATCCCAAGCCCTTATGAACCTGCGATGTTGCTCGTCGCTATCCCCCTGAAAATCAAAGATGATATGAGGCATTAGCAGCTCGTGAGGTCCATCTCTTCTGGCTCTTCCAAACTGACGGAGAGCTAAACATGGGTTGTAAGAAATTCCTTCATAAGTTCCTATCAGGGGAACATTGAGGTACTCCCCACATCGATCAATGATAGTCACCTCGTCCATACCCTTGAGAGTCCAGATAATGTGATTATGAGATAAAGACATAACCCTATAGGCCCAGCCCATGCCTTCTTTGTTCTTCAGCACTGATTTAGGGAGGTGCGAAATAAACCACCTCGACAATAATGGAGCACAGCACATCAAGGTTCCCCGCTTTCGGGCAGTACGAGCATAGAGCTGATGAAGGATGTCACCCAAGAGAGTGGGTATAGGGTTCTGAGAGATGAAGATCTTTATCGCATTAACATCAACAAAAGTGTCAGGATTCAGAAACAATACCAAACCGTATATCAAAAGAGCCAGAATATCCTCGAAGGCCTTGAAGTCTAGTCTATCCCAGAAATAGTTAGCTTTTCCAACCAAGAACATAGTCAGAAAGCCCTTTTCTCCACTCCTAGTCTCCCAATTAGCCATTACCTTCTCTTTAGTCAAATGAAGGGCTGCATCAATCTCTTCAGGTCTAAGGGTCTTCTCCCAACCAGTAAACAGGGTCTGCTCCAGAACAGAGATACCGAGCAGCTCAGAGAACTCTTCTAGGGTGGGAACCAGCTGATAGTCCTGAAAAGTGAAGCAATGGTACAGCGTATCATAGAACTGGACTAGGAAACTCATCATCTGCTCGTCCAATTTGGAGGTGACCAAACTGAGAAGATAACCATGCCTCCTGATGAAGGAAGTAGTGTCAGGCATCTTGGCAACCAACTCTTTAAGCAAGGTGGGAACCTGAACAAAGTTGATCCGGATGGTATTCTTACGCATGGGCATCATGATGACCTACAAAACAGAACAAAGATGAATCCCTCCTGTCTTTGAAATAGGTTAGTCCAATGCAAGATGTATGCAATGTTATGATGTCATGATGGTAAGCACACCACAAGTATCCACAAATAGCAAACATGGTAAAGGCACACAAGTCACACAGAGAGCCCTTAGATTTCAGGCTGGCAAGGAGCTTAGGTACTATCCTCTTTCAGTTCAGTTGGTTTAAACCTGACCTAAGAATAGTAACCGGGTTCTAGAGGATCTCAATATCACTGACTACCCTTAATCAGTCATAATTCTAGTTTAGCAACCTTTTCTTGCGGCCGGAATCATCGCGAGAGTTTAGTCTCAATGAGTGTATCATACTGCTACTGTTCTATGGCCAAGTTGGTAAATTTAAAGGTTCTAAGGTCAGTTGGTGCTTAATGATCCCTTAGAAGACCCATATTCTCCTTGTTCCAACACAAGGGATATCGGTACAGACTAAAGTGCCACATCAACATAGCTACTGCTTCAACCGTATCGGTCTACGCCGTACAGTTCCCTCACAGTTTATTGCTACTTACCTAAAGGGTTCCCCCAGATCCGGGTTAGGATCTATAGTAACTCCGATACAAGCCCACAAATATAAAGCATACAAAGCAAACAATTGAAAACACAATGATCTAATCCTAAGGTACACCTCACTTATTAATGAATTCCCCAACAGAGTCGCCAGTTCTGTGATACGGTGGGAAGAGAACTGACTGTTTTGGAATGCTGGTTCGCATTTTACATTTGTTTTCGCAAAATGTCGCGGTAAGTAAGAGTCGCCATCGTCTTTTATTTTATCCAACAAGGAAAGGAAAAAAGCACAGAAAAATTCCTTTTTCGAGATGTTTCTCGGGTCCGGGGGGTAGATTATAGAAAGGGAAGGTGTTAGCACCCTTTCTATCTGTGGTTATCCACGGGCTCTTAGGTACTTGCTCAAAGTGTTTTCAAAATTTGCTTTTCTTTGTGTTTGTGGGTTTGAAAAGAGTTTTTGTTTGAAAGGTGTAAGTGCGAAAAGTTTTATTTTGTTTTAAAAGGAGCAAGTACTTAAGAACCATCTACCTACTCGAAAAAGGAATCAAACTATGCTAATGTCCTTTAGACAATGCTATCCCACTATTGAGGAGTAGGTAGCATCGTTGTTGGAGTTTAAGGGTCAATTCGATTAAGGGACGTGTGGTCACTAAAGCAATGTTAGGATGCCTTAGCGGTAACCCTAATGTCTTAGATCATTTTTCCGAGGCAACCGTTTCGAGGCAACTATGATCTTTGGACAAGAGGGCGACCTCTAAAACTTCCTATACTCAATGACCACGTTCGAAGGTAACCAAGTGAGGTGTACCCTAAGAGTGCGCATGTGCGAGTGTGTTGTTTTTCAGTTTATTTTATCTTTGTACATGTCATGGGTGAGCTACGTTGATTTTAGGTTAAATATTTGATCTTGTCATGCATTCCCTATTTATCAAACATCTAACAGTTAATAGTTGCGTAATTTAAATTGCGGAAATTAAATCTAAACTATTATAAGGCGTCGGGTATTTACATCGCCAAAAACAACCCTTGAAATTTAAATTGCGGAAAATAAAAAGAAAGCGATAAAATAAAAGTCCTAATTAAAAGCTATTACATATCGAGAGCAATTATAATATTGGATAAAATGATACACGTGCGAGAAATTAAATCGGCGTATTTTTTAGGGTTTTGACCCTTTTGAAAAGAAAGCATTTTTTTTTGTTTTATTTTGAATTAAATGGAATTAAATCTAGGCTAATTATTAAATAAATTAATTAAATAATTAAAAAAAAAGTATTTTTGGATTTTTGAATATTTAAAGAAATAAAATAAATTGGGTCAAAATTATTAAAACCTAATATTCTAAATTAATTTTAAGTATTGCAAAAAAATGTTAAAAGTTATATCTATTTAAAACTAAATTAATTAGGTTAATATTTATTTACAAAAATAAAATGATGAAATTAATTTTAATAAATAAAAATAATATTTTTTTGTGTCTTCTGATTTTATTAAAAATAATTATTAATTGGTTAATTTAAGTAAATATAAAACAAATAAATAAAATAAATAAAAGAAATATAAAGAAATAACCAAAGGGGGTGTGGGCCTGATTTGAATGTGAGAATAACATTTTCAAGGCCCAACAGGCGCTGGCCTGGGCTGACTTTGCTGCTTCCATGTGACAACGTTGACTGGGTGTATGGTGGACATCACCTTGGGACCATAATATTTGGCCCGAAGGCCATCTGGCGTCTGATTAGGTGAGGATGTATCATGTACCATGCTTGCTAAAAAGCGCTTGAATATCTGAAACAAAATAACAATATGCAATATGGTGGACCTGGGATTCGAACCCAGGTCCCATTAGACTATGCACTAACATGTTTTCCAACTCAACCAACGCGCATATTTGTTATTATACTGGATAAATAATATTATAAGAGAAAAGCAAATAATATACTGGAAATTAAAAAATGCGCGAGATTTGTTTGAATGGGCCAATGAAGACGAGCCACGTCTTCGTCTTCTTCAACAAAACCTGGTTTCCTTACCTGCGGATTTTTATCCGCAACAAAGTCCCTAGGTTCGTCCTAAAATTAATTCTAGGCTGTAGAAATGCAATCCAAAGCCATGGTTCGCTTCGTCTCTCCTTCCTGAGCATGTCTATACCCATTATTTGTCTCAATTTTTCCTGCAAAGCAAACGCCTAAAAAACAAGAACCAAAACCCTAGTTTCGGGTACAAGGTTACAGGCTACAAAAACGAAATCAAATATTGCAGAAAGATTGGAAATTGAATGATAAGCATGATTGTACAAAAAATTTGCTCAAAAGATGCAGGAATATGGGAATACAATTTCGTGTACAGGGCCACTTTCAGAGAAGCTTACAGTGCGTTTTAGGTGACGAGAGGGCTTGGTTTTGATTCCTATCGCTTCAGTGGATGGCAAACAAGAAGTCTACGTTGAGTTTTGGCCTTGCAAACGCCTCTAGGATGGATTTCAGTTTCTCACTTTTCAAGCTTTTTCAAGTTTTGGTATTGTCGTTTGTGCAGCCTTCAGGTCGTGTCCTCGTGTGTCTTATGTTGTATATGTATCAAGCATTGTATTAGGTTAAATCTTGTGCTTGAAATCCTTGTGTATTGATGATTCAAGATTTGATATGATTCACCATTAACAAAGCTTCCAAAAATGTCAAAAACCAATATTTTGTTCACAACATGGCTTGATTCGAGTTTGATTGTGTACATCATGATAATTAAGACCTGTAATGATCAAAAAGATACTAATTGATTAAGATTTGGATTTTATTTGGATTTAAATTAATTTAAAATGAATTAAATAAATAAAAATTAAATAAAATAGAAAAATTAATGAATGGACATAAAACTGAAGATAGGACACGTGTGTGGTGTGACAAGATCAAATCAAGTGGAAAAAAGTGGGCCCTTTTGACAAAATTTGAAAGTTTTGAGGATAATTGACTTTTGGCAATTTTGGAAAAATGTCCAACTTCAACAATGCATAACTTATCCAATTTTGAACTTTTGGAGGTGTTCTTGGACTTTTTAGAAACCTTGAGATGTCCTCTAACTAACCATTTTTGTCTCATCGCATTTTGATATTCCTTTCTCAAGTTATAAGCTTTGGAAAAAAGGTGTTTTTGTTGACTTTCAAAATGACCTATAATGTCCAAATTTGTAACTTCTTGTGAGTGCATTTCTTGATCTTGGGATGTGAAGATGGATTGTAGGAAATTGCATCCTCTTCAAAATGAGATTTTGATGGGTAATTTCTCATAAAGTATGAGAAAGTTATGCTTGGTCAAAGTTGAGTTGACTTTTCCTACAAAACCCTAATTTAGCAACTTTTGAATCTTGATGAATCTTGAACAATCCTTGATGAATCATGATCGAATGATGAATTATCCTTCAAAATGAGAATGTTGACAAAAAATCTTGAGGTTTGACTATTTATAGGCCACAATTGACTTTTGCCCTAGCACAGTTGATTTTTGGGCCTCTTGAGCAATTGACTGACCAAACTTCCTCTGCAAGGCTTGAAATTTGTCATGGATGAACTTGAGACCATATTAGGACATTGGGTAGCACTTTAGGCCATTTGTATGTAAGGACCTTGATGCAACACAAAACCCTAATTTGAGGTTGACTGCCTTAGGAGATGATTTGATTGTCTAACTCTTGAGCAATCTTGAGCCATTTGGAGATTATTCTTGCAATGTCTTGAGAAATATGGGAGGGCAAATTTTGGGGTACAACAAAAAGACTCATGTTACACCAACTCCTGTTAATGATGTTTCAATAATAACCATATCCGCCAATCTTTCCAAGGTCTCCAAAAGACTTGTTAAGATTACATCCGTTCCGAAAACTGCACCTTTGAAGATAACCATGCACGGGCTAGTCCCGTACAAGTCCGACAAATCAGTACCGTGGAACTATGGTGGAGAAATCTACTACCACGGTATTAAACAAATTGAATTAACTGAATAGATTTCCGATGAAGAGAATTCCGACATTGGAAACATTGCCAAAACGAGCAAAATTACCCGCAGTGGTAGAATTTTCTCTCTAGAGATTGCCCCTCCCAAGGAAATCTTTGGACCCTCAGCTGCTCCTAAGGTTACCCCGGCACCGGTCAACATATCCGCCAGTACTCTAATCATCCTTGAAGAAGTTATAACTCCTGTGGTTATCCCTTCTGCTGCTGCTGATGTTAGAGGGAAAGGGATCCAAGAAGAGCCCGTCAGGACGAGGGCTCAGCCATTGGTCATCCCTGAGACCTCTCAAAAAGAAATGGAAGAAATTTTGAAAATAATCAAGAAAAGCGATTATGATGTGGTGGAACAGCTGGGGAAAACCCCCTCAAAGATCTCTATGTTGGCCCTGCTGCTTTGTTCAGAAGCTCATGCTAAAGCTTTGATAAGATTTTTGAAGATGGCCCATGTGCCACAGGAAACCTCCGCTGATCAGTTCCAGGAATGTGTGGCTAGCCTAACAGCTGACAATGGTCTAGGATTCTCCAATGCAGATTTAACATCGAAAGGGAGAAAACATAATGAAGCTTTGCATGTCTCGGTGGAATACAGAGAGACAACTCTAGCACACGTACTGGTAGACATTGGTTCATCATTGAACGTCTTGCCGAAGAAAGCCTTGGATAGACTGGATTGTGAAGGCTTAACCCTGAAACCCAGCAATATAATTGTCAGAGCCTTTGATGGTTCTAAAAGGATGGTCCACGGGGAGGTGGACATCCCGATCAAGGTGGGAACTGAAACCTTCAACTCCACATTCTATGTGATGGACATCCGTCCTTCTTATTCTTGCTTGCTGGGAAGACCTTGGATCCACCATGCTGGAGTTGTCACTTCTACTCTGCATCAAATGCTCAAGTACCCTGTCCAAGGAAAAATCATAACTGTTCATGGCAAAGAGGAATACATGATCAGTCATCTAAATTCTTTCTGCTATGTAGAATTGGATGGTGAATTCATCGATACCCCTTTCCAGCATTTTGAAGAGGTAGCTCAGGAGATAATGGCAACCAAGACAGTGTCTTCAGTACCCATGATTACCAGACCTCCGCCTAGAATGTCGTCTGTCAAGGATCCTAAAGCAGTGATTGAAGAGGGAGGAAGCACAATCTGGGGGAAGCTTCCAGACTTTCCTTACAAATCAGATAAATTTGGCTTGGGATTCACTTCTTCTACTCAAAAGGCTGTACGCCACGCCCGTGCTGGAGGGCCACTTGTGAAGATCAGCCACCAGGGAGTCAATGCTTTGGAGGATAGTGAAGAGGAAGGTAGCCTGGAAGATTGGATATTTCCAACTGTTGACGGAGGACTGTGCAACTGGGAAGCAAAAGACTTTGTTCCTATTACTTTCATACCGCAGTAATTTATCTTTCAAACATTTCTATTGGCTTGTAATAATTCTCAAACAATTCGTACACTTTTAACCTTGTGTCTTACCCGAGGCACAAAGGTCCATTTGTAAGGGTTTTTATTTTTCATATTCATATGCCATTTAATGAATCATGGACGTTTTCACATATAAACTTTTGTGTTCATTATCTTTCTTTTTACATTTTATTTGTTTAAAGGTGGCTATACCCTTACACACACCCACACTCATAAATGCATGTACCCTTCCATTCCGGATTCCATGGGTAACAATTCTGCTATGGCCTTCAGTGACTCTGAAGATCTGGTCTACCAAGCCGAATACGAAGGTGAGGAAGATTATGAGGTGCCAGGGGAATTGGCTAGACTGCTACAACAGGAAGAAAGGGTTATTCTACCTCATGAGGAGATGTTGGATACGATCAACTTGGGTACTGAGGAAGATAAGAAAGAAATCAAAGTGGGTGCCAAACTAGAGCCGAGTGTCAAGGAACGCCTGATTCAGCTGCTACATGACAATGTCGAAATCTTTGCCTGGTCATAGAAAGACATGCCGGGACTCGATACAGACATCATGGTACACCGTCTACCCATAAGAGAAGACTGTCCACCGGTGAAACAGAAGATCCGCCGCATGAGACCTGACATGTCTGAAAAGATCAAAGCAGAAGTTATGAAGCAGTTCAATGCTGGATTTATGGATGTTACTTCCTATCCTCAATGGGTTGCTAACATTGTGCTCGTGCCTAAAAAGGACGGAAAAGTTCAGATGTGCGTGGATTACAGAGATTTAAACAGGGCCAGCCCTAAAGATGACTTTCCACTTCCACACATCGACATCCTGATCGACAACACAGCTCAACACAAGGTATTTTCTTTCATGGACGGATTTTCAGGTTACAACCAGATCAAAATGGCACCTGAAGACATGGAGAAAACTACTTTTGTAACACAGTGGGGTACGTTCTGCTACAAAGTGATGCCGTTCGGACTGAAGAATTCCGGGGCAACCTATTAGCGCGCCATGGTAGCTTTGTTTCATGACATGATACATCATGAGATAGAAGTCTATGTAGATGACATGATAGCCCGATCACAAACGGAGGAAGAACACCTTAATCACTTGCAGAAGCTGTTTGTCCGACTAAAGGAGTACAAGCTAAGGCTAAACCCTAACAAGTGCATATTTAGAGTCCGATCCGGTAAACTCTTGGGTTTTATCGTCAGCAACAAAGGCATCGAGGTTGATCTTGCCAAAGTCAAAGCTATACAAGAAATGCCTGCTCCTCGCACTGAGAAGGAAGTCAGAGGGTTCTTGGGACGCCTAAACTACATAGCCAGGTTCATCTCTCACCTAACATCTACCTGTGAACCAATCTTCAAGCTGTTGAAGAAAAATCAGGTAGTAAAATGGAATGACGAATGCCAGATTGCCTTTGACAGAATCAAGGAGTATTTGCTGGAACCTCCTGTCTTGATGCCTCCCGTCGAAGGAAGACCGCTGATCATGTATCTGACCATCTTAGAGAACTCAAAGGGGTGCGTACTGGGGCAACATGACGAGTCTGGCCGAAAAGAGCATGCTATTTATTACCTTAGCAAAAAGTTTACCGACTGTGAAACCAGATATTCACTGCTCGAGAAAACTTGTTGCGCTTTGGTATGGGCTGCTCGCCAGCTGAGATAGTATATGTTGACTCATACCACTTTGCTGATATCTAAGATGGATCCGATAAAATACATCTTTGAGAATCCTGCTTTGTCTGGAAGAATAGCTAGATGGAAAATGATTCTAACAGAGTATGACATACAGTACACAACCCAAAAAGCTATAAAGGGGAGTGTGCTAGCTGATCATCTTGCCCATCAAGCTGTTGAAGATTATCAATCCCTGAAGTTTGAATTCCCGGACGAGGACATCATGACCTTGGACAACTGTGAAGTAACCAGACCATATGACGGACCTGAACAAGGATCCCGATGGACCCTGTTCTTTGATGGGGCCTCCAATGCACTTGGTAACGGTATCGGCGTCATGCTCATATCTCTAGAAGGATGACATACTCCTTTTACCACCCGACTTTGCTTCAACTGTACCAACAACATGGCGGAGTATGAAGCTTGCATCTTTGGTCTCAAGGCTGCTATAGACCTGGGAATCAAATCTTTGGTTGTGTTTGGAGACTCAACTTTAGTCATCAGTCAGATCAAAGGAGAGTGGGACACTAAACATCCCAACCTTATACCTTACAAAGAACATGTCCTGACATTGCTACCACATTTCGAGCAGATCACCTTCGAGCATTTCCCGCGAGAAGAAAATCAGCTAGCAGATGCTCTAGCTACAATGTCATCTATGCTTAAACTTAACTGGAATAATGAGGCTCCCCAGATCACCATTGAATGGATGGACGAACCAACACACTGTCACAAGATTAATACCAAAGAAGTAGTGGACCGACCTTGGTTTCAGGAAGTCAAAAGGTATCTCGAGGCTCAAGAATATCCAGAAGGAGCTTCAGTCAATGACAAAAAGTTCTTCAGGAGATTCTCTGCCAAGTTCTTCCTGGGCAATGCTATCCTGTACAAGCGTAATCATGAATGTATTCTGCTCCATTGTGTGGACAAGATTGAAGCTAAACATATCATGGCCGAACTGCATGATGGTACCTTTGGCACTCACTCTAGCGGGCATACGATGGTAAATAAAATCCTACGGACAGGCTATTACTGGTCTACCATGGAAGCTAACTGCTATCAACATTCCAGGACTTGTCACAAATGTCAAATATATGTGGATAAGGTACACGTGCCTCCAGTTCCTCTCATTGTCTTAACAGCTCCTTGGCCCTTCGCTATGTGGGGAATCGACATGATTGGAGAGATCAAGCCTACAACATCTAATAGACACCACTTCATTCTAGTGGCCATTGATTATTTCACCAAGTGGGTCGAAGCAACTTCCTTCGCATCTGTTACAAAGAATGTTGTTGCCCGCTTCGTCAAGTAGAACCTCATTTGCCGGTACGGTATCCCTGAAAGGATCATCACTGACAACGGTACAAACCTTAACAACACTATGATCATCGCTTTGTGCAAGCAATTCCAGATTCAACATCACAATTCGTCTCCCTGTCGATCAAAGATGAATGGTGCTGTCGAAGCTGCAAACAAAAACATTAAGAAGATCATACAGAAGATGACAGTCACCTATAAAGAGTGGCATGGGATGCTACCGTTTGCTCTCCACGGGTACCGTACCACGGCTCGTACATCAACTGGGGCAACACCTTATTCTTTGGTTTATGACATGGAGGTTGTCTTGCCTATTAAGGTTCATATTCCCTCTCTAAGAATCATGAAGGATGCAGGTTTGAGTGAAGACGATTGGATCCAGACCCGACTTGATCAACTAAACTTAATTGATTAGAAGAGAGTCATTGTTGTTTGCCATGGTCAGACGTATCAAAAGCGGATAATCAAGGCATTCAATAAGAAAGTCAGGCACCAGGTATATCAAGTTGGAGATCTAGTGATCAAGCGCATTATCTTGCCGCAAAGTGATCCTAGGGGCAAATGGATTCCTACCTATGAAGGACCATTTGTAATCAAAAACATCTTTTCTGGTGGGGAAATGATCTTAACCACCATGGACGGCGACGACCCGCCGCACCCTGCGAATGCAGACATAGTCAAAAGATACTACGCATAAGAGACCCGCTAGGTTGACACACCTAGGAAAAACAAGGGCATCCCGGCGAACCAAAAGGTTCAGGCAAAAGTTAGGGATAAAATTAAAAAAAATCTGTACACCCGGCAAGTTGAAAACCTGAAAGGGCGACTTGGGCAAAAAAGGGTTTCCCGGTGGATTGAAAACCCGAAAGGGCAATCCAGGCAAAAGTTAGGGAATTAAAGCGTATGACTATGTCTCGTCGGATCACTTTAAGGACAATCTCTTCATAGACAAGCTCCAGGCTCCTGATCAACTCAATCATCTTGGGCGAAGTAGCAAATGGACAAGATATTCAGAGTTACGAAGGCTATAGCAAAATGGAAACCCCATGGAATTTTTACACATAGCCATCTTTCTTTGTATAATTTTTTCTCATTTTTTACGACAACATTCTCTTACTAGGATGTCTTTCTCCTTTGTACAAAACACTTACTCAAAGTTAATACAAAGATACCTCTTTATAATGGAGAAAACTATTTGTCTTTTCTTTTACACTTGTGTTTTATTTGCAAAAACGTCCAATGATTTATTAATGAGCATATGCATTTGAATATAATCACCGCTTACAAATAAACGAATTGGAAAAGAATAATTACTGACAGGTTGAAAGTATAGGAAGACGTCTTTAGGCTATTCCAGGGGCAATCCCTACAATACATCATTAAGATCCCCAGTGGAGCTAAAACTTCAACCTTTAAACCCCAGTGGAAACCCTCCAGTTTCCTCAATTTCCCCAGCAAGTTATCTTAAAACTGATAATTCCTCAGCAAGTTGCTTTGAAGCGTGGAAACTAACCAGACGACAACTTCGGATAATTCCCCAGTAGATTGGCATACAACCCAAACTCCAGAACTCCCCAGCAGGATAGCTACTCCCCACAGAGTTTTCACCACTCCCCAACAGGATAAACTTCCTCCCCGCAGAGTTTTTATTAATTCTCAACAGAATGAAGTCTGCCTTCCCCAGCCATAGTCATCAAAGCTCTCGGGATTCCCCAAGCAGGTTTCTCAAGCAACACTTGGAATTATTCTCACAACGGAATTTTTGTCAATACTCCAACTTCAAGACATAAAGGATCCCTATATCCCCAGAGAAGTCAGGATTTTTTTAATCCCTAACGGTCGCCAAGGATTTCTCATCCTCAACAATCAAGGAATTTATCTTCCCCCGACATCAGTCAAGGATTTATTTTCCTCAGCAATACAGCAAATCAGCTTACATGCGCATATATTACATTCATATATCATAAACATTGATAAAGCACATTTATTACATCATACATTTCATGCAACATAACCTTGTGTTTCAGCTAACATTTTACCCTTTTCAGGATAAGATTAACAACTATCTTTAACAAATATTCAAAGATTTCATGATACAATAAAGATACACTCCAGACACGGAAGCCATTCTATTACTCATTCAGATTTCAACTTCAGATACAGTAAAGATACACTCCAGACACGGAAGTTATTCTACTACTCATTCAGATTTCAAGCTCAGATACAACGCAAATACACTCCAGACACGAAAGTCATTCTGTCACTTATTCAGATTTCAATTTCAAGATACAGTCCAGATACGCTCCAAACACGGTCGCCATTCTGTCACTCATTCTAATTTTCCCCAGCTCAGATACACTCCAAACACGGAAGTTATTCTATCACTTATTCAAGATACAATCCAGATGCGCTCCAGACACGAAAGCCATTCTGTCACTTATTGAGATTCAAATCTCCAGATACAGCTCAGATACGTTCCAGATACGGATACCATTCTGATGTTCATTCTCCTGATTTACAACAAACATTCTTGGATGGCATATTTAAGCCCATTCCCTCAACTACTTTATCAAGTGCAAATTTATGGGCACTCTAGTGTCCAATCATCTCTTACCTTTGAGTAACGAACGACAAAACTCGCCAATCTAACTTTTCAGGTTCAAGAAGATTGAACAGGGGCAGCTGTTGTACCCCAAAATTTGTCCTCTCATTATATCAAGCTTTTTCTCACAAGACTTCTTTGACTCAAGACAAGATTAGGGCTTGTCAGCTCAAGATGCCTCATCTTGCACTGATGACCTGAAATTAGGGTTTGAGTTTGCACAGGGATTTTTGGACTATCAATGCTTCATGTGACTTTCATACTTCATGTTGGACTCCTAAGATTGCTCATACCAAGTTTCAAGCCTTGAATCACATTTTTGACCAGTCAATTGGATAATTGACCTAAAAATCAGCTGTATTAGGGAAAAAGTCAACCATGGCCAATTTACACTCAAACCTCATAATTTTTGACCCACATCAACATTATAGACTCATATGAACCATTTGATCAAGTTTGGACCACAACTCCTCAAGAAATTTGATCAGATCATCAAAAGGGCAAAATGGTCAAAATTAGGGTTTTGACTGAAGAAGGGCAATTTATGATTTTTGACCTAGCCAATGGACAATTGGGTTCAAGCATGGTGCCAAGGACTCAATGGCATCATATTGACCTAATCACAAGGTTCAAAATATCTCAAATGCATTGGATTGATAGATGAATTTTGCAGTCAACTGATCAAAAATCAACTGTACATTGAAAAGTCAAACTTTGACTTTTTGGTCAAAATCAACTGCCAAAGGTCATAATTCATCAAAATATGTCAAAATGTGAAACTTGTTCACCAAGAAACCTAATTTTGAAAATTAGGGTTTTAATTTGAAATTTTTCATAACTTAGAATTTTTCTAAGTGTTGAAAATTTCTTATTTTTTCTCAACTTTTCCCAACTTTTTCACCATGATGAAATTGGATTCAAAGAAAACTTCCAATATGAAAGTTGTATTCCTCCATGAAATCTACAACTTTGATTCACAAAGTTTTCCCAAATGATGCTTGGATCTCAAGTTATGATTTTGTGAATAGGGGTCCATGAACTAAATAACTTAGTGAAATTTTGCCCTAGTTTAGGCAGGTTTTTGACCTAACTTCATGGAAACTTTTCACCTAGTTCCAAGAGGTATCTCAAGTTTTATTTCAAAGATGGATTGTATATAATGTTACAAGCTTTCCAAAATGTCCAAGAACTCTCCAAGATCATTTATGGTTAGGGAGAATCGAAGAAGAGAAAATGGCAATTTGTCACTTTTGTTCAAGCCATGTTTACAATGCTTCAAGTTGCAAATCAGATCCTAGCATGCTTATACCTTGCATTACAGGTCCTAACTCCTTCTACACTCCATAATTTAATGCTAACTCAATGGTTAAAGCTTTTGTTTTCACCTTTGGAGCATTGTACAAGAGATTAATTCATAAATGGCCAAAAGTGTACATTGCCATTTTCATAAAGCTAGCTTTTTGAACTTTATCAGCCTTGAGCCTTGGACTTGTTCCTTGGATGCAGGCATTTTCCACAGATAACAAGCAACTTGTACCAACTATTATCAGCCCTAGAACTAGTAAGTACATCATTTTGGCTTAAGTCATTTCAACTTTCTTCAAATACAAGAAAAGTGGCAAAAGTCAAGGGAGTTGGTGCATCTGATAAAGAGAAGACTTGGCCTCATTCTAAACAAGTTCACAAAATTGTTACAAGCCTAAGCATGAAAGAAAAAGATCCAAAACCTTCCAAAACATAGAAAACACATTTTTCTGCCCAAACAGGGCAGCTTCTGCAAAATCTTTGCCAACTCAATTTTGGCTCGTGCGTTTTGCCTCTCAAGACTTCAAATACTTCACATACATCCTACCTAAACTATCCAAGCCCTTGTCCTGTTACTATGAACCCTGTTTCAGACATCACCATTTTCATTCTTGAAGGTTGCAGGTTGACTTCTACAGGGAGTTTCAAGCATCCTCAAGGAAAGTTGAGCATTGGAAAAGCTTGAGGGAACTTCAAGGAAGCTCACACGATCTTCAGACCTCACTCAAAGTCCCCACATTTCCATATCCAAACTCAGCTGAACAAGGTATTTTTCAAAACTCTATATCTCTATTTAGGAATCCTCAAGCTTTGATTTGTGAAGCAAAGATGTAGTCCTTAACATGGTGAAGCTGTACATATGCATAGTTGTCATTTATATTAACTAAGTAGTGAGAATTTGAAGCTTGAAGTTCATGAAAAAACTAGGTCAGAAATTAGGGGTGATTAAATTCTCCATGATCCTTGAGAGTTAGATTATGTTTTTTATATCACTGGAATCGTGAGATTATAAGCTACATTTTTTGTGTTATGAGTTTTTGATTTTATGCAAGCTAGAGCAAGATACAGGTTTGAACTTAGGAACACGCGCGCAGGAAGCCAAGGACAGGGATGAAGATGATGTTCTGGACTTTGGCGCCTTTGGGCCTCTTGTTTTGACTATCCACACCCCCTGATCCACTATCCACACCCCCTGGCTTTATTTTATTTATTTTTCATATTTTCTTTTCATTTTTATATTTATTGTTTTATTTATTTTTCCTGAACCATAAAAAATCATGAAAAATATTTTCTTTATTTTTGCATTTTATTTTATTTTATTTTTAATTATTTTTTGGCATAAAAAATAGTTTATTAGTAATAATATACTTTATTTTCTTAAATAAAACTTGTAAATAATTTAAAAAATACTATACATTTTTATTTTTATTATTCATACACATAAAATATTATTTTCATACATATTTTAATTTTTAACATTTTGTATATAATATTATATTTTTTTTCTTGAACAAAAATGGATAAAATGAATAATATAGAACATATTTTCTTTTAAATCAAAATTAGGGTTTCCCCTTTCAAAAAATAATAACATTATTTTTTCTTATTTTTAGGACTTGAATAATTTATTTTTCTCATATATAAAATAAATACAAAAACATTTTTGCATACATACATTTTATTGCATATTTAAATAATTGCTTATTTATTTATTGTACAATAAATTCAATTGGGTTGTAATAGTTTTAGGGTTTTATTTTGTGCAATATCCCCCATTCAGAACTTGTATCCCCCCTCCCATAATAATTGTTGTAATAGTTTAGATTTACTTTACGCAATTTATCGCATTATATACATGTTTAGTAAATTAGAGTTTGTCTGATAAGACAAAAATCAAACAAATAGCATGACCTAATACAAGACAAACAAAATGCATGAAAATGACAACACATTGCACACAAGCACTCTCTAGGGTTTCACCCACATTGTTGCCTTAAAAATGGCCATGTTACGCACGCGAAGTATCTTGGCAAAACAAAACAAAACAAAAGACCATAGTCCCTCGATGACGCTCGACAAGGTTGCCTAAAAACAAATGATCTTGGCCCCTCGGAAAAAATGCCAAGATACCTAGCAACATTTCTATCATGGTTATACGATGACCCGCACCCGTCCCGTTTAACATCCAAAGATAGGGTTGCCTACCAAAACAATGGTAGGTCAACAACATCAAAGGAATAAAAATGCACAAGAAAGACAATTGAGTAGGTAGATAGTTCTAAGTTACTTGCTCCAATTCAAAATAAATCCTTGCTATTTTCAAAACAAGCACACGCACATTTCCAAAACAACTTTCAAAACATTGAAAACATTTTCAAAAGACAAACACCTTTGTATACATTCTTACGAACGAGAATCATTACAAAGGTTGCCCAAACAAAGGCCTCTTTTACAAATACTTTTCAAAACCACACCAAAAGCACCATTTCAAACAATTTCAAAAGCAAAACAAGTGATCTAAGCGAGTAACTAAGAGTCCATGGAAAACCATGGATGAAAAGGGTTCTAGCACCTTCCCTTTTCATAATCTACCCCCGAACTCAAGAAAACATCTCAAAGGTCTTTCCTGTGCTTTTTCACCTTTCCTTTTGGATAAATAAAAGTCGGTGGCGACTCTTGTTAACCGCGACATTTTGCGAACACAAACGCAAACCTTCAAATCAGTTCTCCCATCGTATCACACTTAGCATTATAATTGGAACATTATAACATAATGATTATATCCTCGACGGATCTTTGAATCTTTGCATCTACTATAATCGAATCCTTTAATTCATAACAGTGAAAAATACTCTACATAACCTTTAAATATTCATGCATCTTCATTTAAAAGTTGGTGAATTTTATCTTTCCTTCGCTGTCAAACGAGGGTGAACGATACTCGATCTTGACAAATCTACAGTTTTCTAGAAAATGCAATAGAGTATTCAATTGGGATTTCATATCAGCAAGGGGTGTTTCCTCGGCGACCCTAAGGGTTTTTTGTTACAGAAGAAGTTTGAAGAGTAAGAGAGATGATCATGCATGGTGGCCATATATCACTGAGTGGTTAAATAATAAATCATCTAAACGAAACTGTTGGAAAATGGCTTCAGGGGTTAGTTCAGAGATGTATATCCGAGTTAACCTCAAAATAATTCGCAGATACATCTCTGAACTAAATTTTGGAAAAAAATATTTGGTGCATTCAGAGATGTATCTCCAAATAAACCCAATGGTATTTTGAGGTTCTCAGAGGTGCTCCCCACTACATAAGAGTGTAATGAGAAATTCCCTTAACATATCTATTTAATTATCTATCTGTTTATCTATATTATTATACTACTATTATAACTCGTGTGATGCAATGTAGTTAATTTTAATTACTAGTAAATATAAAATTGTAATGGGATATGTAAAACAACTCATCTCATCCTTAAATAAATTTTGATATACTTTACTCATTAACCAAAAAAGGAAATTAAATTTATAATTGTACACATTGGGTACACTAATAGATAATTGTAAGAACAAAATTTGATTTTACATCCAGCCCTTAGTTTTGACGATAACAATACATGGATGATTAGATAACAATTTAGTATCCTAATGGTTTTATCTAGTGTGTAGCTTCTGCTAATAGGTTCTGACTCTAAAGATATAGTGTGTGACGTCATCAAACTCTAGAATCAACACACTAAGTGATACAAGTGCGTGTTACAAGGATCAAAATGCTTCTAAAAGAACGATTATGAGGAGCATTAGCTTTTAAAGCTTTTGATTGTGACTCTGTTTGTAGAGCTTCTGAAGGCTTATCAAGATCTAAAGATTCTAGACTTTCTTGCTTCAAGGTTCTGAAGAATCTGAAGACAAGGTTCTGATGAACAAGTTCTAAAGACTCTGAAGAGCCAGGTTCTGAAGATTCTGAAGATAAGGTTCTAGTGAACAAGTTCTGAAGACTAACAGTTCTGAAGATCAACATGCTAAAGACTCTGAAGACAAGTTTCTGATGAATAAGTTCTGGAGACAAAGGTTTTGAAGACAATTTTTTATCCTTCTAAACATGATCCGACTCATACATATTTTGAAGCCTCTGAAGATTAGAAGATAAGGTCAAAAGTATTTACGTGATAAATAGTACAAGATCACCTCCTTCCACTACTCTGATTTTGTGACGAAAGGACTATACTATTGATACAATGTTGTCTACCACTCACAACGACCATTATGCAAGAAGACACCTAGAATTATGTAGTCCTATTCTACCCTCCAGCGGATTTCTTTTTGGCTATAAAAGGAAGACTTGGAAGAATTGAAAGAACTTTTGTGCTGAATCATTATGCTAAATTGCTGTTGAACTTTCATTGTAAATCATTTGTAAAGTTTTGTAAAGCAAAGAACTATTGTTCGTTAACTTTCTAGCAAGAAATTGTTGTTCGCTAACTTGCTTTTAACATTATTCTGTTATTTCTATGTATTTCAACTTGTGCAAATCTTCTTTCTTAGAAGGATCTTGTAGACACACAATCTTGTATTTCAACCTTGGGTTGATAGTTCTTGAGAGACTAGGGCTTTAGTCAGGATTCTCAAGAAGACATTGATGGGTAGTCTTTGTTTGTGTTTTTAATCAATTTGGTTATAGTGGATTAAGTCCTTATTGAGAAGGCGAAATTACCTTGGCGAGTGGACTAGGTTAACTTAGTTAACAATGAACCATGATAAAAATAATTGTGTTCATTTGCTTTTGCTCTTGTGTTAACTTCAAGTGTTTGGTTTTGAAAAAAAATCATTCTTAGAAACCTAATTCAAACTCCTATTTCTTGTGTTTCTCGCACCTTTAATTGATATAAGAGCTCCGATTCTTGTATTAATTATTATCAAACACTTCAAAGTGTCAAATAAAGATCCAGAGTCTTTAGAAACACTAGAAATCCATCCACCTGCTGCACAAATTATTGAAAGAGATAACTATAGTTCCAAACCTCCAATCTTTGATGGATATAAGTTTGACTACTAGAATGATAGAATTGAAAGCTTCTTTATCGGTCACGATGTAGATCTCTGGGATATAGCAGTTGATGGCTATACATATCTAGTAGATGCTAGTGGTAACAAAGTGGAAATAAGAGTGATGATAGAACAACAAAAGAAAGAATATAATAATAATCACAAGGCTAAAACTATCTTGTTGAACGTCATCTCCTATACTAAGTATGAAAATATCACTAATATAGATACCGCAAAATCTATTTTTGATTCTTTGAGAATGACCCACGAAGGAAATTCCCAAGTCAAAGAAACCAATGCACTTGACTTGATTAAGAAGTATGAGTGTTCAAGATAGAAGATGATGAATATTTTGAGAATATTTTCCCAAGGTTTCAAACTCTTGTTACAAGACTAAAGGTTTTGTATAAAGGTTATTCTACTTCAGATTACATGAAGAAGATTATTAGAAGCTTGCCAAAGAAATGAAGGTCTATGGTAACTTCACTCAAAATTACTAAAGATCTGAACAACACTTCTCTTAAGAAACTTGTTAGTTTTTTGAGAAGCCGTGAGATAGAGCTTAATGAGGATGATCCTTAAAGAAAAGGAAAATTTGTATCTCTCAAATCAAGTGGTTGATATGAGAAGACTAGAGCTCTTCAAGCTAAAGAACAAGAAGAAAAATTTGAAAAAAGATTCTGAAAAAAGTGAAGATGAGTTATCATTGATGTCCAAAAGGGCCAACCAACTCTGGAAGAGAAAGAAAGGTAATAAGTTCAGAGGAGCTAGAAGGATAGATGGTCGCTTTGAGTCTACTTTTGAACAATGGAAGTCTTGTGGCAACAAAGATATCACTTGCTATGAGTGCAAAGAGCCAGGCCATTACAAGAACGAGTGTCCTAAGCTAAGAAAGGACAAGCCTTATAAGAAAGATTCCAGAGGAAAGAAGAAAGGTTTGATTGCAACCTGGGATGACTCTGATTCTTCATAAGATGATCCCGAAGAAGATCAAGCTAACATAGTGCTGATGGAGAGCGTTAAAGCTTCTGATGAGAAGATCCATCCAGAAGCTGAAGCAGATTTTGGTTTAGACATAAAAGAGATATTTTCTGACCTTTCTTATTCTAAATTAAAATCTTCAATACTTGAGATTATGGAAAAACATGAGTTGCTTAAGATCGAATTTAAGGAACTTAAAAGGTCCACGAATATGTTTCTAAAGAACACAATAAACTTAAGGAAGGATTTTCATCTTTGAATGAAGAAAACTTTATTCTTAAGAATGATAACTCTGCTCTCAGAAGCAAGAGTTCCAAACTTGAGAAGGAAATTCTTTTAGAAGATTCTGTGAGCACTGATGATTTCATAAAGAAATATGACAAATATGTTCAGAAATTTCTTCCTAGAAGCCTCAAAAGAAGCGTCATGGCTTCAATGATATATGGTGTAAGAAGAAACGGTACAAGAGGTATTGGTTATGATCCTTATGAAGAATATTATTCTAAAAAGAAGATAAACCAAATACTATTCATTCTCATTTTGTCTCTACTGGTTTTGTGCCTAAAGAAAAAGAAAACCTCTTTTAAAACCTAAGGTAAAACCAAAAGGAAAATCTTGTTTAAATCATGCAATTAAATATGATTATCTTGCATCTAAGCCCAATGTTGTTAATAAATCCGGGAAGATTAATAAAAAAGGACCCAAGAAGTTGTGGGTACCTAAGAAGAAGATAATATATGTTACAGATATCCTTAGCAACAAAGTTAAGACACCAATGATGGTACATGGACTTTGGCTACTTACGATACATGACAAGAAGAATGCATATGTTCCAAGCCTAGAACTTAAGCCTAGAGGATTCGTGGGTTTCAGAGGTGATCAAAAATGGAAAATTATAGGCTTTTAAACAATTGGTAATTGTTCTCACCCTTCTATTACTAATTTTTTGCTTGTTGATGGATTAATGCATTATTTATTGTCCATAAGCCAATTAAGTTACACTGGTTATGATATAATCTTTAATTAAAACTCCTATAAAGTCGTTAGTCAGAAGGATGGCTCAATCCTTTTCAATGGCAAGAGGAAAAACAACATCTATAAAACTTGACTTATGACCTTAAGGAGAAAAATATAAAATGTCTTATGTCTGTTAATGAAGAGCAATGGACTTGACATAGACGTTCGGATCATGCTAGAATGAGAAGGATTTCTTAGCTAAATAAGCTTGATTTAGTCAGAGGCCTTCCAAATCTAAAGTTCTATTCAGAAGATCTTTGTGAAGCATGTCAGAAATAGAAGTTTTCAAACAGTTCTTTTAAGGCAAATAATGTTGTTTCTACCTCTAGGCTTTTGGAGCTTCTGCACATTGACTTGTTTGGACCAGTGAAAATTGCGTCAGTCATTGGTAATACGTATAGATTCGTCATTATTGATGACTATAGAAGATGTATGTGGGTTAATTTTCTTAAACACAAGGATGAGTCACATTCTATGTTAACTACCTTCTATTCTCGAGTGCAAAATGAGAAGGATCTCATAATTGTCAAAGTCAGAAGTGGTCATGGTGGTGAGTTTGAAAATAAAAACTTTGAAAATCTTTTTGATGAAAATTATATTTCCAATGATTTCTCCTACCCTAGAACTCCACATAAAAATGGAGTCGTGGAGAGGAAGAATATGACTTTGCAAGAAATGGCTAGAACCATGATCAACGAGACTAACATGGAAAAGAACTTATGGTAAGAGGTAGTCAACACAATATTTTACATTCAGAACAAAGTCTCCATAAGACCTATTATGGGTAAGACTCCTTATAAATTATGGAAGAAGATAAACCCAACATTTCATATTTTCATACTTTTGGATGTGATTGTTCTATTATGTACACTAAGGAAAATCTTAACAAGTTTGATTCTAAAGCACAAAAATCTATCATGTTAGAATACTTTGAATGCTCAAAAGGCTACATAGTGTATACCACTGAAACACTTTCTGTTGAGGAATCTATTCATGTTAGATTTGATGATAAGCTTGACTCTAAAAAGTAAAAGTTAGTTGAAAAGTTTGAGGATCTTGAGATTACCTTTTCAGACTCAAAGTAATGAAGTTTCTATAAAGGAACCAGAGAAAAGGACTATGAAGAAGTTCAACCAGAAGTTGTTGAAGCTCAGATTCCTCTGAGGAAGCATGGAAAAAGATCTTCACATTCTAAAGAATTGAATCTGGGCGACAAAATTGAACCAGTCAGAACCATATCCTCTTTCAAACCTTGTGAAGATACACTTCTATGTTTGGGGTCACTCATATAACCTAAATTTATTGATGAAGCACTTCTGGACATAGAATGGTTTGGCAATGCAAGAAGAGTTGAATCAATACTCCATTAATGATGTGGGGATCTTGGGCCTAGACCCAAAGAAACCCATGTATTTTAGAACCAAGTGGGTCTTCAGAAGCAAGCTCAACAGAAAAGGAGAAGTGATAAGAAACAAAGCTCGACTGGTTGCACAAGGTTATAGTCAGCAAAAAGGGATTGACTATACAAAAACCTTTGCACTAGTTTCCAGCTTAGAATCTATTTGTCTCTTAATTTCATTTGTTGTTAACCATAACATCATCTTGTATCAGATGGATGTTAAGAGTACATTTCTGAATGCCTACATAAATGAGGAAGTGTATGTACACCAACCTCCTAGTTTTGAAAATTATAAAAATTCAGATTTTATTTTCAAACTTAAGAAATCATTGTATGGTCTAAAACAAGCTCTCAGAGCTTATAATGAAAGATTAAGCAATTTTTTAGAAAATGATTTCATCTGAGGAAAGTTTTATACCACCTTGTTTTGTAAGTCCTTCAAAAATGACATTCTGGTAGTTCAATTATATGTTGATGATATTATATTTGGTTCTGCTAAGGCGACTCCATGCAAGGAATTTGCTAAGTCTATGCAGGTTGAATTTGAGATGAGCTTGATGGGAGAATCAAGTTCTTTATATGAATCCAAATCAATCAAGGCCCAAAGTATACTTTCATTCATCAGAGCAAGTACACCAAAGAGCTTCTGAAAAAGTTTGACTTGTTTGATTGCAAAACAACAAAGATATTGATGCATCCTACCTGCATTCTGGAAAAGAATGAGGTAAGTGGTAAGGTTGATCAGAAGCTGTACAAAGGTATGATAGGTTCTCTATTATATTTGATTGTTTCTAGACCTGATATTCTATTCAGTGTCTATTTGTATGCTCGCTTCTAATCAAATCCTCGAGAATCTCACTTAACAGTTGTTAAGAGGATTTTTAGGTATCTAAGAGGTATTACTAACCTTGGTTTCTGCTATAGAAAACCAAGTGAATAGAAGTTAGCAGGCTATTGTGATGCTGATTATGCTGGAAATAGACTAGAGAGGAAAAACAATTATGGAAGCTATCGATTTCTGTGAGACAATTTGATCTCATGGTCTAGCAAGATGCAATCAACAATGATATTCTCAACTATAGAAGTTGAGTATATTTCTACTTCTGGATGAAGCACTCAGATCCTCTAGATTAAAAATCAGCTAGAAGATTATTAGATATATGAGAGTAACATTCTTATTCTCTGTGACAATACTTCTGCCATTTGTTTTTCCAAGAATCCCATTTTACATTCTAGGGATAAACATATTGAGATTAATTATCCTTTTATAAGAGACTATGTTCATAAGGGAATTTTATCTTTAAATTTCATATATACAGACCATCAATGGGCTGATATCTTTATAAAAACCCTACTGAAGATAAGTTTGTTTTCATTCTGAAGCATTTGAAAATGGTTTAAAGTCTATAATTAAAAGATGTAATCTCAGAATATTGGCTTCCAAAATGGAAAGGCGAGACTCTAAGGTTTGTTATTTGCTTCACTTCTGGAATCTGAGGCTTCTGAAGCACACCTAGCACTTGATTTGACACATTTGGAGATGAGATATTTTTGGGATTAGGTAAAAGATCTCTATATTTTACCCCTTGTCAGAATTTTTCCTGTTAGGTCTGTGATTTTGTTTTGCAACAATTTTGGTAAAATATGTTTAATTTGGTAAAACATGTATCACAACCTGATGTTGAGAAAGATGTCATGACATCTTGACCAACTGCCATGATAGGTTATGCTGTCATGAATCTCAGACAAATGTTTAGCCATATGTATTGACATCTTGGTCAACTGTACACCAGGTGTTACTATTATTTTCTTGATAGATTTGATTTGTTTTTGTGAGATCACCTTGGATATATCTCACTTATTGTTGTACCCCAAAATTTGCCCTCCCATATTTCTCAAAACATTTCAAGAAAGATTCACAAGTCCAACCCGGCGCGTCATATTCAGGTGTTCCTTCGCCAAGATATCTCTGATAACGTATTCTCAAATTCAGGTTCGGCTCAAGAGTCAATTCTTTAAAGAAGGTATCCGACTGTGTGAGTTTTCTCGAAGAAATATGGTGAAAAAGTGTGCTGAAAGTGCAGTTTTTACGTGCTAAAAAATTCATAACTTGAAGATCATGGCTCGTTTTGAACCCGTTCCAGTGGCCAAAATTCCGTCTTGACGTCATCTATGTTTTCATCTCTCATGGATGGAAGCCAATTCCGATCAGAAGGTCTTCAAAAATGCGAATTTATCAAGTATTTTCATACAGAAAATTTGTGACAGAAGTTTATTTGCATCATGTTCAGAAAATCATAACTTGGTCGATTTTCATTGTATTGAGCTGGTTCCAGCGCCAAAATTTCACAAATTGAGTTGGCTAAGTTTTCCCAAAAGGTATTGAGTTCGAACGATATACAAAAGGTCTTCGTTTTTTGCTCAGAGTACGCGTGACGCATCGAAAATCCTGAATGCTTAATATTATTTTATCTGGGTCGAAACTTCGAAAATTCATAACTCGGTCAATTTTTATCGGATTGGGCTTATATTTTTACACAAGGTCACTGACTCAGATATCTACAACTTTTCTTTAAAAGTCGAGACCGAATTATTCTCCGATCAATACCAGTTTTTTATTGAAGAACGTGTCAGAGTCGACACTAGAGCCCAAAATAAGTTTGTCTGAGCTGAAACTTCAAAAATTCATAACTAATTCACCGTTTATCCAATTGAGCCGATTTTCGGACAAGAGTTAGTTCTCTATGTTGGATACATTTTTTTTTCACATTTCAACTCCAAAAATTGCACTTAAGCCCCTGCGATTTAGCCTGAAACGTGATGAATTCAAGTGAACATTGGAGGCCCAATTGCACATCCAAAGCCCATTTTCTTTACTCTAATTTCCATTATATAATCTCATTTTTTTCACACAAACGAGGAGAGAAAAAAAAACCTTGCCACAACGCTGTCAGAATATCAAATTCTTTCAAGAACCCTAAAACCTTGAAATCCTTATTACAAATCCCCTTTTACTACAAACAAGCCATCCCGGTTACAAACCAACATCTCACTACAAACAAGCCATTCCGGTTACAAATCAATATCTCACTACTTCTCCAGTAAGGGTAAGGCTGGTTTGATCTCCATGATCAAAAGGGCATAAAAGCATTCATATCACTACTTCTCCAGTAAGGGTAAGACTGGTTTGATCTCCATGATCAAAAGGGCATAAAAGCATTCATATCACTACTTCTCCAGTAAGGGTAAGGCTGATTTGATCTCCATGATCAAAAGGGTATAATCATTCATACATGTCATATTGACCTAAATATTAAATTTCTTCATATATTGGCTTTATTTGTATTTTATGATATATAGTAATTTATTTAATGTGTTCATGAGATTCAACACTGCAGATTTAGACAGGATCCCATGTAGGTTCATTAAGGAACGTTGAGGCCAAAACACAAATGACCAAAAGCCAAAACACAAATGGTCAAAACAGAACAACTTACACATGACACCAATACATGGCGAGGCAGACATCCTGAGAAGGTTAAGAAACGTTGAGGCCAAAACACAAGTGGCCAAAAGCCAAAACACAAATGGCTAAAACAAAACAGCTTACACATCACACCAACAACTGTTGCACCCTAAATTCAGGTCCATTGCTCACCATTTATTTCCTTTTTCTATATTTTTCTTTGAGTAATTTATTTATTATTTTTACTAACAATTAATTAATTTTCTTTTTTATCAAAAATCACAAAAATATTTTATACCCAATTAAATTTCAGAATTTTATTTTTTATTAATAAATATTAATTAATTTAATTAGGATATTAATTTTAGGTAACTTTCATTTATTTTGTAAATATTTAAAATCAATTAGAATAAATAGGTTTTATGGATAACTTAATTATTTTATTTCTTTCCTAAAATAACAAAAACTCCAAAAATATGTCATTTAATATTTTTCATTAATTAATTTATTTAATAATTAATTTAGCATTTAATTTTTAGGACTTAATTTCTTTTCGTAAAAAAAAAAATAACAAAAACATTTTCTTTTTCCTTAATTAGGATAGGAGGGTCAAAACCCTAGTTTCGCTTTCGATTCAATTTCTCGCGCACTTTATTTGTTTATTCGAATTATTGTATCTGCTCCCGGATTATAATAATTTTTAATTAAGACATTTACTTTTTCTGCTTTTATTTTCAAAGGGTTGCTTTTGGCGATGTAAATACCCGACGCCTTGTAATAATTTAACTTAAATTCCGTAATTTAATTTCTGCAACTTATAAACTGTTAGATGTTTGATAATAGGGATGCATGACACGAATGAATGTTTAACCTAAAATCAACATAGATAACCATTGACATGTACAAAGATAAAATTAACTGAAAACAACACATTCGCACATGCGCACTCTTAGGGTACACACCACTTGGTTTCCTTCATACGCGGTCATTGAGTATAAGAAGTTTTAGAGGTCGTCCTCTTGTCCAAAGATCATAAGTTGCCTCAAAACGGTTGCCTCGGAAAAAATGATCTAAGACATTAAGGTTACCGCTAAGGCGTCCTAACATTGCTTTAGTGACCGCACGTCCCTAAAATCGAATTGACCCTCAAACTCCAACGACGATGCTACCTACTCATTAATAGTGGGATAGCATTGTCTAAAGGAAGATAGCATAGAACGATTCCTTTTTCGAGTAGGTAGATGGTTCTTAAGTACTTGCTCTTTCAAAACAAAACAAATTTTCACACTTACACTCCTTTTCAAACAAAGACTTTTTCAAACCCACAAACATAAAGAAAAGCAAAATTTTGAAAACACTATGAGCAAGTACCTAAGAGCCCGTGGATAACCACAGATAGAAAGGGTGCTAACACCTTCCCTTTCTATAATCTACCCCCCGGACCCGAGAAACATCTCGAAAAAGGAACTTTTCTGTGCTTTTTTCCTTTCTTTGTTGGATAAAATAAAAGACGATGGCGACTCTTCCTTACCGCGACATTTTGCAAATACAAACGCAAAACACAAACCAGCATTCTAAAAACAGTCAGTTCTTTTCCACCGTATCACAGAACTGGCGACTCTGTTGGGGATGCTTAATAAGTGGGGTGTACCTTAGGAATAGTTCATAATGTTTTCAATTGCTTGCTTTGTATGCTTTATATTTGTGGGCTTGTATCGGAGTTACTATAGATCCTAACCCGGATCTGGGGATACCCTTTAGATAAGTAGCAATAAACTGTGAGGGAACTATACAGCGTAGACCGATACGGTTGAAGCAGTAGCTACGTTGGTGTGGCACTTTAGTCTGTACCGATATCCCTTGTGTTGGAACGAGGAGAATATGGGTCTTCTAAGGGGTCATTAAGCACTAACTGACCTTAGAACCTTTAAATTGACCAACTTGGCCATATAACAGTAGCAGTATGCTACACTCATTGAGACCAAACTCTCGCGATGATTCTGGCCGCAAGAAAAGGTTGCTAAACTGGGATTATGATCGATCGAGGGTGGTCAGTGATATTGAGATCCTCTAGAACCCGGTTACTATTTCTAGGACAGGTTGAACCATCTAAACTTAAAGAGGGTAATACCTAAACTTCATGCCAGCCTAAACTTAAGGCTGTTTGTGTGACTTGTGTGCCTTCAAACTTGAACTACTTGCACATTCTTGTTATCTGACAACATGAGTTCCTTGCAGGTTTTGTTTACAGTCCTTATCCAATAATTTGGATTTATTGCAGGGTTTACTTACATCACTTCACACTTTTGCTTAAACGCATAGCATACACATCATAACATCATGCCTTAACATTTCCTTAACCATTTCAAGGATCTCAAGGGTTTGTGATGCAGGTTATGGTAAATCAAATGTCTAGCAAGGGGCAAAGGGGATTTATTTTCCTCTAGCCAAGGTTGTCTAGAAATCAAAACACGATAACTTGAGTCAGGGGATATGACCCACTCGATATGGTGAGCTTGACTCTTGAAGAAGGACTTTTAACAACATGAAGTTTCTTCAATCAAAGCTGCAAAATTCAAATTCTAACAAGTTTCTTGTTTACCCCACGGGATCCTTGAAAACATTGCATACATACATATCATTGCATAACAGGTCTCCCAGTACAGGTCTCTCATGTTCTCGTTATTTATTTCAGCAATGGCTTTCCAACCAGACAACCAAGATCTTCAAACTCGAGAAGCTCAGTTCAGGGACGTATTCCTAAACCTATCCAAGGGGCAGGAAGAGTTGAAAACACTCCTCATTGGGAACTTGGTAAAGAAAAGTCCTGAAGACAATAAGGACGAACGGCTGGAACAACTGCAAGCTGAGTTCAGTGCCATGAAAACCCAGATGCTGGGGCAGATAGCTCTTATCCAAGGCTTAGCTCGGGAACAAGAAGAGCTGAGAACCATTATCAACCAGCTTCATCAAGACAGATACAACAACATAAAGCAAACAACCAAGGCCGGGGATCAAGTCATTAATCAACTTCCGAGAAGTCAAAGGTTTGGTTTGATGAAGAATAGACCTCTCCAAGTTGCTACTACCTCCCGGGTCCAACAACAACCTTGCCATAAACAACAGGTTGATCAGAGTAAGCCAAATATGCCCAAAAGGCAATTTACCAAGCTCAACATGTCGCTGTCTCAGGCTTTACAACACCTGTTGAGATTGAATTTGGTGACGTTAAGGGACCCTCTTAAGAATCCCAACATAGCCTCCCCAAGATACAATCCTGATGCAAGGTGTGCATATCTCTCCAACAGCCTGGGGCATGATACTAACATCTGTTGGACATTGAGCAACAAAGTTCAAGACCTGATTGATGAAGGAGCATTGGAACTCACACAAGATGGTCAGATTGAATTCTTTTTCCACCCCCCCAAGGTTCTCCATTTGAAGTGACAAGTACTGAGACGAGAAGACTTTTTGTTCATTAGAATTTTCAAGTTGTAATTTTCTTTTGATTGTTAGAACATTTATTCATGTCAAACTTTGTTACTTTATTAATGCATTGCATATGTCTGTTTTGAATCAGTCCATTCATATTCACTATATTCAAATTGCTTTCATTTTTGTGATGTTCAGCTCTCGATTAAAAAATTCTAAGCCTTTTGAGGGAGGATGACGAAAATGATATCAAAATCTCTACAGTATGCTTTTGAACAGACCCCGCTGACCAGGTACAGACATTGTTTCAAATCCTAACCAGTGGAGTTATAAGGAAGATAATCCCTAGTCAACCCCTTTGAGCCAAAGAAGTTGGAGTTTTTCTTTTCACAAATTAAAACCCTTAATTATAACCTGGGACAGGGTAGTTTTCTCAGTTGATCCAGGTGCACAATGAATGGCATCAAAGAAGTCCTTCCGAAACAAAAGACGGTGTTGGTTCCGTATAATCGTAAGGGAAGGCAATCATTATCTCTTAAAATAAAAGCCCAATAAGTCAAAACCTGTGAAGGAGACTTAAGAAAAACTGGGGCATCCCGCTGACTGTAATCATAAAAAGAAACAGTCCATGCAAAAAATAGGGATAATAAAAACCAAAAGGAAAGAGCTCCTTCAAACTCTCAACAAAATGACTGCCTGTTCAAAATAAATTGTCAGTATCCGAACCATCACTGGTATATCAGAGCAAAGACTCAAACGGGATCTAATGCACGATTAGCTGAGTTTAGGATCGAAGAACATCACGAAGAATGGGTGGGTACAAATAGAATTTGAGCCTTTATCCTTTGTTTCTTAAACCGTGAACCAGACCACGTTATAACCCTTAAAAGTCCTAGCTGAAGCATGGGTTAGTCCGAAAGCATACTATTACAAAAGGTATCCTGACTCCTATAGGGTTTCCTGTAAATTCTGAGTTGACATCACATTTTACAAAAAATTGCCTGTTTTACTGGAAAAATGCATTTTCAAAAAATTTCAAAACAGACATAAGCTTTGCATTCTTAAAATAACATTGTTTGCATATGACTATTTGGTCAAACAGCAGAGAAATTCGCACAACGAATATCTAGTGAACAGAAACCTTTTCAATAAAAAGGGTCACCTCAAGTGAAAAAAAAACACCTCCAACCAAGGGGCACGGCATGAGCATTGTCCATCATCTGGGGCAGTTAAGTCAAGATTCAAGGAATCTCTCAAAATGCCAAATAATCAGGGGCAAATCTCCATCTGAATCAATTGGGGGATTGGACATGAATTCCAGCAACGAATCTTGCATGATCAAACGAAGATCTTCTGGTAGTATGGCAACACAACACTACCAACAGTGACACCTCCCTACATCCTGAGAGTGTGGACATAGTAAAAAAGTACTACGCATAATCAAAGACCCGCTAGGTTGACTGGCCTAGGCAAAAATAAGGGCTTCCCGGCGAACCAAAAGGGTTCGGGCAAAAATAAGGGATGAAAATTAAAAAATCTGTACACCCGACAAGTCGAAAACCTGAAAAGGCGGCTTGGGCAAAAAAGGGTATCCCGGTGGACTGAAAACCCGAAAGGGCGGTCCAGGCAAAAATTAGGGATCAAAGCGTACGACTATGTCTCTTCATCTCGTCACTGGCCTACCAAAAGAAGACTTGTCATTTTGACCGAAAGATACCAAACACCTCATAGGTGGGGATAATACTCGATCCACAGGGCCTCCGCAGGCACCTTCTCCCGTAGAAACAAGGGCGATAAGAATTGTCCAAGCTGTACAATTGCTTTATCCACCAGGTACAAAGGTAGATTCAGCTGAAGAATATGGCTAAGGTACTTTCACTCCCCGCAGAGTAAGGCAGTAATGATAACTCTCCCCAACTGAGACTTACAACTGTGAATGAATGAATCGGTAATACGCTCCCCAAGCAGAGTTTATCTACCATCAACACTGAAAAGGCTTAATATCCCCGACAGTCTTAATATTCCCCAACGGAGTATAAGAATATTCCATGGCAGAATACAAGATATCCCTAGTGGAGTTAAAATTTTCCCAGCGCAGCATGAAAAAGCTTCCCCAGTGGAGTTGAAGAATCATCCCCAGTAGACTCTGGAAGTTTATCCCCAGCGGAGTACAAAATAAATCTCCCCAGCCAAGTTCAAAGGATCATTCCCAGCAGAATTCAAAGGATTATCCCCACAAAAGTCTAACAGGGTTATCCCCAGCAAGTTGCAACTGAAAGATCGTCCCCAACGAAGTTCTTTCCTTTCACAAGCAGGAATTCAATCCTCAACATATTCAGTATCACCAGCAACGGTAATCCATCCCCAGCGGAACTTACCAGTGGAATCCTCAGCAGAGCATCCCTTCCCCACAGAGTAATCTCCTCATCAGTTTATTCCCCAACAGAGTAATCTTCTCCTGCAGGTTTATTCTCGCAATCACCTTCGTTCACCATCCCCAGCGGAAACGAAGAATTCAACTCTATTCTCCAGCAACTATCCGTGATTTATTTTCCCCAGCTAAGAAACATTACATCTCCATACATCATGACACATACACATACGCATCATAGAACACAATCTCATTTATTTTGAGAACATCATTGCTTGATCCATATCATGCATTGCATATGATTGACCTTTACCTTTCAGAAAAGATGCAGTTAAATTCTCAGATATTTCAAGACCTTTGTCTGGTCCAGTTAAATCGATTCCTAAAGATTTTTATGATGCCGATCCAGTCAAAGTTAATCCAATACCTTGTCTGGTCCAGTTAAATCGATTCCTAAAGATTTTTCTGATACCGATCCAGTCAAAGTTAATCCAATACCTTGTCTGGTCCAGTTAAATCGATTCCTAAAGATTTTTCTGATGCCGATCCAGTCAAAGTTAATCCAAGACCTTGTCTGGTCCAGTTAA
This sequence comes from Vicia faba, assembly GCA_948472305.1. Lineage (NCBI taxonomy): Eukaryota > Viridiplantae > Streptophyta > Magnoliopsida > Fabales > Fabaceae > Vicia > Vicia faba. Next base: position 265,507,533 of record OX451736.1, read on the forward strand.
ATCGATTCCTAAAGATTTTTCTGATGCCGATCCAATCAAAGTTAATCCAAGACCTTGTCTGGTCCAGTTAAATCGATTCCTAAAGATTTTTCTGATGCCGATCCAGTCAAAGTTAATCCAAGACCTTGTTTGGTCCAGTTAAATCGATTCCTAAAGATTTTTCTGATGCCGATCCAGTCAAAGTTAATCCAAGACCTTCTCTGGTTCAGTCAGATCGCTGATAAGATCTCTCTGATTCGTAGTCCAGTTGAAGTTATTTCAAGACCTTGTCTGGTCCAGTTAAATCGATTCCTAAAGATTTTTCTGATGCCGATCCAGTCAAAGTTATTCCAAGACCTTGTCTGGTCCAGTTAAATCAATTCCTAAAGATTTTTCTGATGCCGATCCAGTCAAAGTTAATCCAAGACCTCCTCTGGTTCAGTCAGATCGCCGATAAGATCTCCCTGATTCGTATACTAGTTGAAGTTATTCCAAGACCTTGCCTGGTCTAGTTAAATCGATTCCTAAAGATTTTCCTGATGCCGATCCAGTCAAAGTTATTCCAAGACCTTGTCTGGTCCAGTTAAATCGATTCCTAAAGATTTTTCTGATGCCGATCCAGTCAAAGTTACTCCAAGGCCTTGTCTGGTCCAGTTAAATCGATTCCTAAAGATTTTTCTGATGCCGATCTAGTCAAAGTTAATCCAAGACCTTGTCTGTTCCAGTTAAATCGATTCCTAAAGATTTTTCTGATGCCGATCCAGTCAAAGTTATTCCAAGACCTTGTCTGGTCTAGTTAAATCGATTCCTAAAGATTTTTCTGATGCCGATCCAGTCAAAGTTAATCCAAGACCTCCTCTGGTTCAGTTAGATCGCCGATAAGATCTCTATGATTCGTATTCCAGTTGAAGTTATTCCAAGACCTTGTCTGGTCCAGTTAAATCGTTTCCTAAAGATTTTTCTGATGTCGATCCAGTCAAAGTTAATCAAAGACCTCCTCTAGTTCAGTCAGATCGCCGATAAGATCTCCCTGATTCGTATTCCAGTTAAAGTTATTCCAAGACCTTTTCTGGTCTAGTTAAATCGATTCCTAAAGATTTTTCTGATGCCGATCCAGTCAAAGTTAATCCAAGACCTCCTCTGATTCAGTCAGATCGCCGATAAGATCTCCCTAATTCGTATTCCAGTTGAAGTTATTCCAAGACCTTGTCTGGTCCAGTTAAATCGATTCCTAAAGATTTTTCTGATGCCGATCGAGTCAAAGTTAATCCAAGACCTCCTCTGGTTCAATTAGATCGCCGATAAGATCTCCCTGATTCGTATTCCAGTCGAAATTCAGACCACCTATCAACAGTCTCCAAATGGCATCTGTAAGCCCATTCCCGACATCACAAGGCTGATACAACTTCATGCGAGTGCAAATTTATGGGCACTCTAGTGTTCAATCATCTTCCACCTTCGGATCACAAAAGGCACGAAAGCCAATCTACATCCTCAGGTTTAAGAAGATTGAACATGGGCAACTGTTGTATCCCAAAATTTGCCCTCCCATATTTCTCAAAACATTTCAAGAAAGATTCACAAGTCCAACCCGACGCGTCATATTCAGGTGTTCTTTCGCTAAGATATCTCTGATAACGTATTCTCAAATTCAGGTTCGGCTCAAGAGTCAATTCTTTAAAGAAGGTATCCGACTGTGTGAGTTTTCTCGAAGAAATATGGTGAAAAAGTGTGCTGAAAGTGCAGTTTTTACGCGCTAAAAAATTCATAACTTGAAGATCGTGGCTCGTTTTGAACCCGTTCCAGTGGCCAAAATTCCATCTTGACGTCATCTATGTTTTCATCTCTCACGGCTGGAAGCCAATTTCGATCAGAAGGTCTTCAAAAATACGGATTTATCAAGTATTTTCATACAAAAAATTTGTGACAGAAGTTTATTTGCATCATGTTCAGAAAATCATAACTTGGTCGATTTTCATCGTATCGAGCTGGTTCCGGTGCCAAAATTTCACAAATTGAGTTGACTAAGTTTTCCCAGAAGGTATTGAGTTCTAACGGTATCCAAAAGGTCTTCGTTATTTGCTCAGAGTACGCGTGACGCACCGAAAATCTTGAATGCTGAATATTATTTTATCTGGGTCGAAACTTCGAAAATTCATAACTCGGTCAATTTTTATCGGATTGGACTCATATTTTTACACAAGGTCACTGACTCAGATATCTACAACTTTGCTTCAAAAGTCGAGACCGAATTATGGTCCGATCAATACCAGTTTTTTATTGAAGAACGTGTCAGAGTCGACACTGGAGTCCAAAATAAGTTTGTCTGAGCTGAAACTTCAAAAATTCATAACTAATTCACCGTTTATCCGATTGAGCCGATTTTAGGAAAAGAGTTAGTTCTCTATGTCGGATACATTTTGTTTTCACATTTCAACTACAAAAATTGCACTTAAGCCCCTGCGATTTAGCCTGAAACGTGACGAATTCAAGTGAACATTGGAGGCCCAATTGCAAATCCAAAACCCATTTTCTTTGCTCTAATTTCCATTATATAATCTCATTTTTTTCACACAAACGAGGAGAGAAAAAAAAACCTTGCCACAACGCTGCCAGAATATCAAATTCTTTCAAGAACCCTAAAACCTTGAAATCCTTATTACAAATCCCCTCTCACTACAAACAAGTCATCCCGGTTACAAACCAACATCTCACTACAAACAAGCCATCCCGGTTACAAATCAACACCTCACTACTTCTCCAGTAAGGGTAAGGCTGGTTTGATCTCCATGATCAAAAGGGTATAAAAGCATTCATATCACTACTTCTCCAGTAAGGGTAAGGCTGATTTGATCTCCATGATCAAAAGGGTATAATCATTCATACATGTCATATTGACCTAAACATTAAATTTCTTCATATATTGGCTTTATTTGTATTTTATGATATATAGTAATTTATTTAATGTGTTCATGAGATTCAACACTGCAGATTTACACAGAATCCCATGCAGGTTCATTAAGAAACGTTGAGGCCAAAATACAAATGGCCAAAAGTCAAAACAAAAATGGTCAAAACATAACAGCTTACACATGACACCAATACATGGCGAGACAGACATATTGAGAAGGTTAAGGAACGTTGAGGCCAAAACACAAGTGGTCAAAAGTCAAAATACAAATGGTCAAAACAAAACAGCTTACACATGATACCAACAGCTGTTGCACCCTAAAATCAGGTCCATTGCTCACCCTTTATTTCCTTTTTCTATATTTTTCTTTGAGTAATTTATTTATTATTTTTACTAACAATTAATTAATTTTCTTTTTTATCAAAAATCTTAAAAATATTTTTTACCCAATTAAACTTCAGAATTTTATTTTTTATTAATAAATATTAATTAATTTAATTAGGATATTAATTTTAGGTAACTTTCATTTATTTTGTAAATATTTAAAATCAATTAGAATAAATAGGTTTTATGGCTAACTTAATTATTTTATTTCTTTCCTAAAATAACAAAAACTCCAAAAATATGTCATTTAATATTTTTCATTAATTAATTAATTTAATAATTAATTTAGCATTTAATTTTTAGGACTTAATTTCTTTTCTTAAAAATAAATAAATAAAAACAACAAAAACATTTTCTTTTTCCTTAATTAGGATAGGAGGGTCAAAACCATAGTTTCGCTTTCGATTCAATTTCTCGCGCACTTTATTTATTTATTCGAATTATTGTATCTGCTCCCGGATTGTAATAATTTTTAATTAAGACATTTACTTTTTCTGCTTTTATTTTCAAAGGGTTATTTTTGGCGATGTAAATACCCGACGTCTTGTAATAATTTAGTTTAAATTCCGCAATTTAATTTCTGCAACTTATAAACTGTTAGATGTTTGATAATAGGGACGCATGACAAGAATGAATGTTTAACCTAAAATCAACATAGATAACCATTGACATGTACAAAGATAAAATTAACTGAAAATAACACATTCGCACATGCGCACTCTTAGGGTACACGCCACTTGGTTGCCTTCGTACGCGGTCATTGAGTATAGGAAGTTTTAGAGGTCGCCCTCTTGTCCAAAGATCATAAGTTGCCTCGAAACGGTTGCCTCGGAAAAAATGATCTAAGACATTAAGGTTACCGCTAAGGCGTCCTAACATTGCTTTAGTGACCGCACGCCCCTAAAATCGAATTGACCCTCAAACTCCAACGACGATGCTACCCACTCATCAATAGTGGGATAGCATTGTCTAAAGGAAGATAGCATAGAACAATTCCTTTTTCGAGTAGGTAGATGGTTCTTAAGTACTCGCTCTTTCAAAACAAAACAAACTTTCACACTTACACTCTTTTTCAAACAAAGACTTTTTCAAACCCACAAACATAAAGAAATTTTTTTTTAAAAAACACTATGAGCAAGTACCTAAGAGCCCGTGGATAACCACGGATAGAAAGGGTGCTAACACATTCCCTTTCTATAATCTACCCCCTGGACTCGAGAAACATCTCGAAAAAGGAATTTTTCTGTGCTTTTTTCCTTTCCTTGTTGGATAAAATAAAAGACGGTGACGACTCTTGCTTACCGCGACATTTTGCGAATACAAACGCAAAACGCAAACCAGTATTCCAAAAACAGTCAGTTCTTTCCCACCGTATCACACTTATTTTCGCAGGTCAAGAATATTTTATTAGGAACAATACATATTTGATTCGGTTTCATAAAAATGATCTTGGGACTTTTTAGGAAACTTTGAAGATTTGTTCCTATTTTTGTGGAGAATATCTTGCAGCTGATTTACAATTGAAAGATTGGATTTGATTGAAGAGTCCAAGCCAATAATGCAAGAGTCTCTATATAATGATTTTCTATACCTAAAATTAGCAAGAATTCACATCAAGAAACCATGTATGGTTGAAGTAAGGGTTTAGGGTTTTGAGAGTACTTTAGGTGTTTTGTTTGTTTTTTATGTCACCCATGTATCTTCTGATACATTGAGGTAGACTGATTGTTCATTGTTAATTTCCAATTACTCATGATATTTTAAGTAAAGAGTGGATTGCGTGTTAAGTTATTGTTCTCGGTTAAAAGCTCTTAAGCAAATTTGAGTATTGTAATTGGAAGTGTGTTCTTTTGTTTTTGTTATTATCACTGAGGCGACTGTGAGAAGTGAGAGGGGGATCTCATATCTAGAAGGTTCTAGGTAGAAGTAGCACAAATTAGGGATTAAGAGATCATTTGTAAACTAGGGTTGTTTAACTTTGAACTGACACTATTGTGATACGGTGGGAGAACTGAATTGGGTGTTTTGCATTTTATCGCAAACGTTGTGGTTTAGTAAGAGTCGCCACCAACTTTTCTTTTATCCAAAAGGAAAGGTGAAAAAGCACAGGAAAGACCTTTGAGATTATTTCTTGAGTTCGAGGGGTAGATTATGAGAAGGGAAGGTATTAGCACCCTTTTCATCCATGGTTTTTCATGGGCTCTTAGTTACTTTCTAGATCACCTGCTTTTGTTTGAAATTGTGCTTTGTGTGGTTTTTGAAAGTATTTTGTAAAGAGATCAATGTTTAGGCAAACTTTATAATAATTCTCGTTCGTAATAATGTATACAAAGATGTTGATCTTTTGAAAATGTTTTCAAGTTTGTAAGATGTTTTGAAAATGTAGGTGTTTGTTTTAAAAAATAGCAAGGATGCTTTGTTTTAAAGGTGAGCAAGTAACTAGGAACATTCTACCTACTCAAAAGTCGTTCATGTTTATTTCCTCTTTCCTTTGACATTGTTATCTTACCATTGATTTGGTAAGTAACCCAATATTTGGATGTAAAAGGGGAGGAAAAGGGTCATCGTATAGCCATGATTAGCAATGTTGTAAGATATCTTAGCATTTTCTTTAAGGGACTAAGATCATTTTTGAAAGGCAACTTGGATAGCGTCATCGAGGGACTTTGATCTTGTATTTTTGATTTTTTTTGCTAAGATACCTCACATGCATAATATGGCCATTTTTATAAGGCAACCAAGTAGATTTTACCCTAGGGGTGCTTGTGTGCAAGTGTGTTGATTTTTATGCTTTGTTTAGTCTTTGATTAGGGTTTTCTACTTATTGATTTTATCTTCTCATACAAACCCTAATTACTAGCATTTATATAAAGCGATAAATTGCGAAAAGTAAAATTACTACACTATTACATCATTAGGGGAGGGAGTATACAAATTTACAAATGGGGATTGCAAGAAAATTAAACCTAATTATCTATTACAACCATATTGAATATTGTACAAAATTGAAAATAAAAGGCAAGAATATAAATGAAAAAAAGAAATGATTTTTGTTGTTTTTATGAAAGGGGTTTTGTCTTAACCTAATTAAATAAAAATGATTAATGAACAAAAAATTCAACATAAATTAGTTAAGAAGGAAATTAAGTTAAAAATGTATTTTAGGGTTTTATTTATGAAAAGGTTTTAACTTAATAAAAATAATATGAATATTAATTAATTAAAATCAACCTAAGTTCTAAATTAATTTTAACTAGAAAATAAAATAATATACTAATTTAAACTAAGTCTAAAAATTAATTATTTAAGAAAAAAGAAATTAATTTGTTTTAAGAAAATGTTTTTTTAGTCTTTTTGTTTTATAGAGAAAATAAAATATATAAGTATAAATAATAAATAAAATTAAATTTGGATTTTTTTTATGGTTTTATGAAAATAATAATAGTAATAATAATAATAAAAATAGTATTAATAATAATAAATAAATAAAAAACAAATAAATAAAAAAAATAGTCAGGGAGGTGGATTAGTAATGTAAGAGGTGTTATGCGAAAAAAAGATTAGGCCCACATGAAAGCCCAGGCGCTGCCAAAAAAAGAAAAACACAAAAAGTCAGAAAATAGTGAAAAATAACAAAAGGTCACGCTGGGGCTTGAACCCAGGACCTAAGGGTGACAGGCGCACACTTTAACCACTAGGATGGTGATACATCCGTTAACTTGTGTGAAAGGATAAATACATAACACAAAACGCGGCCTCATTACACTTCATCTTCAACCTCCAGCCAAAGGATCTGTAACTTCTTCATCTCTCAACAAAAATTAAAAGTTCAAACATGAAAGTTGTGGCATTTCTTCCCACGAATCCAACCATGTAAATAACTTAAGCTATCAGTCAAACATGAATGAGAATTTTTCTGGCCCTAATTCAAAACCTAATAATTTCAGAAAACTTCAACTCTAAAATTCTCTAAGCTTAGGCCATATAAATGCAAACTATGGATATGTACAGCTTCGTGGCAATGGTATCAACATTTTATCTTCACAAATAAAAATCAAATGATGCTTGTATGAAGAGATAGAAGTTTGAAAACTTACCTCTTGCAGCTGGAGTCGTGTATGGAGTTTGAGCAACCTTTGTGATGGCCTGATGATTTATGTAGCTTGCCTAGACCTCCTTGAGGGTGTTCCAACTCCTACTTTGCTTTGAAGATGGCTGAAACTCCCAACTCAAGTCAAGTTGCAAGCTTCAAATTTGGAAATGGTGGGTAGTGATGGAGGAGTTACAGTCAATAAACAGGGGTCTGAATCACTTTGATATGATGTATATTAAGTGTTTAGATGGTTAAAACTCAATACGCATGAGTGGATTTGGAGATGGCTATGTGAGGCTCAAAACTGTCAAGTTATTGCAGATTCTCAGTTGTAGAGTGCTTGGGAGTGTTTTGGGGTCTTAGAATTTGTGTGTTATGTTGCAATAGACTTGTGTATATGTATGGAAAAGGTTAGAGATCAAATGCATTCAAGGTTTCTGAGTTCTAGCCTTTTGGCTCTATAACTTAATTTTGAAGAAAAGTGAGAAGACAAATCTCAAAGTGTTGTACAAGCATGTTATGAGTTCAAAGAGGCTTTAGACACATTGCTTTTGATTTATAGGGGTTGTGTGTGAAGAAAGAACAAGTGCAAAGCTTAAGGAGTTGACAATTGCAAAAGTGATGCTTTATCAAAATGGAAATGGCAACTTTGTGCCATAAATTGAAATGTAACTTGGATAAAGGCTCAAGTGCTTGGATTAAATCTCTATCAGCTGTATAAACATTTAATTATAGAGTGGAAAACAAGTATGAGGTCTGAAAAGCAAGGATTATGCAGCCTAGGCTTGGATTTTAATTTTTGTTCACCATGAAATGGCTTGTAATTTAAGTTTGAAAACCCTAACTTCATCTCTTCGATTCTCCTTGCTCAAGAATGATCTCAATGACTTCTTGGACATTTTGGAAAGCTTGAAATGTGATCTACAACCCCTCTTTTAATAAACTTTGAAAATTCCTCTTGGAACTATATGAAAAAGTGCGATGAAGTTAGGTCAAAATCCTGCCTAAAACTAGGGCAAAATTTCACTAAGTGTTCAATTTCAAGACCATGACTTTATGAATTAATAACTTGATATCCAAGAAATTTTATAAGAAGTTGTGTAAAGAAATGTTGTATATATCATGGAGATATACAACTTTCATGTTGAAAGTTTCTTTTGAATCATCTTGCATCATGGTGAAAAATTGGCTCAAAGTTATGAAAAAACATGAAGTTTTAAACACTTAGAAAAATTTCTAAGTTAGAAAACTTTGACTTTTCAAAATGAAATCTTGACTTTTTGATTTATTGATGAATAAGTTTCATATTTTGACATGTTTTGGTGAATTTTAATTTTTGACATTGGATTTTGACCAAAAAGTCAAAGTTTGACTTTTCAGTATACAATTGACTTTTGATCAGTTGACTGAGAATTCACTATCAATCCAATTGATCTTGAGCAATGTTTTAGGTCATGAAATTAGGTAAAAATGATGCAATTGAACTCTTGAGATCATGCTTCAAACCAATTGATCATTTGCTAGGTCAAAAATTAGAAATTGCCCCTTCTCAGTCAAAACCCTAATTTTGACCATTTTGCCCTTTTGATGATTTGATCGAATTTCTTGAGGAATTATGGTCCAAACTTGATCAAATAATACATATGAGTTTATAATGTTGATGTGGATCAAAAATTCTGAAGTTTGACTATAAATTGGCCATAGTTGACTTTTTCCCCAATACAGTTGATTTTTAGGTCAACTGCTCAATTGACTGAGCAAAAATGTGATCCTAGGCTTGAAACTTGACATGAGTAATCTTGGGGGTCCATAATGATCCATGAAATTCATATGAGGCATTTAAAGTTCAATTATTCTTGTGCAATCTCAAACCCTAATTTTGGTCATCAGTGCTTAAGGAGGTTTCTTGAGCTGATCAACCCTAGTGCAGTCTTGAATCAAGAGAGATATTTGTGAGAAAATAATTGATAAGTGAGAGGGAAAATTTTGGGGTACAACAACTGCCTCTGTTTAATCTTCTTAAACCTGAAGAGTTAGATTGGCGGATTTGCTATTCGTGACTTGAAGGTGGAAGATGATTGGACACTAGAGTGCCCAGAAATTTGCACTCGAGGATGTGATGGTTGATGGTATAAGAATGAGCTTAAAGATTCCATTTGGAGAGGTGATGGAAAGTTTTCGGAGATGGGCTTGCAGATGCAATCCAAAAATGATTATCATACTGTACCTAAAAGAGAATCTGAATGAGTATCAGAATAATGTCCGCATCTAGAGCGTATCTGAACTGTATCTGAAGGCTAAATCTGTATCAGAATGGCATCCGTGTCTGGAGCGTATCTAAACTGTATCTGGAAGTTGGTTCTGAATGAGTATCAGAATGGCGTCCGTGTCTGGAGCGTATATGTACTGTATCTGAGAGAGAATCTGAATAAGTATCAGAATGGAATCCGTGTCTGGAGCGTATCTGAACTGTATCCGATTGATGAATCTGGAAGAGTATCAGAATGGTGTCCGTGTCTGGATCCTATCTGTACTGTATTTGAGAGAGAATCTGAATGAGTATCAGAATGGCATTCATGTTTGGAGCGTATCTGAACTGTATCTGGAAGTTGAGTCAGAAGAAACCCGTGTAGGATTTCTTCATCTGGTTGTGTAGATAATTGTCTTGGCTTGTTACCGGTATCAATCTCCGACCTTTTGTAACCATCTGTTGACTGATCTTTCCTGAAAATATGAAAGATTAGTTATATGCAATATCATGATGTATGAAATGCATTGTATAATGGTGTTCTTAATAAAATGAATTAAATCATGTTGTATATGTTCATTTTGTCAATGTCATGATGTATGGAGGCGGTGTATATGCATATAAGCTATGTTGCTGTAACACTGTTGGATTAGGGAAAATAAATCCTTGACTGCTGTTGGGGACGTGGAGTGCAAGTCCTCATGTTTCGATGTGTTGACGAGCTGATGAGCTCCTATTTGTTAGAGAAATAAACTCTGTTGTAAGGAAAACGCCGTGTATTTCCTGTGAAATCCTGTTGGGGAATCCTGAGAAATTTGGGCGACTTCTACCAGGGAGTGATAACTGGAGGTCTTGTTCCGTTGGGGATCAAGTTGCACACTGTGGGGAATTTTATGGAATAGTCTAAAGATATCATCCTATTTCTTAAAGCCATTAGTGATTGTCTTCTATTTTTTGCTCATTTGTAAATAGTAATCATGTTCAAATGCATGTGCTCAAAAATAAATCATTAGACGTTTTTGTAAACAAAACACATAAATAAATAAAAACATATAGTTTTTCACTTTCAAAGGGGTATCTTTGTATTTACTTGAATAAGTATTTTGTACAATGAGACAAATATCCTAGTAAGAGAATGTCATCATAAAAAATGAAAATATGATACAAAGAAAAGATAGCCATGTGTAATAATCTCAAGGGGTTCCCATTCTGCTATAGCCTTCGTGTCTCTGAGCGTCTTGTCCACTTGCTGCCTTGTCTGAAGTTGATTGGATTGATCAGAACTGATGAGTTTGTCAGTTGAAGCCAAAGGTCGTCCGTAAAGGTGATCTGACGGGACATAGCCGTACGCTTTAATTCCCTAACTTTTGCATGGACCGCCCTTTCGGGTTTTCAGTCCATTGGAATACCCTTTTTTGCCCAAGTCGCCCTTTCGGGTTTTCTACTTGCCGGGTGTACAATTTTTTTTTGTTTTATCCCTAATTTTTGCCCGAACCTTTTTGGTTCTCCGGGATGCCCTTGTTTTGCCTATGTGTGTCAACCTAGCGGGTCTCTTATGCGTAGTATCTTTTAACTATGTCCGCGTTCACAGGGTGCGGCAGGTCGTCGTCATCCATGGTGGTCAAGATCATTGCTCCACCAGAGAATATGCTTTTGATTACAAATGGTCCTTCATATGTAGGAGTCCATTTTCCCCTGGGATCACCTTGCCGCAGTATGATGCGCTTGATCACCAAATCCCAGACTTGATACACTTGGCATCTGACCTTTTTGTTGAAAGCCTTGATCATTCGTTTTTGATACATCTGACCATGACAAACAACAATAAGCCTTTTCTCATCAATTAAGTTCAGTTGATCAAGTCGAGTTTGGATCCAATCGTCTTCATTCAAACTTGCATCTTTCATAATTCTCAGAGAGGGGATCTAAACCTTAATAGGCAAGACAACCTCCATGCCGTATACCAGAGAGTAGGGTGTTACCCCGGTTGATTTACGTGCTATGGTACGATAACCATGGAGAGCGAGTGATAGCATCTCATGCCAATCTTTGTACGTGACTTTCATTTTCTGTATGATCTTTTTGATGTTCTTATTTGCGGCTTCGACATCACCATTCATCTTTGGTCGGTAAGGGGAAGAATTGTAGTGCTGGATCTTAAATTGTGCATACAGTGTGGTGATCATAGTGTTGTTGAGATTTGTACCATTGTCAGTGATGATTCTCTCTGGGATACCGTACCGACATATGAGATTTTGTTTGATGAATCGGGCTACAACATTCTTGGTAACAAAAGCGAAAGAAGCCGCCTCAACCCACTTTGTGAAATAGTCAATGGCCACCAAAATGAAGCGGTGTCCATTAGAGGCGGTTGGCTTGATTTCCCCAATCATATCGATGCCCCACATAGCAAAGGGCCAAGGAGCCGTCAAGACATTTAAGGGAACTGGGGGTACGTGCACCTTGTCAGCATAGATCTGACACTTATGACAAGTTCGAGAGTGTTGATAGAAATTTGCTTCCATGGTAGACCAGTAATAACCTGCACGTAGGATTTTCTTTGCCATCGTATGCCCACTGGAATGAGTGCCAAAAGTGCCCTCATGTAGATCAGCCATGATCTTTTCTGCCTCAACCTTGTCTACACAACGGAGCAAAACAGAGTCATGGTTACATTTGTAGAGAATTTCGTTACTAAGGAAGAACTTAGCAGAGAATCTCCTTAAGAACTTCTTATCATTGACTGAAGCTCCTTCTGGATATTCTTGAGCCTCGAGATACCTCTTGACTTCGTGAAACCAAGGCCAGTCCACTACTTCTTCAGTATTAATCTCGTGACAGTGAGATGGTTTATCCATTCGTTCAATGGTGATATGGGGAGCCTCGTTATCCCATTTAAGTTTAAACATGGATGGCATTGTGGCTAGTGCGTTTTCTAGCTGATTTTCTTCTCGCGGGAAATGCTCGAAGGTAATCTTCTCAAAATGTGGGATCAATGTCAACACATGTTCTTTATAGGGGATAAGGTTAGGGTGTTTGGTGTCCCATTCCCCTTTGATCATGATGATTACCAAAGCTGAATCTCCGAATACATTTAAGGATTTGATCCCCAAATCTATGGCAACTTTGAGACCAAAAATACACGCTTCGTATTCCGCCATGTTATTTGTACAATTGAAGCAAAGTCTCGTTGTAAAGGGAGTATGACATCCTTCAGGAGATATGAGTACAACACCTATACCATTGCCGAGTAGGTTGAATGCCCCATCAAAAACCAGGGTCCATCGGGATCCTTGTTCAGGTCCGTCATATGGTCTGAATTCTTCATAGTTGTTTACCATCATGATGTCTTCATCTGGGAATTCGAACTTCATGGACTGGTAGTCATCCACATATTGATGAGCAAGGTGATCAACTAGTACACTGCCCTTTATTGCCTTCTGGGTAGTATACTGTATGTCATATTCTGTCAGGATCATCTGTCATCTTGCTATTCTTCCAAAGAGGGTAGGTTTCTCGAAGATGTATTTTATTGGATCCATTTTAGATATCAATAAGGTAGTATGGGTAAGCATATATTGTCTTAGCCGGAGAGAAGCCCATGCCATAGCACAACAAGTTTTCTCGAGCAGTGAACATCTTGTTTCACAGTCGGTAAACGTTTTGCTCAGGTAGTAAATAACATGCTCTTTTCGGCCAGACTCGCCATGCTTCCCCAGCACACACCCCATTGAATTTTCCAAAATAGTTAGATACATGATCAATGGTCTTCCCTCGACTGGTGGCATCAAAACAGGAGGCTCTTGTAGGTACTCTTTGATCTTGTCGAAGGCAGTTTGGAACTCATCATTCCATTTGACTACTTGATCTTTCTTCAGTAATTTGAAGATTGGTTCACAAGTAGCTGTTAAGTGAAAAATGAATCTGGCAATGTAGTTTAGCCGTCCTAAGAATCCTCTGACTTCCTTCTCAGTACGAGGAGCAGGCATTTCTTGTATTGCTTTCACCTTGGCAGGATCCACTTCGATACCTTTACCGCCGACGACAAAGCCTAGGAGTTTACCGGACCTCACCCCAAATGTGCATTTATTCGGGTTCAACCTCAACTTGTATTTCTTTAATCTCTCAAACAGCTTCTATAAATGGTCAATATGTTCCTCTTCAGTTTGAGATCTAGCTATCATATCGTCCACATAGACCTCTATTTCGTGATGTATCATGTCGTGAAATAAGGCTACCATGGTACGCTGATAGGTTGCCCCAGCATTCTTCAACCCGAATGGCATAACCTTTTAGCAAAATGTGGCCCAATATGTGACAAAGGTTGTTTTCTCCATGTCCTCAGACGCAATTTTGATTTGGTTATAGCCTGAGAAACCGTCCATGAAGGAAAACACCTTATGTTGTGTTGTATTGTCAACCAAAATATCGATGTGGGGAAGTGGGAAATCATCCTTAGGGCTTGCCCTATTCAAATCTCTGTAGTCTACGCACATTCATACTTTGCCGTCCTTTTTAGGTACGGGAACAACATTGGCGACCCATTGCGGATAGGAGGTGACGGCCAAGAATCTGGCGTTGAATTGTTTTATGACTTCCGCTTTGATCTTTTCTAACATGTCTGGTCGCATGCGACAAACCTTTTGTTTTACCAGAGAGCAGTCTTCTTTTGTTGGTAGACGATGTACCACGATATTTGCATCAAGTCCTAGCATGTCTTCATACGACCAAGCAAAGATCTCAACATAATCATGTAGCAACTGAATCAGGCGTTTCTTGACACTAGGTTCCAAATTGGCACCCACCTTGACTTCTTTCTTGTCCTCTTCGGTACCTAGGTTAACTCTTTCCACTAGTTCTTCGTGGGGCTGAATGGTCCTCTCTTCTTGTTGTAGTAACCTTGCTAGTTCCGCTGGAACTTCACAATCTTCCTCACCTTCGTCTTTGGCTTGGTAGATTAGATTTTCAGAGTCACAAAAGGCCATAACAGAATTGTTACCCATGGGATCCCGAATGGATGTAGATCCGCATTTGAATGTGAGTGTGTGTAAGAGTATAGCTATCTTTGAAAAAAATAAAAATGTAAAAAAGAAAGACAAAGAACACAAAGTTTGTATGCAAAAACGTCCATGATTCATTGATGACATATGAAAATGAGATAACAACCCTTACAAATGTACCATTGTGCCTCGAGTAAGACACAAGGCTTTAAAAGTCTGAATTATTTAATTATTACAGATCCGACAAAATTTAAAGATAATTACTGTTGGATAAAAGTAATTGGGACAAAATCTTTAGCTTCCCAGTTGCCGAGTCCTCCGTTGACAGTTGGGAAAATCCATTCCTCCAGGTCGTAGCTATCCTCATCATCTTCCACTGCGTTGACTCTGTGGTTGCTGATCTTCAAGGGTGGTCCCCCGGCGCGAGCACGACGTACAACTTTCTGGGCTCCTGAAGTGAAACCCAAACCAAATTTGTCGGACTTGTATGTGATATTAGGGAGTTGGCCCCAAATAGTGCACCCACCATCTTCTATCACTGCCTTGACATCTTTCAGGGAAGACATATTTAGCGGAGGCCTTGTAATCTTTGGGATTTAGGAAACAACTTTGGTTACTGCCACGGTTGGTGGGACTTCCTCAAAATGCTGAAACAGAGTTTCAATGAATTCGCCGTCCAATTCCACGTATCTGAAGGAGTTTAAATGATTGATCATATATTCCTCTTCTCCATGGACAGTAATGATCTTCCCCTTGGTTGGGTATTTCAGCATTTGATGTAATGTAGAGGTGACAGCACAAGCATTGCGAATCCATGGTCGGCCCAATAAGCAGGAGTAGGAAGGGCGAATGTCCATCACGTAAAAAGTTGAATCAAAGGTTTGGGTTCCAACTTTTATGGGGATGTCTACCTCCCCATGCACCATTCTCTTTGAACCGTCGAAGGCCCTTACCACTATGTTGTTGGGTTTTAAAGTTAAACCTTCACAGTCAAGTCTATCAAGAGCCTTCTTAGGAAGCACATTCAAAGACGAACTGGTATCTACCAAGACATGGGCTAAAGTTATGCCCCGGAATTCGAGAGACATTCAATGCCTCGTTGTGCTTCCTCCCTCTAGGTGTCAAGTCAGCATCAGAAAAGCCTAAACCATTTTCCACGGTCAAGCTGGCCACACAGTCTTGGAACTGATCAGCAGAGGTTTCTTGTGGTACATGGGCAATTTTAAGGAATTTCACCAAGGCCTTTGCATGATCCTCAGAACACAATAATAAAGCCATCATGGAAATCTTTGACGGAGTCTGCCCTAGCTGCTTGACTATGTTGTAGTTGCTTCTCTTTATAATCTTCAGAATTTCTTCCATCTCCTTTTTGGAGGCCTCAGGGATAGATACTATTTGCGCCTTCATCCGAACAGGCTCAACCAGAATGCCTTTTCCCCGAGCCTTGGTCGACTCGGTGGTAGGAGTGTCAGCAGGTGTAACTAGGAATTGTAGTAGTAGTAGTAGTAGTGTGAGCAGGGGTAATCAAAGGGATTGTAGTAGTAGTAGTGTTAGCGGGAACAAGAACAAGGATGATTACAGGGCCGGTAACAGTCTTTGGAGGAGCAATCTCGGGAGATAATACTCTGCCACTTCGAGTTATCTTTTTGGTTCTCACAATGTTACTGATGTCGGGGTCAGCCTTCTTAAGAATTGAGTCTTCATCAGCCAGCCAATCTTGCTTGACACCGTGATAGTAGACGTTGCCCCCATAATTCCATGGGACAATTTTATCTGATGAATACGAGATTGGACCTAGCATAGTAATTATTAGTGGAGCTACTTTAGGAACTGATGTAATCCTAACAGGTCTTTTGGTGGAGACCCTAGAAGGATTGGCGAAAATGGTTACCATTGAAACATCTTTGTAAGAAACAGTTGGAACAGGAGTTTTTTCAAACAAAATTTCTTTATCATCCATTAGGCGTTGAACACCTGCTTTTAACAAATGACAATTGGTTGGTAGAGAGTAACAGAGGTGGCAGCTTTCATTACAGCCCAAAAATAAACTGACTTTTAAAATTTTATTCTTGACGGTAAGGAGAGGAGTAACAAGTTCATCAACAGTAGAAACAAACATATCATCTTCAACAGCGTTAACACCACGACCATGCTTGGGCATAGGAGCGGTGATAACACTCGGGATTTCAGGAGCATCAAACTCAATTTCTTTTGCTTCAAGAAGGTCTTGTACCTTGCTTTTCAAAGCCCAACAGTTGTTAGTGTCATGGCCTGGGCTTTCTGAGTGGTACGCACAACGAGCATTAGGATGGTAGTGAGGAGATATTGTGTTAGGATTCTTCGGAGCTTCTTTCAAAGTTACCAGATTAGATCTCAACAAATGTGGCAGTACTTGAGATAGTGTCATATTAATCCAGGTAAATTGTCTTACTGGTCTTTTTTGTTCTAGGCTGATCGTTCCTTTGTTGAGTAGGCACAAGCTTAGGGATCATGACAGCTCCCACCATTGGACGGTGTTCAGTTATTTCTTGGTTCCTTTGAGGATACACAGCACCAACCTCTTTCTTCCCTATAAATGGTTTTCTTACAGCGGCGGAGGATGCTTCTTTCTGGATCTTCCCACTCTTAATCCTAGATTCCACTATTTCTCTGGTCAGGATTAATTCAGTGAAGCCTGCTGAGGAGCTTCCAATTAAATGATTAAAGAAAGGACCAAACAAGGTACCCAAAAACATGTCTACTAGTTCTCTTTCAGAAAGGGGAGGCTGGACTCTTCCTGCTAAGTCCCTCCATTTCTGAGCATAGTCTTTGAAAACTTCATTTGAAGCCATGGCCATACTCTGGAGTTGAGTATGAGTAGGAGCAAGGTCTGCGTTGTACTGATATTGTTTATAGAAAGCAACGGCAAGATCTTCCCAATTATGGATGTTGGCCCTTTCTAATTGATAGAACCAATCAAGTTGAGTTCCAGATAGACTGTCTTGGAAAATGTGGACCCATAAATCTCTATCTGAAGTGTGAGGCTGTATCTTCCTCACAAAGGATCAGAGATGCATTTTAGGGCATGAAACTCCGTCGTATTTAGCAAATATCGGCGCCTTGAATTTTGGTGGAATGATAATCCCAGACACCAGACCTAGCTCCTCAAAGTCTAGCCCAGACACTTTCTAGATTTCCATTGCGCTTAGTCGTTCTTCCAGATGCTTGTATTTGTCAACGGCCGGGGGATACTGCTCTTCAGAGTAATCCTCCTCTTCTTCCTCTTCATACTCTTGCTCGACAACCGCTTCCTTTCCTTTCCCATCCTGATTATCTTTTTCACCAGATGACGTTGCAAAATCTAAGGTCCTTCTTGCTTGTCCTTCGAATCTTCTTCCCATATTCATAACTCCGATTACTTTCTTCTTCTTCTTCTTTTCTTCAATCAACAAGGTTTTCAGATCTTCTTATCCTTTTGCTAGAGTCAAGAATAACTGCTAAAACTGACCATTCTGTGCTTGGAGGTCTTTTACCGTCTGCTCGAGATCCATCTTACTGAAATAAACAATAGAAAGATTAGGGGACTTGTTGTAAGAAACCTGCTTATGTTATGATGAATGATAAATGCATATGCAATGATTTCAAGGAACTTAGAGATTTAAAATTGCTTTAGACCAAAAAAAGGAACACACGATATATTAATAAATCAGAGCTTGAGTAAATCATGCCTCTTTTGGGCTTACAAAGAAGTATAAAAACTCTAATATAAAAAAGTTGTACGCATCCTATTTTGTGCGATGTAGGCATTCAGGATCCGCTCCTCATGAAGTTGCTTAGTGAGTTCCAAAGCCTGCTTCTCCCTGGCGTAGAATTGGGCTTCGAAAGTGTCTCACTCTCCCTTAAGCTATATCCAATCCCTTTGTAAGTCTTCAATAGAGGTGGGTATGTCAGGATGCAGGATAATGTACGAATTATCTCCTTCCATAATAGGCTCTATGATTACTGGGAGAATGGAGGGGTAAGGCATCATAAGACTTTGAGCACGAGCTCATACCCATTTAAGGTAAGGCTCAAGAGGGATGGAATTCTTATTCCCTAATGTCTTTCTATCTACCTTGCTCAACATCCTCCAAGCTCGGATAAATCTCTGGCGATAACCTTGATCGTCGTTCTCGTAGTCAAATACCAAACCTTGGATGAGCATCTTATATGGGCCATCCCTTCGAGCGTAACCAAACTGTCTTAAGGCTAAGCAGGGGTTGTAGGTGATACCTCCTCTAATGCCAAGTAAAGAGACATTAGGGAATTCTCCATAATGGTCGACAATAGTAACATTCTCTATGGATCGGGAACACCAATGAATGTTTGAATGTTTGAGCATTATCAACCTGTGTGACCACCTTGAACCTTGCTCGTTCTTCAATATGGATTGGGGAAGATGCGAAATAAACCATCTTTTCAAGAGAGGAGTACAATACATAAGGATACCTCTTTTCTTCATAGTGCGAGTGTGAAAGGAGTGTAAGATGTCCCCTAGCAAAGTAGGCACCGGGTTACGAGACATGAAGATTTTGACGGTGTTCACATCTATGAGTTGGTCAGGATTTGGAAACAAAACCATCCCATAGATGAGGAGAGCCACAATTTCCTCAAAGGCTTTCAAATCCAAAGAGTTCCAACAATTTTGGGCTTTCTCAAACAAGAACTTTGCTAGGAAACCTTTGACGCCACTCCTTGTTTCCCAATTAGTTATGATATCAGATGGTTGCAAGTTTAGAGCTTGAGAAATCTCTTCTAGCTTTGGATCTCTTTCCGTACCGTTGAAAGGTAGTTGATTGAGAATGGGAATCCTCAAGAGTTTGGAGAATTCTTCCAAATTCGGCACAAGTTGATAATCAGGAAATGTGAAGCAATGGTGTAAGGGATCAAAGAACTGAAAGAGCACATTCATCATGTCTTCATCAGTGTTGGAGGTGACCAAGTTTAGTAGGCGACCATGTCTTTTGGTAAATGGAGAATTTTCAGGAATCCTTGAAGCTATCTCTTTAAGTTGTGGAGGGATCCATACAAGATTGACTTGAATGGTTTTCCTGCGAATAGAATCCATATCCTATAAAACAGAACAAAGATAAATCCTAAGATCCTTGAAATGGTTAGTGTGATCGGTGGATCTGGAACTGACTGTTTTAACGCTGGTTCGCGAAATTCGCGGTAAGCAAGAGTCGCCACCGTCTTTTATTTTCTCCGATAGGAAAGGACAAAAGCACAGAAAAATTCCTTAAAAGAGATTGCTCTCGGTTCGGGAGGTAGGTTATAGAAAGGGAAGGTGTTAGCACCCTTTCTATCCATGGTTATCCATGGGCTCTTAGATACTTGCTCAATGTGTTTTCAAAATTGTTTGCTTACTTTTCAATTGTGGGTTTAAAAAGTTTCTTTGAAAAATTTCAGTTCGACTCGTACGTCAGAGTGTTTGAAAAATTTGCTTTGAAAGCTTTTGAAAAGTGTTGGTGTGAAAAGATTTCAGTTTGTTTTGAAGAGAGCAAGTATCCTTGAGAACCTACCTACCCTAAGGAATTCGTCTGTGTAAATGTCCTTTAAAGTAGTGCCATCCCACCATTGAGAGGTAGGTAGCACCACCGTTGGAGGTGTTCGGGTCAATTCGAGTTTGTAGGGACGCGGTGATCACCGGAGCAATGGGAAGACACCTTAGAAGCTACCCTCATGCCAGGTTCCCGGATCATGAGGACTTACTAAGACGTCCTCTACTCGACGATCACCTTTCGAAAGGCAACAGTGAGGCGTACCCTAGGGGTGGTGTGTGCGGTCCGTGTGTCATGTTTCAATTATTTGTCTTGTCATGTTTGTTGTGTTCTACGCTTGATTTTATTTTTAAGTCCATACATTCTTTCATGCATATTTATTAACAGTTGTATACTTGCGAGAAAATAAATCTAAACTATTACAAATGGCGCGGGTCCACATCGCCAAAATAAACCGAACCCGATTTGACTGAAAGTAAAAAAGCAATAAAATAAAAGTGCGAGAAATAAAGTAAAAATTATTACAAGGCTTTGGGGCATATACATGATTATTTAAACGATTATAAAATAAATGCGCGAAATAAAGGAATTAAACAAAACTAGGGCGTTGGACCCTTTTACAAATTAAAATTAATGGAGAATTAAAATTAAAATTAAATGTTTTGGTATTTTTGTGTTTTTAAGATTTAATGAGAAAAAAGAAAAATTAATTAAAATTGAAATGAGATGCCTAACCCTAGTTCTAATGTTTTTTAAGTTTATTGCAAAAAATATTGAAATTTGACCTAATTTAAATCTAATTTATTTATGTACAAATTTAATTTATGAAAATAAATAAATAATATTATTATTCTAAAAAAAGGAAAAAAATAAAAAAAAGAAAATAAAAAGTTGTTAAACCTAAACTCTATTTTTTGGATTTTAGTTATTAAAAAGAATTAAATTTATAACCTAATAAAACTAGATAATTTACATGTTTATTTGAAAATAATCATAATAAAATAAATATTATATTTTTTATATTTTCTGATTTTTGGTGTGTTTTTGTATTTTGTTAAAAATAATTAACTAAATAAATAGCAAAATAAAAGAAATAAAAAAGAAAAATTAAAGAAAGAATAAAAATAAAAATAATAAGGCAAACCAGGGGGGGGGTAGTCCCCAAATCAGGAGGTATAGGCCTAGCAAATCAGGCCCAATAAGCAATGGAATTCGTTGACTTTCCTAAGCCACGTGCACGCCTGTTGACTTGTCCTCATGGTATTCCCCAATACACAACCCTTGATCTGATCCCACTAAGTGACGTGGCTGGCCTGTTCTGGTGAGTACACGGTAGTCCATAACGCAGGCGTTGCATAGGAACCTGTATTGAAAAATAATAAGGGAAATTGCACGGACCTGGGACTTGAACCCAGGTCATGAGAGTCATATGCGTTGGTACCTGCCAGCTGAGCCATTATGTTTCAATTGATATATTATAATGAATAAAAAACAAAAGGAAAAACCAAGCGCACTAATAATTGGGCGCGCGAAATTTAAAACACCCAACCATAGCGTGCCAGCACGTCATCGTCCTCGTTCTTCTTTTTTTTTTCCTGAAACAAGACCCTTCAGCCACGGTTTTCTGAACGTTGCATTAGGTGAGCTATAAAAAAATAGCGAATAGCTCAGCTTCAAACATAAATTAGGCGCGATGGTTGGGATTTGTTCGTCTCTAGGCGCTGAGTTCAACCATGGTGGTCATGGGTCCTGATTTTTTCTCTATGCAAAAGCCCCAATTCCAGAAACCTGCAACCCTAGAAATTGAACATGGCGAAATCGCGTATGTGGCACAACAATGCAATTAAACCTAATGGTTAGCTCTAGAAACTCATAAGGAACATAAATCCACAGTTAGAATGTCATGATGATGCTTAAAATGTAAAACACGATTGCCACTTTCTTGCTGTACAGTTTTAGATTGCTTTACCAATTCTTCGCGTATTGATGGATGTTAGGGATTGTAACGTGATCAGGAGTTGGCAAGGAAGCTATTAGAAAAAGAATTGAGGCTTCAACCTCTCTCTAACTTTGAAATCAGTTTTGCATTATATGGCTAATTTTTCAAATTGTCCAATGGCTTTTCAGCGCAGCATATGGTATATTATGGTTAGGGTTTGACTTAGGGCTTATGCTGGAAGGGAATTGGCTTGCTAACTGACCTAGATTCATGCTCATGAGGGAATTAGTCCTAGGGTTCTTTCCATTAACCATTTTTCCTTCTTTTTAGCCAAGACCTAGACTTAGTGTGAAACTTAACCCTAGCCTGAGTTTTTGAGTTGGCCCATGATACAAGGAAGTTGTCCAAATTCACATGACACTATTCCATTGGTTTTTTAATTTTATTTGAATTTTCAAAGATTTAAAATGAATTAAATTATTAAAAATTAAATAAAATAGAAAAATCAATATTTGGTCTTGAAATTAACCATGGGACACGTGTGTGGCATGACAAGGATGAATCAAGTGGAAGAAAGTGGGCCCTTTTGTCAAAAATTGGAGTTTCAAGGATAGTTGACTTTTGCCATTTCACAAAAATTTCCCAACTTCTACAAGGCATAACTTGCTCAATTTTTAAGCTTTTCACATGTTCTTGGACATTTTGGAAAGGTCTTTGAGTCCTTTAACCAATGCCTTTGGTCCCATGTCATTTTGATTTACCAATCTCAAGTTATGGCCTTTGACTTAAAGTCCCTTTTTGTTGACTTTTGAAAATGACCTATAATGTTGAAATTGATAACTTTTTGTGAGAGCATTTCTTGGATTTGAAGTATGAAGATGAGTTGTAGGAAATGTCTTTCTCTTCAAAATGAGCTTTGGATGGAATTTTTCTGATAATCCATGTGAAAGTTATGCCTTGGTCAATTTCAGTTGACTTTTTCAGCTGTCCAAATATAGCAACTTTTGCATCTTTGATGATTTCTGAGCCAAATTTTGAGAATCATGATCAAGCATTGATCAAATGATGTTTGTGGCTTCAAAATGATATGTTGACCAAAAATTTGAACTTTTGACTGTCAAATGACCATTTTGCCCCTACAGTTGACTGTAGTGCAATTTAGGGTTTTGACTGTGCAATTTTGAGCTGAATGCCTTGAAACTTGATATGAGGATGCTTGACCATGTTTGTAAGCATATGAGACTTGATTGGGCCTTTGAACACTCCATTTTCTTGATCAGCACACAAACCCTAGTTTTGACTGTATATGAGACAGTTGACCTGCACAACCCTTGGGGAATTTTGTGACTTGGCTTGGCAATTTCTTGAAGAATATGGGAGGTCAAATTTTGGGGTATAACAGTTGCCCCTGTTCAATCTTCTTAGACCTGAGGATGCAGATTGGCTGACGTGCCTTTCGTAATCCGAGGGTAAAAGATGATTGGACACTAGAGTGCCCGGAAATTTGCGCTCACATGTTAGCAATGATGGGAATGGGCTTATAGATGCCATCTGGATGTTTGATTGCGTAAGAGATTCCTTGGCGAGAACCTGCATACCTGCAAAACAGAAAAATGAGTACCTGACACGTTGCAGGAGCTGATTTTAGATGCTTGATATAGATATGTCCTGACTGGTTACAGGAGCTGAGTCTGGAGCTTCAAACGGCGATGAAAGAACCAGGGATGATTACTTCCTTAGCATGAATGGTAAGAGAGCCTTGGGCGACTTTAACCTCAACAACGCTCGTTGAGAAAAAATCTGGGGTGTCTTCTGCTGGGATAAGAATCAGGGAGATCTTAGGGTCGATCTGACTGAACCAGAGAGGCCTTTGACTGGGTAAGAATCAGGAAAATCTTAAGGTCAATTTAACTGAACCGGTCTAGGTCTTGAAATGTCTTCAACTGGATAAGCATCAGGAAAATCTTGGGACGACTTAACTGAACCGGTCTAGGTCTTGAAATGTCTTCAACTGGATAAGCATCAGGAAAATCTTGGGACGATTTAACTGAACCAGAGAAGGCCTTTGACTGGATAAGCATCAGGAAAATCTTGGGACGATTTAACTGAACCAGAGAAGGCCTTTGACTGGATAAGCATCAGGAAAATCTTGGGACGATTTAACCGAACCGGTCTAGGTCTTGGAATGTCTTCAACTGGATAAGCATCAGGGAGATCTTAGGGTCGATCTGACTGAACCAGAGAAGGCCTTTGACTGGATAAGCATCAGGAAAATCTTGAGACGATTTAACTGAACCGGTCTAGGTCTTGAAATGTCTTCAACTGGATAAGCATCAGGGAGATCTTAGGGTCGATCTGACTGAACCAGAGAAGGCCTTTGACTGGATAAGCATCAGGAAAATCTTGAGACGATTTAACTGAACCGGTCTAGGTCTTGAAATGTCTTCAACTGGATAAGCATCAGGGAGATCTTAGGGTCGATCTGACTGAACCGGAGAAGGCCTTTGACTGGATAAGCATCAGGAAAATCTTGAGACGATTTAACTGAACCGGTCTAGGTCTTGAAATGTCTTCAACTGGATAAGCATCAGGGAGATCTTAGGGTCGATCTGACTGAACCAGAGAAGGCCTTTGACTGGATAAGCATCAGGAAAATCTTGAGACGATTTAACTGAACCGGTCTAGGTCTTGAAATGTCTTCAACTGGATAAGCATCAGGGAGATCTTAGGGTCGATCTGACTGAACCAGAGAAGGCCTTTGACTGGATAAGCATCAGGAAAATCTTGGGACGATTTAACCGAACCGGTCTAGGTCTTGAAATGTCTTCAACTGGATAAGCATCAGGGAGATCTTAGGGTCGATCTGACTGAACCAGAGAAGGCCTTTGACTGGATAAGCATCGGGAAAATCTTGGGACGATTTAACCGAACCGGTCTAGGTCTTGAAATGTCTTCAACTGGATGAGCATCAGGGAGATCTTAGGGTCGATCTGACTGAACCAGAGAAGGCCTTTGACTGGATAAGCATCGGGAAAATCTTGGGACGATTTAACCGAACCGGTCTAGGTCTTGAAATGTCTTCAACTGGATAAGCATCAGGGAGATCTTAGGGTCGATCTGACTGAACCAGAGAAGGCCTTTGACTGGATAAGCATCAGGAAAATCTTGGGACGATTTAACCGAACCGGTCTAGGTCTTGAAATGTCTTCAACTGGATAAGCATCAGGGAGATCTTAGGGTCGATCTGACTGAACCAGAGAAGGCCTTTGACTGGATAAGCATCGGGAAAATCTTGGGACGATTTAACCGAACCGGTCTAGGTCTTGAAATGTCTTCAACTGGATGAGCATCAGGGAGATCTTAGGGTCGATCTGACTGAACCAGAGAAGGCCTTTGACTGGATAAGCATCGGGAAAATCTTGGGACGATTTAACCGAACCGGTCTAGGTCTTGAAACGTAGCTTGAGAACTTAACTGGATCTTTCCTGAAAGGTAAAAGTCAGTCATATGCAATGTATGATATGGATCAAGCAATGATGTTCTCAACATAAATGAGATTTGTATGATGCGGTGCGTTATGCATGCTATAATGATGTATGTGATGTTTTATGTATGTTTTCGTCTAGGAAAGTAAATCCTTGACGGGTGCCGGGGAGTCGTATCCTGGGCTGATGTTGAAGAATAGATTTTGCTTCCGCTGGGGATGATAACTGCAAGGATACCGGTAGGAGAAGATGACTCCGTTACGGAATAAACTTGGCGAATGGAAGATTCTGCGGGGAGAAAAGATATTCTAGCGATCATGCTGGAAAGCAATACTCTGTGGGAAGAGTGATGCCTTGCTGAATGTTGATAGTAACTCTGTTGGGGATACCGTTGTTGTATTGGAAGTGTGAATAGACTTCGCTGGGGATAGGAAAGAACTATGTTGACGACGACCTCTCCGTGGCTTTTGGCTGAGGATAACCCAGTTATATCCTGTTAAGGAAATAACTCTTTAAATAAAGCCGGACGACGCGTTCGTGCTCTGCTAGGGGATGAACTTCCAGAATATACTGGGGATAAGCTTACTGCTTGGGGAGATGAATTCCATCTTTCCTGGGGAACTTGGATGGGACTCTCCTGGGGAAGTTTTGATATGCTGGGGAAGTGATTCCTTTGAACGTTGATGTATGCCGCCGGGGAACAATCTTTAGACCAAGACTGCCGGGGATGCTTGTTAAAAATATATGCTGCTGGGGAATATTGGGATCTACTGGAGGATACCCAATTTCCTTGAGACTTGTTAACTTTGTTTGGGGAAGAATGCACTGACTTGCTGTCTCACTCTCTGGGGAATTTAAGATGCCTGGTTAGGTTCTTTAGCTGAACCTACTTTGGTACCTTGGAGGATAGAACAATTAGACTGCTCGGACAACTCTTTATTGCCCCTGTTTCTAGTGTCACCTGCAATTAATTCTTTGTTTCGTATGCAGATATTTATGAGCTAGCAAATTATTGTCAATGCATATATCACAAATTGAACCTTGGACGTTCTTCGCAAAACAAAACAGAAAAAGAAAACACAGTTGGCGCATTTAACTGAAAAGTATATTTGTATTGATTTTGAATAGCCTGTGAATAGGCGTTTTATGTACAAGAGGCTGACGTCCTAGTAAGAGAAACGTCGCCGAGCAAAAGAGTTTATACAAGTTTTGTACAAAAGAAAATAAAACAGCGGTGTGAAAGATGAATGATCCACTGGGTTTCAACTCTGCTATTGCCTTTATACTCCGTGCGTCTCATCACTTGATGACCTTGGTTGAAGGTGAAGCTGACTGATCGATACCGTCTGAACTTGATGTAGATACCGGATTCTGGATGCAAAGGGATCCAATGAGACATAGTATTACGCTTTTATCCCTAATTTTTGCCTGGACTGCCCTTTCGGGTTTTCAGTCCACCGGGATACCCATTTTTGCCCAAGCCGCCTTTTCAGGTTTTCGACTTGCCGGGTGTACAGATTTTTTCATTTTCATCCCTTCATTTTGCCCGAACCCTTTTGGTTCGACGGGAAGCCCTAATTTTTGCCTAGACATGTCAGCCTAGCGGGTCTTTTTTCATGCGTAGTATTTTTTAACTATGTCTGCATTGGCGGGGTGAGGAAGGTCGTCACCATCCATGTTGGTTAATATCATTGCTCCTCCTGAGAACACATGCTTAACCACAAATGGCCCTTCGTACGTAGGGGTCCATTTGCCCCTTGGATCACTCTGAGGAAGGATGATTCGTTTGATCACCAGATCCCCGACTTGATATTCCTGTGGTCTGACCTTTTTGTTAAATGCCCTGATCATTCGTTTCTGATACGTCTGACCATGACAGATAGCAGCAAGTCTCTTTTCGTCAATAAGGTTGAGCTGATCAAGTCGTGTCTGGATCCAATCATCTTCATTCAGCTTTGCATCCTTCATTATCCGGAGAGAAGGAATTTGTACCTCGATTGGCAAGACTGCCTCCATGCCATAAACCAGAGAGAAAGGAGTTGCCCCGGTTGACGTCCTAGCTGAAGTACGATACCCATGCAGAGCGAACGGTAACATCTCGTGCCAATCTTTATACGTTACTGTCATCTTCTGCACGATCTTCTTGATGTTTTTATTAGCTGCTTCTACAGCCCCATTCATCTTCGGTCTGTAAGGAGAAGAATTGTGGTGCTGTATCTTGAACTGTTCGCAGAGCTCAGCGATCATCTTATTGTTCAGATTGGTACCGTTATCTGTAATAATCCGCTCAGGGACACCGTACCGACAGATCAGGTTTTGCCGAATGAACCGTGCCACAACAGTCTTGGTTACCGTAGCATAGGATGCTGCCTCAACCCACTTCGTAAAATAATCAATCGCCACTAGGATGAAGCGATGTCCATTAGATGCCGTAGGTTTAATCTCACCGATCATGTCTATGCCCCACATTGCAAATGGCCAAGGCGCAGTCAGAACATTCAGGGGAACCGGAGGAACATGCACCTTGTCTGCGTAGATCTGGCATTTATGGCATGTCCTAGAATGTTGGTAGCAATCAGCTTCCATGGTGGACCAGTAATACCCTGCCCGTAGGATCTTCTTAGCCATGGTATGCCCACTAGAATGTGTACCAAAGGTCCCTTCATGTAGCTCTTCCATGATTCTTTCTGCTTCCGTCTTATCCACACAACGCAGTAAGGTTGAATCATGGTTTCGCTTGTACAAGATGCCATTGCTAAGGAAGAACTTGGCTGCAAACCTCCTCAGGAATTTCTTATCATTGACAGAGGCACCTTCAGGGTATTCCTGAACTTCCAGATATCTCTTCACTTCGTGGTACCAAGGCTTCTCAGTCACCAATTCAGTTTCGAGATCACAACAGTATGCCGGCTCGTCCAGTTTCCAGATGATGATCCGGGGAGCTTCATTATCCCATTTAACCTTGAACATTGAAGACATTGTAGCTAACGCGTCCGCCAGCTGATTCTCTTCTCTTGGAAAGTGCTCAAATGTTATCTCTGTGAAGTGGGGGATCAGGGCCAACACGCATTCTCTGTAAGGAATCAAGTTTGGATGTTTCGTATCCCACTCTCCTTTGATCTGATTGATCACAAGAGCGGAATCTCCGAAGACACTCAGAAATTTGATCCTCAGGTCGATCGCAGCTTGAAGACCCATAATACACGCTTCATACTCCGCCATGTTGTTGGTACAGTTGAAACACAGCCGGGCGGTGAGCGGAGTATGAGTACCTTGTGGAGATACGATTATGGCGCCGATACCATTTCCCAAAGCATTGGAGGCTCCGTCAAAGTGCATAGACCATCGGGATCCTGGTTCAGGTCCTTCATCCGGTCCAGGTATTTCACAGTCAGTTACTATCATAATGCTTTCATCTGGAAACTCGAAGTTCATTGATTGGTAGTCATCCACAGCTTGATGTGCTAGGTGGTCTGCCAATACACTTCCCTTGATGGCTTTTTGGGTCGTGTACTGAATGTCGTATTCCGTCAAGATCATCTGCCATCTTGCAATTCTCCCAGACAGAGCAGGCTTTTCAAATATATACTTTATAGGATCCATTTTTGAGATTAACAAGGTAGTGTGAGTCAGCATATACTGTCTCAGCCGGCGAGCAGCCCATACCAAAGCACAGCAAGTTTTCTCAAGCAGTGAGTATCGGGTCTCACAGTCGGTAAACTTTTTGCTAAGGTAATAAATGGCATGCTCTTTTCGGCCAGACTCGTCATGCTGCCCCAGCACACACCCCATTGCATTACCAAGCACTGTCAGGTAAAGTATCAAAGGTCTCCCTTCAACTGGTGGCATAAGGATGGGTGGTTCTTGGAGATATTCTTTGATTCTGTCAAAAGCAGCCTGACATTCATCATTCCAACGTACTACCTGATCTTTCTTCAGCAGCTTGAAGATTGGTTCACAGGTAGCAGTTAAGTGTGAGATGAACCGAGCAATGTAATTCAGACGTCCTAGAAAGCCTCTGACTTCCTTCTCTGTCTTAGGAACTGGCATCTCTTGAATGGCTTTGACCTTAGCAGGGTCCACTTGAATTCCCTTGTCACTTACCACAAAGCCTAGCAACTTTCCAGATCTTACCCCGAAGGTGCACTTGTTAGGGTTCAATCTTAGTCTGTACAGTTTCAACCGGTCAAACAGTTTCTGTAGATGATCAAGGTGTTCTTCCTCAGTCTGGGACCTAGCGATCATGTCGTCAACATACACTTCTATCTCATGATGGATCATGTCATGAAATAAAGTAACCATGGCACGTTGGTAAGTTGCCCCAGCATTCTTTAGTCCAAAAGGCATGACTTTGTAGCAGAAGGTGCCCCACTGAGTAACAAACATAGTCTTTTCCATGTCTTCCGGAGCCATCTTGATCTGATTGTAGCCTGAAAAACCATCCATGAAAGAGAACACTTTATGCTGAGCTGTATTATCAACAAGGACATCAATGTGAGGTAGAGGGAAGTCATCCTTGGGGCTGGCCCTGTTCAGATCCCTGTAATCGACACACATCCTGACCTTGCCGTCCTTCTTAGGTACCGGCACCACATTAGCAACCCACTGAGGGTAAGAAGTCACTGCAAGAAACCCGGCATCAAACTGCTTCATCACCTCGGCTTTAATCTTCTCAGACATCTCTGGACGCATACGGCGGACCTTTTGCTTAACCGGAGGGCAATCTTCTTTAGTTGGTAAGTGATGGACCACAATGTCGGTATCTAATCCGGGCATATCTTCGTAGGACCAGGCAAAGATTTCTCTATAGTCATGCAGCATCTGAGTCACCCGTTGCTTCACGCTGAGTTCTAGGTTGGCACCAATCTTCACCTCTTTCTTGTCTTCCTCAGTACCCAAGTTTATTATTTCCACTGGCTCTTCATGGGGTTGAATTGCCCTCTCTTCCTGTTGTAACAGTCTTGCAAGTTCACCAGGCACTTCGCAATCATCTTCACCTTCGTCTTCGGCTAAGTTGATCGGATTTTCGAAGTCATAACTGGCAGTAGCAGAGTCGTTACCAGTGAGATCCAGAGTGGATTGAAACCTGTATGAGTGAGTGTGTGTGTAAATACAGCTGTTTTGCAATATGTAAAGAAAGGAAAGAAAAGGAGCGCAAAATTTGAATTGTGAAAAACGTCCAATGCTTTTATTCATGATATATGATAGTGACAAACAAAAGCCCTCATAAATAAAACCACGGTGCCCCGGGTAAGACACCGGGCCATATAGTTTCAAATTATTGTTTATTACAAATCAAAAACAAAGAAATTCATTACTGAGGAACAAAAGTTATGGGTGTAAAATCTTTAGCAGTCCAATTGGTCAATCCACCGTCGGCCGTCGGGTAGATCCAGCTATCGAACTCTGACTCTTCCACTTTGACTTCCTCTCCAATAGCATTCACTTCTGAGTGGGTGATGAGCACAGGAGGTCTTCCAATTCTCGCCTTGCGCACCGCTTTCTGAGCTTCTGTGGTGAAACCCAGCCCAAACTTGTTAGTCTTAGGAGTAAGATCAGGGAGCTTGCCCCAGTTTGCACATTCACCTTTTTCGATCACAGCCCGGGCGTCCTTTAAGGAGGCCATCTTCATAGGAGAAACCTCTTCATCTGCTTCTGCTGCTGCCAAGGTTTGTGGTACTTCCTCAAAATGTTGAAAGGGGGTTTCAATGAACTCCCCATCCATTTCTACATATCTGAAGGAGTTGAGGTGACTGACCATGTACTCCTCTCCCCCCTGCACTGTTACGATCTTCCCCCTGACCGGATACTTGAGCTTCTGATGCAATGTGGAAGTCACAGCTCCAGCCTTGTGGATCCACGGGCGACCCAGCAAACAAGAATAGGACGGATGGATGTCCATCACATAGAATTTTGAATCAAATACTTGTGACCCAACCCTGATTGGGATGTCCACTTCACCATGCACCATTCTTTTGGACCCGTCAAAGGCCCGGACAACAATGCTACTTGGTTTGAGCTCTAGACCCTCACAATCCAGCCTATCCAGAGCCTTCTTGGGCAGCACGTTTAATGAAGAACCTGTGTCAACCAGCACATGAGCAAGAGTAGTGCCCCTGCATTCAATGGAGACATGCAGGGCATCATTATGATTCTTCCCCTTTGCTGTCAGATCAGCATCAGAGAAACCCAGGCCATTATCAGCGGTTAGGTTGGCCACACAGTCGGTGAACTGGTCAGCAGTCGTCTCTTGGGGTACGTGGGCTGTCTTTAAGAAAGCAATCAGAGCCTTTGCATGGGCCTCTGAACACAGCAGCAGTGACAACATGGAGATTTTAGAGGGGGTGTGCCCCAGCTGTTCTACAACGTTGAAATCACTTTTCTTTATTATCTTGAGGATTTCTTCCATTTCCTGCTTGGAAGCCTCAACAATGGTCTTTGGTGCCTCCGTCCTGGCAGGCACATCAGCAGCAATCCCCTTGCCCCGAGTATCAGATGACTCAGTAGCAGGGGTGGATACTTGGTCAGGGGGAGAAACAGGCTCTCTGGCAGGTGTGAAGATCAAAGGCCTATGAATTGCCGGAGGAGCAATGTCTGGCGAGAACAGTCTTCCACTACGAGTGACCTTAGCAGGCCCAGTGATGTTGGAGACACCAGTATCAATGTTGCACTCTTGTTTCACACCCAGAACGTAAACATCTGCCCCATAGTGCCATGGGACAGCCTTATCAGATTTGTAGGGTATAGGCCCCGGAACAGTAATGGTGATGGGAGCACTCTTGTGAACTGACAAAATTTGTATAGGCTTCTTTGAAGGAGCCTTGGAATGGTTGTTGAAGATGGTAACGATCGACACTTCTTCAACAGGAGCAGCAGGAACAACAGTCTTTCTGAACAAAATCTCTCTACTATCTATCAGGTTTTGGACGCGTGACCTCAGCAGAGAACAACCAGCAGGGGAAGCAACACATAGAGGGCAACCTTCGCTACATCCCGGAAATAAACCGGCTAGCAACAGATTCCTCTTGACCATCAGCAACGGAGTAGCAACATCATCCACTGAAGCTACATACAAATCCTCCTCAACAGCATTCACTCCATGCTGGGGCATGGGAGCAGTTACAACATTCGGCTTCTCGGGCGCCTCAAACTGTATTTCCTTTGCATCAATGAGGTCTTGAACCTTATTCCTTAGGGCCCAACAGTCATCTGTGTTATGCCCTGGGCTATCAGAGTGATAAGCACAGCGAGCATTTGGATTGAACTTGGGGGATGCGGTATTGGGAAACTTTGGAGCCTCCTTGACAGTCACTAAATTGGTGGATAGCAACTGTGGCAGGATCTGTGATAAGGTCATGCTCAACCGGGTAAACTCTCTCCGGGGTCTTTCAAACTTTTGAGGATTAGTTGGCCGAGGAGCGGCAGCAGGTTTGGCAATCATTACCGCACTGACAGATTGGCGGTGTTCAGGTCGCTCTGTTCTCCGGGAGCTATATACAGCACTAGCCTCCTTTTTGAAGGGTTTCTTCTCAGTACTGGAGGAGGCAACTTTCTGTATCTTCCCCGATTTTATACCGGCCTCGATCCTTTCACCAGTCAGGATCAGATCAGTAAACCCAGCAGAGGAATTACCAATGAGATGATTGAAAAATGGACCAGATAGGGTCCCCAAGAACATATCTACCAGCTCCCGATCCGTCAATGGTGGCTGCACCCTGCCAGCCAGGTCTCTCCATTTCTGGGCATACTCCTTAAAACCTTCACCCGACCCTAGCGACATACCCTGGAGCTGGGTACGCGTAGGAGCGAGGTCGGCATTATACTGATACTGCTTGTAAAAAGCAGTGGCCAGATCCTCCCAGTTACGAATGCTGATTCCATCCAGCTGATAGAACCAGTCGAGGTGAGTCCCTGAAAGACTCTCCTGGAAGAAGTGGATCCAAAGGTTCTTGTCTGCTGTGTAAGGCTGGATCTTCCTTACATAAGAACGGAGGTGCATCTTGGGACAGGAAGCCCCATCATACTTCACGAAGGCAGGTGTTTTGAACTTGTGTGGGATCACCACTCCAGTAGATAACCCCAAGTCTCCGAAATCCAATCCAGGCACCCGCTGAACTTCCATAGCCTTTAATCTGTCTTCCAGCTGTTTGTACCGGTCTTCAGCAGGAGGGTACTGTTCGTCGTTGAAGTCTGTTTCAGTATCAGAGCCCACAGGAGTAGTGACCTCCCTTTCTTGGTGACTACCTTCCGTCACAGATGGAGGAGTCCTTTCAGCTTCAACCAAAGTGTTCCCGAGTCTGCGCCCAGTGTTAAATAGCACAGTCCTCCTCTTCTTCTTAGTCTTCTTCAGAAGCATGGTCTTCAACTCTTGTTGACCCTGAGCCAAGCCCTTGATCAGCTCCTGAAATTGGGCGTTTTGCGCCTGAAACTGGACGTTCTGCGCCTGAAGAGCCTTGATAGATGCCTCGGTTGATGATTCAGGGTTCATGATGCTGAAATAAACAGCGAAGAACAGTAAACAACCTGAAAAGAAGAGTACCTATGATGCACATGATGAATGATATGTGTTTATGCGATGCATTCAAGGGTTCGAAAATTCAAATTTGTTGTAGACCAAAAGGAACACACGTTATTATTAAGAAAATCATTGTTTAATACATCAAAGCCTCATGGGCAAAAGTACAAAAAGATCAAATCAATCCCAAAATATGTTGCGCATCTTCTTTGGAGCTATGTAAGTGTTGAGGTTCCTTTCCTCGTGCAACAGGCGGGTGAGCTCCAAGACCTTCCTTTCACTGGCATGCAAACTAGTCTCAAGAGAATTCCGCTCTTCCTTAAGCTGGATCCAGCTCTTCTGCATCTCTTCCCAGGATGTGGGCATATCAGGGTGCTGAATAACATGAGACACCTCTCCTTCCAAGGCAGGCTCTTTGATTACTGGAAGCATGTGAGGATAAGGCATTACTAATTTCTGAGAGCGGGCTCGTACCCACTTGAGGTAAGGCTCCAAAGGGATGGAGTTCCTGTGCCCCAGTGTCTTGCTGTCTATCCTACTAGGCATCCTCCAAGCTCTGATAAATCTCTGGCGAAGTCCTTGAGTATCGTTGTCGAAGTCAAAAACTATGTCAGGAATCAACATGTCATGAGGACCATCCCTCCGAGCATAACCAAATTGTCTCCAAGCCAGGCATGGACTATAAGTAATACCCCCTCTGATTCCAAGTAAAGGAACATTAGGATACTCCCCGCAACGATCAATGATAGTGACATCTTCTCTGGACCTAGGGCACCAATGTATATCTGCATGTGTAAGAGTCATCAACCGTTGTGACCATCTCAAACCCCGCTCGTTCTTCAGGACTGATTGTGGAAGGTGCGACATAAACCACTTTCCCAGGAGAGGAGTGCAACACATAAGGACACCTCTTTTTCTCATGGTTCGAGTGTAACATGAGTGAAGGAGGTCCCCCAGCAACGTAGGTATAGGATTCCTGGACATAAAGATCTGGACAGCACTGATATCAATGAGCTGATCTGGGTTAGGGAACAACACCAAACCATAAACAAGGAGGGCCACAACCTCTTCAAAAGCTTGCAAGTCAAGGGAGTTCCAACATTCATAGGCCTTTTCAAACAGAAACCTGGCTAAGAACCCTTTAATACCACTTCTGACTTCCCAATGTCCCTTGAGGTCAGATGACTGTAGGTGCAAGGCTTTAGCAATCTCTTCAAGCTTAGGTTCCTTTTCTGTACCGTTGAAGGGTAGCTGATCAAGGATAGGGATCTTCAGGAGTCGGGAGAACTCCTCCAATGTAGGTACCAACTGATAGTCCAAGAAGGTGAAACAGTGATGCAGAGGGTCAAAGAATTGGAACAGGACCTTCATCATATCTTCTTCAATGTTGGTATTGACCAAGCTGATGAGGCTTCCATGCCTTTCACTGAATGAAGAGTTCTCGGGAATCCTGGATATAAGCTCCTTAAGCTGAGGAGGGATCCTTACAAGACTGATTGGAATTGTCTTTCTACGAACAGTTTCCATGTCCTACAAAACAAGAACAAAGATGAAAATTCGAACCCCTGAAATGGTTAGTTAATGCATATGATGCTGGATGATGTCATGATGTTATGATTAAACACACCACAGATATTTACAAAGGCAAACATGTAAGGCACACAAGGCACACCAGACAGGCCCTTAAGGTTTAAGGCCAGCATGGGGTCTGGGTAGTACCCTCTTGAAGTTGGTGGGTTCAACCTGTCCTAATCAAAGTAACCGGGTTCTAAGGTTCCCAATATCACGGGATTGCTTTCATTGTTCATCGTTTCGATTTAGCCACTGAACTGGCGACCGAAATATTCCAGGAAAGCAACCCTCAATTGAGTGTAGTATCGAGTATCAACCAACCTCGGACTGCACCAAAGTCAGTTATCTCACTACCTTAAAGAGGCCAAGATGGTTCAATTAAGGTTCCTAAGGTCTGTTGATGCTTCATGACACCACATGGAGGCCCCGTACTCTCCTTGACTGAACTCAAGGGTTACCGGTACACACCAAAGTGCCACATCAACGTAGCAGACTGTTTCAACCATGTCGGTATACCCCGCACAGTTCCCTCACAGCCTTGTTGCTACTTTCTAAAAGGGTATCCCCCAGATCCGGGTTAGGATCTATAGAACTCCCAAGACAGTCCCACAATTTAAAGCAAGCAAGTCAATACAATTGAAAACACAATGATCTTAGTCCTAAGGTACACCTCACTTTAAATTTAATATCCCCAGCAGAGTCGCCAGTTCTGTGATCGGTGGATCTGGAACTGACTGTTTTAACGCTGGTTCGCGAAATGTCGCGGTAAGCAAGAGTCGCCACCGTCTTTTATTTTCTCCGATAGGAAAGGACAAAAGCACAGAAAAATTCCTTAAAAGAGATTGCTCTCGGTTCGGGAGGTAGGTTATAGAAAGGGAAGGTGTTAGCACCCTTTCTATCCATGGTTATCCATGGGCTCTTAGATACTTGCTCAATGTGTTTTCAAAATTGTTTGCTTACTTTTCAATTGTGGGTTTAAAAAGTTTCTTTGAAAAATTTCAGTTCGACTCGTACGTCAGAGTGTTTGAAAAATTTGCTTTGAAAGCTTTTGAAAAGTGTTGGTGTGAAAAGATTTCAGTTTGTTTTGAAGAGAGCAAGTATCCTTGAGAACCTACCTACCCTAAGGAATTCGTCTGTGTAAATGTCCTTTAAAGTAGTGCCATCCCACCATTGAGAGGTAGGTAGCACCACCGTTGGAGGTGTTCGGGTCAATTCGAGTTTGTAGGGACGCGGTGATCACCGGAGCAATGGGAAGACACCTTAGAAGCTACCCTCATGCCAGGTTCCCGGATCATGAGGACTTACTAAGACGTCCTCTACTCGACGATCACCTTTCGAAAGGCAACAGTGAGGCGTACCCTAGGGGTGGTGTGTGCGGTCCGTGTGTCATGTTTCAATTATTTGTCTTGTCATGTTTGTTGTGTTCTACGCTTGATTTTATTTTTAAGTCCATACATTCTTTCATGCATATTTATTAACAGTTGTATACTTGCGAGAAAATAAATCTAAACTATTACAAATGGCGCGGGTCCACATCGCCAAAATAAACCGAACCCGATTTGACTGAAAGTAAAAAAGCAATAAAATAAAAGTGCGAGAAATAAAGTAAAAATTATTACAAGGCTTTGGGGCATATACATGATTATTTAAACGATTATAAAATAAATGCGCGAAATAAAGGAATTAAACAAAACTAGGGCGTTGGACCCTTTTACAAATTAAAATTAATGGAGAATTAAAATTAAAATTAAATGTTTTGGTATTTTTGTGTTTTTAAGATTTAATGAGAAAAAAGAAAAATTAATTAAAATTGAAATGAGATGCCTAACCCTAGTTCTAATGTTTTTTAAGTTTATTGCAAAAAATATTGAAATTTGACCTAATTTAAATCTAATTTATTTATGTACAAATTTAATTTATGAAAATAAATAAATAATATTATTATTCTAAAAAAAGGAAAAAAATAAAAAAAAGAAAATAAAAAGTTGTTAAACCTAAACTCTATTTTTTGGATTTTAGTTATTAAAAAGAATTAAATTTATAACCTAATAAAACTAGATAATTTACATGTTTATTTGAAAATAATCATAATAAAATAAATATTATATTTTTTATATTTTCTGATTTTTGGTGTGTTTTTGTATTTTGTTAAAAATAATTAACTAAATAAATAGCAAAATAAAAGAAATAAAAAAGAAAAATTAAAGAAAGAATAAAAATAAAAATAATAAGGCAAACCAGGGGGGGGGGGGGTAGTCCCCAAATCAGGAGGTATAGGCCTAGCAAATCAGGCCCAATAAGCAATGGAATTCGTTGACTTTCCTAAGCCACGTGCACGCCTGTTGACTTGTCCTCATGGTATTCCCCAATACACAACCCTTGATCTGATCCCACTAAGTGACGTGGCTGGCCTGTTCTGGTGAGTACACGGTAGTCCATAACGCAGGCGTTGCATAGGAACCTGTATTGAAAAATAATAAGGGAAATTGCACGGACCTGGGACTTGAACCCAGGTCATGAGAGTCATATGCGTTGGTACCTGCCAGCTGAGCCATTATGTTTCAATTGATATATTATAATGAATAAAAAACAAAAGGAAAAACCAAGCGCACTAATAATTGGGCGCGCGAAATTTAAAACACCCAACCATAGCGTGCCAGCACGTCATCGTCCTCGTTCTTCTTTTTTTTCTTTCTGAAACAAGACCCTTCAGCCACGGTTTTCTGAACGTTGCATTAGGTGAGCTATAAAAAAATAGCGAATAGCTCAGCTTCAAACATAAATTAGGCGCGATGGTTGGGATTTGTTCGTCTCTAGGCGCTGAGTTCAACCATGGTGGTCATGGGTCCTGATTTTTTCTCTATGCAAAAGCCCCAATTCAAGAAACCTGCAACCCTAGAAATTGAACATGGCGAAATCGCGTATGTGGCACAACAATGCAATTAAACCTAATGGTTAGCTCTAGAAACTCATAAGGAACATAAATCCACAGTTAGAATGTCATGATGATGCTTAAAATGTAAAACACGATTGCCACTTTCTTGCTGTACAGTTTTAGATTGCTTTACCAATTCTTCGCGTATTGATGGATGTTAGGGAATGTAACGTGATCAGGAGTTGGCAAGGAAGCTATTAGAAAAAGAATTGAGGCTTCAACCTCTCTCTAACTTTGAAATCAGTTTTGCATTATATGGCTAATTTTTCAAATTGTCCAATGGCTTTTCAGCGCAGCATATGGTATATTATGGTTAGGGTTTGACTTAGGGCTTATGCTGGAAGGGAATTGGCTTGCTAACTGACCTAGATTCATGCTCATGAGGGAATTAGTCCTAGGGTTCTTTCCATTAACCATTTTTCCTTCTTTTTAGCCAAGACCTAGACTTAGTGTGAAACTTAACCCTAGCCTGAGTTTTTGAGTTGGCCCATGATACAAGGAAGTTGTCCAAATTCACATGACACTATTCCATTGGTTTTTTTTAATTTTATTTGAATTTTCAAAGATTTAAAATGAATTAAATTATTAAAAATTAAATAAAATAGAAAAATCAATATTTGGTCTTGAAATTAACCATGGGACACGTGTGTGGCATGACAAGGATGAATCAAGTGGAAGAAAGTGGGCCCTTTTGTCAAAAATTGGAGTTTCAAGGATAGTTGACTTTTGCCATTTCACAAAAATTTCCCAACTTCTACAAGGCATAACTTGCTCAATTTTTAAGCTTTTCACATGTTCTTGGACATTTTGGAAAGGTCTTTGAGTCCTTTAACCAATGCCTTTGGTCCCATGTCATTTTTATTTACCAATCTCAAGTTATGGCCTTTGACTTAAAGTCCCTTTTTGTTGACTTTTGAAAATGACCTATAATGTTGAAATTGATAACTTTTTGTGAGAGCATTTCTTGGACTTGAAGTATGAAGATGAGTTGTAGGAAATGTCTTTCTCTTCAAAATGAGCTTTGGATGGAATTTTTCTGATAATCCATGTGAAAGTTATGCCTTGGTCAATTTCAGTTGACTTTTTCAGCTGTCCAAATATAGCAACTTTTGCATCTTTGATGATTTCTGAGCCAAATTTTGAGAATCATGATCAAGCATTGATCAAATGATGTTTGTGGCTTCAAAATGATATGTTGACCAAAAATTTGAACTTTTGACTGTCAAATGACCATTTTGCCCCTACAGTTGACTGTAGTGCAATTTAGGGTTTTGACTGTGCAATTTTGAGCTGAATGCCTTGAAACTTGATATGAGGATGCTTGACCATGTTTGTAAGCATATGAGACTTGATTGGGCCTTTGAACACTCCATTTTCTTGATCAGCACACAAACCCTAGTTTTGACTGTATATGAGACAGTTGACCTGCACAACCCTTGGGGAATTTTGTGACTTGGCTTGGCAATTTCTTGAAGAATATGGGAGGGCAAATTTTGGGGTATAACAGTTAGTGAGTATGAGTATGATGTTATGATGTTCATGATGTTATGTACAAGTAAATATACACAAACAAAGCAAACAAGTCCTTATGTTTAGGCTTGCATGGAGTCTCATAGGTAAGTACCCTCTTGAAGTTTAGCTGGCTCAAACCTGTCCTAGTGATAGTAACCGGGTTCTAAGGAGCTCAATATCATTGATTTGTTTCTTTGGTCATTGTTTCAGCACAAGCCTCTTTAATGGTGACTGAAATATCCCAAAAAACCAAACCTCAATGAGTGTAGTATCGAGTATCTACCAACTTCGGACTGCACCAAAGTCGGTCATCTCACTACGTCCTAATGGCCAAGTTGGTCAAGTAAAGGTTCTAAAAGTTCATTAGTGCTTCATGATATCACTCAGCGGCCCCGATTTCTCCTTGACTACTCAAGGGCTACCGGTACCCACAAATATGTCGCACTAACATAGCTATTGCTTAGACCATGTCGGTATACCCCGCACAATTTCCACAATGTATTGCTACTTACCTAAAAAGTATCCCAAATCCGGGTAGAGGATTAAAACCCAAACAAAGAACCATAATGTAAAGCATACAAGTCAAACAAAGAAAGCAAGTAAATGTGATCTAACCCTAAGGAAACCCCACTTTTATATTTTCCCCCAGCAGAGTCGCCATTTCTGTGATACGGTGGGAGAACTGACTTGGATGTTTTGCGTTTTATCGCAAATGTTGCGGTTTAGCAAGAGTCGCCATTGACTTTTCTTTTATCCAAAAGGAAAGGTGAAAAAGCATAGGAAAGACCTTTGAGAATATTTCTTGAGTTCAAGGGGGTAGATTATGTAAAAGGAAGGTATTAACACCCTTTTCATCCATGGTTTTCCATGGGCTCTTAGTTACTTGCTAGATCACTTGCTTTTGTTTAAAATTGTGTTTTGTATGGTTTTTGAAAGTATTTTGTAAAGAGGCCAATGTTTAGGCAAAATTTGTAATGATTCTCGTTCGTAAGAATGTATACAAAGATGTTTATCTTTTATAAATGTTTTCAAGTTTGTAAGATGTTTTGAAAGTGTAGGTGTTTGTTTTAAAAAATAGCAAGGATTTTTTATTTTGAAGGTGAGCAATTAACTAGGAACATTCTACCTACTCAAAAGTCTTTCATGTTTATTTCCTCTTTCCTTTGACATTATTATCTTACCATTGATTTGGTAAGTAGCCCTATCTTTGAATGTAAAAGGGACGAGCAAGGGTTATCGTATAGCCATGATTAGAAATGTTGTAAGATATCTTAGCATTTTCTTTAAGGGACTAAGATCATTTTTGAAAGGAAACTTGGATAGCATCATCGAGGGACTTTGATCTTGTATTTTTGCTTGTTTTTGCTAAGATATCTCACATGCATAATATGACCATTTTTATAAGGCAACCAAGTGGATTTTAACCTAGGGGTGCTTGTGCGCAAGTGTATTGATTTTCATGCTTTGTTTAGTCTTTGATTAGGGTTTGCTACTTATTGATTTTATCTTCTCATACAAACCCTAATTACTAGCATTTATATAAAGCGATAAATTGCGAAAAGTAAAATTACTACACTATTACATCATTAGGGGAGGGGGTGTGCAAATTTATAAATGGGGATTGCAAGAAAATTAAACCTAATTATCTATTACAACCATATTGAATATTGTACAAAATTGAAAATAAAAGGCAAGAATATAAATGAAAAAAAAGAAATGATTTTTGTTGTTTTTATGAAAGGGGTTTTGTCTTGACCTAATTAAAGAAAATGATTAATGAACAAAAAATTAAACATAAATTAATTAAGAAGGAAATTAAGTTAAAAATATATTTTAGGGTTTTATTTATGAAAAGGTTTTAACTTAATAAAAATAATATGAATATTAATTAATTAAAATCAACCTAAGTTCTAAATTAATTTTAACTAAAAAATAAAATAATATACTAATTTCACTCAAGTCTAAAAATTAATTATTTAAGAAAAAAGAAATTAATTTGTTTTAAGAAAAATGTTTTTTTAGTCTTTTTGTTTTATAGAGAAAA
The DNA here is from genome assembly GCA_948472305.1 of Vicia faba. Lineage (NCBI taxonomy): Eukaryota > Viridiplantae > Streptophyta > Magnoliopsida > Fabales > Fabaceae > Vicia > Vicia faba. The sequence goes on from OX451736.1 coordinate 265,549,669, forward strand.
TAAAATATATTAGTATAAATAATAAATATAAATAAATTTGGATTTTTTTATGGTTTTATGAAAATAATAATAGTAATAATAATAATAACAATAGTATTAATAATAATAAATAAAAATTAAAAAATGAAATAAAATAAAAAAATAGTCAGGGAGGTGGATCAATAATTTAAGAGGTGTTATGAGAAAAAAAGATTAGGCCCACATGAAAGCCCAAGCGCTGCCAAAAAAAGAAAAACACAAAAATTCAGAAAATAGTGAAAAATAACGAAAGGTCACGCTGGGGCTTGAACCCAAGACCTAAGGGTGACAGGCGCGCGTTTTAACCACTGGGGTGGTGATACATCCGTTAACTTGTGTGAAAGGATAAATACATAACAGAAAACGCGCCCTGATTACACTTCTTCTTCAATCTCCAGCCAAAGGATCTGTAACTTCTTCATCTCTCAACAAAAATGAAAAGTTCAAACATGAAAGTTGTGGCATTTCTTCCCATGAATCTAACCATGTAAATAACTTAAGCTAACAATCAAAGACGAATGAGAATTTTTCTGGCCCAAATTTAAAACCTAAAAATTTCAGAAAACTTCAACTCTAAAATTCTCTAAGCTTAGGCCATGTAAATGCAAAGTATGGATATGTACAGATTCGTGGCAATAGTATCTATATTTTATCTTCACAAATCAAAATCAAATGATGCTTGTATGAAGAGATAGAAGTTTGAAAACTTACCTCTTGCAGCTGGAGTCGTGTATGGAGTTTGAGCAACCTTTGTAACAGCCTGATGATTTATGTAGCTTGCCTGGACCTCCTTGAGGGTGTTCCGACTCCTACTTTGCTTTGAGGATGGCTGAAACTCCCAACTCAAGTCAAGTTGCAAGCTTAAAATTTGGAAATGGTGGGTAGTGATGGAGGAGTTATAGTCAAGAAATAGGGGTCTGGATCACTTTGATATGATGTATATTAAGTGTTTAGATGGTTAAAACTCAATACACATGAGTGGATTTGGAGATGGCTATGTGAGGCTCAAAACTGTCAAGTTATGGCAGATTCTCAGTTGCAGAGTGCTTGGGAGTGTTTTGGGGTCTTAGCATTCATGTGTTATGTTGCAATAGACTTGTGTATATGTATGGAAAATGTTAGAGATCAAATGCACTCAAGGTTTATGAGTTCTAGCCTTTTGGCTCTATAACTTGCTTTTGAAAAAAAAGTGAGAAGACAAATCTCAAAGTGTTGTACAAGTATGTTATGAGTTTAAAGAGGCTTTAGAAACATTTATTTTGGTTTATAGGGGTTGTGTGTGCAGAAAGAACAAGTGTAAAGCTCAAGGAGTTGACAATTGCAAAAGTGATGCTTTATCAAAATGGAAATGGCAACTTTGTGCCATAAATGGAAATGTAACTTGGATAAAGGCTCAAGCGCTTGGGTTAAAGCTCTATCAGCTGTGTAAATATTTAATTATGGAGTTACAAACAAGTTTGAGGCCTTCAAAGCAAAGATTATGCAGCCTAGGCTTGGATTTGAATTTTTGTTCATCATGAAATGGCTTGTAATTTAAGTTTGAAAACCCTAACTTCATCTCTTCGATTCTCCTTGCTCAAGAATGATCTCAAGGAGTTCTTGGAAATTTTAGAAAGCTTGAAGTGTGCTCTACAACCCCTATTTGAATCACTTTTGAAAATTCCCCTTGGCACTATATGAAAAAGTGCCATGAAGTTAGGTCCAAATCCTGCCTAAAACTAGGGCAAAATTTTACTAAGTGTTCAATTTCAAGATCATGATTTTATGAATTAATAACTTGAGATCCAAGCAATTTTAGAAGAAGTTGTGTAAATCAATGTTGTAGATATCATGGATATCTACAACTTTCATGTTTAAAGTTTCTTTTGAATCATCTTGCATCATGGTAAAAAATTGGCTCAAAGTTGTGAAAAAACATGAAGTTTTAAACACTTAGAAAATTTTCTAAGTTAGAAAACTTTGACTTTTCAAAATGAAATCTTGACTTTTTGATTTATTTATGAATAAGTTTCATATTTTGACATGTTTTGGTGAATTGTGATTTTTGACATTGGATTTTGACCAAAAAGTCAAAGTTTGACTTTTCAGTGTATAGTTGACTTTTGATCAGTTGACTGAGAATTCACTATCAATCCAATTGATCTTGAGCAATGTTTTAGGTCATTCCATTAGGTAAAAATGATGCAATTGGACTCTTGAGATCATTATTCAAACCAATTGATCATTTTCTAGGTCAAAAATCAGAAATTGCTCCTTCTTAGTCAAAACCCTAATTTTGACCATTTTACCCTTTTGATGATTTGATCAAATTTCTTGAGGAATTATGGTTCAAACTTGATCAAATTATACATATGAGTTTATAATGTTTATATGGATAAAAAATTATAAAGTTTGACTGTAAATTGGCCATAGTTGACTTTTTCCCCAATACAATTGATTTTTAGGTCAACTGCTCAATTGACTGAGTAAAAATATGATCCAAGGCTTGAAACTTGACATGAGTAATCTTGGGGGTCCATAATTATCCATGAGAGTCATACGAGGCATTGAAAGTTAAATTATCCTTGTGCAATCTCAAACCCTAATTTTGGTCATCAGTGCTTAAGGAGGTGTCTTGAGCTGATCAACCCTAGTGCAGTCTTGAATCAAGAGAGATCTTTGTGAGAAAATAATTGATAAGTGAGATGGAAAATTTTGGGGTACAACAACTATCATAGTGGATTTCCTTCCTGGCTTGGATGCCCCCAGAGCAGGGGAGTTGCACCGAACTGGGTTAACAATTCACTGTGACTTTTACCTTCTGCAATTTACTTATGCATAATTTAGTGTTTTGTTAAAAGTATTTTGTCAGTAGATGATGTCTTAACATCTTTTTTGACACTGTGTTTTGGTGTTGGGACATCAGTCTTGACATCTATTTTAAAGTGCCAGAATTTCAATTGGCATCAGAGCAAGCATCCTGTTCTGTTTTTGGGTGAGATCGAGGGAGAATAATTTCTAGTACTATGGACAAGGAAGGAGGATTCAACAACAGACCACCTCTGTTAGATGGTACAAACTATGACTATTGGAAAGTTAGAATGATAGCCTTTCTGAAATCTATGGACAACAAATCTTGGAAGGCTGTTTTGAAAGGATAGAATCATCATGTGGTGAAGGACAAAGATGTGAATGAGTCTTTGAAGCTAAAAGAAGATTGATCTAAGGGGGAAGATGAATTAGCTATTGGAAATTCCAAAGCTTTGAATACTCTATTCAATGGAGTGGACAAGAATGTTTTCAGGTTAATAAATTCATGTACTATAACTAAAGATGCTTGGGAAATCCTCAAGATAACTCATGAAGGTACATCCATAGTGAAGATGTCTAGACTTAAAATTCTCACTACCAGGTTTGAGAACCTAAAGATGAATGATGATGAAAGAGTTTAGGAATTTTACATGAGTGTTATAGAAATAGAAAATTCATCTAGTGCCTTGGGGGATAAGATGTTAGAAGAAAAGCTTGTTAGGAAGATTCTTAGGTCACTACCTAGGAAATTTGACATGAAAGTAACAACTATTGAAGAAGCTCAAGACATCAGCGGGATGAGGATTGATGAACTTATTGGGTCACTTCAAACTTTTGAATTGGCTATCAATGACAAGTCAGAGAAGAAAAATAAGAATATTGTTTTTATATCCAATACTGAAGATGAAGAGAGTCACTGGGATTTGGATATTGAGGAAGGAATGTCAAATTCCATTGTTTTGCTTGGAAGGAAATTCAATCAAGTCCTTGAGAATATGAATAGAAGGGTAAGGCCTAATGTCAAGACCATCTCATCTGACATCAGCAAGAACTATGAGGTTCATAGAAAAACCAAAGCTAAAGAGAACCCCAATCAAAGCAAAGGTGTTCAGTGTCATGAATGTGAAGGATTTGGGCACATTAGTGCAGATTGTCCGACATACCTCAAGAAACAACAAAAGGGGATGTGTGTATCCTGGCATGAGGAGGATTATGAAAATGGAAAAGATAATGGAACTACCAAGCATTGGAAGGCCTTTTCAGGAAGATGTAATAAGAGGGTATCTTATGAAGAACCGACTTCTTCTTACAAAGAAAAGAATCTAACCATATCTCAACTTCAGGTTGAGGAGAAGGAACTTCTTACCAAATTGTGTGATCTTCAGAGTGAAGTATCTCTTCTGACATCCAAGCTTGAAAACTTGATCAAATCTATTAGAATGTTAAATAATGGGACATCCATATTAGATGAAATACTTCAAGCTGGCAAAGGTATTGGAAATTAAACAGGAATTGGATTTAATGAACAAGATAAAGCCTATGGGTCAAAATTGTTCATTCTGAACAAAGGGATGATACCATGATGTCAGGAAAGAAGTTTCAATATCCTGTGAGACATCGGGGATCTTACATCAGCCCATGAGATGTCATAATTGTGAGAAATGTGGTCACATAAGACCCTTCTGCTACAAGTTGTATGGTTATCCTAAACATTATAATAATCATAATATTAATTAAGTGAATAAGGCTAGAGGGAAGTGGAGTTCAAAAAGGGAGAACATTTGTTTCATGGCTCACTTTTCTACCAGAACTCAAACAAGAGAAGATAGGAACTTTGACAATGCATGTTAAGGATATATGGAAGAAGTTAGAACTTATGGTAATTTTTATATGATGACATCGCCAGAAATTCCTAACACTTGCTTAATATCCAGTGGAAATATCCGTGATAAGTTTCAAATTGAGCATAAAATGTTGAAAGAATGCAATGTCAAGCAGGATGTCACAATATTGAATTGTGATCATCTAAGTGGCACTAATATAGTAAAGAATCTCACTCAACATGACTAGATAAAGCAGAGTGGTAGTCTCTATCATTCCATAAATGATCTAATTCGGGAAAAAGTTGTTGCTATTAAGGATGTTGTCACATGGAAGAAACTTGCAAAAAGTTTTACTAAGGTCATGGATGAAAATCTGCTTGAGAAGTTAAAGGGTGAAGTTGGAATTTATATTGCTAAGAAATTATGGCAATTAGTAAGGTAGAGGCTTGCAACGGATAACTTTTTCCTCCTTCCATTTAGTGGATTACAGAAAATCAGAAACATCATTACAAAGATTTTATATTTCCAAATTTACATGTTACTTAAACCCCATCACCTACTGCAATATTCACAAGCCTTACTTCCTCAATCCTCAGTTCAAACATCATTTCACCTTCTTGTATCTAAAAAAGATTGCTCAAAACATCATTCTCAATATCTCTCTTTTCAATAATCAAGAAACAAATATGTCAAACAAAAGGGATATGCCAACCTCTGCTCCATATTCATCAAGGGATTTAGAAAATTTGTCAAATTTTATAAAAATGTTGTTCCTCTCACAATAATTCCAGGTGGTACTCCAAAGAAAAGTAGAACAAAGACTCTTGCTGAAAGAAGGACTCACTCCTCTCGTGTAAGTACCACTTCGAATCCTTATGTATCAGTCGAAAAGATACCTGAGATGGTCACACCTGCAAATATGCATATTGGTTCTACTGAACCTAATGTCACTGATAAGTCTAGGGGTTCTATAAACCCTAACATCAATAAGACATATCGGAAGACTAGTCTAAAAATGAAAACATTAAGAGAACTGTAAGCCAACTTACCCACAAAGATATTTTTGTTGACAAAAGCATTCGTAGATTGCTCTCAAACATACTGAGTGGTGAAGCTACCCTATATGATGCACTAAATGTTTCGACATCAATTGCCAAACCTGTTTAACCTGAAGATGAGCATGAAGTTGCTACAGAAACAGGTGTAGAAGAAGATGTTGGTAAGAAAAATAATAATTAGCTTTTCAACATTGATGAGTGTGATTTTAATGACGAGCCTATTAGAAAAAGTTTAGCTCTTGGGATTGACAAGATATTGAGAAATAGGAAAGAAAAAGCTACTGGTATGACTGAGAGTACTTTAGGTGCTTTATTTTTTTTTGTATGTCACCAGTGTATTTTTTGATACATTGAGGTAGACTGACTGTTCATTGTTACTTGTCAATCACTCATGAGCTTTTAGGAAATAGTTGATTGTGAGTCAAGTTGTTGTTCCCAGTTAAAAGCTTTTAAGCAAAACTGGGTATTGTAATTGGAAGTATGTTCTTATGTTTTGGTTATTGTCATTGAGGTGACTGTGGGAAGTGAGAGTGGGATCTCATATCTAGAAGGTTTCATGGTAGAAGTAACACAAGGTAGTGATTTGTAGATAAGTTGTAAATTATGGTTGTTTAGCTTTTAAATAATACTATCATAGTAGATGTCTTACTTGGCTTGGATGCCCCCTGAGCACGTGAGTTACACCAAACTAGGTTAAAAACTAATTGTGTCTTTTACCTTCTTCAATTTACTTATGCATAATTTATTGTTTTGATAAAAGTATTTTGTCAATAGATGATGTCTTAACATCTGTCTTGACATTATGTTTTGGTGTTGGAACATCAATCTTGACATCTATTTTAAAGTGCCCGAATTTCATTTGCACTATTCAATTTTTTAATGATTGCAAAAACTCTATTTAAACTCACTCACTCCTACTTCACACACTTTCGTAACCACAATCCCACACTTTATATCTTTCAAGCCCCAAAAGTCATCAAAACCCTAACAACCCTTTTCGATTCGTGTTCGTGAATTAATGGTTGATTGTAATACAGTGGGAGAACTGACTTGGGTGTTTTGCATTTTATCGCAGTTGTTGCAGATAGCAAGAGTCGCCACCGGCTTTTCTTTTATCCAATAAAGGAAAGGGTGAAAAGAATAGGAAAGACCTTTTGAGAATTTTCTTGAGTTCGGAGGGTAAGTTATGAAAAGGGAAGGTGTTAGCACCCTTTTCAGCTGTAGTTATCTACGGGATCTTAATTGCTAGCCCACTTTGAAATGCTTTGTTTGAAATGTGTTTGTGATAGTTTTGAAAGTATTTTTGAAAAGTGCCTCCGTTTAGGTGAACTTTGTAATGATTCTCGTCTCTATAAGAATGCATATAAAGTGTTTTGACTTTTGAAAATATTTCATTTGAAAGTGTTGGTATGTTTGAAAGATGTTTTGAAAATGGTTGTGAGCAAGCAACTATGAACGTTCTACCTACTCAAAAAGTATTTTTTTCTTTTCCTTCTCCTTTAGATAATGTTATCTTACCATTAGTTAGTAAGAAACCTTATCATTGGATGTTAAGGGACGGGCGTGGGTCATCGTATAGTCATAGAAAGCAACATTGTAGGATACCTTAGGAATTTGTTGTAAGGGTATAAGATCGTTTATCGAAGGTAACATCGAAGGGTCATTGAGGAACTACGATCTTGTAATAGAGGGTCTTTGCTAAAGTAACCCACGTTCGAGGGACATGACTGTTTTATCTTTACGCAACAAGTGAGGCTAACCCTAGATGTACAAATGTGAAAAGTGTTTGTTTTTTATGCATTTGTCTTGAATTAGAGTTTTCTATTTGTTGATTTTTATGTCTTGCCATACAAACCCTAATTACTAGCATTTATATTGAAAGCGATAAATTGCGAAAATATAAAATTCTATGCTATTACATCATTTGAGGATGGGGATACAAATTTACAAATGGGGGGAGAAAGCAATAAACCCTAATTTACTATTACAAACATATTGAATATGAACAAATAATGTACAAGAATGTATGGTAATATACAAGGAAAAAGAAATTGTTTTTGTTTAAGTTTTTTGAAAGATTTTAATTCTAATTAAGCTAAATAATAAGTAATTAATTCAAGTAGAACTAACATAAATTGATTTAAGAAAAGAAATTAAATTAATTAAGAAAAACAAATTTTTAGGGTTTTATAAAAAAATAATTTATCCTACTTAAACTTAACAAAAGGGATTAATTAAAAATCCTAAATTCTAAGTTAATTAATATATAAATAAAAATTAAAATAAATCTAAGCCTAAATTGATTTAATTAGAAAAAGAAATTAAGTTTGTCAAGAAAATATATTTTGTTTTTTTTTTGTTTAAAAGAAATAAAAATAAACTTAAAATATCTAAATAATAAATATAAAATATTTTTGGTATTTTTGATTAATAATAATAATAATAATAATAATAATAATAATAATAATAATAATAATAATTATAATAATAATAATAATAATAATAATAATAATAATAATAATAATAATAATAATAATAATAATAAAATAGAAAACATAAAAATTAAATCAGGGGGTTTAGAAAGTGGAAAAGGGGTTAAAAACAATAAAGGGGCGTTGGGCCCAAAATGTGGTTTTTATTTTGATGCTGAACAAATAAAAAAAGAAGTATGCTGGGCCCGTGCTATATTTAGTAAAAAGGGAGTGGAAATCAACCAAAATGATAAGGCCTGGGAAGGAGAGTCCAGCGCCCATATTGATCAAGTGTGGCTGGTTTATGCAGGTCTATGGTGCACCTGTGAGCTTGGAGCGTGGGATTGAACCTTGTGATGATCTGGTGGCATTAATGTGAGGCTTCATGGTGAGCGTGCGTAGCCTGAATGCACTAGATCTGCAAAGAAATAATAAGAAAAACTAAAAGGATACCACTGGGGCTCGAACCCAGGTCCCAAAGGTTATCAGGCACTCGATTTACCACTGGGGTGGCTATACATCTGTTAGTTTATATAAAACCACAAATATATATTTTAAACTCATTCCTGAAGACATGTTCATCTTCTTCCTCGCGCCAACCATGACAACACCATTTTTGAAATCTGTATCTCCTTCATTTCTCAATGAAATAAAAAAATGTAAACATGAAACTTTTGTATTTTTTCACCACAAATCCAACCATTAAACTCTTAAAAGCTATAGATCAAAGGTTAAGTTTAATTTCTACTAGTACCAAAAACGTGCCCCAACTAATCAGAGATAAAATTCTTCATGCACAAGCAATTAAAATGAAAACTAATAACATGGTTAGCTTTAGGGCAATGATATCTACATTTTTTCTTCAGAATGTATGTACAAAAGATGATTGAATCAAGATATCATAATTTAGAAAACTTACCTTGCAAATGATATTTGTGTATGGAGTTTGAGCAACATTTGAGGTGTCCTAATGATCTGTTTAGCTTGCCCGGACCTCCTTGAGTGTGTTACAACCCTTACTTTGCTTTGAAGGCATCTAAATCTCCCTACTCAAGTCCAACTGTAATGGAGGTTTTTGAAAATGGTGTATGGTGAAGATGGAGTTACAGTCTACAAACAGGTGTTGGGATCACTCTTATATGATGTATTGAAGGTGTATGAATGATTAGAATTGAAAACTCACGAGTAGATTTTGTGATGGGTGTTTGAAACTTCAAAAATGTCACAAAATGAAAGTTTTGTGCTCCAAAGTGTTTTTGAGGTTTTTAGCTTGTGTCCTTGCTTGAAAATAGTCTCTATAGTTATATGAAAAAGGTTGGATATCTTTTGCACAACAGATTTCTGAGTTATAGGGTTATGGCTAGGTTGCTTGATTTTGACGAAAAGTGAGAAAATCAAGTTTCAATATTTTGTACCAGCAACGTATAGTGGTTGAATCACTTTAAACATGTTGCTTATAGTCTTTTCAAAGTGTGTGTGCCGAGACAACAAGTTAGGAGCTCAAGGAGAGTTGACATTTGCAAAAGCAATGCTTTATCAAAATGGAAATGGTACCTTTGTGCCAAAAATGGAAAATCAACTTGGACAGAGCTTCAAACACTTGGATAATGGCTCCAACAGTTGTGTAAACATTTAATTATTGAGTTATTAGCAAGTTTGAATCCTGCAAAGAAATATTTATGCAACATGGTTTGAGATTTTCTCAAGTGTTCATCAAGAAAATGACATATAATTCAAGTTTGAAACCCTAACTTCATCCCTTCGATTCTCTTAGATAAAAAATGATCTCATTGAGTTCTTGAATATTTTGAAAAGCTTGTAACATTATATACAACTTTCATGTTGGTAATTTTGATAAAATCGTCTTGGAGCTTAGTGAAAATTGGCCAAGAAGTTAGGTAAAAAATCTACCTAAACTAGGTCAAATTTTCACTAAGTGTTTTTAGAATCAGTGCATGACTTCATGAATTTATAACTCATAATCCAAGCATTTCTAGGACTTGATCATCAAATCAAAGTTGTAGATCTCATCAAGGACTTAATCCATTATAATCAATCTGATTACAATCACACAGGCAGCCGCCAGTGACTATCATCCAATGAAACATTCAAGGATCTAAACTAGATATAACGTTCATTGACCCAACAAAATCTGATTCTCCATAATCTTTTATCAGGATTTCCTTCCAATGATATCCATCAGTGATCTCAGAAGGTTAACCTTCACTTAGCCTCCTTTGAGATATGACTACCATTGACCTAATAGAATCCACTACCAGGATTTCATCTACTATGGCAGCAACCAAAGTCTTCTCAAGTCTTCTGATATTCACTCGATCACTTGACGTGCCAACCAATTCTGAATAGAATGGTTTTTCTGGAGATTACATGAGTGCTTCTTATCAAGCAGATTACTCCTAATTTAAGTACATATTGTTTGACACAATTCTGAGCAACAACTCTTGTGTATAAACAATTTACATGAAGATCTTAAGAAATAACACAATATGAGCAACAACTCTTGTGTTTTACATATTTATACAAAGATGAATCTAATCTAAATTAAGTGAAGCATCTTGTAGTCTTCTTGTCTTCATCTTCTTTGTTGAGCAAGCTATGAGCAACAACTCCTTGCTTCTTCATAATTCTATCAAGATGTGTATGATTGATGATTTGAATTACATCTTGAAGAATTTCGTATCTTTATCTTCTTTCTTCATTAAGCAAGATACGAGCAACAACTCCTTTCTTTTTCATGATTCTTCCAAGATGTATATGATTGGCGAATTGAATAACATCTTATAGAATTCTTTATATTGTTATAGTGGATGATAGTTTTTTGGTTGTGCTCTACTAATGGCAACTTTCCTTTCTAACATTTAACATCAACAACTTATGACTTGCAACTTGCAGTCTTAAGAAAACAGCCAACCAACATACAACAGACTCATCAACTCTTTAAACATATGATTCTTTTTCTTATATATCCAAGCAAAATAGAGTCATTGGCTATTTGAAAAAGAGTCATTGAAAATAGTACTACGACATCCTTATCTCTTCCACACTTTAAGTTAGTGGAGAGGTAGTGGCATAAAGATTTTCATACTGTGTACTATTGTACTGTGTTAACGTTATATTCTTTCCTTCTGCACTTCAGAGGCTTCTGCGAGCATGAGATTAGAAGTGGAAACATAACATAAGGTCTCAAGAACTTCAAGTCATCAGAGTCTTCAAAACTACGTCTTTAGAATCTTAAGAACTTGGTCGTGAGAACTTGTTGTAACAAACCTTTGGATCAGAAGAGTTTCAATTCTTCAGAGTCTTAAGAGCCGTGTCTTTAGAGTCTCCGACACTTGGTCTTCAGAACTTGTTTGTAGATAACCTTGGACCTTTATAGCTTCAAATCTTTAGAATCTTTAGACCTTCAGTCTTTAGAATATTTAGCACTTGGTTCTTTAAGAATCCTTATCTTCAGAACCTTGTTATTAGAAACAAAAAGTCTTCAGCATATGAACTTCAGTTAAAAACGTTGTCTTCAGATCTTTTAACTATGTCTTCTTTGGAACAAGTTGTCTTTTAGAAACTAAGTTTTTAGCATATGGACTTCAGTAGAAACTTCGTCTTCAGATCTTCTAACTTCGTTTCTTGAAACACACTGTCTTTTAGAAACGTGAGTCTTCAGCATCTGGACGTAAGTAACAACTTCTATCTTCAGATCTTTTGACTAGTTTTCTTAGAACATGTTGTCTTTAGAAGCTTGAGTCTTCAACATCTGGATATAAGTAACAACTTCTATCTTCAAATCTTTTGACTGGTTTCTTCAGACAAATATTTGGGCTTACACTTCAGAGCCATCTAAAGTGTCTTGCTATTGTTCAACAGAACTTATATAGCGTAGAAGCGGAATCATTTCTCTTCTAATGTCTTGGTCACGCCATCCATCAAAAACAGAATCTGTTTGTTAAGTACTCAACAATAACAAACATTAGTACAACAAAATTGTTCATTCAATCATACTCATTTGTTATCATCAAAACTCAGAGATAATATTGCAGAACCAAATCTTGTTCTTACAATCTCCCCCTTTTTGATGATGACAAAACTATGTATTTTGATGACACAAATTTGTACATATAATCATAATCAGTAAAATTAGAAAGGTAAGAAATGCTTATCCTTTTTATGATACTCCTTCTGAGCCAATGACTTGGTGAAGATTGAATATCCTGACTCTGAATCATTTGAGTAAAACTCCCCCTGGATCCAATAGATCAGATATCAAGATCTTGAGATTCTTGACTTCAAGGATTTCAGACAATCTTCAACTTCTGATTTGCTTTGTTCTTCTGGAAGACATATGCTTCTGCTTTTGATTCTTATATTTTGTTTATTACTTTCTCAGACATTATACATCTTCTGTAGGAAGTTTAGTGTAATCAAAATTTGACATATCATGTCCTTCTTCTTCTATCATCCGAACATATAGAGCAACACTTGATACATTATCCATCTTGGAGAAAATAGGATAGTCAATAATTGGAATCCTTCTTTGTGTAATGTCTTCAAACAATTCACCTAAATGCTTAACTTTAATCTTATCAATTATTTGCGTGTTCCTCAAGTTTTGTGCAGTAAATGATTCTCCAATGCTGGGAGACAAATATTCTATGTACTTTTCTTCTTCCACCAGAAATTTAACTAACACATTTTCCATAAAAATGCCAGTCAAAAGACGTCCACAAGGGATATAGGTAGGAACATTCTTCTTAGGATTTACAGTGGTTCTCGTCTTCTTAACAAGATCCTTCGGTTAATTGAATAAGACATATGGAATATTGATCTTCTACCTGGTTAGCAAATAGTACATAATGAACTTCTAACTAAAATTAAAGTAATCAGAAGAGTTTAAAGCAAGTCTAGGGTTTATACAACCCATAATGATCTTGTGCCAAACTGAGATTTGGATGAAGATCCTTGCTCTTGTATTTTGTCTTCTCATCAGAGTAATTTTTAAACAGTGCTTGATTGAGTGACTTCTTTCCAAACTTCAATTTACTCTTTGCAATTTTAAACTTCTTCTCATCTTATATGTACATTTGCCTTCCAAAAACTTCAAACTCATAGAAGTATGATAGTCTGTCTGTTGATTCGTTAAACAATTTTTCAGAATCCAGACTTTATTCAAAAGATGAGCTAGAACAAGCGAGATTCTCAAAGGTCATAAGCATTTCTCTAGAAGATTTAAAGTTTGATCTTATTCTGACAATAGCATCTTGATTACAAGAGTTTCAGAGCCAATAATCTTTCTTTTCTGGTTGCTTCTAACACTATCCACGCCTATATACTTAAGTTCCAAATCTTGGAACATATGCCTTTCACTCATCGTGTGTTGCAAGCATCCATTTTATAGGTGCCATAATTGGTGCTTCAGTTGCACCATTAAGAACATCTACAACATAAATTATCTGATCTTTGCATACCCATTTTCCGGGTCCTCTTTTGTTAGAAGTTCCAGAGGTTATGACCCCTTTGGATTATCGTGCAACAGGATAATCATGTGAAATTTGTGCATGATACTTTGGTTTAAAGATTTTCTTCTATGTCTGTGTTCGTGCTACAGAAGTATCAGAACCTTCTTGTTCTGGACATTTCAAATATGATCCTGCAAGCACAAAATGTTGAGAAAGAGGTTTTGGTTTGATATTCAGAGTCTTATAAATTTTCTTTGATGGTACTGAATACCCCAAGCCTCTGCTTTCATTTCTACTAACACCATAGATCATTGAAGCCATTTTGCTTCTATTTATGCTTTTAGCAAGGAATTGTTGAAACGCTCTATTATATCTGATTACTTCATCAGTAACAAATGCGTTAGAGAGAATCTCTTCTTATAATCTAGACACTTTACTTTTCAGAGCAATGTTTAATTTTTGTAAAACCAATATTTTTTTTATTTAAGTCCAAAATATTGTTCTCATCTTTAGTAGTGTTCTCAGAAGTAGCTACAAAACTCTTTTTTAATATTTTGTGTTTACTTAAAAGAGATTGATATCTTTTCATTAATTTGGATAAACCAATTTCAAGTTTAGAATGAGATAAAGAAGAAAGTACCTCTTTGTCGTCATCAGAGTCTGACTCATAGTTAACTGCCAGTTCGTCTTCTGATGCAACTTCTCCCTTGTTGGTCCTGGCCATGACTGCCATGTTTGCATGTTCTTCATCATAATCTTCATCTTATGATTCTGAATCATCCCATGTTTCCATGAGACCCTTCTTGGCTTTGTAAGCCTTTTTGGGCTTCTTATCTTTCTTAAGCTTTAGACAATCATTTTTGTAATGTCTGGGCTCGTTGCATTTAAAATAAGTAACTTCTTTTCCAGAAGCATTTCTATGACCAGAAGTGGATTCACCTCTTCCATATGTCCTTCTTTGACCTCTGAACTTGCTTTGTCTGTGCTTCCAGATTTAACTTATTCTTCTAGATATCAAAGAGAGTTCATCATCATCTGAATCTTCTTCAGATTCTTCTGATTCTTCCTTAGCTTGATAAGCCTTGGTTTTCCCAGAAGTGGACTTTAGAGCAACTAATTTTACACTCTTCTGAGGTTCATCTTGATCAAGATCTATTTCATAACTTCTTAAAGAGCTAATCAGCTCCTCAAGAGAGGTTTTGTTCCGATTCTTTGAAAGTTTCAAAGCATTTACCATGGATCTCAATTTGACAACTAGACTTCTGATAATCTTCTCAACATGATCTGTTGTAGAGTAACCTTTATTCAGAACCTTAAGTCCTGCCACAAGAGTCTGAAATCTTGAAAAACATCATTTCCACAGATTCACCGTCTCCCATCTTGAAGGCTTCATACTTTTGAATTAAGGCCACAACCTTTGTTTCCCTTACTTGTGCATTACCTTCATGTGTCATCTGAAGAGAATCAAAAATAGACTTTGCAGTCTCTCTATCAGTGATCTTCTCATATTCATTGTATGAAGTAGCACTTAGAAGAATGGTTCTTGCAATGTTAACCTAACTTGTTTAGAGTTAGTCTTGATTATACTTATTATGAGTCAAAGATCATTCTTTCCTCAGTAATGTCTGGTCTTCTGCAAGGCCTCCTTCGACAAAGCCAATATTTAGATCTTTTGCATAAGATCTTCTATCCGCTTGAATAGAAAATCTTATCAAGAGGTTCTTTTGTATCATAAGACACAATATTTCTTCTTTTGAAAAGATTCCTATAGAGACCTGATCAGTCACCATTTGAGCCATGTTTTTTGTTATTTTATCATCAATAAGTCAGGTAAACTGTATGAATTAGAATGCATTTTGTTAGTAGTTTAGTCTGTTTCAATTAAATTCAGTGTGTCATGAATTATGAGTTTCTTGAGGATATTTTACGCTTTTGGTATGTTAGCAGGTCAAAGGCATATTTGGGAACACAGAGGATCGAGTATTGTATGCAAAACCGAGACAAAGCAAGAAAGATGTCAGAATTAACCAGAGGACTCCCCATACACGTAACACTTCAGCTGTTACAAGTATGAACCTCAGAAGTACGCGTAGGCTACGCGATCCAGCAGAAGGTTGAAGAAATAAGGTCTCTACCCTTACGCGTACAAGGTGGTGCATTACATGTAAGGGTTGGTGAGACAGGGAAACATTACGCCCTTTACGCGTAGGGAATTGGCAAAGCATAGCCCATTACGCGCATGACCTGATTATTATACGTAATGAGGCCCAAAAAGCTGAAAAGCCCAGTTGCTGACTATTTAGGCGAAAAACGCGATTTCACAAGAGTTGCTGATTTTTGGAGAGATCAAATACGAGTTTTAAAAGACGGAGAGCTCAGATTTACATTGGGGATTCATATGTTCAAGAGTTTTCCACGATTGGAGATTGATTCCTCAAGAATTCTGTAATGACCACACTTTCCAAATTGTTTTTATTTTCTGTTATGAGTAGCTAAACCCCCCATTGCTAGGTGGGTGATCCTGATTCTAAGTGTGATAATTTTATGTTGTTAATGCAATGACCATTTGAATTTCACAAACTTTAATTTGTTCTTATGTCTGTTCTTAATGCTTTATCTGTTAGACAATAGATTTTGAATTGGCATGAATGATTTAAGCTGCACAACTATTATTTGTTGATATGAATAAGAACATTTGATAATAAATATGACCTATGACTAGGGATATTTTATCTTGACGAAAAATTCTTGATACTTGTGTACTTGATAGGAAACCTAATCTCATATGAACATAGTCATTAGGTTATTGTGTCATAATCTTCTCACTAAGGACTTAGGAGTAGATGCCCAAAAGAACGGGTAATCAATTGTTGTGATATGTGTTATTGCATTGGCAAAGTGGAATTATTACATAAGGAATCACTCATTATCCCTAGAAATCTACTTATATACATTTATCATTCGACTATTTTATATTTCATTTCATTCTAGCTATAATTTGACCAAACAAAACCAAACACCCTAAGCTTTTGTTTAATTGAAATTATCTCAGAACTCTATATCGTCAAGCAGTCCTTGAGTTTGATACTTGGAAATTTCCACTTTATTATTACAATAGGCATAAATAGTACACTTGTTATTTTCCTATCAAATTTTTGGTGCCATTTCCGGAGACTGCCAAAGATTATAGAGTTCATAGATTTATTTCAATTAGAATTTTGTTGCTCTGCGACCAAAATTTTATTTTCCGTTTACTTTAAGTTTAATTCATTGTCATTCTTACTGATATATGTCTAATCTTTGTATGCGAGGTAAGGCCTCAACTAATTTTCATTTTGACGCAGAACCTGAAAGATTCCCACACACCAGGCTCAGACAAGCCAAACAAGCAAGACTGGCAGCCGTGAAGGTAGACAAGCCAGATCAAGAAGACAGAGTTTCGGTTCATTATGAGCATTCAGATTCAAGTTCAAAACCCGATACAGAGAAGGAGACAGAAACCGAAATGGGTGAACCTCGGGAAAGGCTTCTTGGAGACTATAGATGAGTAAATGCTCCAGCTGGTCGGTTGACTATTGTTAATCAACCGGTCAATGTTGCTAATTTTCAGTTGCATTCTACAACTATCAGTCATCTCCAAAAGAGACCTTTTACTGGAAGAATTAATGAAGATGCAAATAAGAATTTGTAAAGGTTTCTTACAATGAGCACCACTTTAAAGATCGATGGGTATTTTGAAGAAGCTAAAAAACTGAGAATGTTCTCGTTCACTCTTGCTGACGATGCTGAAGAATGGTTTTACTCATTACAAGTTGAGAGTATAACCACTTGGGAACATATGGAGAAGGCTTTTCTTAACGAATACTTTCCTGCCGCGGTGTATATTCGCAAAAAGGTATGATATCGTAAATTTTAAGCAGAAGGAAGGAGAGTTATTAAGGGATACTTATAAAAGATTTAAACAGTTATTGGTAGTGTGTCCCAATCATAACAAGGATCAAACTGAGCAGATGCAAGTGTTTGTGAATGGCCTCAGAATGAAGACAAAGCAACTTATCGACATAGTTGTTGGTGGCTCATCAAACTTTTCAACAACCACTGGTATAAAGAAGATCATCAAAGCCATTGTTGCAAATGAACATCTGGAATTATATGACTGAAGTGTTAGTAAGTCAGAGGGAGTGGTTGATTTAAAATTATCTGAACAAGTGGTAAAGATGGAGGATCATGTGGCTGCTGAAGTTGAAAGAAGGTTAAAGGCCATGAGTGTTAGCACTAAACAGGTATCTTAGGTGAAAACAGGTCAAGTTATGGTTTGTGAAATTTGTAATGGACCCCACTTCACTTCTTATTGTGTTGCGACTCCGCAACAAGTGGAGGAGATAAATTTTCTGAAATAGAATAACCCTTATTCTAATACCTATAATCCAGGATGGAAGAATCATCCTAACTTCTTCTGGAAAGATCAACAAGGGAATGTTCAAAAGCAGGGACCTAATCAATATCAGCAACACCCACCTTATCAGCAGCAGTACCAGCAACAAGCTCCTAAGAAAGCGGTTTGGGAGATTGCCATTAAAAATATGGTCGCTCAAAGTTCTGAATTCCAAGAAGAGACCAGAAATAACCAAAGGAACATTAATGCTTCTATTAAAAATCTGGAGGTTCAACTGGGTCAGATAGCACAATAATTCACAAATTCTCAAATACAAGGTGCCTTACCTAGTGCCACTATAACAAATCTGAGAGATCACAATAATGTGAGTGTTGTCACAACAAGAAGAGGGAAATTAGTTGAACTCCTGAAAAGGAACCTGATACAGAAGACAAATTGCTTGAAGTGGATCTTGAGATCTTAGAAAACAAGACACTAACAGAAGAACCAATAGTGCCAGAGCCAGTAGTGAAAGAAAAACCCATTGAGCCAAAACCCATCATAAAGATCCCCTTTCCAATAAGAAATAAGAAGAAACTACAACATGAGAAATTTTTTGAGAAGTTCTTAGAGATGTTCAAGAAGTTAGAGATCAAGATTCCATTTTCTGAGGCACTTGAGTAGATGCCCATCTATGCAAAATTCATGAAGGACATCATCTCTAAAAAGCGCACCACTGACACTGAACCTATTATACTAACTGAAACTTGTAGTGCTATTTTGCAGAGTATGAAGATTCTAGTGAAGAAACCAAATAGAGGGTCCGTCACCATTCCATGCACTATTGGAGACAGATATTTTAAAAAGGCACTTATCGAATTAGGGGCCAGCGTGGGTCTTATGCCATTATCCATCTACAAGAAACTGAGAATAGGAAGTGTTCAAGACACCAGGATGACACTCCAGTTCACAAATCATTCAGTAAAGAGACCTTTTGAAGTTGTAGAGGATGTTCTGGTTAAAATAGACAAATTTGTATTTCCTGTCGATTTTGTGATTCTGGAAATGCCAGAAGACGAGGAAATCCCTCTCATTTTGGGAAGACCTTTCTTAGAAACAGGGAGATGCATGATAAACATTGAGGGAGGTACTATGACTCTCAAAGTTTATAATTAAGAGATAAAAATTAATGTGAGAAATACCATAAAGTACAAAGAAGACCAAGGGATGAGTCATACTGTTGAGATAATAGATATTATGGTAGTTAAAGCCATTCAGAGTCGAATCCATAAGTCACCGTTAGAAAGAGTTCTTAGTTTTCCTACCAAAGAAATAGAGGATAATGACAATGATAATGAGAAGCGGATTATTACTATGATTGACTCACAACCACATTGGTTGAGATCCAAAACACATAGGTGGGAGGATTTAAGAGTTCCACAAGATGGTGAGCATAAGAAAGAGGCAAGTACTACTTATGAATTGAAACAATTACCTAAAAATATAAAGTATGTTTTCTTAGATTCTGAAAACAATTACCCTACTATAATAAATTCTTGGTTGAATGAAAAAGATGAGGGAAAGTTGATACATGTACTCAAGAAATACAAGAGTGCCATGGGATGGACCATTTGGAGACTTGAAATAAATTATCCCCACCATGTGCATGCATAAGATTCTGGTGGAAGATAATCATAAACCAGTGGTACAACCCCAAAGAAGTCTAAACCCAACCATGAAAGAAGTTGTGAGAAAAGAGGTAGTGAAATTGTTGGATGCAGGTTAACTACCATATATCTGATAGTACTTGGGTGAGTCTGGTGCATGTGGTGCCAAAGAAGGGAGGAACGACGGTAATGTTGAATGACAAGAATGAATTTATTCCCACTCGGACTATAACAGGTTGGAGAGTGTGTATTGATTATTGGAGGCTCAACACGGAAGCAAGGAAAGATCATTTTCCTCTTTCTTTTATTGATCAAATGTTGGAGAGACTTGCGGGCATGAGTACTATTGCTTTTTAGATGGGTATTCGGGGTACAATCAGATTGCGGTAGCTCCAGAGGATCAAGAGAAAACCGCATTCACATGTCCTTATGGTATCTTTGGGTATAAAAGGATGATATTTGGGCTATGCAATTTCCCTGCTACATTTCAGAGATTTATGACATATATATTTTTCGACATGCTTGAAAAGCATATGAAGGTGTTTATGGATGATTTTTCTGTTTTTGGCTCTTCTTTTGATAACTGTTTAACTTATATCTTGTTTTACAAAGATGTCAGGAAAATAACCTCATTCTCAATTGAGAGAAATGTCATTTTATGGTGTAGGAAGGTATAGTGTTAGGGCATAAGATCTCTAAGAAGGGGATTGAAGTGGACAAAGCGAAAGTAAAGGTGATAGCTAACCTCCCACCCCTGTTAACGAGAAAGGGATAAGGAGTTTTGTAGGACATACAGGTTTCTATTGCAGGTTCATCAAAGACTTCTCAAAAGTGGCCAAACACTTAATTGATTTGCTTATCAAAGACAAGTCGTTTAATTTTGATGATAAGTGCATGGTTGCTTTTGTAACTTTAAAGAGTAAGTTAGTCACTGCACCTGTTGTGATAGCCCCTAATTAGTCATTACCTTTTGAGATCATGTGCGATGGTAGTGACATTACAGTGGGGGATGTTTTAGGACAAAGAAAAGGCAAATTGTTGCATGTAATTTATTATGCTAGTCACGTTGTTAATTTGGCCCAAATGAATTATGCAACCACTGAAAAGGAATTGTTGGCCGTAGTGTATGCTTTTGACAAATTCAGGTCCTATTTGCTTGGTTTCAAAAGTATTGTTTATACTGATCATGCTGCTTTGAAGTACTTATTTGCTAAGCAAGAATCAAAGCCTAGACTTTTGATGTGGATACTCCTTCTTCAGGAGTTTGATCTGGAAATCAGGGACAAAAAAGGTTGTGAGAATATAGTTGCAGATCACTTGTCTCGCATGTCCTCGATAAGGGAGACTGAAGAGGAACACCCAATTCAGGATGCTTTTGCTGACGAAAAAATCCTTGCTATTACTGGTATTCCACGGTTTGTTGATTATGCAAACTATCTGGTAGGTGGTATAATTCCTGAGGATTTTAAATCTAACAGAAAGAAAAAGTTTCTTTATGATTGCAGGCTCTATTTGTGGGATGACCTTTTCCTATACAAAAGAGGAGTGGATGGGATGATTAGAAGATGTGTCCCTGAAGAAGAGTAGAGAGATATCCTGAAAGCATGCCATGACTCTGAGTACGGGGTACACTTTAACAGAGATATAACAGCAGCAAAAGTCCTCCAGTCCGGTTTGTACTGGCCTACCTTATTCAAGGATGCTCATTACATGGTCCGAGAATATGACAGGTGTCAACGAATAGGTAATATATCCAAAAGGAATAAGATGCCTCAGAATGCTATGCTCGAGGTTGAATTGTTTGATGTATGGGGTATAGATTTCATGGGACCTTTCCCACCATCCTTCAGAAAAAATTATATCTTGGTCGTTGTGGACTATGTATCAAAGTGGGTGGAAGCAGTAGCACTACCCACAAATGATGTTAAAGTGGTAGTGAACTTCCTCAAGCATAAAATTTTCTCTAGGTTTGGGGTACCTAGAGCTTTAATCAGTGATGAAGGCACTCACTTTTTGAATAAGCTTATGGAGAACTTGTTGAAAAAGTACAATGTAAAACAAAAAATTTCCACCCCATACCACCGGCAAACGAGTGGGCGAGTTGAAGTTTCTAACAGACAAATAAAGCAAATTCCAGAGAAAACCGTTAGTGCTTCTCGAAAGGATTGGGCAGTAAAGATGGACGACGTGTTATAGGTATACAGAACATCCTTCAAAACACCAATAGGTATGTTCCATTACAAACTTCTATATGGTAAGGCTTGTCATTTACCACTCGAGCTAGAATACAGAGCATTTTGGGCATCCAAATTCTTGAATTACGATCTCACAAAAGCTGGTGAGTCCCGAATTCTTTAACTCCATGGGTTAGAAGAATTATGGAATCACGCATATGAGAATGCCAAAATTTACAAAGAAAACACAAAAAATGGCATGATCAAAATATCGTAAATAAAGAATTTCGAGAAGGGTAGTATGTTATGCTTTTCAATTCCAGGTTGAAGTTATTTCCTGGAAAGTTGAAGTCAAGATGGTCTGGACCGTTTGTGTTTATCAAAGTGTTCCCTCATGGAGCAATAGAGCTCCAAAATGAGAAGAATAGGGACACTTTCAAGGCCAATGGCCAAACATTGAAGCCATATTATCAGGGTCAAGGAGGTGGCCTAATAGAAGAGGTGAGACTCGTCTGAGTAAGAGGTAACCCATCGATCCATGCAACGTTAAATGAAGCACTTCTTGAGAGGCAACCCAAGAGATAGTTTATTATTTATTTTGATCTATTTGATTTATTTCATTTTTCTCGACTTTCTTATTAATTTTTGTGATTTGCATGTTGGCTAAGTCGTAGTTCAGCCGAGGGAACCCCAAAAACGCAGAGTTTAACTTAGAAATTTTTTTCTAAAAAGAAGAACGTTTGAAAACTGGTGTCAACTGCCAATACCCGTAACGCCTTTCGGGTACACGTAACAATCTACAAAATAGGGGTCTCCTGGTGAAGCGTGTATAGTACGCGTAACAGGTCTGATACGCACTGCATACACATAATCGATCAAATATGTGATCTGTTACACAAATGCATGAATTGCCTTCAAATATTACTTCGTATCATACGCGTAATGCTTTATGATATGCGTAACATCAGGTACCATACACATATCACTCATTTCCTTTGTTTATATACTTTTTGTGTACAGACTGGTCACTTTTACACTAATCTCTTACGCGATTTCCTTGTACCACATAGTTGTCTCTGCAAATTCTTCTGTTTGTTTTCCATCTTTTGCGAAGATTTTTAGGATGTCTCAGCCGTCAAACCGACACATGCGTTTCAGATCTGAAGCAAATTCACAATGTTATCATCAACTTAGATCTCGAACTGTAAATGAAGAAAAAGTACGTGTACTCAATGAGGGGAAATATCCAGAGGTCACAGTTGTGTTGGAGAAACAAAAATTCAATTATTTGAAAAATAGTATTCAGGGCATCTCTAAGGAGCTAGTGCCAGAGTTCTATGCAAATGCAAATACAAAATTAGTGGAGGATAGTGAGGTTGTAGAGTTGTTTTCATGGGTCAGGGGGAAGAAAGTTGGGTATGACTGGAAAACAGTCAACAGGGTACTGAAGTGCAAATTTCTTGAAGCTGAATGCACATTCTTCACCAACAGGTTTTCAAAAAAAAGTACATGGATTTTGGAAGAAATAAAAAAATTTCTTGTTAGACCGGGTAAATATTGGCAACCAACATTAGAGCCAGCCCTGTCGAAAATTCTGGTAATTGATTTTGCCCCAATTCCTAAAGCTTGGGCATATTTCCTCCATCATACTCTGGATACAAACTGATCTGGGTCAGACTTAATAACAGAGTGTTCCTTTTCACTTTACAACTTGCTCAGCGGAAGACAATTGAATATAAGGAAAATTATTTCTAGTGACATGTACGAAATAGCCAACTCACTGAAAAAATCCTTAGGTCATGCTACTGTGATTTTCTTGTTGTGAAAGAAGGCTAGGGTGACCGATTTGGGCGGGGAACCATTTTTGAAACCTGCAAAACCGTTGGATACTGCTTGGATTAAGTTTGATTCTGCTACAGGAGAGGAGAACATACCGCTTTCGGGGTCGCATGATCATGAGGCAGGTCCTAGCATTCCGCCACAGTATACTCCACCTCAGGCTACACAGCAGTCGACCACTCTCGTTCCAGATGAGAACTCCCGACCATACATCCTTCAGATGTCTCAGTTTTCTGCACTGCAGGATTTTTGCTTTCACTTTTGAAATTTTGGCAGTAGATACTCAATGTCACAGTGAATGTTATGACACCATATCTGACACTCTTCAAGACAGTAAATTTAAAAGCAGTAAAGAACACAGTCAATTGTTTACCCAGTTCAGTGTGTAACAACACCTACTCTGGGGGCTACCAAGCCAGGGAGGAAATTCACTATAAGACATATTAATTCAGGAATAAACCAACCAATTTATCTCCTTCACTTAAGACCTACCCAATGCAACTTCAATCTAAGTTCAACTTAAACCTGAGTTCCTACTCACTCCCCCTCAATCACATCAGTGATACTAAACAATTGATTAATGAAATTATGAAGACACTCTTCAGAACACACACTTGATTTTGCTTCACAGCTTTAATCAAGTGACAATCACTCGTGCTTCAAAGCTTGGAGTGATACACAACCCTAACTTGACTTTGCTTCAAAGCTTTAATCAAGTAACACAACCACTCGTGCTTCAAAGCTTTGAGTGATACACAACCCTTACAATCAAATCCTACTCCAAATCACTTATCACAATGATAATTGATTGGCTCACAGTAGTTACAACTATACAGTCCCTTATTGATCTTCTGTCAAAAAGTGTGCTTCACCAACAGTCTTCATGTGGAATATATAGGCAACTATTCTTCGGTTAGGGATTCCACGAAAATAGCTAGGGTTAATTAGGGTTAACCTCAAGACTTGGTCATAGGTATTTAACAACCAGATTAGGGTTAAGCAAAGTTAACCTAATGTCCACGTGAGAATCTGATCTGGACTGTATAAACCAGATTCCTGAAAATTCTCAGAAATAACAAATCTGCACAAATGTTAGATCAATACAGGATGTCTTAACATTGGTTATGACAACAAGAATCCTGTTTACTAATTTTGGTAGAATGCAATAAATATGATCATTGCATAATGATCAGCTAAACACTCATATTGAGCAGCTCCTGTATGACATTCTTTTTCTGCAGAATGTACCTTGTATCCCAGAATGTTATGACATCAGTCATGACATTCACACAACTGGTTTTACCAAAAAGCATGCTGTGATCGGTGGATCTGGAACTGACTGTTTAACGCTGGTTCGCGAAATGTCGCGGTAAGCAAGAGTCGCCACCGTCTTTTATTTTCTCCAAATGGAAAGGACAAAAGCACAGAAAAATTCCTTAAAGAGATTGCTCTCGGTTCGGGAGGTAGGTTATAGAAAGGGAAGGTGTTAGCACCCTTTCTATCCATGGTTATCCATGGGCTCTTAGATACTTTCTCACTTGTGTTTTCAAAAATGGTTTGTTTGCTTTTCAATGTGGGTTTTAAAAAGTTTCTTTGAAAAAATTTCAGTTCGACTCGTACGTCAGAGTGTTTGAAAAGTTTGCTTTGAAAGCTTTTGAAAATGTGTTGGTGTGAAAAGTATTTTTGTTTGAAATTAGAGCAAGTATCCATGAGTCGTCTACCTACCCTAAGGAATTCGTCTGTGTAAATGTCCTTTAAAGTAATGCCATCCCACCATTGAGAGGTAGGTAGCACCACCGTTGGAGGTGTTCGGGTCAATTCGAGGTTCGGGACATGGTGATCACCAGAGCAATGGGAAGACACCTTAGAAGCTACCCTCATGCCAGGTTCCCGGATCATGAGGACTTACTAAGACATCCTCTACTCGACGATCACCTTTCGAGGCAAGGCAACAGTGAGGCGTACCCTAGGGGTGGTGTGTGTGAATTGTGTGTCATTTTCAATGATATTTGTCTTGTCATGTTTATTGTGATCTACGCTTGATTTTATTTAAGGCCATACATTCTTTCATGCTTTTCGTTAACAGTTATAAGTTGCGAGGAAAAGTAAATTCTAAGCTATTACAAAGGGCGCGGGTCCATATCGCCAAAATTAAACCGGACCCGATTTGACGGAAAAAATAAATAACGCAAAGTAAAAGTGCGAAGAGTAAATGTTACAAAGCTTTGGGAGAGATACATGATTAATTAAGCGAAATAAAATAAATGTACGAAATTAAACAAAAAAATATGGGCGTTGGACCCTTTTGCAAAAAATTAAAGTTAATGAGGAATTAAAATTAAAATTAAATGTTTTTTTGTTTTTTTTTTTTGGTATTTTTATGTTTTTTAAGATTTAATAGAAAAAAGAATTAATTAAAATTAACTAACCCTAATTCTAATAGTTTTTAAGTTTGTTATGAAAATATTAAAATATAACCTAAATTAAACCTAAGTTAATTTATGTACAATTTAATTATGAAAATAAAATAAGTAATATTATTATTATAAAAAAAGGGAAGATTAAAAAGGAATAAAAAGTTATTAAACCTAAATTCTATGTTTTGTGTTTTTGTTATTAAAAGAAATTAAAATTATATCCTAATTAAAACTAAATATTTACATGTGAAAATACTTATGAAAATAATTAAAATAAATATTATATTTTGCTTTTTTTCTGATTTTTTGTGTATTTTATAATTTGTAAAAAAAAAATAATTAATCAAATTAAAGCAATAAAATAAATAAAACAAAATATAAAGCAAAGTTGCAAACCAGGGGGGGGTGGAGGTCCCCAATATGGAGGTGTGGCCCAGTAGTTTGAGCCCAATATCCCTCAGGTCCCTTGACTTTTCCATCCAGCGTGTACGTGCTTTGACCAAGCTTATGGTGTACATCCAATCCCAGCCTTTGATTTGGATTTGTTGGATACGTGGATGGCTAGATGATGAAGGAACATGATGCGCTTCAATGTTGCGCCTGCATGGGAATTTACATGAAAAAATAATATGGCAATTATACAGACCTGGGGTTCGAACCCAGGTCTTGGACATTGCAAAGCACATGTACCTGCCACTGAAGCACTTGAATTATATTTACTATATAACAATTAACAAATATTATAAAAAGAAAACCAAATGTTAGTGGGCAACGCGCACGAGTTTTCAAACGCACCAACCAACTTTCGCCAACGCATCATCTTCCTCGCGTGCTTTTTCTTTTTTCTGAAACAAGAAGATATGGCAACGGTTTCAGACGCGTTGCACTAGACGGCTTTAGAAAAAATAGCGAATAGCGCTATATGGTTCATAAATTAATCGCGAGGCTTGGTCCATGTTCGTCTCAATGCGCTGAATCCAATGGTCTTAATCTCAACCTCTAATTTTGCCTTATTGTAAAAGCCCTAATTTATCCTCCTGAAAACCCTAGAATTTAAACATGGTGGAATCGAATATAACGCATAATAATTCAATCAAAACATTGGGTTAGCTTCAGAACAAGGTAATTAACATGAATCCATGAATAAAAATCACAAAGAATGTGTAAATCATGATGCACGACTCTGAAATTTTCCTTGCACAGGTACGGTTCGTTTTACCAGTTCTTGGCGTTTGGATGAATGATTCTGATTGAAATACACTCAATAGACCTTGAGCAAGCTATTGGAATCAGAATTAGGCTTTGAATCGTCCTCCAACAATGATTTCAGTTTTTTGTTTTCAAGGAATTTTTTCAAGTTTTTCAAAGGCTTTTGGGCGCAGCTTTTAGTGTATGAGCATTAGGGTTATGTTTCTGATTATGTAGTGAAGGCATTAGGTTAACAAAATTGGCCAAAATCTTTTTCATTCATTGATTTCAATATTTGATTTTCCACCATTATTTTCATATCTTTTTTCACATGTTCTTGTGCAAATCATGATCCAATTAGTCCAAATCTTTCCCTATTTAGTTGTACACGAAATCTTGAGTATCAAACATGCATAAAAAGATTGGTTAGGTCATGTTAGATATTTTTCACATATTTATATAATTTAAATGAATTAATATGAATAATAATTCAAATAAATAAATAAAAAATGAGAAAATACTTCCCTTTGGGCCAAGTGGTCGTGCACATGCTTGGAATGATGAATCATGGAAGAAAAATGGGCCCATTAGCAATTTTAGGTCATTTGAAGTAATGTTGACTTTTCAAAATATCCAAAAATTTCCCAACTTCCACAAGGCATAACTTGCTCAATTTTTAAGCTTTTCTCATGTTCTTGGACATTTTGGAAAGGTCTTTGAGTCCTCTAACCAATGCCTTTGGTCCCATGTCATTTTGATTTACCAATCTCAAGTTATGGCCTTTGACTTAAAGTCCCTTTTTGTTGACTTTTGAAAATGACCTATAATGTTGAAATTGATAACTTTTTGTGAGAGCATTTCTTGGACTTGGAATATGAAGATGAATTGTAGGAAATGTCTTTCTCTTCAAAATGAGCTTTGGATGGGATTTTTCTGATAATCCATGTGAAAGTTATTCCCTGGTCAATTTCAGTTGACTTTTTCAGCTGTCCAAATATAGTAACTTTTGCATCTTGATGATTTCTGAGCCAAATTTTGAGAATCATGATCAAGCATTGATCAAATGATGTTTGTGGCTTCAAAATGATGTGTTGACCAAAAATTTGAACTTTTGACTGCCAAATGACCATTTTGCCCCTACAGTTGACTGTAGTGCAATCTAGGGTTTTGACTGTGTAATTTTGAGCTGAATGCCTTGAAACTTGATATGAGGATACTTGACCATATTTGTAGGCATGTGAGACTTGATTGGGCCTTTGAAAACTTCATTTTCTTGATCAGACCACAAACCCTAGTTTTGACTGTATAGGAGACAGTTGGACTGTGCAACCCTTGGGGAATTTTGTGACTTGGCTTGGCAATTTCTTTGAAAATATGGGAGGGCAAGTTTTGGGGTGCAACAGTTGCCCCTGTTCAATCTTCTTAGACCTGAGGATGCAGATTGGCTGACGTGCCTTTCATAATCCGAGGGTAAAAGGTGATTGGACACTAGAGTGCCCAGAAATTTGCGCTCACATGGTAGCAGTGATGATGGGAATGGGCTTATAGATGCCATTTGGAGATTGATGGATAGGATGATGGGCTTATAGATGCCATCTGGATGTTGATTACATATGAGGTTCCTTAGCGAGAACCTGCATACCTGCAAAAGAAAATGAGTACCTGACACGTCGCAGGAGTTGGTTTTAGATGCTTGGCATAGATATGTCCTGACTGGTTACAGGAGCTGAGTCTGGAGCTTCAAACGCTGATGAATGAACCAGGGATGGTTACTGTCTTAGCATGAATGGTAAGAGAACCTTGGGCGATTTTAACTTCAACAACGCTCGCTGAGAAAAACCTTGGGTGACTTTAACTTCAACAATGCTCGTTGAGAAAAAATCTTGGGTGACTTTAACTGGGATAAGCATCAGGGAGATCTTAGGGTCGATCTGACTGAACCAGAGGAGGTTTTTTTTTGATAAGGATGTGATGAAGGAATCTGAAACGATTGCTACTCCAAATATATGATGAAGGAATCTGGGACGATTACTACCTCAGCAGGACGATGAAGGAATCTGAGACGATTGCTACTCCAAATATATGATGAAGGAATCTGGGACGATTACTACCTCAGCAGGACGATGAAGGAATCTGGGACGATTGCTACCCCAAATATATGATGAAGGAATCTGGGACGATTACTACCTCAGCAGGACGATGAAGGAATCTGAGACGATTGCTACTCCAAATATATGATGAAGGAATCTGGGACGATTACTACCTCAGCAGGACGATGAAGGAATCTGGGACGATTACTACCTCAGCAGGACGATGAAGGAATCTGAGACGATTACTACCTCAGCAGGACGATGAAGGAATCTGGGACGATTACTACTCCAAATATATGATGAAGGAATCTGGGACGATTACTACCTCAGCAGGACGATGAAGGAATCTGGGACGATTGCTACTCCAAATATATGATGAAGGAATCTGGGACGATTACTACCTCAGCAGGACGATGAAGGAATCTGGGACGATTACTACCTCAACGGGTAAAGACTTTTATCTGTTGATCGTTCTTTCCTGAAAAAGTAACGAATTAGTTGTATGCAATGTCATAATGCATGAATTGCCTGATTTTAAGATGTTCTAAAAAATAAATGAGATTGGGGTGATATGATGCGTCTATGCATGCTATAATGATGTATGTGATGTTTTATGAATGTGTTTTTCGTCTAGGAAAGTAAATCCTTGACGGGTGCCTGGAAATCACTCCTGGGCTGATGTTGAATAATAGATTTTGCTTCCGCTGGGGATGATAACTGCAAGAATACCGGTAGGAGAAGACGACTCCGTTGCGGAATAAACTTGGCAAATGGAAGATTCTGCGGGGAGAAAAGATGCTCTAGACGACCATGCTGGGAAGCAATACTCTGTGGGGATAGAGATGTTTTGCTGAATGCTGATGATAATTTGCTGGGGATACCCTTGCTGTGCTGGAAGTATTGATAGACTTTGCTGGGGTAAGAAGACTTCATCGAGGACGCTCTTTCCGTGGCTTTTGGCTGAGGATAACCCAGTTATATCCTGTTAAGGAAATAACTCTTTGAATAAAGCCGGGAGACGCGTTCGTGTTCTGCGAGGGATAAGCTTCCAGAATTTACTGGGGATAAGCTTATTGCTTGGGGGAGATGAATTCCATTTCTCCTGGGGAAACTGGATTGGACTTTTCTGGCGAAGTATTGCACTGTATTGGTTATGCTCTTCAATGGAACCTACCCTGACACCTTGGAGGATAGAACAACCAGGTTGCTTAGACCACCCTTTATTGCCCCTGTTTCTATGGGGGAGGCACTTGTGGGGTGCTGATAGTTGTTGATGGACAAACCTTCTTCTGGTAGACAGATGACAAGAAGACAGGACATAGTCGTACGCTTTGATCCCTAACTTTTGCCTGGACCGCCCTTTCGGGTTTTCAGTCCACCGGGATACCCATTTTTGCCCAAGCCGCCTTTTCAGGTTTTCGACTTGCCGGGTGTACAGATTTTTTCATTTTCATCCCTGATTTTTGCCCGAACCCTTTTGGTTCGCCGGGAAGCCCTTATTTTTGCCTAGGTGTGTCAACCTAGCGGGTCTTTGATTATGCGTAGTATTTTTTCGACTATGTCCGTTCTTAGGATGTAGGGAGTTGCCCCTGTTAGAAGTGTGTTGTCATGCCATCAGAAGGTATTTGATCAGGCAAGATTTGTTGCTGGAGTGCCCCAAGTGACTCAGGCGGAGATTTGCCCCAGGCTATTAGGCGTTTTGAGAGATTCTCTGAATTGACTTAACTGCCCCAGATGATGGACCATGATCATGTCTGTCCCTTGATTGGAAGTACTTCTGTTCACTAGGTATTCATTGCGAATTTCCCTGCTGTTCAAACAAATAGTCATATGCAAACAATGTTTTATCAAAAATGCAAAGCGCATGCCTGTCTTGAAGATTTTGAAAATGCATTCTTTTTTCATAAAACAAGTGAATGTTTGTAAAACGTGATGTCAACTCTGTATTTTACCGTAGGCCTTAAGGAGTCAGGATACCTTTCGTAACAGTATGCTTTCGAACTAACCCATGCTTCAGCTAGGACTTTTGAGGGTTGTAACGTGGCCTGGTTCACGGTTTAAGAAACAAAGGATAAAGGCTCAAATTATTTGTACCCACCCGTTCTTCGTGATGTTCTCCAAACCTAAACTCAGCTGATCATGCGTTAGACCTTGGTTGAGTCTTTGCTTTGATATACCAGCGATGGTTCGGATATTGACGGTTTATTTTGATTAGGCAGTCATTTCCTTTTTTGTTGAGGGTTTGTAGGACCTCTTTCTTTCGTTATCCCTATATTTTTTTTTTGCCTGAACTGTTTCCTTTTTGGAATTACAGTCAGCGGGATGCCCCAATTTCATAAGTCCCTTCTTATAGGTTTTGACTTCTTGGGCTTTTCGTTTATGATGATTTTTTTTATAATGACTGCCTGTTCTTTATTGATTATTCGGAACCATCACTGTCTTTCTTCGTTTTGTAAGGACTTCTTTGGTGCCATTCGTTATGCACTTGGATCAACTAAGAGACTACCCTGCCCCAGGTTATGATTAAGGGTTTTAAATTTCGAAAAGAAAAAACTCCTACTTCTTTGGCTCAGAGGGGTTGACGAGGGATTATCATCCTTATAACTCCAGTGTTTAGGAATTGAAACAATGCCTGTACCTCATCAGCGGGGTCTGTTCAAAAGCATACTGTAGATCGTGGTATCGTTTTCGTCATCCTCCCTCAAGAGGCTTAGAATTTTAGATCAAGAGTTGACATCAGAAAAAAATATGAAAATAATTTGCATTTAGTGAATACGAATATATTGTTTCAGAACAGACATATGCGATGCATTAATGAAATAACAAAGTTTGACATGAATAAAATGTTTGAACAATCAAAGAAAAATACAACTTGAACATTTGAATGAACAAAAGACATTCTCGATGATTTGGTGTAGGATCAGTGTTCAAACTCGACCTCCTTGGCGTCAATCAAATCTTGGATCTTGTTCTTCAAGGTCCAACAGTCGTCGGTGTCATGTCCAGGACTGTCAGAATGGTAGGCACATCTCACACCCGGGTTGTACTTGGGAGAGGAAGTGTCAGGATTTTGAGGAGGATCCTTTAGTGTGATCAGTTTTGCCCTCAGCAATTGCTGTAATGCCTGAGACAAAGACATGTTGATGTCAGTATACTTCCTATCTTGATGCTTTATCCTACGCCTATTGCTCTTTCTTGGTTGAACGGGCGTGGGATCAGAAATCTGGATTGCCCCTACATCATGACGACCCTTTTTACCATTTATAGCATTGGATTCTTTCTTCCCATTGTGGGGCTTTTTCTGAGCATCGGCGAGTGCGGTTTCTTGAATCTTCCCCGACTTGATACCAGCTTCAATTCTCTCCCCAGTCAAGATAAGATCTGTGAACCCAGCAGAAGAATTCCCAATCAGATGGTTGTAGAATGGACCAGACAAAGTCCCCAAGAACATGTCAACGAGCTCGCGGTCAGTCAAAGGTGGCTGCACCCTTCCAGCAAGGTCTCTCCATCTTTGTGCGTACTCCTTGAAACCTTCACTTGATCCCAATGACATACCCTGGAGTTGGGTACGTGTGGGAGCAAGGTCGGCATTGTACTGGTAATGTTTGTAAAATGCAGTGGCTAAGTCTTCCCAGGTACGGATGTTGGCTCCATTCAGTTGATAGAACCACTCGAGCTGAGTCCTCGAAAGACTCTCTTGGAAGAAATGGATCCATAAGTTTTTGTCAGCTGTATAGGGCTGGATCCTCCTTGTATAAGCCCTGAGATGCAACTTAGGACAGGATGCCCCATCGTATTTAGCAAAGGCAGGTACCTTGAATTTGCGCGGGATCACTACCCCAGAAGACAGACCTAGATCCTCGAAGTCCAGGCCAGGCACCTTTTGTATCTCCATAGCACTGAGCCGGTCTTCCAACTGTTTGTACCTGTCCTCAGCCGGAGGGTACTGTTCATCGTTGAAATCTGTCTCATTGTCGGAGACCACTGGGCTGGGAATCCTTTCTTCTTGATGACTACTTTTCCCCACAGATGGAGTTGTCCTCTCAGCTTGGTCCTGCAGGGTGTTCCCAGATCTGCGTCTAGGGCTGAACAAGACAGTCCTCTTCTTCTTCTTTTCCTTCTTCAAGAGCAGAGCCTTCAGATCTTGCTGCCCCTGGGTCAAATTCATGATCAGCCCTTGGAACTGGGCGTTCTGAGCCTGGAGGGCCTTGATGGACTGCCCAGCTGATGATTCAGGATTCATGACGATCGGCTGAAATAAACAGCGAAGAAGGGTAAGCAACCTGCAGAGAAAGGGTACCTGTTATGCAATGAGATGTATGATATGCATGCAATGTTTTCAAGGACCTCGCAGGGTAAACAGAGAAACTTGTTAGAATTGGAAACTGGCAACTTGATTGAAGGAACTTCCTGTTGTAGAGAGCCCTTCTTCAAGGATCAAAGGCTCACCATATCCAGTGGGTCATAGCCCCTGATAACCTTAGCTAGGGGATCATTCTTCAGGTGTCAAAGCTCACCATATCAAGTGGGTCATAGCCTCTGACAACCTTGGCTAGAGGAAAATAAATCCTCTTTGCCCCTTGCTGGGATAGTTGATTCACCATGACCTGCATCACAAGCCCTTGAGATCCTTGAAATGGGTTAGGATGTATGCAATGGTATGATGTTATGGTATGCATGGGGTAATGTGAGTAAGCCCTGTTATGAGTCCCAATTAAGGACTATAAACATCCCTGTAAGAAATTCAGTACACTCTGTTATGAGTCCTTATTAAGGACTATAAACAAAACCTGCAAGAAACTTGGTAGACCTTGTTATGAGTCCTAATTAAGGACTACAAACCAAAACCTGCAAAGAACTTAGTAAACTTTGTTATGAGTCCTAGTCAAGGACTATGAACAAAACCTGCAGGAAATTCAGTAAACCCTGTTATGAGCCCCAATTAAGGACTAAAACAAACCCTGCAAGAAACTCAGGTGTCAGACAACAAGCATGCAAATAGTCAAGTACGAAGGCACACAAGTCACACAAAAGAGCCCTTAGGGTTTAGGCCAGCATGGGGTCTGGGTAGTACCCTCTTGAAGTTGGTGGGTTCAACCTGTCCTAATCAAAGTAACCGGGTTCTAAGGTTCCCAATATCACGGGATTGCTTTCATTGTTCATCGTTTCGATTTAGCCACTGAACTGGCGACCGAAATATTCCAGGAAATCAATCCTCAATTGAGTGTAGTATCGAGTATCAACCAACCTCGGACTGCACCAAAGTCAGTTATCTCACTACCCTAAAGAGGCCAAGATAGTTCAATTAAGGTTCCTAAGGTCTGTTGATGCTTCACGACACCACGCGGAGGCCCCGTACTCTCCTTGACTGAACTCAAGGGTTACCGGTACACACCAAAGTGCCACATCAACGTAGCAGACTGTTTCAACCATGTCGGTATACCCCGCACAGTTCCCTCACAGCCTTGTTGCTACTTTCTAAGAAGGTATCCCCCAGATCCGGGTTTAGGATCTATAGAACTCCCAAGCAACCCACAATTTAAAGCACACAAAGCAATACAATTGAAAACATAGTTATGACCTAGCCCTAAGGTACACCCCACTTTATAAGATAGTCCCCAGCAGAGTCGCCAGTTCTGTGATCGGTGGATCTGGAACTGACTGTTTAACGCTGGTTCGCGAAATGTCGCGGTAAGCAAGAGTCGCCACCGACTTTTATTTTCTCCAAATGGAAAGGACAAAAGCACAGAAAAATTCCTTAAAGAGATTGCTCTCGGTTCGGGAGGTAGGTTATAGAAAGGGAAGGTGTTAGCACCCTTTCTATCCATGGTTATCCATGGGCTCTTAGATACTTGCTCACTTGTGTTTTCAAAAATGGTTTGTTTGCTTTTCAATGTGGGTTTTAAAAAGTTTCTTTGAAAAAATTTCAGTTCGACTCGTACGTCAGAGTGTTTGAAAAGTTTGCTTTGAAAGCTTTTGAAAATGTGTTGGTGTGAAAAGTATTTTTGTTTGAAATTAGAGCAAGTATCCATGAGTCGTCTACCTACCCTAAGGAATTCGTCTGTGTAAATGTCCTTTAAAGTAATGCCATCCCACCATTGAGAGGTAGGTAGCACCACCGTTGGAGGTGTTCGGGTCAATTCGAGGTTCGGGACATGGTGATCACCAGAGCAATGGGAAGACACCTTAGAAGCTACCCTCATGCCAGGTTCCCGGATCATGAGGACTTACTAAGACATCCTCTACTCGACGATCACCTTTCGAGGCAAGGCAACAGTGAGGCGTACCCTAGGGGTGGTGTGTGTGAATTGTGTGTCATTTTCATTGATATTTGTCTTGTCATGTTTATTGTGATCTACGCTTGATTTTATTTAAGGCCATACATTCTTTCATGCTTTTCGTTAACAGTTATAAGTTGCGAGGAAAAGTAAATTCTAAGCTATTACAAAGGGCGCGGGTCCACATCGCCAAAATTAAACCGGACCCGATTTGACGGAAAAAATAAATAACGCAAAGTAAAAGTGCGAAGAGTAAATGTTACAAAGCTTTGGGAGAGATACATGATTAATTAAGCGAAATAAAATAAATGTACGAAATTAAACAAAAAAATATGGGCGTTGGACCCTTTTGCAAAAAATTAAAGTTAATGAGGAATTAAAATTAAAATTAAATGTTTTTTTGTTTTTTTTTTTTGGTATTTTTATGTTTTTTAAGATTTAATAGAAAAAAGAATTAATTAAAATTAACTAACCCTAATTCTAATGGTTTTTAAGTTTGTTATGAAAATATTAAAATATAACCTAAATTAAACCTAAGTTAATTTATGTACAATTTAATTATGAAAATAAAATAAGTAATATTATTATTATAAAAAAAGGGAAGATTAAAAAGGAATAAAAAGTTATTAAACCTAAATTCTATGTTTTGTGTTTTTGTTATTAAAAGAAATTAAAATTATATCCTAATTAAAACTAAATATTTACATGTGAAAATACTTATGAAAATAATTAAAATAAATATTATATTTTGCTTTTTTTCTGATTTTTTGTGTATTTTATAATTTGTAAAAAAAAAATAATTAATCAAATTAAAGCAATAAAATAAATAAAACAAAATATAAAGCAAAGTTGCAAACCAGGGGGGGGTGGAGGTCCCCAATATGGAGGTGTGGCCCAGTAGTTTGAGCCCAATATCCCTCAGGTCCCTTGACTTTTCCATCCAGCGTGTACGTGCTTTGACCAAGCTTATGGTGTACATCCAATCCCAGCCTTTGATTTGGATTTGTTGGATACGTGGATGGCTAGATGATGAAGGAACATGATGCGCTTCAATGTTGCGCCTGCATGGGAATTTACATGAAAAAATAATATGGCAATTATACAGACCTGGGGTT
Source organism: Vicia faba (assembly GCA_948472305.1). Lineage (NCBI taxonomy): Eukaryota > Viridiplantae > Streptophyta > Magnoliopsida > Fabales > Fabaceae > Vicia > Vicia faba. Next base: position 265,586,443 of record OX451736.1, read on the forward strand.
CGAACCCAGGTCTTGGACATTGCAAAGCACATGTACCTGCCACTGAAGCACTTGAATTATATTTACTATATAACAATTAACAAATATTATAAAAAGAAAACCAAATGTTAGTGGGCAACGCGCGCGAGTTTTCAAACGCACCAACCAACTTTCGCCAACGCATCATCTTCCTCGCGTGCTTTTTCTTTTTTCTGAAACAAGAAGATATGGCAACGGTTTCAGACGCGTTGCACTAGACGGCTTTAGAAAAAATAGCGAATAGCGCTATATGGTTCATAAATTAATCGCGAGGCTTGGTCCATGTTCGTCTCAATGCGCTGAATCCAATGGTCTTAATCTCAACCTCTAATTTTGCCTTATTGTAAAAGCCCTAATTTATCCTCCTGAAAACCCTAGAATTTAAACATGGTGGAATCGAATATAACGCATAATAATTCAATCAAAACATTGGGTTAGCTTCAGAACAAGGTAATTAACATGAATCCATGAATAAAAATCACAAAGAATGTGTAAATCATGATGCACGACTCTGAAATTTTCCTTGCACAGGTACGGTTCGTTTTACCAGTTCTTGGCGTTTGGATGAATGATTCTGATTGAAATACACTCAATAGACCTTGAGCAAGCTATTGGAATCATAATTAGGCTTTGAATCGTCCTCCAACAATGATTTCAGTTTTTTGTTTTCAAGGAATTTTTTCAAGTTTTTCAAAGGCTTTTGGGCGCAGCTTTTAGTGTATGAGCATTAGGGTTATGTTTCTGATTATGTAGTGAAGGCATTAGGTTAACAAAATTGGCCAAAATCTTTTTCATTCATTGATTTCAATATTTGATTTTCCACCATTATTTTCATATCTTTTTTCACATGTTCTTGTGCAAATCATGATCCAATTAGTCCGAATCTTTCCCTATTTAGTTGTACACGAAATCTTGAGTATCAAACATGCATAAAAAGATTGGTTAGGTCATGTTAGATATTTTTCACATATTTATATAATTTAAATGAATTAATATGAATAATAATTCAAATAAATAAATAAAAAATGAGAAAATACTTCCCTTTGGGCCAAGTGGTCGTGCACATGCTTGGAATGATGAATCATGGAAGAAAAATGGGCCCATTAGCAATTTTAGGTCATTTGAAGTAATGTTGACTTTTCAAAATATCCAAATATTTCCCAACTTCCACAAGGCATAACTTGCTCAATTTTTAAGCTTTTCTCATGTTCTTGGACATTTTGGAAAGGTCTTTGAGTCCTCTAACCAATGCCTTTGGTCCCATGTCATTTTGATTTACCAATCTCAAGTTATGGCCTTTGACTTAAAGTCCCTTTTTGTTGACTTTTGAAAATGACCTATAATGTTGAAATTGATAACTTTTTGTGAGAGCATTTCTTGGACTTGGAATATGAAGATGAATTGTAGGAAATGTCTTTCTCTTCAAAATGAGCTTTGGATGGGATTTTTCTGATAATCCATGTGAAAGTTATGCCCTGGTCAATTTCAGTTGACTTTTTCAGCTGTCCAAATATAGTAACTTTTGCATCTTGATGATTTCTGAGCCAAATTTTGAGAATCATGATCAAGCATTGATCAAATGATGTTTGTGGCTTCAAAATGATGTGTTGACCAAAAATTTGAACTTTTGACTGCCAAATGACCATTTTGCCCCTACAGTTGACTGTAGTGCAATCTAGGGTTTTGACTGTGCAATTTTGAGCTGAATGCCTTGAAACTTGATATGAGGATGCTTGACCATATTTTTAGGCATGTGAGACTTGATTGGGCCTTTGAAAACTTCATTTTCTTGATCAGACCACAAACCCTAGTTTTGACTGTATAGGAGACAGTTGGACTGTGCAACCCTTGGGGAATTTTGTGACTTGGCTTGGCAATTTCTTTGAAAAAATGGGAGGGCAAATTTTGGGGTGCAACACATGCCAACAACCAAACACTTACAAACTCCCCCTTTGGCAAATTTTTGGCTAAAACCCCTAAACAATCAGAGATTAGAAAGCAGCAGAATTTTTAATAACATCTACCAAGTCTAATTCTACCAAAATTATCACAAAATATTCTCCCCCTCTTTAGCCATAAATAGGCTAAAGATACTTGTACTTTTAAGTTATACAGTCATCCAAAAGGAATAATATAAACACAGAGAGAAAAAATCAAAAGTCATTTGCAGCAACAGGTACCAGCAGCAAACTTGTCAACAATACATTCCATGGCACTGTTGTTCAGCTTTCCTTCCAAGGCGATCCTTTTCAAAAATACATACTTCCACCTGTTTGCATTCTCTGGATGGTGAAAGGAGATGTTGTCAATGGCAACTTCAGGGACTTTAGGCATTTTGCTCAAAGAGAGTTTCTTTCTGAGAGGAGTGTCTTCAACATCAAACTCAAATTCTGATTCCTCATCAGATTCAGAGGGTTCAGGCTCCTTCCTTTTCTTGGCTATTGGTTGTCTCAAAGGTTTTGAGAGACTACCAACAGGTACTCTAATTTTCACCTCCCCTTTCTCTTTTGACAATCCAACCTTCACAGCGTCTGCTCCAGTCTTGTTCTCAGACCTGGTTTTCTTATGAACAACATCATCAGTCTTCTCTTTGGAGAGGCTTTTGGCAGCATCCTGCTTTCCTTTTCTGTTCATCAAGCTATAGCTAGACTAGTCACTAGGATTCTATATGAGAATCACTCTGTACCTGGCATTTCTGTACCTTAGAACCAAGAATCTGCTAGTCCAAATGTTGAAATGAATCTAGATGTCACTCAGAATGTTGAGACACCTGATGACAACATTAGGAAATCTCCTAAAAACCGTGATGATCACCAGAACCCTACTGAGAAGGATGTTAAACCCCCGGTTATTGATGTTGATGAAGAATACTCTGACAATGACTTAATTGCCAATATCAACCCTAACATAGCTAGAAGGAAAATTGAAATTCTGGCAGCAGATACTCAATGTCACAGTGAATGTTATGACACCGTATCTGACACTATTTAAGATAATAAATTTAAAAAAGCTTTGAAGCACGAGTGTTTGTGTTACTTGATTAAAGCTTTGAAGCAAAGTCAAGTTAGGGTTGTGTATCACTCCAAGCTTTGAAGCACGAGTGATTGTCACTTGATTAAAGCTGTGAAGCAAAATCAAGTGTGTGTTCTGAAGAATGTCTTCATAATTTCATTAATCAATTGTTTAGTATCGCTGCTGTGATTGAGGGGGAGCGAGTAGGAACTCAGGTTTAAGTTAAACTTAGATTGAAGTTGCATTGGGTAGGTCTTAAGTGAAGGAGATAAACTGGTTGGTTTATTCCTGAATTAATATCTCTTATAGTGAATTTCCTCCCTGGCTTGGTAGCCCCCAGAGTAGGTGTTGTTACACACTGAACTGGGTAAACAATTGACTGTGTTCTTTACTGCTTTTAAATTTACTGTCTTGAAGAGTGTCAGATACGGTGTGTGATCGGTGGATCTGGAACTGACTGTTTAACGCTGGTTCGCGAAATGTCGCGGAAGCAAGAGTCGCCACCGTCTTTTATTTTCTCCAAATGGAAAGGACAAAAGCACAGAAAAATTCCTTATATAGATTGCTCTCGGTTCAGGAGGTAGATTATAGAAAGGGAAGGTGTTAGCACCCTTTCTATCCATGGTTATCCATGGGCTCTTAGATACTTGCTCATTTGTGTTTTCAAAAATGGTTTGTTTGCTTTTCAACTGTGGGTTTTAAAAAGTTTCTTTGAAAATTCCAGTTCGACTCTTGTATCGGTCCTCAAGAGTGTTTGAAAAATGCTTTCGAAAGCTTTTTGAAAAGGTGTCGGTGTGAAAAGTATTTTGAATTTTGTTTGAAATTTAGAGCAAGTATCTAGAGTCGTCTACCTACCCTAAGGAATTCCTCTGTGTAAATGTCCTTTAAAGTAGTGCCATCCCACCATTGAGAGGTAGGTAGCACCACCGTTGGAGGTGTTCGGGTCAATTCGAGGTTCGGGACATGGTGATCACCAGAGCAATGGGAAGACACCTTAGAAGCTACCCTCATGCCAGGTTCCCGGATCATGAGGACTTACAAAGACATTCTCTACTCGACGATCACCTTTCGAGGCAAGGCAACAGTGAGGCGTACCCTAGGGGTGGTGTGTGATTTGTGTGTTATATTCAGTTATTTTGTCTTGTTCATGTCAAAGTGATCTACGCGTTTGTTTTTATTTTTGACATTCATTCTTGCATGCATTTATTTAACAGTTAACAAGATGCGGAAATTAAAAGTTCCTAAGCTATTACAAAGGCGCGGGTCCACATCGCCAAAATTTCCAGGACCCGATTTGACAGAAAGTAAATAAGTAAAGTAAAGTGCGAAGAATAAGTATTTACACGGCTTTGGGAGAATTACAGAAACATTTACAAGGAAGAAATAAATAAAATGCGCGAATAGGAATTAGAATTGGAAACGAGGGCGTTGGACCCTTTTTAATGGAATTAAATTAAATTGTTAAATTAATTAAATTAAAATGAAAAAAGAAATTGTTTTTTTGATGTTTTTTGCATTTATGGTTTTAATGAGAAAGATTAATTGAAATTAAAATGCTAACCCTAATTCTAGTTGTTTTTTAGTTTATTAAGAAAATATGACAATTATCTAAAATTAAGCCTAATTAATTAATTGCAACTTGATTTATAAAAATAACTAATTAAGAATTAATAATTAATATAGTAAAATAAAAAAGGATGAAAAATACTTGAAACCCTAATTCTACCAATTTTAGGTTTTATTGAAAACATTAAGATTTAAACCTAAATTAACACTAAAATCAATTAATGATGTTTATTTACAAAATATTAAAATATTAAAAAATACTTATTTTTGTCTTTTTTCTGATTTTTATTGTTTTTATGTTTTTTTATAAAAATATTAAATTAAAGGAATTAATAAATAAAATAAATAATTGAAACAAAATAAAAAAAATAATGAAAAGAATATTGCAAACCTAGGGGGGTCTGTCCCCAAATAGGAGGTTTTTGCTTAGCAATTTGGGCCCAATTGTCCCTGGCCTTGTGGACTTTTCAGGATGCGCGTAAGTGCGTTGACTGAGGTTTACCATGCTCTTCAGATCTGGTCCCTTGGATTGGTGAGATTGGCCAAGTGGCAAGCTGGATTTGAGAGATGCATGGTGGTCTTCAAGGCATAATCTGCATGGGATTAGACTTATAGAAAAAATTATTGAAAGAGGGTGGGGACCTGGGGCTCGAACCCAGGTCATGAAGATTACCAATGCTATGCTTCACCACTGAGCTATCCAACGCGCTTTGATTATATAATATGAAACAAATAATATAACATAAAAACAATGGTCAATGGGAAATTTAGCGCGAAATTCGAATGAACCAGTCACCGCTTGCCACATACCCTTCTTCTTCCTTTGTGCCTGAAACAGAAAAAGGTTAGCAACGGTTTTGAACCGTTCCTATATACTCCATATTTCAAAATAGCGATTAGCTCGTGGTAGCTCATAAATTGAGCGCGAGGGTGGCTTTATAATCGTCCAAGCACGCTAAATCCATTCATGGCATTATGAGGTTCTAATTTTACCATATTCAAAAACCCCTAATTCGAAAGCTGAAGAACCCTAATATCCTTCAATGGTGAAATCGCATATGGGTGATAAAAATGCAATCAAACAACTGGGTTAGCTTCAGAATCAATCAAGAAACATAAATCAAACATTAAAAAGTATTAAAAACGCATGAATCATGATGCAAGCATATGAAAAATTTTCTGTACAGGCCACGATTATTCTCACGTTTCTTGGTGTTAGAGCTTATGGTTTTGATCCAAATCCCTTCCTTGAAGTCTCAGCAAGCCAATGGAATAGTTGTTTGATCTTGAAAAACCCTCAAACCTAGTTTTCAGTTTTCAACTTTTAGGCAAAAAACTCAAGTATGTTTCTTGGTCTATGGCGCAGCTGGAAGGTCCCGAGGAGTAGGGTTAGCATATGTATATATGTGTGAAGGTTTTAGGTCAAAGAAAACAAATCAAAACCTTTGCATTCATGATTTTCAAGATTTGATTCTTAAGGATCTTTTCAAATATTTCTTCATGAAGAACCATCACAATTTGCACCAATTCTTTCCACTTTTGATAGGCACGAAATCTCTAGTGAATCATGAGTCATTGTCTTGCACAAAAAGATTTAAAACATTAGGTTTAATATTTTTCACCTATTTATTTTATTTAAATGAATTATTAATAATTAAAAATCCAAATAAATAAATAAAAATGATAAAAAACTTCCCTTTGGGCCAAATGGTCGTGCACATGCCTTGGATGATGAATTGTGGAAGAAAAAGAGGCCCATTAGCATTTTTAGGTCATTTGGAGCAATGTTGACTTTTCAAAATATCCAAAAATTTCCCAATTTCTACAAGGCATAACTTTCTCAATTTTTAAGCTTTTCTCATGTTCTTGGACATTTTGGAAAGGTATTTGAGTCCTCTAACCAATGTCTTTGGTCCCATGTCATGTTTATTTACCAATCTCAAGTTATGGCCTTTGACTTAAAGTCCCTTTTTGTTGACTTTTGAAAATGACCTATAATGTTGAAATTGATAACTTTTTGTGAGAGCATTTCTTGGACTTGAAGTGTGAAGAGGAGTTGTAGGAAATGTCTTTCTCTTCAAAATGAGCTTTGGATGGAATTTTGCTGATAATCTATGTGAAAGTTATGCCCTGGTCAAGTTACAGTTGACTTTTTCAACTGTCCAAATATGGAAACTTTTGCATCTTGATGTTTTTTGAGCCAAGCTTTGAGAATCATGATCAAGCATTGATCAAATGATGTTTGTGGCTTCAAAATGAGATGTTGACCAAAAATTTGAACTTTTGACTGTCAAATGACCATTTTGCCCCTACAGTTGACTGTAGTGCAATTTGGGTTTTTGACTGTGCAATTTTGAACTGTAAGTCTTGAAACTTGGTATGAGGATGCTTGACCATGTTTGTAGGCATGTGTGACTTGATTGGACCCTTGTAAACTTCATTTTCTCTGTCAGAACCAAAACCCTAGTTTTGACTGTTAGGAGGCCCTTGAACTGTGCAACCCTTGGGGAGATTTTGAAGCATTGACTTGGCAAATTCTTGAAGAATATGGGAGGGCAAATTTTGGGGTACAACACGGTGTCATAACATTCACTGTGACATTGAGTATCTGCTGCCAGAATTTCAATTGGCATCAGAGCAGGCACCCTGCCTGTCTTACTGGGTGAGATCTAGGGATATTATTTTCTGGCGCTATGGATAAAGAAGGAGGATATGGGAACAGACCACCCATTCTGGATGGATCAAATTACGACTATTGGAAACCTCGTATGATTTCCTTCTTAAAATCACTGGACAAAAAGGCTTGGAGAGCTGCTGACAAAGGATGGAACCATCCCACCATAACTGGGAAATATGGGACAACCAGTCTGAAACCTGAGGAAGAATGGAGCAAATAAGAAGACGAGTTAGCCCTGGGTAACTCCAAAGCATTAAATGCCTTGTTCAATGAAATTGATAAAAACATATTCAGACTAGTACATCAATGTGAACTGGCCAAGGATGTTTGGGACACTCTCAAAACTACCCATGAGGGCACATCCAAAGTAAAAATGTCAAGGCTTCAGATGCTGACTACCAAATTTGAGAACCTAAGGATGATGGAAGATGAGACCATTCATGAGTTTCACATGAACATCTTGGAAATTGCCAACACCTCAGGAGCATTGGGAGAAAAGATGTCAGAAGAGAAACTGGTGAGAAAGATTCTCAGATCCTTGCCTAAAAGATTTGCAATGAAGGTGACTGCTATAGAGGAAGCTCAGGATATTTGCAACTTGAAGGTTGAGGAACTCATTGGGTCACTTCAGACCTTTGAGATGGGGATCAGTGACATTGTCGACAAGAAAAACAAGAGCATAGCACTTGTATCCAATATTGAAGATGAAAACAAGGAGGATGAAGAAGAAAATATTTCATAAGCTATAGCCATGCTTGGAAGGCAGTTCAACAAACTCATCAAGAGAATGGACCCAAATTCAAGGTCAAATGTCAAGAACATTCCCTCTGACATTAACAGATCTTATGACTCCATCAGAAGACCAAAGTCTGAAGAGAAGGGAAATCAAAGCAAAGGAATCAAATGCCATGGATGTGAAGGATATGGGCACATTCGAGCTGAATGTCCTACCTTTCTTAAGAAACAAAAGAAAGGAATGTCTGTTACTTGGTCTGATTGTGACTCAGAAAGTAATTCTGAAGAAGAATATGCCAAACTAGTTACTGCACTAACTGGTATTTGTAACTCTGATAGTGACTCTAGTGATGGGGAAGTAACATTTGAAGAACTGGCTGACTCCTACAAGAAGTTATGTATCAGAAGTGCTGAAGTCTGTCAGCAAAATGAGAGACAAAAAAAACTCATAGTAAAGTTGGAGGCTGAGAAGAAGGCATGCACTGATACTATAAGTCATCTCGAAAGTGAAGTTCAAATGCTAAACTCAAAACTTGACCAAATGACCAAATCTGTCAGGATGCTGACAAATGGAGCTGACAAATTAGAAGAAATCCTTCAGGTTGGACAAAATGTGGGAAACAAGTCTGGTCTAGGATTTATGGCATCAAAGAAATCTATTGTAGACAAGAAGAAAATCAGGCCTGATAAACAAATGTCAAAGCAGATGTCACAACAGAGCACTCAACATCGAGAACAGAGAAATATGAAGAAAAAGTATCAAAGATGGAGATGTCATCATTGTGGGAGGTTTGGTCACATAAAGCCATTCTGCTTCAGATTATATGGATATTCTAATCAGACCCCAGTTGTCAAACCTAAGTCTAACAAGGCACCATATACTCAACAGTGGAAGAAAAAGGCTGCTGCCCTGATAGCTCACACCTCTCTTAGAGTCTCTGCAAAGGAAGACTGGTACTTTGACAGTGGATGCTCTAAACACATGACTGGAATCAAGAATCTTCTCAATAATGTTAAACCTCACACTACTAGTTATGTGACTTTTGGAGATGGTGCTAGAGGAGAAATCAAAGGAGTTGGAAACTTGGACTGCCCTGGAGTTCCAAACCTAAATGAAGTATTGCTGGTAAAAGGCTTGACTGCTAATCTCATAAGTATCAGTCAATTATGTGATCTAGGATTCAAGGTCAACTTCACCAAGTCTGAATGTCTTGTAACTAATGAAAAACAAGAAGTTGTAATGAGAGGAGTCAGATCTAAAGACAACTGCTACTTATGGGAGTCTGAGAACACTAATTATTCTTCTGTGTGCTCTATTGCCAAAGAAGAAAAAGAAGTGAAACTGTGGCACCAAAAACTTGGTCATTTACATCTAAGAGGAATGAAAAGGATTATATCCATGGAGGCAGTCAGAGGGATTCCAAGGCTGCAAATTGATGAAGGGAGAGTCTGTGGTGAATGTCAGGTTGGAAAGCAGACTAGAATGTCACATCCAAAGTCAAGACATCTGACCACCTCTAAGGTGCTAGAACTTCTACATATGGATCTGATGGGACCCATGCAGGTGGAAAGTCTTGGTGGAAAAAGATATGCCTATGTTGTTGTGGATGATTTTTCCAGATTCAACTGGATTAACTTCATTAGGGAAAAGTCTGATGTATTTGAAGTATTTAAGGAACTGTGCAAAAGAATTCAAAGAGAAAAAGAAGGATGCACTGTCAGAATCAGAAGTGATCATGGCAAGGAATTTGAAAACAGTAAGTTTGATGAGTTCTGCTCCTCAGAAGGAATTAATCATGAATTCTCTTCACCCATAACTCCTCAACAAAATGGAGTTGTGGAAAGGAAAAACAGGACTATCCAGGAATCTGCCAGAGTAATGATACATGCCAAAAGACTTCCTATTCATTTTTGGGCTGAAGCTATGAATACAGCCTGTTATGTCCATAACAGGGTCACCTTGAGAAAGGGAACATCATCCACCATTTATGAACTTTAGAAAGGAAGAAAGCCTGCAGTGAAGTACTTCCATGTATTTGGAAGCAAGTGCTATATTCTGACAGATCATGAACAAAGGAGAAAGATGAACCCTAAAAGAGATGAAGGAATATTCCTAGGATACTCTACCAACAGCAGAGCTTATAGGGTATTCAATTCCAGGACCAAAGTTATGATGGAATCTATAAATGTCATAGTTGATGATTAGCATGAGGAAACAAATGTCCCATATGATGTTGAGACATTCTTTGAGACCTCAACTCAAAAGGATGATATTCCTAAAACTACTTCATTAGAATCTGAATCAAAGGAAGCTAACAAAGACCCTTCCATCAGAATTCAGAAAGATCATCCTAAGGAACTCATCATAGGATATCCTAACAGTGGAGTCATTACAAGATCTAGAGAAATCATTACAAACTCTTGCTTTGTATCTAAGATTGAACCAAGAAATGTTAAGGAGGCTTTAACTGATGAATACTGGATTGGAGCAATGCAAGATGAATTGAACAATTTCAAGCAACATGAAGTACGGGAGTTAGTTCCTAGACCAGGAGGAACAAACATCATTGGCACAAAATGGATCTACAAGAATAAATCAGATGCTGAAGGAGTTGTCACCAGGAATAAGGCAAGACTTGTTGCTCAAGGATACACTCAAATTGAAGGGGTTGATTTTAATGAGACTTTTGCTCATGTAGCCAGACTGGAATCAATCAGACTCCTATTGGGAATTGCTTGTCTCCTTAAGTTCAAGTTATTTCAGATGGATGTAAAGAGTGCCTTCCTTAATGGGTACTTAAATGAGGAAGTTTATGTGGAACAACCTAAAGGATTTGTGGATCCAAACTGCCCTGATCATGTCTACAAATTGAGGAAAGCTTTATATGGCCCGAAACAAGCTCCTAGAGCATGGTATGACAGGTTGACAAAGTTCCTCTCTGACAAAGGATACAGGAAAGGAGGCTTGGATAAAACTCTTTTTGTCAAAAATGAAGGAGGAAAGATAATGGTAGCTCAAATCTATGTTGATGACATAGTGTTTGGGGGAATGTCAGATAAAATGGTTAAACATTTTGCTGACCAGATGCAAGCTGAATTTGAAATGAGCCTCATGGGAGAATTGACCTACTTTCTTGGACTGCAAGTCACACAGATGGAAGACTCAATTTTTCTGTCTCAAAGCAAGTATGCAAAGAACATTGTCAAGAAGTTTGGGATGGGGAATGCCAGTCACAAAAGGACTCCTGCACCTACTCATTTAAAGCTGTCCAAAGATTCAAGTGGGGTTAAGGTGGACCAAAGCTTGTACAAAAGCATGATAGGAAGTCTGCTATACTTAACAGCCAGCAGACCTGACATTGCTTTTGCAGTTGGAGTATGTGCAAGATACCAGGCTGAACCCAAAGTAAGTCATATCAACCAAGTGAAAAGAATTCTGAAGTATGTGAGTGGAACCTACAACTATGGCTTGCTGTACTCTCATGGATGTGAACCAACTCTGTCTGGTTACTGTGATGCTGATTGGGCTGGAAGTGCTGATGATAGAAAGAGCACCTCTGGAGGATGTTTCTTCTTAGGAAATAATATTGTCTCTTGGTTCAGCAAGAAACAGAACTGTGTGTCTCTATCTACTGCTGAAGCTGAATACATAGCAGCTGGTAGTAGCTGTTCTCAAATGATCTGGATGAAACAAATGCTTACTAAGTATAATGTCACACAAGATGTTATGACATTGTACTGTGACAATTTGAGTACTATCAACATTTCCAAGAATCCTATTCAGCATAGCAGGACCAAGCATATTGACATTAGACATCACTTCATCAGAGATCTTGTGGAGGAGAAGACAATTAAACTGGAACATGTTGCCACTGAACTACAACTGGCTGACATTTTTACCAAGGCACTTGATGCTAATCAATTTGAAAATTTGAGGGGAAAGCTGGGTATTTGCCAACATGAAGAAATGTAGCAATTAATTTTGCTTAGAACAAGGGATAAGAGAGATATTTTAGTTAAGTCTACTCTGATTGGGCTAATCATCTGTTTCTCTATTTCTTTCCAAAATTTTAAGAAGTTGAATAGACATTCATCTAACTCCCTCCTCTCCCGTTTCTGCAACAATCTCCAATCTCTCAAACGAAGATTTCACTATCACTGTTACCTGTTTTCTAAATCACTCAACATGTTTCAACTATCCATGTCATCATCCTCTTCAAAGGCGACTGCTTCTTCCGCATCCTCTGATCGAGAACCTAGGGCAATCACAAACTGCATGGATTTTGATGTTCTGGAGATAACTCCTCTTCGTGAACTGGCAGCTGACCCCACTAAGGTCAAGAAGCTGCGAACCAGACATGCAAGAAGATCACAAGCCTCTCCATCTGGTAAATCCTCTCAACCATCATCTTCTGTTCCTCCAGAAATAGCAAATAGGGTAGGTTCTGTTTATGTTCATCAAGCTATAGCTAGACTAGTCACTAGGATTCTAAATGAGAATCACTCTGTACCTGGCATTTCTGTACCTTTGAACCAAGAATCTGCTAGTGCAAATGTTGAAATAAATCCAGATGTCACTCAGAATGTTGAGACACCTGATGACAACATTAGGAAATCTCCTGAAAAACGTGATGATCACCAGAACCCTACTGAGAAGGATGTTGAACCCCCGATTATTGATGTTGATGAAGAATACTCTGACAATGACTTAATTGCCAATATCAACCCTAACATAGCTAAAAGGATGATGAACAGAAAAGGAAAGCAGGATGCTGTCAAAAGCCTCTCCAAAGAGAAGGCTACTGAAGTTGTTCATAAGAAAACCAGGTCTGAGAACAAGACAGGAGTAGAAGCTGTGAAGGCTGGATTGTCAAAAGAGAAAGGGAAGGTGAAAACTAGAGTACCTGTTGGTAGTCTCTCAAAACCTTTGAGACAACCAATAGCAAAGAAAAGGAAGGAGCCTGAACCCTCTAAATCTGATGAGGAATCAGAATTTGAGTTTGATGTTGAAGACATTCCTCTCAGAAAGAAACTCTCTTCGAGCAAAATGACTAAAGTCCCTGAAGTTGCCATTGACAACATCTCCTTTCACCATCTAGAGAATGCAAACAGGTGGAAGTATGTATTTTTGAAAAGGATCGCCTTGGAAAGAGAGCTGAACAACAGTGCCATGGAATGTAAGGAGATCATGGATCTAATCAAGACTGCTGGTCTAATAAATACTGTGGTAAAGTTTACCAACTGCTATGAAATTCTTGTCATAGAATTCATAGTAAATTTATCTGATGGGTGTGCTGATGGAAAGTCAGCTGATTTTAAGTGTGTGTATGTGAGAGGAAGGAAGGTGAATTTCTCTCCCTCTGAAATAAACAAATTCCTAGGAAGACCTGATGATGCTTGCCTTGAGCTTGAGGTTACAGACAACCAAGTGTGTCAAACCATCACTGCAAATCAAGTCAAGAGCTGGCCCTTAAAAGGGAAGCTGAATGCAAGCAAGCTGAGCATGAAATTTGCCATTCTGCATAAAATTGGTGCAGCTAACTGGGTTCCCACCAACCATAAATCAACCATCTCCACAGGCTTGGGAAGATTTATTTATGCTGTTGGAACCAGGACAAACTTTGACTATGGCAAGTATATCTTTGATCAAACATTGAAACATGCTGGAAGCTGTGCTATTAAAGGCCCTATTGCCTTTCATTCTCTCCTGTGTGGTATAGTCCTTGCTCAGTATCCTGACATTCTAGTTGAAAAATATACTGTATGCAAAAGAGCCCCTGCTCTTGGTTTGCACTATAAGCTATTTTAGGGAACACATGTTCCTGACATTGTCATGACATCTGCTGAGACCTCAACTATCAAATCTCATTCCAAGAAAACTGATGTTATAGCCGTGTTGAAGGAAACCTGCAAAGAGCTTGATACAAGGAAAAGGACTCTTGAGGACCTGATTGCTAGACTAGAACAGGAGGAGATTGAAGGACAAAGAAGGGAAGAGGATGCTGATGAAGACCAGCTTAATGCTGAAGATAGTGCCTCCTCTGAAGATGACAGTGCTTGAAGATCAGTGTTGTTGACAAGTTTGCTGCTGGTACCTGTTGCTGCAAATGACTTTTGATTTTTTTTTCTCTGTGTTTTTATTATTCCTTTTGGATGACTGTATAACTTAAAAGTACAAGTATCTTTGGCCTATTTATGGCTAAAGAGGGGGAGAAGATTTTATGATAATTTTGGTAGAATTAGACTTGGTAGATGTTATTAAAAATTATGCTGCTTTCTAATCTCTGATTGTTTAGGGGTTTTAGCCAAAAATTTGCCAAAGGGGGAGTTTATAAGTGTTTGGTTGTTGGCATGTTTTTTGGTAAAACCAGTTGTGTGAATGTCATGACTGATGTCATAACATTCTGGGATACAAGGTACATTCTGCAGAAAAAGAATGTCATACAGGAGATGCTCAATATGAGTGTTTAGCTGATCATTATGCAATGATCATATTTATTGCATTCTACCAAAATCAGTAAACAGGATTCTTGTTGTCATAACCAATGTTAAGATATCCTGTACTGATCTAACATTTGTGCAGATTTGTTATTTCTGAAATTTTTCAGGAATCTGGTTTATACAGTCCAGATCAGATTCTCACGTGGACATTAGGTTAACTTTGCTTAACCCTAATCTGGTTGTTAAAGACCTATGACCAAGTCTTAAGGTTAACCCTAATTAACCCTAGCTATTTTCGTGGAAGCCCTAACCGAAGAATAGCTGCCTATATATTCCTCATGAAGACTGCTGGTGAAAGACACTTTTTGACAGAAGATCAATAAGAGACTGTATAGTTGTAACTACTGTGAGCCAATCAATTATCATTGTGATAAATGATTTGGAGTAGGATTTGATTGTAAGGGTTGTGTATCACTTAAAGCTTTGAAGCACGAGTGTTTGTGTTACTTGATTAAAGCTTTGAAGCAAAGTCAAGTTAGGGTTGTGTATCACTCAAAGCTTTGAAGCACGAGTGATTGTCACTTTATTAAAGCTGTGAAGCAAAATCAAGTGTGTGTTCTTAAGAATGTCTACATAATTTCATTAATAAATTGTTTAGTATCACTGCTGTGATTGAGGGGGAGTGAGTAGGAACTCAGGTTTAAGTTGAATTTAGATTGAAGTTGCATTGGGTAGGTCTTAAGTGAAGGAGATAAACTGGTTGGTTTATTCCTGAATTAATATCTCTTATAGTGAATTTCCTCCCTGGCTTGGTAGCCCCCAGAGTAGGTGTTGTTACACACTGAACTGGGTAAACAATTGACTGTGTTCTTTACTGCTTTTAAATTTACTATCTTGAAGAGTGTCAGATACGGTGTCATAACATTCACTGTGACATTGAGTATCTGCTGCCAGAATTTCAATTTTCCTTCTAGCTATGCTAGGGTTGATATTGGCAATTAAGTCATTGTCAGAGTATTCTTCATCAACATCAATAACCGGGGGTTCAACATCCTTCTCAGTAGGGTTCTGGTGATCATCACGATTTTTAGGAGATTTCCTAATGTTGTCATCAGGTGTCTCAACATTCTGAGTGACATCTGGATTCATTTCAACATTTGGACTAGCAGATTCTTGGTTCAAAGGTACAGAAATGCCAGGTACAGAGTGATTCTCATTTAGAATCCTAGTGACTAGTCTAGCTATAGCTTGATGAACATACACAGAACCTTCCCTATTTGCTATTTCTGGAGGAACAGAAGATGATGGTTGAGAGGATTTACCAGATGAAGAGGCTTGTGATCTTCTTGCATGTCTGGTTCGCAGCTTCTTGACCTTAGTGGGGTCAGCTGCCAGTTCACGAAGAGGAGTTATCTCCAAAACATCAGAATCCATGCAGTTTGTGATTGCCCTAGGTTCTCGATCAGAGGATGCAGAAGAAGTAGTCTCCTTTGAAGAGGATGATGACATGGATAGTTGAGACATTTTGAGTGATTTAGAAAGCAGGTAACAGTGATAGTGAAATCTTCATTTGAGAGATTGGAGATTATTGCAGAAACGCGAGAGGAGGGAGATATATGAATGTCTATTCAACTTCTTAAAATTTTGGAAGGAAATAGAGAAACAGATGATTAGCCCAATCAGAGTAGACTTAACTAAAATATCTCTCTCATCCCTTGTTTTAAGCAAAATTAATTGCTACATTTCTTCATGTTGGCAAATACCCAGCTTGCCCCTTAAATTTTCAAATTGATTAGCATCAAGTGCCTTGGTAAAAATGTCATCCAGTTGTAGTTCAGTGGCAACATGTTCCAGTTTAATCGTCTTCTCCTCCACAAGATCTCTGATGAAGTGATGTCTAATGTCAATATGCTTGGTCCTGCTATGCTGAATAGGATTCTTGGAAATGTTGATAGTACTCAGATTATCACAGTACAATGTCATAACATCTTGTGTGACATTATACTTAGTGAGCATCTGTTTCATCCAGATCATTTGAGAACAACTACTACCAGCTGCTATGTATTCAGCTTCAGCAGTAGATATAGACACATAGTTCTGTTTCTTGCTGAACCAAGAGACAAGATTATTTCCTAAGAAGAAACATCCTCCAGAGGTGCTCTTTCTATCATCAGCACTTCTAGCCCAATCAGTATCACAGTAACCAGTCAGAGTTGGTTCACATCCATGAGAGTACAGCAAGCCATAGTTGTAGGTTCCACTCACATACTTCAGAATTATTTTCACTTTGTTGATATGACTTACTTTGGGTTCAGCCTGGTATCTTGCACATACTCCAACTGCAAAAGCAATGTCAGGTCTGCTGGCTATTAAGTATAACAGACTTCCTATCATGCTTCTGTACAAGCTTTGGTCCACCTTAACCCCACTTGAATCTTTGGACAGCTTTAAATGAGTAGGTGCAGGAGTCCTTTTATGACTGGCATTCTCCATCCCAAACGTCTTGACAATGTCCTTTGCATACTTGCTTTGAGACAAAAAAATTGTCTTCCATTTGTGTGACTTGCAGTCCAAGAAAGTAGGTCAATTCTCCCATGAGGCTCATTTCAAATTCAGCTTGCATCTGGTCAGCAAAATGTTTAACCATTTTATCTGACATTCCCCCAAACACTATGTCATCAACATAGATTTGAGCTACCATTATCTTTCCTCCTTCATTTTTGACAAAAAGAGTTTTATCCAAGCCTCCTTTCCTGTATCCTTTGTCAGAGAGGAACTTTGTCAACCTGTCATACCATGCTCTAGGAGCTTGTTTCAGGCCATATAAAGCTTTCCTCAATTTGTAGACATGATCAGGGCAGTTTGGATCCACAAATCCTTTAGGCTGTTCCACATAAACTTCCTCATTTAAGTACCCATTAAGGAAGGCACTCTTTACATCCATCTGAAATAACTTGAACTTAAGGAGACAAGCAATTCCCAATAGGAGTCTGATTGATTCCAGTCTGGCTACAGGAGCAAAAGTCTCATCAAAATCAACCCCTTCAACTTGAGTGTATCCTTGAGCAACAAGTCTTGCCTTATTCCTGGTGACAATTCCTTCAGCATCTGATTTGTTCTTGTAGATCCATTTTGTGCCAATGATGTTTGTTCCTCCCGGTCTAGGAACTAACTCCCATACTTCATGTTGCTTGAATTGGTTCAATTCATCTTTCATTGCTCCAATCCAGTATTCATCAGTTAAAGCCTCCTTAACATTTCTTGGTTCAATCTTAGATACAAAGCAAGAGTTTGTAATGATTTCTCTAGATCTTGTAATGACTCCACTGTTAGGTTCTCCTATGATGAGTTCCTTAGGATGATCTTTCTGAATTCTGATGGAAGGGTCTTTGTTAGCTTCCTTTGATTCAGATTCTGATGAAGTAGTTTTAGGAATATCATCCTTTTGAGTTGAGGTCTCAAAGAATATCTCAACATCATATGGGACATTTGTTTCCTCATAGTAATCATCAACTATAACATTTATAGATTCCATCATAACTTTGGTCCTGGAATTGAATACCCTATAAGCTCTGCTGTTGGTAGAGTATCCTAGGAATATCCCTTCATCACTTTTAGGGTCCATCTTTCTCCTTTGTTCACGATCTGTCAGAATATAACACTTGCTTCCAAATACATGGAAGTACTTCACTGTAGGCTTTCTTCCTTTCCAAAGTTCATAAATGGTGGATGATGTTCCCTTTCTCAAGGTGACCCTGTTATGGACATAACAGGCTGTATTCATAGCTTCAGCCCAAAAATGAATAGGAAGTCTTTTGGCATGTATCATTGCTCTGGCAGATTCCTGTATAGTCATATTTTTCCTTTCCACAACTCCATTTTGTTGAGGAGTTATGGGTGAAGAGAATTCATGATTAATTTCTTCTGAGGAGCAGAACTCATCAAACTTACTATTTTCAAATTCCTTGCCATGATCACTTCTGATTCTGACAATGCATCCTTCTTTTTCTCTTTGAATTCTTTTGCACAGTTCCTTAAATACTTCAAATACATCAGGCTTTTCCCTAATAAAGTTAATCCAGGTGAATCTGGAAAAATCATCCACAACAACATAGGCATATCTTTTTCCACCAAGACTTTCCACCTGCATGGGTCCCATCAGATCCATATGTAGAAGTTCTAGCACCTTAGAGGTGGTCAGATGTCTTGACTTTGGATGTGACATTCTAGTCTGCTTTCCAACCTGACATTCACCACAGACTCTCCCTTCATCAATTTGCAGCCTTGGAATCCCTCTGACTGCCTCCATGGATATAATCCTTTTCATTCCTCTTAGATGTAAATGACCAAGTTTTTGGTGCCACAGTTTCACTTCTTTTTCTTCTTTGGCAATAGAGCACACAGAAGAATAATTAGTGTTCTCAGACTCCCATAAGTAGCAGTTGTCTTTAGATCTAACTCCTCTCATTACAACTTCTTGTTTTTCATTAGTTACAAGACATTCAGACTTGGTGAAGTTGACCTTGAATCCTAGATCACATAATTGACTGATACTTATGAGATTAGCAGTCAAGCCTTTTACCAGCAATACTTCATTTAGGTTTGGAACTCCAGGGCAGTCCAAGTTTCCAACTCCTTTGATTTGTCCTCTAGCACCATCTCCAAAAGTCACATAACTAGTAGTGTGAGGTTTAACATTATTGAGAAGATTCTTGATTCCAGTCATGTGTTTAGAGCATCCACTGTCAAAGTACCAGTCTTCCTTTGCAGAGACTCTAAGGGAGGTGTGAGCTATCAGGGCAGCAGCTTTTTTCTTCCACTGTTGAGTATATGGTGCCTTGTTAGACTTAGGTTTGACAACTGGGGTCTGATTAGAATATCCATATAATCTGAAGCAGAATGGCTTTATGTGACCAAACCTCCCACAATGATGACATCTCCATCTTTGATACTTTTTCTTCATATTTCTCTGTTCTCGATGTTGAGTGCTCTGTTGTGACATCTGCTTTGACATTTGTTTATCAGGCCTGATTTTCTTCTTGTCTACAATAGATTTCTTTGATGCCACAAATCCTAGACCAGACTTGTTTCCCACATTTTGTCCAACCTGAAGGATTTCTTCTAATTTGTCAGTTCCATTTGTCAGCATCCTGACAGATTTGGTCATTTGGTCAAGTTTTGAGTTTAGCATTTGAACTTCACTTTCGAGATGACTTATAGTATCAGTGCATGCCTTCTTCTCAGCCTCCAACTTTACTATGAGTTTTTTTGTCTCTCATTTTGCTGACAGACTTCAGCACTTCTGATACATAACTTCTTGTAGGAGTCAGCCAGTTCTTCAAATGTTACTTCCCCATCACTAGAGTCACTATCAGAGTTACAAATACCAGTTAGTGCAGTAACTAGTTTGGCATATTCTTCTTCAGAATTACTTTCTGAGTCACAATCAGACCAAGTAACAGACATTCCTTTCTTTTGTTTCTTAAGAAAGGTAGGACATTCAGCTCGAATGTGCCCATATCCTTCACATCCATGGCATTTGATTCCTTTGCTTTGATTTCCCTTCTCTTCAGACTTTGGTCTTCTGCTGGAGTCATAAGATCTGTTAATGTCAGAGGGGATGTTCTTGACATTTGACCTTGAATTTGGGTCCATTCTCTTGATGAGTTTGTTGAACTGCCTTCCAAGCATGGCTATAGCTTATGAAATATTTTCTTCTTCATCCTCCTTGTTTTCATCTTCAATATTGGATACAAGTGCTATGCTCTTGTTTTTCTTGTCGACATTGTCACTGATCCCCATCTCAAAGGTCTGAAGTGACCCAATGAGTTCCTCAACCTTCAAGTTGCAGATATCCTGAGCTTCCTCTATAGCAGTCACCTTCATTGCAAATCTTTTAGGCAAGGATCTGAGAATCTTTCTCACCAGTTTCTCTTCTGACATCTTTTCTCCCAATGCTCCTGAGGTGTTGGCAATTTCCAAGATGTTCATGTGAAACTCATGAATGGTCTCATCTTCCATCATCCTTAGGTTCTCAAATTTGGTAGTCAGCATCTGAAGCCTTGACATTTTTACTTTGGATGTGCCCTCATGGGTAGTTTTGAGAGTGTCCCAAACATCCTTGGCCAGTTCACATTGATGTACTAGTCTGAATGTGTTTCTATCAATTCCATTGAACAAGGCATTTAATGCTTTGGAGTTACCCAGGGCTAACTCATCTTCTTCTTTGCTCCATTCTTCCTCAGGTTTCAGACTGGTTGTCCCATCTTTCCCAGTTATGGTGGGATGGTTCCATCCTTTGTCAGCAGCTCTCCAAGCCTTTTTGTCCAGTGATTTTAAGAAGGCAATCATACGAGGTTTCCAGTAGTCATAATTTGATCCATCCAGAATAGGTGGTCTGTTCCCAAATCCTCCTTCTTTATCCATAGCGCCAGAAAATAATATCCCTAGATATCACCCAGTAAGACAGGTAGGGTGCCTGCTCTGATACCAATTGAAATTCTTGAAGCAGATACTCAATGTCACAGTGAATGTTATGACACCGTATCTGACACTCTTCAAGACAGTAAATTTAAAAGCAGTAAAGAACACAGTCAATTGTTTACCCAGTTCAGTGTGTAACAACACCTACTCTGGGGGATACCAAGCCAGGGAGGAAATTCACTATAAGAGATATTAATTCAGGAATAAACCAACCAGTTTATCTCCTTCACTTAAGACCTACCCAATGCAACTTCAATCTAAGTTCAACTTAAACCTGAGTTCCTACTCACTCCCCCTCAATCACAGCAATGATACTAAACAATTGATTAATGAAATTATGAAGACACTCTTCAGAACACACACTTGATTTTGCTTCACAACTTTAATCAAGTGACAATCACTCGTGCTTCAAAGCTTGGAGTGATACACAACCCTAACTTGACTTTGCTTCAAAGCTTTAATCAAGTAACACAACCACTCGTGCTTCAAAGCTTTGAGTGATACACAACCCTTACAATCAAATCCTACTCCAAATCACTTATCATAATGATAATTGATTCGCTCACAGTAGTTACAACTATACAGTCCCTTATTGATCTTTTGTCAAAAAGTGTGCTTCACCAACAGTCTTCATGAGGAATATATAGGTAGCTATTCTTCGGTTAGGGCTTCCACGAAAATAGCTAGGGTTACTTAGGGTTAACCTCAAGACTTGGTCATAGATCTTTAACAACCAGATTAGGGTTAAGCAAAGTTAACCTAATGTCCACGTGAGAATCTGATCTGGACTGTATAAACCAGATTCCTGAAAATTCTCAGAAATAACAAATCTGCACAAATGTTAGATCAGTACAGGATGTCTTAACATTGGTTATGACAACAAGAATCCTGTTTACTGATTTTGGTAGAATGCAATAAATATGATCATTGCATAATGATCAGCTAAACACTCATATTGAGCAGCTCCTGTATGACATTCTTTTTCTGCAGAATGTACCTTGTATCCCAGAATGTTATGACATCAGTCATGACATTCACACAACTGGTTTTACCAAAAAGCATGCCAACAACCAAACACTTACAACTATGGTGTACTGGGTCGTTATCTGACGCACCAGACAGAGAAGTGAGCTGAGGCTCAGCGCTTCTGAGATAGATTTGCTGGAGAACCTTCATCCCCGCACTTCGGGAGATACACGTTGTGATACAGTGGCAGAACCGAATGTTATACTAGTTTGCGTTTTGTATTCGCAAATGTCGCGGTAAGGAAGAGTCGCCACCGACTTTTATTTCATCCAACAAAGGAAAAGGAAAAAAGAACAGAAAAAACCTTTTTTCAAGATATTTCTGAGTACAGAGGGGGGGGGGGTAGATTATAGAAAGGTAAGGTGTTAGCACCCTTTCTATCTGTGGTTTTCCACGGGCTCTTAGGTACTTGCTCATTTTTTAAATTGCTTGTGTGTGCTTGTTTTGAAAAGTTTTGCTTTCTTCGTGATAACCCTTGTATCGGTCCTAAAGAGTGTGACGAAGTTGTTTTGAAAACTGTTTTTGAAAAGTGTTAGTGTGAAAAGTTTTTTTTTGAGCAAGTACTTAAGATTTCTACCAACTCGAAAAAAGTATGTTCGTTTTCATCTCCTTTAGACAACACTATCCTACTATTAAGGAGTAGGTAGCTCCGTCGTTGGATTTTTAAATGGACGTTCGAAGGGACGAAATGGTCTCTGAAGGAAACAAGTAAAGATGCCTTAGCATTTCGAAGGGACTATCATCATAAGATCAATTCGTAGGCAACTCGAGGGACAAGTAGGGACTATGATCTTTATGATGATTTTAAATTGCGGGCCATTGCTAAGTGTTGTACCCAAAAATTTTCCCTCTCACTTTACTCAATATATGTTCATTGAGATACTCAACTTGCTCAAGGATGCCCAAGACTTGACCAGACAAACTCCTCCCTAAAGCAATGAACCTCCAATTAGGGTTTCCATTTTCATCAATATGGGTGAACTCCAAAGACCTAATATGATCTCCGTAGTCCTAATATGTCCTCAAGACCCTCCATGTCAAGTTTCAAGCTTTTCACAAGAAGTTTGCTCAGTCAACTGCTCAGATGCTTGAGAATCGACGGTTTTAGGTCAAAAGTCAACTGTGGCTCACATACAGTCAAACTTCAAGATTTTTGGTCAACATCAACACTTTGAAGTTATATTCATCATTTGATCAAGGTTTTATCACAGTTCCTTAGGGAATGCTCCTAATTCATCAAAAATTCAAAAGTTGCTAAATTAGGGTTTCTCAAGAAAAGTCAACCAAACTTTGACCAAGCATAACTTTCTCATACTTCATCAGAAATTTCTCATCCAAGGCTCATTTTGAAAGGAGTTCAATTTCCTACAACTCATCTTCATCCCTCATGTTAAATAAATGCACCCATAAAAATATATGAATTTCTACATTATAGGTCCTTTTGAAAAGTCAACAAAAACACTTTTTGGGTCAAAGCTTCTTACATGAACATGGAGGTCCCAATTGAAATGAGACAAAAACGGTTGTTTAGGGGACATCCTAAGATTTCTAAAAAGTCAAAGAACACCTCTCTATGGTTAAAATTGGAAGAGTTATGCATTGTCAAAGTTAACCATTTTTGGAAAATTGCCAAAAGTCAAATGTGCTCACAAATGCATTTTTTGCCAAATAGGCCCAACTTTTTAAGCTTGCACCTCACTT
The DNA here is from genome assembly GCA_948472305.1 of Vicia faba. NCBI lineage: Eukaryota > Viridiplantae > Streptophyta > Magnoliopsida > Fabales > Fabaceae > Vicia > Vicia faba. Next base: position 265,610,102 of record OX451736.1, read on the forward strand.
CCAACATGATCCACGACCCAAACACTCTACCACATATTATTTACTTTATTTATTTAATTTATTTTGATTTTTTATCATTTAAAAAGTCAAATCAAATAAATGATATAAAATATGGAAGATTTGTTTTTAATTTGATTTTGAATGAAATTATAATGTAAATATGCTGTCAAACCAAATCAAATCATGCCAAGGGTGATTGGGATGAAAATGGTATGATTCGGCTTAATATAGAAAGAAATAATGCAAAGATGGAATTAAATAAAATCTTGATAATTGGCAAAGATATGCATGTTTTTTGTTAACCTAATATAGTCTACTACATATACACAACAAATGCAAGGCACAAGAAGAATAAATATCGTGTGAAACGGCCAAGAACATAGTGCACTTTTGTCAAAAAAATCTCAGATCAAATTCCATACTATAGCCATCCTCAAGGATATTTAAGGGTTGCAACACTTTCCTGGAAATCTACTAAAGCTAACTGCACCTTTTGCACGCACCAAAACACCTTGAATCGTAAAATCTGCAAGCCTGTTATCCAACTATTTTTGATTTTTGATTACGTGCATACATGCTTTTTTGATGAAATTCAATCATACATTCTTGTTTATTACAAAGTCTTGATGCTTGCTGGATCGTTTAATTGAGTTTTAAGTGCAGGAATCACGATTTGCCATTCTTAAGGTTTCTGAGTTCGTTTTAGGGCTTCCTTCTACAGGCAAAATTAGGGCTAGGCATGGACACCATGATGTTCAGGGCTTCAAGCCCAGTTGATTCATGGTCTTCAATGAAATTTATATTGCTTGTGCTAGATTTTTGAATAACGCAAGGTTGTAGTTACAGGCATGAGACCGTAGGTAAAAGTCCCTAGGCTAAAACGAAAGCCAGCGGAGGAAGACGAAGGCGTGTCACAACCTGGTTGGCTCATTTGAAATTGCACGCATTTTCATTTACACTGGCTTTCTTTTATATATAATATATTATTATTGTTACATATATGAATGACTTGACAACTTATTTGGTGTTGATGCGCGTTGGTAAAGGAGAGGACCTGGGTTCGAATCCCAGGTCCAATGTTTTTCTATTTTCCAAACGAATTCTTGTGGATCCAGCGTTTGCAGGCTATAGAAGTGCACCATACAACTTCACACCATCATCACCAGATCATGCATCACTCAGATCTAATGCTCTTGGATGCAGTCCCATGGTGGACGTCCCCAATCCAGTAACGACAGATCTAACACTTGCAATGGGCCAAGCGGATCTGGGCCTTGGCAAATTCAACAAACACCACTCCAGTTTGGGTTTCACACCCCCTCAGGCCCATTTTTATAACCTTTTCATTCTTTTTAATTAATTTATATTATTTTGTTTATTCATTATTTAGTTTAATCATTTTTTTAATCAATTTTTTTTCATAAAATCATAAAATCAAAACCACAAAGATAGAACTTAGTTTTCTTTTTTTTAATAAATTAATTTTTGTAAATAAATTAATTTCATCAACTTTAATTTACTTTTCATTAATTAAAATTAATTAGAAAAGTTAGGTTAAATTCAAATCTTTTTTTTCATAAAAAAAATCCAAAGAAATATTTTTAATGAGCAAATTAGTTTTTTTTAGGGTTTTGAACCTTTTTCCAGCTTTAATTCTCGCGCGTTATTATTTTTCCATACAATTATTTTATTTTTTATTGATATAACTGTGCCCGGTTTGTAATAGCTTAATTAGGGTTTTATTTTCACATTTTACTTTCAGTCAATTCTTTATGTATCTACCCCAAAGCCTTGTAATAGCATAGGAATTTTACTTTCTCGCTTTAATATTTTGTATGCTTGTATATAATTGGTAGCAACCTGGACGTGTATGATTAATGAATCAATCGTAGATCACTAAACTGCAAGATAAATATAACTGAAAAAAGTACACTGCTGCACATGTTGACTCCTAGGGTTTACTCCACTCGGTTGTATCAGAAATAATGGTCGTGTCCCTCGAATGTAGGGATACCTTAGCAATGACCCACGATTCAAAGTCGTCAAAAAGATCATAGTCCCTACTTGTCCCTCGAGTTGCCTATGAATTGATCTTATGATGATAGTCCCTTCGAAATGCTAAGGTATCTCTACTTGTTGCCTTCAGAGATATTTTCGTCCCTTCGAACGTCCCTTTAAAATTCCAACGACGGTGCTACCTATTCCTTAATAATAGGATAACGTTGTCTAAAGGAAAACAAACAGACTTTTTTCGAGTATGTAGATTAGTTCCTAGGTACTTGCTCAAACAAAACTTTTCACACAAACACTTTTTCAAAAGAATTTTCAAAACAACTTCGTCAGACTCTTGAGGACCGATACAAGGGTTATCACGAAGTAAACAAAACTTTTCAAAACAAGCACACAAAAGAAATGTTAAAAATGAGCAAGTACCCAAGAGCCCGTAGAAAACCACGGATAGAAAGGGTGCTAACACTTTCCCTTTCTATAATCTACCCCCCGTACTCAAAAACATCTCGAAAAAGGTTTTTTATGTTCTTTTTCCTTTTCCTTTGTTAGATGAAATAAAAGTCGGTGGCGACTCTTGCTTACCGCGACATTTGCGAATACAAAATGCAAACTAGTATAATATTCGGTTCTGCCACCGTATCACAGAACTGGCGACTCTGCTGGGGAGATAAAATAAGTGGGGTACACCTTAGGATCTAGGTCATTTTAAAATTGATTTCTTGTTTTGCCTTGCCTACTTTATATTCAAGGGTTTTGTTTGGGTATTATTAAAGATCCTACACCTGGATCTGGGGAAACTTTTTAGGTAAACAACAATAGATCGTGGAGACTGTACAACATAGACCGATATGGTTTAAGCGATGGTTATGTTGGTGTGACACTTTGGTTGGTACCGGTATCCTTCGTGTGGAAACAAGGAGAATACGGGGCCTCCGCGTGGTGTCGTGAAGCACTAGCGGACCTTAGAACCTTAGTTGAACAAACTTGGCCATTAGAAAGTAGTGAGATATCCAACCTCGGTATAAATCTGAGGATTGGTTGATACTCGAAGCTACACTCATTGAGATCAGACTTTCGGGATATTTCGGCCGCAAGAAAAGATTGCTTGAGCTGAAACAATGCCCGATAAAGGATGATCAGTGATATTGAGAATATTTAGAACTCAGTTACTTTTCTAAGACAGGTTTGAAACCAACTAAACTTCAAGAGGGTACTTACCTTTAACCTCATGCAAGCATTTGAACCTAAGGTCTATTTTGTGTTTTGCTTATATGTGATTTATTCTGTTTGAACATGACCTCATGCATCATAAAATAACATCCATTCTTATTACACTAACCATTTCAAGAACCAAGGGAATTTATCTTTGTTCTGTTTTGCAGATCATGGCTTTCGCTCGTAGAAACACTATCTGAATCAGCTTTGTGAAAATACCTTCCCAACTCAAGGAGCTAGTATCAAAGGTCCCTGAAACTTCTGCGTTCACTAAGAGACATGGTCGAATTCTCAACCTGGTTACTTCAAACTTTGATGAAAAGATGATGAGTGTACTCTTTCAGTTCTTTGATCCCAAGAAACACTGCTTCACCTTTCCAGACTATCAGTTGGTTCCTACCATGGAAGAGTTCTCTCAGTTATTGGATATACCCATTCTTGAACAGTTGCCTTTCACAGGTCTGGAAGAAGTTCCTAAGCCAGAATTCATTGCCTCAGCCTTGCATCTGAAACGAGCCGATGTGGTATCCAATTGGGAAACAAGAAGTGGAGTCAAGGGTTTTCTAGCCAAGTTCCTGATAGACAAGGCCCAGCTGTTTTGGGATGATATGGATTTTCAGGCTTTTGAGGAGGTCTTGTCCCTTCTAATCTATGGGTTAGTAATATTCCCTAATCCAAACTTATTCATAGATGTGTGTTGTACCCCAAAATTTTCCTTCTCATTTTACTCAATACATGTCCATTGAGATCTTCAATTTGCTCAAGGTTACCCAAGAGTGGACCGGAAAAACTCTCTCCTAAGGCAGTATACCTCAAATTAGGGTTTCCATTTTCATCAAGATGGGTGAACCACAAAGGCCTAATATCCTATCCATGGTCTTAATATGTTCTCAAGACCATACATGTCAAGTTTCATGCCTTGCACAAGAAGTTTGCTCAGTCAACTGCTCAGATGCTTGAGAATCGACTATATTAAGTCAAAATTCAACTGTGACCCACATACAGTCAAACTTCAAGATTTTTGGTCAACATTAACATTTTTAAGTGACTTTCATCATTTAATCAAGGGATGACAATGATTCCCCAAGGAATTCTCCAAATTCATCAAAACCCAAAAGTTGCTAAATTAGGGTTTCTCAATAAAAGTCAACCAAACTTTGACCAAGCATAACTTCCACATGCTTTATCAAAATTTTTTCATCCAAAGCTCATTTTGAATAGTATGAAGTTCCATACAATTCATATTCATCTCACAAGTTCAAAATATGCACTCATAAAAAGATATGAATTTCTACATTATGGGTCCTTTTGAAAAGTCAACAAAAACACCTTTTGGGTCAAAGCTTCTTACATGAACATGGAAGAATCAATTGAGATGAGACTAAAAGGGTTGCTTAGGGGACATCCTAATATTTCCAAAAAGTCAAGGAACACCCCTCTAGGGTTAAAATTGGAAGAGATATGCTTTGTCAAAGTTGACCTTTTTTTCAAAATTGCCAAAAGTCAAATATGCTCAAAAATGCATTTTTTGCTAAATAGGCCTAACTTTCTATGCTTGCACCTCACTTATAATGTGGTCCACGACTAAAATATTCATCCACACATTATTTTCTTCATTTTTCAATTTATTTTGATTTTTTATTAATTAAAAATTTAATTAAATCAAATAATTGATGAATAATAGCAAAGATATGATTTAATTTGGTTTTTGGACAGGTTGGCAATCAAAGTAGGCTGAGTTATCAAGGCCAAAACGAATCAAGCATAATTGGTACAAGAAAGGGATGGTTTGGATCAAAATAGCAAGTTTACATGTAGCTTGAAAATCAAATAAAATCTCCCATAATTGCCAAGATTCAATCCAAGTTTGTAACCCTAATTCATTCCTAGATATATATTGGACGTATACAAAGCAAAAAAACAAGGTTTTGCAGGCGTGAACAAGAAGAACAAAACTTGAAATTTTCAAAGAAAAGTGCAGATCCAATCTTGCTCCATAGGCCGTTTCAAGCGTTTCTAACGATCAAATAATCTCCATAGGCACTCACTGAACCTGTAGCAAGCATTTGCAAGGCTTGAAACATCCAGAAACGCATGCAATCACTCTCACGGTTTGCTTGTGTTTTCCAAATCAATTATTGAATTTCTTACATCATTAGCATGTTTAAGTTATATATTTGTGATCCTCATCGTGTTTGCAAGCTAACTGGATAACTTAATTGCATTTTTGAAGCCTATATCTATACTTTCCATTGTTAGGGTTTCCATAAACGTTTTGGGGTTTTTGGCTACAGGAAAAATTAGACCACAAGCTGGATATTGAGATGACCGGGACATCATGACCGGTCGAACCATGGTCTTCAATTCCATTTATATTGTGTTTTGTGAATTTTTGAATTGCACAGGTTTGTAGTTACAGACCTTTGTCCGTAGGTAAAGGTATAAGCACCTAAGGCGACGGAGAAAGGTAGAAGAAGGTTAGGTTTCAGCCAGCCATTCCCCATTTGAATCTCGCGCGCTTTCTTTTCAGTTAACCACGTTTTTATATATTATATTTTATTCTTATATTATTAACAAACAAGCCAATTAGCCCAGTGGTGAGGCGTGTTGTTGGTGAGCATAAGGACCTGGGTTTGATCCCAGGTCCCAGCAAAATTATTTTCAAATTTTCCATTTGCAGATCCTGTGTATCACCGGCCCAAATGTCTACCATATGCCATCACCTTTCAACCACTGGATGCATCGCTCAGCCAGATCCAATGCTTGCCAGTGAGGGACTATGATACACCCTCAAGTCAATGCTATAAGAGATCAGACGATGACTGGGCTTGGAGCATTTTTGGGCCTAGAGAATTCTGATTGGCACCCCCCCTTTGCTAGCATACAGGCCCAGTTTGCATTTTCTTTCTATTTCCTTTTTTTAATTTCTTGAATTAATTTATTTAATGAATTTAATTAATTAACACAAAATTATTTTTTTCATAAAAATCACAAAAATACATAATTAAATATTTATTCAAATTAATATTTTTTTTAAAAATAAATTAGGTTAATTAGTTTATTTGTTTATTTTGTTTCAATTAAGATTAAATAGAAACTAGGTTTTAATTTTACAATTAAATTTCTTTTCTCAAATAAAAACCAAAAAATACACAAAATCTTTTTTTTACAAAATATTTTATTTTCTTGAAATTATTTAATTTAGCTAGATTAGGTTAATTTCAACTTCTTTTTTGTAATTAAAAATAATTAGAATTAGGGTTTTATTGTACATAATTTTATTAGTTCTTTTCTCAAAAAATAACTTAAACATTTTCTAGTCAGATTTTTAGGGTTTTCAATTTCTCCTCGCATTTAATTTTTCGCGCGCATTTTTAATTTGTTTTATTATTATTGTACCTGTTTCGAGCTCGTAATAGTTTTAATTAGGGTTTTAAGCTTCAACCTTTTTATTTTTCAGTCGAGACAATTATGTAACTGTCAAAGCCTTGTAATAGCTAGGTTTATTTTCCGCACTTTAAATTCCTGCAAATATTTAACTGTCTAGATGTATGCTAATAGGATTGTATGGCAAGAATATCTGGAAATTTAAATGGTAGATCACCTAATGTGCAAAGATTAAATAACTGAAAAAATTCATATGCACATATTCACTCACAAGGTTTACTTCACTTCGGTTGCCTTCGGTAAACAATCATTAAGCATAGGAGATTTTAGTGGTTGCCCTCCAGTCTAAAAGATCAAAGTGTCCCATTCGAATGTTGCCTCGGAAATGTTGCCTCGAAAAGATGTTAAGACTATAGGGTTACTACTAAAGTCTTCTAACTGCTGCTTTAGTGATTGTACTTGTCCCTTTCGAATGTCCCTTACAACTCCAATGACGGTGCTACCTACTCCTTAATAGTAGGATAGCACTGTTTAAAGGAAATGAGAACGAACAATCTTTTTTCGAGTAGGTAGAATCTTAAGTACTTGCTCAATAAAAAACTTTTCACACAAACACCTTTCAAAACAAATTTTCAAAACAAACTTCGTCACACTCTTGAGGACTGATACAAGGGTTATCACGAAGTAAAACATTTTAAAAACAAGCACACACAAGCAATTTCAAAAATGAGCAAGTACCTAAGAGCATATGGAAAACCATGGATAGAAAGGGTGCTAACACCTTCCCTTTCTATAATCTACCCCCCGTACTCAGAATATCTCGAAAAAATGTTTTTTTTGTTCTTTTTCCTTTTCCATGATTGGATGAAATAAAAGTCGGTGGTGACTCTTGCTTACCACGACATTTTGCGAATGAAAATGCAAAATGCAAACCAGTATTAATAGTCAGTTCTGCCACCGTATCATAATGTGAATGCTATCAAGATCTTCCTCTCTCGCAACCCCGTGCCTACCTTGCTCGGGGATATTTTGCACGCTCTCCATACTCGTACCATGAAGAGAAGAGGGGTTCTTATGTGTTGTATGCCATTGCTTTCGAGGTGGTTTATTTCTCACCTCCCTAAGTCCGTACTGAAGAATGAAGAAGGTTTGGGTTGGTCACAAAGGATAATGTCACTCGCTCACACGAATATTCTCTGGTGTTCTTGAGCTATGGGAGACAATACAATTATTGACGGCTATGGGGAGTACCCTAATGTCCCATTACTTGGCATCAGAGGGGGGTATAACCTACAATCCTTGTTTAGCTCTGCGACAATTTGGTTACGCTCGAAGAGATGGTCCCCAGGAGTTACTTATCGAGGGCATTGCATTTAAATATGAGGATGATGTTCAAGGGTATCGCCAGAGGTTCATACGAGCTTGGAGCATGGTAAACAGATCTGGCACCAAGGCTTTGGGGCCAAAAGCATCCATTCCTATGGAACCTTATCTCCAATGGGTACGAGATCGCGCCCAGAAACTTAAGATGCCCTACATGGCCGTTTTACCAATAATTATGGAGCCCACTACTGAAGGAGGTATTCCCTACACGGTTCTCTATCCTGATATGCCCACTGACCTTGGAGAATTACAGATATCTTGGATTCAGTTGAAGGAAGAGCGTGATACTTACAAGGATAAGTTCTATGCCCAGAAGGGGAAGGTTTTAGAGCTCACAAAGCAGCTCCATGAGGAAAGAGGACTTAATGTCTATCTCGGCACAAAGAGGAAGCATCCATGGGATTTTGATTTTTTCTAGTTTTTAGAATTGTTTTTAATTGTAACGCCTAAAAGGCAATTGAACTTTGAATTCTACTAATAAAATCTTTGCTTCATTTTGGTTCGCAAATTTGAATTTCCCAAAGTCTTTGAAATCATTTCATACGTATCCCATTCATAGCATTGCATGTACATGTACCATTATAGGTTTCTCATCTTCTTCGCTGTTTATTTAAGCAGAAATATCTTCTGAACAAAGCATCAAGGATCTTCAGGCACAAAACGCCCAGTTCCAGCAGATGTTCATAAATCTGGCAAAAGGGCAGGAGGATCTGAAAGCCCTCGTCCTGAAAGAGAAAAAGAAAAAGAAGAAGGATGTCGATATTCTAAATATGGGCAGAAGGTTTAGAGGGTCGTTGAAGCAACAAGTCGATCTGACCTCTTCATCCAAAGAAGGGGAGAATCAAGAAGAAGAGACAAGGGAGAAGGACCCAAGTCCTGAAGTTTCGGACAATGATACCGATTACAATGATGAGCAGTATCCTCCTACTGAGGATAAATACAAGCAGTTGGAAGATCGTCTGAGTTCTATGAAAATCCAGAGGATACCCGGGTTGGATTTCGAAGAATTGAGATTGGTGTCGGGAGTGGTCATCCCGCAGAAGTTCAAGGCTCCAATTTTTGCAAAGTATGATGGGGTGTCTTGCCCAAAAATCCATCTCCGCTCTTACGTCAAAAAGATCCAGCCCCATATCACTGATAGAAATTTGTGGGTTCACTTATTTCAAGATAGTCTGTCAGGGACTCATCTTGAATGGTTCTACCAACTGGAGAGAGCCAATGTCCAAAATTGGGAAGATCTGGCTGCTGATTTTTATAAGCAGTACCAATACAACGCCGACCTTGCTCCTACTCGTACTCAACTCCAGAGTATCTCCATGGGTGCAAGTGAAGGCTTTAAGGACTATGCACAGAAGTGCAGAGAATTGGCTGGAAGAGTCCAACCCCCATTGTCTGATAGGGAGTTGGTTGATATGTTTCTGGAGACGCTATCTAGTCCATTCTTTAATCATTTGATCGGAAGCTCGTCAGCTGGTTTCACCAAGCTGATCCTAAATGGAGAGAGAGTAGAAGTTGGGATTCAGAGCGAAAAGATACAGAAGGATGCCTCTTCGAGTTCGATAAAGAAGCCTTTTGCTGGTAAGAAGGAAGCTAGTGCCATCTATAGCCCGAGGGGCCAAATCAGAGTTGAACATCGTCAGACGGTAAGTGTCGTAATGATACCTAGGCCTGCGGCTGCTCCACAATGAAAAAATCAACAAAGGGTGGAAAGAACACAACAGCAGTTTACCCGAATCAACATAACGTTGGCTGAAGTTCTACCCCATCTGTTGAGATCCAACTTGGCGATCTTGAAAGAGGCTCCCAAGAATCTGAACACCACATCTCCCCGATATAATCCAAATGCTCAGTGTGCCTATCATTCTGAGAGTCCTGGCCACGATACCAGCGGCTGCTGGGCTCTAAGAAATAAGGTATAGGATCTGATCGAAGCCAAGGAAATTGAGTTTGATGCTCTGGAAAAGCCCAATGTCATAACTGCTCCCATGCCTAAGCACGATCGTGGAGTTAATACTGTTGATACCGACTTGTTTGTGACCTTGGTGGATGAAGTTTCTACTCCTCTCATGAATGTGAAGAATAATTTGTTGTTGGCCGATTTATTTCCGGGTTGTGGTGAAGGTTGCCACATGCGTTCATCTCTGCCTTCTGGTTTCCGTTTGCTGAAGTCAGGTGTTCAGCGCCTGATGGACAACAAAGAAATTTTGTTCGAGAAAATTTTGATTCCTGTTTTTCCATCTGAAGACGTTGCTATTATAACCATTTCTGCCAACCCTTCCAAGGTCTCCTCGAGAAGACCTGTTAGGATTACATCTGTTCCAAGAATCGCTCCGCTAATAATCACTGTTCCTGGTCCTGTCCGTATGCCTCGGACAAAGCTGTCCCCTGGCATTATGGTGCCGATGTGTACTATCATGGCATCAAACAAGATATGAAAAATGAAGAGGCTGATCTGATATTAGTTACATTGTCAAGACCAGCAAGGTTACCCGAAGTGGAAGGGTTTTCTCTCCCGAGATTTCCCTGAAGACTGTCAACAGGCCTATTGTCATTTTGTCTGTTGTTCCTGTTGGTAAATCAACCACTGCTCATATTCTTACTCCAATTATTACCCCTGCCGGAAAATCGTCTGGTACCTGCGACAAAGAAGTTATAGGTGAGCCTGCCCGGATGGAGGCACCTAGAAAAATTGTCGTGGAAGCCTCTAAGCAAGAGATAGAGGAAATACTGAAAATAATTAAAAAGAGCGACTACAATGTGGTCGAGCAGCTGGGGAAGACTCCCTCAAAGATATCCATGTTGTCTCTGCTGTTGTGTTCCGAAGCCCATGCGAAGGCTCTGATTGCATTCCTCAAGACTGCGCATGTGCCGCATGAGACCTCAGCTGATCAATTCAAAGATTGCGTGGCTAGCCTGACTGTTGATAATGGGCTGGGTTTTTCAGATGCAGACTTGACACCAAAGGGGAGGAAGCATAATGATGCTCTGCATGTCTCAATTGAATGCAGGGGCACCACTATGGCTCATTTGCCTAAGAAGGCATTGGATCGGTTAGACTATGAGGGCTTGACTTTAAAGCCTAGTAACATTGTGGTGAGGGCTTTCGATGGATCAAAGAGAATGGTGCATGGGGAAGTGGACATCCCCGTCAAAGTAGGTTCCCAGACCTTTGAGTCCACTTTCTATGTAATGGACATCCGACCGTTGTACTCTTGTTTGCTGGGTCGTCCTTGGATATATGAAGCTGGGGCAGTTACTTCTACACTGCACCAAATGCTGAAGTATCCAGTAAAAGGGAAGATTGTCACTGTCCATGGTGAGGAGGAGTATATGGTGAGCCACCTCAATTCCTTCAGGTATGTAGAGATGGACGGGGAATTCATAGAGACTCCTTGCCAGAACTTTGAAGAGGTTTCCCAGATCTTGGCATCAGCTGAAACTACTACTAACAAACCTCCTTTGAATATGGCTTCCCTCAAAGACACCAGAGCAGTGGTTGAAAAAGGTGGGTGTACCAACTAGGGACAACTCCCTGATTTTACTCATAAAACAGACAAGTGTGGTTTGGGCTTTACTCCAGGAGCTCAAAGGGTTGTTCGACGAGCTCGGGCTGGAGGACCTCCCCTACGCATCAGCAATCGGGGAATTAATGTTATTGAAGACATCGAGGAAGACTCAGACATTGACAGCTGGATCTACCCAACTACCAACGGTGGATCGAGTAACTGGACGGCTAGGGACCTTATACCAGTTTCTTTTATTCCGCAGTAATTTGTCTTACTTGTTTTGAGATTTGTAATAAACAATTTAAAACTCTACGACCTTGCGCCTTGCCTGAGGCACATTGGCTTTGCTTGTGAGGGCTCTTATTTGTCATTTCATATATCATTAATAAAGCATTAAACGTTCCTTGCATACAAATTTTACGCTCTCTGTTTTTCTTTTCTGTTTTCACTTTATCAAAACAGCTATGCTCTTACACACACTCACGTATCATAATGCAGATCCATATCCACTCTAGATCCCATTGATAACAGCTCTGCTACTGCCAGTTATGACTTCAAAAATCTGATCAACCAAGCCGAAGATGGAGCTGAGGGTGATTGTGAGGTGCCGGGAGAACTTGCTAGACTATTACAGCAAGAAGAAAGGGCTATACAGCCTCATGAAGATCCGGTTGAGATGATAAACTTGGGAACGGAGATAGACAGAAAGGAGGTTAAGATTAGTGCAAATTTGTAAGTTAAGATCAAACAAAGGTTGATACAAATGCTGCACGACTATGTTGAGATCTTTTCCTAGTCATATGAAGACATGCCAGGCTTAGACACTGATATTGTGGTTCATCGTCTACCGACCAAAGAAGATTTTCCCCCGGTTAAACAGAAGGTCCGCCGTATGTGCCCTGAAATGTCAGAGAAGATCAAGGCAGAGGTCGTGAAGCAGTTCGACGCAGGTTTCTTACCTGTCACTTCCTATCCACAGTGGGTTGCTAACGTCGTCCCGGTACCAAAGAACGACGATAAGGTACGGATGTGTGTGGATTACAGAGATCTGAACAGGGCAAGCCCCAAGGATGACTTCCCACTTCCTCACATTGATGTTCTGGTTGACAACACCGCGCAACATAAAATCTTCTCCTTCATGGACGGTTTCTCTAGCTACAACCAGATCAAGATGGCTCCTGAAGACATGGAGAAGACAACCTTCGTCACACAGTGGGACACCTTCTGTTACAAGGTGATTCCTTTCGGGTTGAAGAATGCTGGGGAAACTTATCAGCATGCCATGGTCGCTTTGTTCCATGATATGATTCACCATGAAATCGAAGTTTATGTTGATGACATGATAGCCAGGTCTCAAACTGAGGAAGAGCATCTTGATCATCTACAAAAGTTGTTCGATAGGTTGAAGATATACAAGCTGAGGTTGAATCTGAACAAGTGCACTTTCGGGGTAAGGTCTGGTAAACTTCTGGGTTTCATTATCAGCGACAAAGCCATCCAAGTAGATCCTGCGAAGGTAAATGCCATACAAGAAATGCCCGCTCCCCATACAGAGAAGGAAGTTATAGGTTTCTTGGGATGCTTGAATTATATCGCCAGGTTCATTTCACATCTGAATGCTACTTGTGAGCCCATCTTCAAGCTTCTGAAGAAAGATCAAGTGGTAAAATGGAATGATGAATGCTAGATCTCTTTCGAAAGAATCAAAGAATACCTTCAAGAACTGCCAATTCTAATGCCTCAGGTTGAAGGAAGACCTTTGATATTGTACTTAACAGTACTAGACAATTCAATGGGGTGTGTGCTGGGGCAGCATGACGAGTCTGAACGAAAAGAGCACGCGATATACTACCTTAGCAAAAAGTTTACTGACTGTGAGACAAGATACTCACTGCTCGAGAAAACTTGATGTGCTTTGGCATGGGCTTCTCGCCGACTAAGACAATATATGCTGACCCACACTACTTTGTTGATATCTAAGATGGATCCGATCAAATACATCTTCGAGAAACCCGCTCTCTCCGGAAGAATAGCAAGATGGCAGATGATCTTAACTGAGTACAACATATAATATACAACCCAGAAAGCAATCAAGGGGAGTGTATTGGCTGATCATTTGGCTCATCGGGCCGTGGATGACTACCAGTCCATGAATTTTGAATTCCCGGATGAGAATATTATGGTGGTGACTGACTATAAAGAACCTGGACCGGATGATGGACCCGATGAGGGATCCCGATGGACTATGTTTTTTGACGGAGCTTCGAACTCACTGGGTAATGGCATCGACACTGTAATCATATCTCCCGAGGGCTGTCATACCCCTTTTACTGCCCGACTATGTTTCAACTGCACTAACAACATGGCAGAGTATGAAGCTTGTATTATGGGTCTCAAGGATGCTATTTACCTTAGGATCAAGTTCCTGGATGTTTTCGGGGATTCATCCTTGGTAATAAGTTAGATCAAAGGCGAATGGGATATGAAGCATTCGAATCTCATCCCATACAAAGAGCTCGTACTGACATTGCTCCCACACTTTGAGGAAGTAACTTTTGAACATTTCCCGCGAGAGGAGAACCAGTTAGCGGACGCGCTAGCTACCATGCCTTCTATGTTCAGAGTTAGGTGGGACAACAGAGCTCCCCAAATCATCATTGAGAGGTTAGATGAACCAGCACACTGTTGTGAGATTGATTCCGAAGAGGTGGCAGAAAAATCTTGGTTTCACGAAGTCAAAAGGTATCTCAAGGCTCAAGAGTATCCCTAAGGGGAATCTGTGAATGATAATAAGTTTCTGAGGAGGTTCACTGCAAAGTTCTTCCTCAGTAATGGAATCCTCTACAAGCACAATTGTGACTCTACATTACTACGGTGTGTAGACAAGAGTGAAGCGGAGAGGATCATGATAGATTTACATGAAGGTACCTTCAGAACCCATTCCAGTGGACATACCATGGCTAAAAAGATCCTAAGGGCAGGATATTACTGGTCCACTATGGAAGCCGATTGTTGTCAGCACTCTCAAACTTGTCACAAGTGCCAAATCTACGCTGATAAGGTGCATGTGCCTCTGGTCCCCTTAAACGTCTTGACAGCTCCGTGGCCCTTTGCAATGTGGGGCATCGACATGATCAGAGAAATCAGGTCTACTGCTTCCAATGGGTATCACTTCATCCTAGTAGCCATTGATTACTTCATGAAGTGTGTTGAGGCATCTTCTTTTGCTACAGTAACCAAGAATGTCATGGTGCGGTTTATCCGACATAATCTGATCTGTCGATATGGTGTGCCAGAGAGAATTATTACTGATAATGGTACGAACCTCAACAACACGATGATCACTGATTCTCTATAAACAGTTCAAGATACAACATCATAATTCTTCTCCCTACCGGCCGAAGATGAATGGCACTGTTGAAGCGGCTAACAAGAACATCAAGAAGATTGTACAGAAGATAACAATGACATACAAAGACTGGAATGAGATGTTACCATTTGCTCTTCATGGGTACCGTACCTCAGCATGGATGTCGACAGGGGCAACACCCTACTCTCTACTATATGGCATGGAGGCAGTCCTACCCATCGAAGTCCAGATACCTTCTCTCAGGATTATGAAGGACGCAGGTTTGAACGAAGACGACTGGATCCAAACTCGGCTTGATCAGCTAAATCTAATCGATAAGAAGAGACTTACTGCTATCTATCATGGTCATATGTATCAAAAGCGAATAATCAAGGCTTTTAACAAGAAAGTCAGACGTCAAGAATATCAAGTCGGGGATCTAGTGATCAAGCGTATCATACTGCCGCAAGGTGATCCCAGGGGCAAGTGTAACCCCACATACGAAGGGCCATTTGTGGTTAAGAACATTTTCTCGGGTGGAGCTATGATTCTAACCACCATGTACGGTGACGACCTTCCTCACCCTGTCAATGCAGACATAGTGAAAAGATACTACGCCTAATCAAAAGACCCGCTAGGTTGATTGGCCTAGGCAAAAATAAGGGCTTCCCGGTGAACCAAAAGGTTTCGGGAAAAATAAGGGATGAAAATAAAAAAATTTGTACACCCGGAAAGTCGAAAACCTGAAAAGGTGGCTTGGGTAAAAAAGGGTATCCCGGTGGACTGAAAACCCGAAAGGGAAGTCCAGGCAAAAATTAGGGATATAAAGCGTACCACTATGTCTCATTGGATCATCTTACGACCAGACCTCAGTATCGACTATCAAGCTCGGACGACGCCAACCAACCTAATCAACTTCGGACAAACAACAAAGTGATGAGACGCTCGGTGACATAGGGGAAATAGCAGAGTTGGAACTCAATGGGATTGTTGCACATAGCTGTTTTCTTTTACACAAATTATATAGTTTCTATTTTTTCGGTGGCGCTCTCTTACTAGAGCGTCAGCCTCCTTGTACGAAAACGCCTATTGCATGCCAACTTCAAAAATCAATACAAAATCATTTTCACAAGAAACTTCGAGTTGTTTTTCTTTTTCTGTTTTGTTTTGCAAGAACGTCCAATGATTTATTTTTGACATATGCATTTGAATATGATTGCTGCTCATAAATATTTACATAAGAAACTTTTGTGTTCATTTTCTTTCCTTTTACATCTTATTTTGTTTAAGGATGGCTATCCCTTACACACACCCACGCTCATAAAATGCAGGTACCCATCCACTCCGGATTCCATGGGTAACTATTCTGCTTTGACCTTCAGTAACTCTGAAGATCTGATAAATCATGCTGAATAGGAAGGTGATGAAGACTGTGAAGTGCCTGGAGAGTTTGCTAGACTTCTACAACAGGAAGAAAGGGCTATTATGCCCCATGAAGAACTGTTAGAGACTATCAACTTGGGTACTGCCAAAGACAGAAGAGAGGTTAAAGTGGGTGCCAACCTGAAGCCAAATGTCAAAGAACATCTAGTTCAACTGTTTAATGAATATGTTAAAATCTTTGCTTAGTCCTATGAAGACATGTCGGGACTCGACACAGATATTGTGGTTCACCGTCTCCCTACTAGAGAAGATTGTCCACCAATCAAGCATAAATTCTGCCGAATGAGGCCCGATATGTCTGAAAAGATCAAAGCCGAAATGATGAAGCAGTTCAATGCCGGGTTTCTTGCTGTTACCTCTTATCCACAATAGGTTGCTAACATTGTGCCCGTGCCTAAGAAAGACGGCAAAGTGAGAATGTTTGTGGACTACAAAGATTTAAATAGGGCTAGCCTTAAAGATGACTTTCCACTGCCACACATTGACATTTTGGTCGACAATACAGCTCAACATAAGGTGTTTTCTTTCATGGATGGATTTTCGGGATACAACCAGATCAAAATGGCCCCCGAAGACATGGAGAAGACTACTTTTGTTACACAGTGGGGTACCTTCTGCTATAAAGTGATGCCATTCAGACTGAAGAATGCCGGGGCAACCTATCAGCGAGCCATGGTAGCTTTGTTTCATGACATGATACATCATGAGATTGAAGTCTACGTAGATGACATGATAGCCCGTTCACAAACGGAAGAAGAACACCTCGACCATCTGCAAAAGCTATTTGTCAGATTGAAGGAGTATAAGCTCATACTGAACCCTAGCAAGTGCACTTTCGGAGTCAGGTCCGGTAAACTCTTGGGATTCATCATCAGCAACAAAGGCATTGAGGTTGATCCTGCTAAAGTCAAAGCTATACGAGAAATACCTGCCCCTCGCACTGAAAAGGAGGTCAGAGGTTTCTTGGGACGCCTAAACTACATTGCAAGGTTCATCTCGCATCTAACTTCTACCCGTGAACCAATCTTCAAGCTGTTGAAGAAAGATCAGGTGGTTGAATGGAATGACGATTGTCAAGTTGCTTTCGATAAAATCAAGGAGTATTTGCTAGAACCTCCTATCTTGATGCCACCCGTCGAAGGAAGGCCGTTAATCATGTATCTGACTGTTTTGGATAACTCAATAGGGTGCGTACTGGGCCAACATGACGAGTCTGGTCGAAAAGAGCATGCCATTTATTACCTTAGCAAAAAGTTTACCGACTGTGAGACTCACTACTCACTGCTCGAAAAAACTTGTTGCGCTTTGGTATGGGCTGCTCGCCGACTAAGGCAGTATATGTTGACACATACCACTTTGTTGATTTCCAAGATGGATCTAATCAAGTACATCTTCGAAAAGCCCGTTTTATCTGGAAGAATCGCTAGATGGAAAATGATCCTGACTAAGTATGACATCCAGTACAAAACCCAAAAAGCTATAAAGGGGAGTGTACTAGCTGACCATCTAGCTCATCAAGCTGTTGAAGATTATCAATCTATGAAGTTCGAATTCCCCGACGAAGACATTATGACATTGGACAACATTGAAGGTAACGGACCGTATGACGGACCTGAACAAGGATCCCGATGGAATATATACTTTGATGGTGCTTCAAATGCACTTGGCAATGGTATAGGCACGATACTTATCTCTCCAGAAGGTTGCCATACACCTTTCACCGCTAGACTCTACTTCAGCTGCACTAACAACATGGCCGAGTATGAAGCTTGTATCTTTGATCTCAAGGCTGCGATTGACTTAGGAATCAAATCCTTGGTTGTGTTTGGAGACTCCGCTTTGGTTATCAGTCAAATTAAAGGAGAGTGGGACACTAAACATCCTAACCTCGTCCCATACAAAGAACATGTCCTGACATTGCTGGCTCATTTCGAGCAGATTACCTTCGAGCACATCCCGCAAGAAGAAAATCAGCTAGCGGAGCTCTAGCTACAATGTCTTCCATGTTTAAACTTAATTGGGACAATGAGGCTCCCCAAATCACCGTCGAGCGAATGGATGAACTTGCGCACTGTCATGAGATTAATACCAAAGAAGCAGTGGAACAACCCTGGTTTCACAAAATCAAAAGGTATCTCAAGACTCAAGAATACCCTGAAGGAGCTTCAGTCAATGACAAAAAGTTCTTAAGGAGATTTGCTGCCAAGTTCTTCCTGAGCAATGGTATCCTATACAAGCGCAACCATGATTGTGTCCTACTTCGTTGTGTGGACAAGGTTGAAGCTGAGCAGATCATGACTGAACTGCATAGTGGCATATTTGGAACCCATCTGAGCGGACATACGATGGCCAAGAAGATTCTAAGGGCAGGCTACTACTGGTCTACCATGGAAGCTGATTGTCATCAATACGCCCGTACTTGTCACAAATGTCGTCTATGCTGACAAGGTACATATTCCTCCGGTCCCTCTCAATGTTCTAACAGCTCCTTGGCCATCGCTCCATCCTGGTGGCTATTGATTACGTTACCAAATGGGTCGAAGCAGCTTCCTTCGACTCCATTACAAAGAATGTGGTTGCCCGCTTCATCAAGCAGAACCTCATATGTCGGTATGGTATCCCCGACAGGATCATCACAGACAATGGTACAAACCTGAATAACACTGTGATCACTACTCTGTGCGAGCAGTTCAAGATTCAACATCACAATTCATCTCCCTACCGGCCAAAGATGAACTGTGCTGTTGAAGCTGCAAACAAAAATATCAAGAAGATCATTCAAAAGATGACAGTCACCTACAAGGACTGGCATGAGATGTTACCGTTTGCTATGCATGGATGTCGTACCATGACGCGTACTTCAACCGGGGCAACCCCCTTTTCTTTGGTATATGGCATGGAAGTTGTTTTACCTATGGAGGTTCAGATCCCTTCTTTGAGAATTATGAAGGATGTTGGCTTAAGTGAACACGATTGGATTCAGACCCGGCTTGATCAACTTAATTTGATCAACGAGAAGCGACTTACTGTTGTTTTTCATGGTCATACGTATCAAAAATGGATGATCAAGGCTTTCAACAAGAAAGTCAGACGTCAGGTATATCAAGTCGGAGATCTCGTAATCAAGCGGATCATCTTTCCGCAAAGTGATCCCAGGGGAAAATGGACTCCTACTTACGAAGGACCATTTATGATCAAAAACCTCTTTTCTGGTGGGGCAATAATTCTGACCACCATGGACGGCGATGACCTGCCGCACCCTGCGAATACAGATATAGTCAAAAGATACTACGCATAAACGACCCGACAAGTTGAAAACCCGAAAGGGCGACTTGGGCAAAAATGGGCATCCCGGTGAATCAAAAACCCAAAAGGGCGGTTCAGGCAAAAATTAGGGATAAACAAAAAATCTGTACACCCGACAGATCGAAAACCCGAAAGGGAGGTTCAGGAAAAAGTTAGGGAATTAAAACGTATGACTATCTCTCGTCAGATCACTTTAAGGACAATCTCTTCATGGACAACCTCCAAACTTCTGATCAATCAAATCATCTGCGGACGAAGCGACGAATGGACAAGATACTCAGAGTTGCGAAGGCTATAGCAGAATAGGAATCCCATGGAATTGTTACACATAGCCATCTTTCTTTGTAGAAATTTTTTTCTCAATTTTATGACAACATTCTCTTACTAGGATGTCTGTTTCCTTTGTACAAAATACTTACACCAAGTTAATACAAAGATACTTCAAAGTGCAGAAAATTGTTTGCCTTTTCTTTCTTTTTTACACTTGTGTTTTATTTGAAAACGTCCAATGATTTATTAAAATGAGCATATGCATTTGAATATAATCACTGCTTACAACTAAAACGAAATAAGAAAGGATAATTACTGATAGGATGAAGGTATAGGAAGATGTCTTTAGGCTATTCCAGAAGAAATCCCCTGCAATACATCATCCAGGTCCTCAACAGAGTTGAAGCTTTGAAATGCATATCCCCAGCGGAGTTAAATTTCAGGAACCCCCGTCAGAGTTGAATTTTCAAACTCCCGATCCCCAACAGAGCAAAACTTTGAATTGCAAACCCTCAATAAGGATGAAACTTTCTTCCCCAAGCGGAGCCAAAAATTCAGCCTTTGAACACCAATGGAGACCATCCAGTTCCCTCCTTTATCCCTGAAGAGTCACTTTAAAACCAGATAATTCCCCAGAGAGTTATTCTTCCCCAGTGAAATCACCACGATCAAATCAGCGCGTCATGAAGATCCCCAGCGGAGATGAAACTTTGATCTACTAATCCCCAGCAGAAACCATTTAGTTTTCCCCTGATATTCCCAACAGGACGGAGATCCTCACTCTTGAAGTCCCCAGTAGATTGGCATACAAACCAAACTCCTGATCTCCCTGACAGTATGGCTTTTCCCCACAGAGGTTGTCAAAGATCTTGAATCTCCAACAGTGGTCTTGGATCTATTTTCCCCGACAACGGTCAAAGATTTTATTATCTCCAGCTATCTAGGATTTATTTTCCTCAGCAAGATAGCTAATCAGCTTACACGCCACATACATTACATTCATAAATCATAAACATTGAGAAAACACATCATATTGCATCATACATTTCATGCAACATGACTTTGTGTTTTCAGCTAACATTCTACCCTTTTCAGGATAAAATCAATAGCTATCTAAAACAAATGTTCAAAACTCAGAAAACGGCTTAGAGATGCTCCAGACACGGACGCTCTCTTATTTTCTTATTCAAATCAAGGGGCAGATTCCTGGTCCAGTTATGAAGCCTGGATTCGACCAGATATTACTTCGATTATGCTAAAGCCAGGAGATCGACTGGAGAATAGTTGAATCCCCTGCAAGTTCTTCTAAAGCCTGGATGTTGACCAGATAAGAAGCAAAGCATCGTGAAGCCTGGATGTTGACCAGATAACGGTAAGGTACACTGTGAAGCTTGAATGTTGACCAAATAACAGTTTACTCGGCCAATTACCTTGAAGCCCGGATTCAGCCAGATAGTGGTAGGCCTCAAAGTCAAAAAGAAACCTGGGGGCGACCAGATAACCATTTGATTTCCTTCTGAAGCCTGGATTTTGACCAGATAGGAAGCAAAGTATTGCGAAGCCTGGACATTGACCAGATAGCAATACAAGACTATGAAGCCTGGATGTTGACCAGATAACAGTAAGGTGAATTGTGAAACTTGGATGTCAACCAAATAACAGTTTACTCGGCCAATTACTTTGAATCCTGGATTCAACCGGATATTAGTAGGCCCTAGAATCAAAAGGGAAACCCGGATGTTGACCGGATAACCGTTTGATATTTCTTCTGAAGACTGGACGTTGACCAGATAGGAAGAAAAGTATTGCGAAGCCTGGACATTGACCAGATAGCAAATATAACATTGGAGACCTGGATGTTGATCGAATAACCATTTAATATTCTTTTTGAAGACTGGACGTTGACCAGATAGGAAGTAAAGTATTGTGAAGCCTGGACGTTGACCAGATAGAGATACAAGACTGTAAAGCCTGGATGTTGACCAGATAGCAGTTCACTGTCACCTCCTCAACCAAGAGATGACTCCCCAGTAGAATAACAGACGACTGAAGTTCTATTTCTACCACAACAGAAACCAACATTCCCCGATGCAGTCCTCCTCAACAACAGGTATACGGGCTCTCGCAAAGGAATCTCTTATGCGATCAATGTTCTTGGATGGCATCTTCAAGCCCATCTCTGACAAGATTCTGTCACACCTCCAAATGGCATCTTTAAGCCCATTCCCTCAACTACTTCGACGAGTGCAAATTTACGGGCACTCTAGTGTCCAATCCTCTTTTACCTTCGAGTCACGAAAGGCCAAAATCGCCAATCTAACTCTTCAGGTTCAAGAAGATTGAACAGGGGCAACTGTTGTACCCCAAACGTTGCCCTCTCATTTTGTAAATATTCTTCATCACAAGACTCTTTGAATTCAAGACCAAGCTAGGGTTTACTCTGCTCAAGACATCTCCTTACACTGTTGACTAAAACTAGGGTTTGAGTTTGCACAAGGATTTTTGGACTTTTAATGCTCAAAGTGACTTTCGTACTTCATGTTGGACTTACAAGATTACCTCTACCAAGTTTCAAGCCTTGAATCAAATTTTTGCCCAATCAATTGGACAGTTGACCTAGAAATCAGCTGTATTGGAAAAAAAGTCAACTGTGGCCAATTTACAGTCAAACCTCATAAATTTTGACCCACATCAACATTATAAACTCACATGAACCATTTGATCAAGTTTAGACCACAACTCCACAAGAAATTTGATCAAATCACCAAAAGGGCAAAATGGTCATTTTTAGGGTTTTGACTGCACAAGGGCAATTTCTGACTTTTGACCTAGACAATAGCAAATTGGGTTCAATAATAGATTCAAGGACTCAATGGCATCATCTTGACCTATTCACAAGGTTCAAAAGATCTCAATTGCATTGGATTGACAGATGAATTTTTTCAGTCAACTGATCAAATTTTGACTGTACACTGAAAAGTCAAACTTTGACTTTTTGGTCAAAATCAAGTGCCAAGGGTCATTTTTCATCAAGGTGTGTCAAACCATGAAACTTGTTCATCAATAAACCCATTTTTTGCAAATTAGGGTTTAAAGTTGAAAAATTTCATAACTTAGAATTTTTCTAAGTTATGAAATTTTCTTAATTTTTCCTAACTTTGCCCAATATTTTCACCATGATGCAATTGGATTCAAACAAAACTTCCAACATGAAAGTTGTAGTCCTACACAAAGTATACAACTATGATTCACAAATTTTTCCCAAAAGAATCTTGAATCTCAAGTTATGATTTTTGGAACAAGGGTCCATGAAACTTTTAACTTAGTGAAATTTTGCCCTAATTTAGGCAGGATTTTGACCTATCTTCATGGCCATTTTTCACATAGTTACACTTGGAATATCAAATTGCATTTCAAATATGGAATGTAGATCATGTTGCAAGATTTCCAAAATGTCCAAGAACTCTCCAAACTCATTTGTGGTTAGAGAGAATCGAAGGCTTGAAGTTGGTAAAAACTCACTTTTCATCCATGGCATGTTCATAGTGATACAAGTTGCAAATTCTAATCAGCTTGCTTTGCACTAGATTACAGGCCTAAAAACCATTCCATACTCAATAATTAAATGCAAATCCATTGGTCTAAGGTTTTGTTTTGGTCATTAGAGCATTGCACACAAGATTAATCCTTAAATAGAAAAAACAACATTACCATTTTTGCTTAAATCTTGCTTTATGTCAAAACTGAATCCTTGAGCATTGAGCCATATCTTATGCAGAAAATCAAATCCACAAATTAGAGGGGCCAAGAGCATAGTGTGCAAGCTGATAGATAGCCTGTACAGGCTTGTCTTCCATCACTTCTCATGTTTTGCTTCATAACCAGGAAATTTGTCCAAAGTCACATAACTTACATATCTGTGAAAACCAACTTTTGCAAGCATTAGAGACAAGTTTCTCACATCCCCTTGAACCAGAAACACGACCCTTTGAGCCCTAAAACCTCCCATAGCACAAAAATCACATTCCATTGGCAAAAAAGGGCAGCATCTGCATCTTGAGTTCTATCTCACAAGTTGCTCGTGCATTTTGTCCCAAACCTGTTCAAACACCTTTCATACAACCTATCCAAGCTATCCCAACCCTTAAACACTAACTATAACTCCATTTACAAGGTTTGCCATTTTTAATTTCAGCTTGTGCAGGTTGAGTTCTGTAGGCTTGTTCAAGCATATTCAAGGCAAGCTAGACATTGGAGAAGGTGAGGGGAAGTTCAAGCAAGCTCCCAAACATCTCAAGCCTCATTGAAAAGCTCCACATTGTCAGACACGATCTCAACTGAAACAGGTTTTTATCAACTTCCTATCTCTCTATTTAGGAACATTTAGACTTAGGTTTGTGAATAAGAAATGTAGTATTCGTAGCCATGAAGCTGTACATATGCTCAGTTTTCATTTTAGTTAAGCATGCTAAGAGAATTTGGTCCATGAACATCCTGAAAAAAATAGGTTAAGATTTAGGGCCAGAGAAATTCTCTCTGGTCTTTGAGAGTTAGGACAAGTTTTTTATATGGTTGAATTCGTCTTGGAAAGCTCAACAACTTTGATGTTATGTGTTTTTGCATTAGAGCACGTATGCAGGTTGTTCGTGTTTGAAACCAGGCGCGCGCAATTTTGAGACAGAGGTTGAAGATGAAGTCTGTTGGGTTGGGCTGGTCCTGGCTCACTATTGACACCCCCTTTTGCTGAATACACCCCCTGGCCCAGTTTCTTTACATTTTATATTTTTGTATTTATTTTCATTTTCTGATTTTTATTTTATATTTTCCAAACATAAAAATATCCAAAAATATTTTTATAAATTTTCACATTTATTTTTATTATTTTATTATTTTTTTGGACACAAAAATAATTATTAAATAGTATATACTCTTATTTTATTTAATCAAAACTTATAAATATTATAGAAATATTATATATTTTATTTTTATTATTTATACCTATAAAATAATATATTTTTCTCATATACTATTATTTATCTAAATATGTGCGTATATTTATATTTTATTTTTGTATATAAAATCATTATTAATACATATTATCTTAAAAAACAAAAAAAAAAAACTAGGGTTCCCACCCTTACTAAAAAAATAATACTTTTTTTAATATATATTTTTACACTTGAATATATTTTTTACACTTAAATATATTTTCATTTTTATTGTATATAAATAATATATCTAGTATATTTACATTCTTAAAAGAAAATTAGGGTTTTACCCTTAATAAAAAAATAATCTTTTTTTTTTTATTTATTTCTTTCTAGTTGCATTAAATTTTTTTTTTTACATACATAAAAAATAAACATAAACATTTTTGCATATTCATAATATTTTGTATAATTTGCTTATTTAAATATTATATATTTATTATTTATGCCATTTATTTAAATATTATTCATTTATTATTTATGCCATGATTAGAGATTAGGGTTTGTATGCAAAAATCCACAATAAACAAGTAGCTTGACCTAATACAAGACCTAAATGCATGAAAATGACAAACACAATGCACACTTGCACCCCTAGGGTTACATCCACTTGTTGCCTTAAAAATGGACCATGTTATGCATGTTGAGTACTTTGGCAAAACAAAAACAAAATAAAAGATCATAGTCCCTCGATGATGCTATCTTGGTTGCCTAAACAAAATGATCTAGTCCCTCAGAAAATTTGCTAAAAATACTTAATACAATTGCTATCATGGTCTATACGATGACTCACGCCTGTCCCGTTTAACATCCTAATATAAGGTTGTTTACCAAATGCAATGGTAAAACAACACTGTCAAAAGGGTTAAAAATGTATAGGAAAGATCTTTGAGTAAAATAGGGTAGACAACTCTTAGTTACTTGATCAAAACTTGCAAAACATCCTTGCTATTTTCAAACACACCTCACAACACAATTTCAAAACATTTCCCAAATCAAACTTTCAAAAAATTAAAACATCTTTTCAAAAGACAAAATACACCTTTGTATACATTCAAACAAGGATCATTACAAAGGTTGCCACAACGATGGCCTCTTTTCAAAACATCTTTCAAAACCACACACAAAGCACCATTTCAAACAATTGAAAAGCAAAAGTAAGTGATCTAAACAAGTAACTAAGAGCCCATGGATAACCATGGATGAAAAGGGTGCTAGCACCTTCCCTTTTCATAATCTACCCCCCAAACCCAAGAAAACATCTCAAAGGTCTTTCCTGTGCTTTTTGACCTTTCCTTTGGATAAAATAAAAAGTCGGTGGCGACTCTTGCTAAACCGAAACATTTGCAAACACAAACACAAAACCTCAAGTCAGTTCTCCCACCGTATCACACATATGATGGCAAATAAAATCCTACGGGCAGGCTATTATTGGTCTACCATGGAAGCAGACTACTATCAACACCCCCAGACTTGTCATAAGTGTCAAATCTATGCAGACAAGGTGCACGTGCCTCCGGTTCCTCTAAATGTCTTAATAGCTCCTTGGCCCTTTGCTATGTGGGGAATCAATATGATTGGGGAGATCAAGCCTACAGCCTCCAATGGACACCGCTTCATTCTAGTGGCCATTGACTATTTCACAAAGTGGGTCGAAGCAGCTTCCTTCGCATCTGTTACTAAGAATGTTGTTGCCCGCTTCATCAAGCAGAATCTCATTTGCCAGTACGATATCCCAGAAAGGATCATCACTGATAATGGGACTAACCTTAATAATACTATGATCACCGCCCTGTGCGAGCAGTTCAAGACTTAACATCACAATTCATCCCCCTATCGGCCAAAGATAAATGGTGCCGTCGAAGCTGCAAATAAAAACATTAAAAAGATCATATAGAAAATGACAATCACCTACAAGGACTGGCATGAGATGCTACCATTCGCTCTCGATGGGTATCGTACCACGGCTCACACATCAACTGGGGAAACACCCTATTCTTTGGTTTATGGCATGGAGGTTGTTTTACCTATTGAGGTTCAGATCCCCTCTTTGAGAATCATGAAGGATGCAGGTTTGAGTGAGGACGATTGGATCCAGACCCGACTTGATCAATTGAACTTAATTGATGAAAAAAGACTTACTGCTGTTTGCCATGGTCAGATGTATCAAAAACGGATGATCAAGGCTTTTAACAAGAAAGTCAGACGCCAAGTATATCAAGTTGGAGACCTAGTGATCAAGCGTATCATCTTGCCACAAAGTGATCCCAGGGGAAAATGGACTCCTACCTATGAAGGACCATTTGTAATCAAGAACATATTTTCTGGTGGGGCAATAATCTTAACCACCATGGACGGTGACGACCTGCTACACCCTGCGAACGCAGACATAGTCAAAAGATACTACGCATAAGAGACCCGCTAGGTTGACACACCTAGGCAAAACAAGGGCATCCCGGCGAACCAAAAGGTTCGGGAAAAAATTAGGGATAAAATAAAAAAGTTTGTACACCCGGCAAGTTGAAAACCCGAAAGGGAGACTTGGGCAAAAAAGGGTTTCCCGGTGGATCGAAAACCCAAAAGGGCGGTTCAGGCAAAAGTTAGGGAATTAAAGCGTATGACTATGTCTCGTCGGATCACTTTGAAGACAATCCCTTCACGGACAAACTCGGAGCTTCTGATCAATTCAATCATCTTCGGACGAAGCAACAAATGGACAAGATACTCGGAGATATGAAGGCTATAGCAGAATGGGAACCCGATGGGATTATTACACATAGCTATCTTTCTTTGTATAAATTTTTCTTATTTTTATGGCACCATCCCCTTACTAGGATGTCTGTCTTTTTTGTACAAAATACTTATTCAAAGTAAATACAAAGATATCTTTTAAAGTACAGAAAACTATTTGTCCTTTTCTTTTTACACTTGTGTTTTATTTGTAAAAACGTCCAATGATTCATTAATGAACATATGCATTTGAACATAATCATTGTTTACAAATAAACAAAATGAAAAAAGAACAGTTACTGACAGGTTGAAAGAATAGGAAAATGTCTTTAGGCTATTCCATGAGCAATCCCTACAGTATGTCATTAAGATCCTTAGTGGAGCTGAAACTTCAAACTATTAATCCCCAGTGGAACCATCCAGTTTCTTCAAATTCCCCAGCAAGTTGTCTTGAAGCCTGAAAAGCAACCAGATAACAGTTAACTTCTGTTTCTCCCCAACCTAGGATAACTCCCCGGTAGAGTGGCAGACGACCCAAACTCCTTAACTTTTTCCAAACAGGAATAAGTTTTTTCTTCCCCACAGAGTTTTTATTAATTCCCAGTAGAAGTCACCAAAGTTCTCTGGATTCCCCAAGCAGATTCCTCAAGCAATACATGGCATTACTCTCACAACAGAATTTTTATCAATACTCCAACTTCAAGACAAGAAGAATCCACATATCCTCAACAATCAAGGATTTATTTTCCTCAGCAATACAACAAATCAGCTTACATGCGCATACATTACATCCATATATCATAAACATTGATAAAGCACATATATTGCATCATACATTTCATGCAACATAACTTTGTGTTTCAGCTAACATTTTACCCTTTTCAGTATAATATTAACAGCTACCATTAACAGTGTTCAAAGATTTCAGATACAGTACAGATACACTCCAGACACGGAAGTCATTCTATTACTCATTCAGATCTCAACTTCAAGATACAGTTCAGATACGCTCCAGACAAGGATGCCATTCTGATACTCATTCAGATCTCAACATCAAGATACGGTACTGATACGCTCCAAACAAGGATTCCATTCTGATACTCATTCAGATCTCAACTTCAAAGCACAGTTCAGATACGCTCCAGACACGGATGCAATTCTGTTACTTATTCCGATTTCAAGATAAAGTCTAGATACGCTCCAGACACGGAAGCTGTTCTGTTACTCATTCATATTTAAGTTCAGATACAGTTCAGATACGT
Source organism: Vicia faba (assembly GCA_948472305.1). NCBI lineage: Eukaryota > Viridiplantae > Streptophyta > Magnoliopsida > Fabales > Fabaceae > Vicia > Vicia faba. The sequence goes on from OX451736.1 coordinate 265,638,951, forward strand.
CCCAGATACGGACACCATTCTGATACTTATTCTTTTGACTTACAACTTACAATCCAACAAACATTCTTGGATGGCATCTACAAGCCCATCTCCAACAAGATTCTATCACCTCTCCAAATGGCATATTTAAAGCCCATTCCCTCAGCTACACTTCATCAAGTGCAAATTTATGGGCACTCTAATGCCCAATCATCTTTTACCTTCGAGTCACGAACGACAAAGATCGCCAATCTAACTCTTCAGGTTCAAGAAGATTGAACAGGGGCAGCTGTTGTACCCCAAAATCTTCCCTCTCATTTATCAAGACTTTTTTCACAAGACTTCTTGGACTCAAGACAAGATTAGGGTTTGGTCAGCTCAAGACACCTCATCTTGCACTGATAACCCAAAATTAGGGTTTGAGTTTGCACAAGGATTTTTGGACCACTAATGCTTCATGTGACTTTCATACATCATTTTGGACCCCTAAGATTGCTCATGTTAAGTTTCAAGCCTTGGACCACTTTTTTTATCAGTCAATTGGACAGTTGACCTAAAAATCAGCTGTATTGGGGAAAAAGTCAACCATGGCCAATTTACAGTCAAAATTCATAATTTTTTATCCACATCAACATTCTATACTCATATGTACCATTTGATCAAGTTTGGATCACAACTCCTCAAGAAATTTGATCAAATCATCAAAAGGGCAAAATGGTCAAAATTAGGGTTTTGATTGAGAAAGGGCAACTTCTGATTTTTAACCTAGCCAATGGCCAATTGAGTTCAAGCATGATTTCAAGGATTAAATGGAATCATCTTGACCTAATCACATGGTTCAAAAGATCTCAAGTTCATTGGATTGACAGATGAAATTTGCAGTCAACTGATCAAAATTCAACTGTATACTGAAAAGTCAAACTTTGACTTTTTGGTCAAAATCAAGTACCAAGAGTCATAATTCATCAAGATATGTCAAATTTTGAAACTTGTTCACCAAGAAAACCAAATTTGAAAATTGGGGTTTTGAATTTGAAAATTTTCATAACTTAGAATTTTTCGAAGTATAAAAATTTTCTTATTTTTTCTCAACTTTTCACCACTTTTTCACCATGATGCATTTTGATTCAAGAAAAGTCCCCAACATTAAAGTTGTAGTCCTCCATAAAATCTACAACTTTGCTTCACAAATGTTTCCCTAAAGATGCTTGGGTCTCAATATATAAATTTGTGAATACATCCTCATGAACTAAATAACTTAGTGAAATTTTGCCCTAATTTAGGCAGGTTTTGGACCCAACTTCATGGCAACTTTTCCCCTAGTTCCAAGAGGTATCTCAAAATACATTTCAAAGATGGATTATATAGAAAATTTCAAGCTTTCCAAAATGTCCAAGAACTCTCCAAGATCATTTTTGAGTGGGGAGAATCGAAGAGAGGAAGTTGGCATTTTCTCACTTTTTGTTCAAGCCATTTTCACATAGAACCAAGTTGCAAACAAAACCTATGCTGGCTATTTCTTGATTTACAGATCCTAAGATTGCTATACACTCCTTAATTAAATGCATACTCAGTTGACAAAGCCTTTATCCTTGCTTTTGAAACTTTACACAACTTGTATTTCCATTTTGGGCAAAAAGGCTTCATTGCCATTTTCATAAAGATGCACTTTTGCAATTTTGTCAACTTGGAGCATTGAACTTGTCCCCTTGATACAAGCAAACTACACAGCTCTCAAGCAACTGGTACAAACTTATATCAACCCTAAAGCAAGCTGGTACAAGCATGTGGGTTTGGTCTTGTCAACTTTGCTTTAAGTACAAGAAAAGTTGCAAAAAAGGGCCAAGGCTTACACAGCTAGTAAAGAGCTGACTTTGGATCACTTCTATACTAATATGCAAACAATGTACAAGAGATTACACGCTTGGCTTGGACCTAGAACTATCTCAAACTGAAAAACACCAAAATTATGCCCAAGCATACAGTTTCTGCAAAAAACTCAGCCAACTCTCATTTGGCTCGTGCGTTTTGTGTTTAACTGATCCAAACATCTTACATACTCAATACTTAGTCAATCCAAACTATCACCATGGTTCTGTAACATCTGTTTCACCATTTTCCATTGTTAACTTGGAAGCTTGCAGTTGGACTTGGTCAGGGAGTTCCAGCCATCTTCAGAGCAAGATAAGGATTGGGATAGATTCAGGGAAGCTCAAGGAAGCTCAAACAATCATCAGGCCTCCATTAAAGTCCCTACATTGCCCTACACGATTCCAGCTGAAGGAGGTATTTTCTCAAACTTTATCTCTTTATACAGGCAACCTTAAGCCACGATTTGTGAAGGAAAAATGTAGTTCTCATCATAACAAAGTTGTACATATCATTACTTTGCATTTATATTACTTGTGCTAAGAGAATTTAGAGTTTGAAATCTCTGAAAATTTTAGGTCACGATTAAGGGATTCTAAAATTCTCTTTGATCTTTGATAGTTAGGTTACATAATTTATATGGTTGGAATCGTGAGCTCAAATGCCACATTTTTCATGTTATGAGTTTTCATTTTTATGCAAGCATAAGGAAGATACAGGTTGAACTGGGAATGGCGCGAAGAAGATGAACGAAGGACATGGATGAAGTCATTGGGCTCTTTTTGCTGCATGGCCTTTTTGTTTTTGCTAAACACCCCCCCCCCCCCCCCCCGACTTGCTATTGCACCCCCTTTGCTAACTATTTTATATTTTTATACTTTTTTCATATTTTTATATTTAATACTTTTATTTATTTTTCCTAATGATAAAAAATCCTAAAAAATGATTTATTTGTTTTCACACTTTTATTTTTTATTTTTTTATTATTTTCTCACATAAAAAATTAATTTATTTTGATAGAATAGAATTTATTTTCTTAATAAATTTGTAAATAATCAAATATACTTAATATTTTTTTTATTTTATATTTTTATACTTATAAATACTTATTTTTGCACATATTTAATTTTTAATAATTAGGCATAATATTATTTATTATGTTTTATACAAAAAATACATAAATTAATAAACATAGAAACTTTATTTTCTTTTAAATAAAAATTAGGGTTTAATCCCCTTCCAAAGTTAAATATTATTCTTTTCCTTTTTTTAGGTTTAAATTAAATATTTTTCTTACACAAAAATAAGACATAAAACATTTTTTCTAACATGAACATTGCATTGCACTTTAAATATTTGTTTTATATTTATTTAATTCGCGTAAATTCGATTTGGTTGTAATAATATATTTAGATTTATATTTGTGCAAATCCCCATTCAAATTTGTATTTCCCCCTCCCATAAAATTGTTGTAATAGCTTAGTATAGTTACATTTACGCAATTTATTGCTTTATATACCATGATTAGTAATTAGGGTTTGCATGACAAGAACAAAACAAAACAAAAATAGAAAACCCTAAATATAAGACAAAACCAAAAGCATGAAAATGATACACTTTGCACACAAGCACCCTTAGGGTTTCTCCCACTTGGTTGCCTAAAATAAAATGGCCATGTTACGCATGCGAAATATCTTGGCAAAACAAAACAAAAATAAGATCATAGTCCCTCGATGACGCTATTCCAAAGTTGCCTAAACAAAATGATCTTGGTCCCTCAAAAATGCTAAGATACTTGGCAACATTGCTATCATGGTTATACGATGACCCACGCCCGTCCCATTTACATCCAAAGATAGGGTTGTTTACCAAATCAATGGTAAATCAACAATGTCAAAGGAATAGAAAATGCACAAGAAAGACATTTGAGTAGGTAGATAGCTTCTAATTCACTTGCTCCATTTCAAACAACAATCCTTGCTATTTTCAAAAAACAAACACACACACACATTTCAAAACATCTTACAAAACATTGAAAACATTTTCAAAAGACAAACATCTTTGTATACATTCTTATGAACGAGAATCATTACAAAGATTGCCTAAACAAAGGCCTCTTTTACAAAACACTTTAAAAACCACACCAAACACCATTTCAAACAAAACAAAGCAAGTGATCTAAGCAAGTAACTAAGAGCCTATGGAAAACCATGAATGAAAAGGGTGCTAGCACCTTCCCTTTTCACAATCTACCCCCCGAACTCAAGAAAACATCTCAAAGGTCTTTCTTGTGCTTTTTCACCTTTCCTTTTGGATAAAAGAAAAGTCGGTGGCAACTCTTGCTAACCGCGACATTTGTGATAAAATGCAAAACCTTCAAGTCAATTCTCCCACTGTATCACAGAACTGGCGACTCTGTTGGGGACCTTTTTTAAAAGTTGGGTTACCTTAGGGTTTATATCACATTTATTTGCTTACAATTGTTTGACTTGTTTGATTTACATTTTGGTTCTTTGTTTGGGTTTGAATCCTCCACCCGGATTTGGGAAACATTATAGGTAAATAGCAATACGTTGTGGAAACTGTGTGAGGTATACCGACACGGTCTAAGCAATAGCTATGTTAGTGTGACATATTTGTGGGTACCGGTAGCCTCTGAGTCAATCAAAGAGAATACGAGGCCACTGAGTGATGTCATGTAGCACTAATGAACTTCTAGAATCCTTTACTTGACCAACTTGGCCTTTTAGGATGTAGTGAGATGACCGGCTTTGGTGCAGTCCGAAGTTGGTAGATACTCGATATTACACTCATTGAGGGTTGGTTTCTTGGGATATTTCGGTCGCCAATAAAGAGGCTTGAACTGAAACAATGAACAAAGAAAACAATGCAGTGATATTGAGCTCCTTAGAACCCAGTTACTATTATTAGGACAGGTTTGAGCCAACTAAACTTCAAGAGGGTACTTACTTATAAAACCCCATGCAAGCTTAAACTAGGAACTTGCTTGATTTGCTTGTACATATATACTTGTGCATAACATCATGGACATCATGAGCATCATATACATCAACTAACCATTTCAAGGATTTTGGATATTCATCTTTGTTCTTGTTTTGTAGGATATGGATTCACTTCGCAGGAAAACTATCCAAGTCAACCTTGTGAGAATTCCTCCACAACTCAAGGAGCTAGCTTCAAGGATTCCTGAGAACTCTCCATTCACCGAGAGGCATGGTCGTCTACGCAACTTGGTCACCTCCAACACAGAGGAAGACATGATGAAGGTTCTCTTCCAGTTCTTTGACCTTTTGCATCACTGCTTCACATTTCCTGACTACCAGCTTGTGCCTACTTTGGAAGAATTCTCTCAACTCTTAAGGACTCCCATTCTCAATCAACTACCTTTCAACTGTACTGAAATAGATCCAAAGCCAGAAGAGATTGCTCAAGCCCTGCACTTGCAATCATCTGATGTCACAACCCATTGGGAAACTAAAAGTGGTGTCAAAGGCTTCTTGGCAAAGTTCTTGTTTGAGAAGGCCCAAAGTTGTTGGAATTCCTTGGACTTGCAAGCTTTTGAGGAGATTGTGGCTCTTCTTATCTATGGTATGGTCTTGTTTCTCAACCCTGACCAACTCATATATGTGAGTGCTGTCAAAATCTTCATGTCACGCAATCCGGTGCCTACGTTGCTTCGAGATATCTTACACTCTTTTCACACTCGTACAATGAGGAAAAGAGGTGTTCTGATGTGTTGCACTCCTCTCCTGGCAAGATGGTTTATTTCTCATCTTCCCCAATCAGTCTTAAAGAATGAGCAAGGTTTGAGGTGGTCACAAAGGTTGATGACGCTTAAACATTCAGATATTCATTGGTGTTCTCGATCCAAAGAGAATGTTATCATTGTTGACCGTTGTGGGGAATTCCATAATGTCCCTCTACTTGGCATTAGGGGAGGCATCACCTACAACCCGTGCTTAGCTCTAAGACAGTTTGGTTATGCCCGAAGGGATGGCCCACATGATATACTGATTCAAGGCTTGGTTTTCGACTACGACAATGATGATCAAGGTCTTCGCCAGAGATTCATCCGAGCTTGGAGGATGCTAAACAAGGTGGATAGCAAGACTTTAGGACACAATAATTCCATCCCTCTTGAGCCTTACCTCAAGTGGGTACGAACCCGCGCTCAAAGTCTTATGATGCCTTATCCTTCCATTTTCCCGGTGATTGTTGAGCCTGTTAAGGAGGGAGAAGTTCCATACACTATCCTACATCCTGACATGCCCACATCTCTTGAAGACCTACAAAGGGATTGGATACAGCTCAAAGGAGAGCGTGATACTTTCGAAGCCCAATTCTACGCAAGCAAGAAGAAGGTTCTGGAACTCACTAGGCTACTTCAAGAGGAGCAGACTCTAAATGCCTACATTACGCCAAAGAGGATGCGCGCTACTTTTTTATCTTAGAGCATTGTATTATTTTGCCCAAGCGGCATTGATGTACTCAAACTCTATTTTATTAATATAACGTGTGTTTCCTTTTTGTTTAAACGAATTTGAATCTTTTAAAATCCTTGAAAACATTACATATGCACATAACATTCATCATAACATAAACATGTCTTTGCAACAAGTTTCCTTATCTCTCTACTGTTTATTTCAGTAAGATAGATCTCGAACAGATGGTCAAAGATCTTCAAACTCAAAACATGCAGTTTCAACAGTTACTCACAACCTTGGCCAAAGGGCGAGAGGAGCTGAAGACTCTGCTAGCAAAAGAGAAAAAGAAAAAAGAGAAGAAACCAACTGGCGTGGTAATCATGGGTAGAAGATTTCAGGGACAGGCTAGAAGAACCTTGGATTTTCCGACAACATCTGATGAGGGAGAAAGAAAAGGGAAAGAAACAGCAGTTCCATCTGAATCTGAAGAAGAGGAGGAAGAGGAGGATTATTCCGAGGAGCAGTATCCTCCAGCGGATGATAAATACCGACATCTGGAAGAGCGTCTAAACGCTATGGAAATACAGAAAGTACCAGGTCTAGACTTTGAGGAATTGGGGTTGGTGTCAGGAATTGTGATCCCACCAAAGTTCAAAGTGCCGCTATTTTTAAAATATGATGGGGTGTCATGTCCCAAAATGCACCTCCGATCATACGTAAGGAAGATTCAGTCGCACTATGCCGACAAAGACTTATGGGTCCATTTCTTTCAAGACAGCTTATCTGGAACCCAACTTGATTGGTTTTACCAATTAGAAAGGGCTGACGTCCATAACTGGGAAGATCTTGCCGCTGCTTTCTATAAGCAATACCAGTACAACACAGATTTGGCGCCAACCCGTACTCAGCTTCAGAGTATGGCTATGGTTTCGAATGAGGGTTTCAAAGAATACGCTCAAAAATGGAGAGATTTATCCAGAAGAGTACAACCCCCTCTGTTTGAGAGGGAATTGGTGGATATGTTCTTGGGTACCCTATCGGGTCCTTTCTTCAACCATCTGATTGGGAGTTCATCTGTTGGGTTTACTGAGCTGATATTAACCGGAGAAAGGGTGGAAGCCGATATAAAAAGCGGGAAGATTCAAAAGGATGCGTCTGCTTCTGCTGCTATAAGAAATCCTTTCACTTGGAAGAAGGAAGTGTCTGCTGTTTATTCACAGAGGAGTCAAGGAAGAGTTGAACACCGGCCAAGGTGGGGGCCGTTTTGATCCCAAAGCCTACATCTGATCAACCAAGAACTAATCAGCCAAGGGTGGAAAGGCCAGTTCGGCAATTCACCAGGATTAATATGACTCCAGCCCATGTTCTACCACATCTTCTGAAATTGAATCTGGAAACTTTAAAAGAGGCCCCAAAGAATTCCAATACTGCGTCTCCTCACTATCATCCAAATGCCAGATGCACATACCGTTCTGAAAGTCCAGGGCACGACACCAACAACTGTTGGGCTCTGAAGAACAAAATTCAAGACCTTATAGATGCAAAAGAAGTTGAGTTTGACGCACCTGAAAAACCAAATGTCATTTCCGCTCCGATGCCTAGGCATGGTCATAATGCCAATGCTGTCGAGGAAGATTTATTTGTTGCCACAGTGGATGAACTATTGAATCCACTCCTGATCATTAAAATGAACTTGTTGAAAGCTGGGGTATTCCTAGGTTGTAAGGAAGACTGCCATCATTGCTTATCCTCATTTACCAATTGCCCTCTGTTGAAGACAGGTATCCAACGCCTGATTGATAACCAAGAAATTATGTTTGAAAAAGCTCCTGTTCTATCTATTCATGTTAAATACATTTCGATCATAACCATCTCCGCCAATCCTTCCAGGGTCCCTAAAAGACCCGTTAGGATTACATCATCTCCAAAGGCTACTCCTCTTAAGATCACAATGCCCGGGCCAGTCCCGTATGAGTCAGATAAAACAATACCATGGAATTACGGTGGAGAAATCTACTACCATGGTGTTAAACAAGATGAACTGACTACCGAAGAAGAGAGCTCCGAAGAAGAAAACTCCGACATTAGCAATATTGTCGGAACAAGAAAAATTACCCGCAGCGGTAGAATCTTCTCTCCAGAAATTGCCCCTCCAAAGGCAATTTTTGGACCCGTGGCTGCTCCAAAGGTTACCTATATACCAATAATCATATCTGCAAGTACTCTTATCAATGAAGATGACACAACCCCTGCTGTTATCCCCACCAATACTTCTGCTGCTGATGTTCAGGGAAAAGGGATTCAAGAAGAGCCTGTCAGGACGAAGGCTCAACCACTGATCATCCCCGAAACCTCCAAGAAGGAAATGGAAGAAATCCTGAGAATAATAAAGAAGAGTGATTATGATGTGGTTGAACAGTTGGGGCAAACCCCCTCGAAGATCTCCATGTTGGCTTTGTTGCTATGTTCTGAGGCACATGCAAAAGCTCTTGTGAAATTTCTAAAGACAGCCCATGTGCCACAAGAAACATCCACTGACTAATTCCAAGACTGTGTGGCCAGTTTGACAGCTGATAATGGTTTAGGTTTCTCCGATGCAGATCTAACACTAAAAGGGAGAAAACACAATGAGGCATTGCATGTCTCTGTGGAGTGCAGAGGAACAACCCTAGCCCATGTATTGGTAGACAATGGTTCGTCTTTGAATGTTTTACCAAAGAAAGCTCTCGATAGATTGGATTGCGAAGGACTAACCCTGAAACCCAGTAACATAGTTGTGAGAGAATTTGATGGCTCAAAAAGGATGGTCCACGGGGAGGTGGACATCCCGATAAAGGTGGGAACTCAGACTTTCAACTCAACCTTCTATGTGATGGACATCCGTCCCTCTTATTCTTGTCTATTAGGACGGCCTTGGATTCATAATGCCAGTGCTGTCACCTCTACACTACACCAAATGCTGAAATACCCGGTCCAAGGGAAGATCATAACTGTCCATGGGGAAGAGGAATACATGATTAGTCATCTGAATTCTTTCCGATATGTGGAATTGGATGGCGAGTTCATTGAAACTCCTTTTCAGCATTTCGAAGAAGTCTCTCAAGAGGTAACAATAACCAAGACGGTATCCTCAGTTCCCAGGACCACAAGACCTCCGCTTCAGATGTCATCTCTAAAGGATGCAAAGGCAGTAATAGATGAGGGTGGATGCACCATCTGGGGGCAGCTTCCGGACATTCCATACAAATCAGACAAGTTTGGCTTGGGGTTTACTTCAACTTCTCATAAGGTTGTGCGTCGTGCCCATGCTGGAGGGCCACCTTTGAAGATTAGCAACCAAGGGGTCAATGTAGTGGAAGACAGTGAAGAAGATGGCAGCTTGGAAGATTGGATATTTTCTACTGTCAACGGAGGACTTCGCAATTGGGAAGCCAAAGACTTTGTCCCAATAACTTTCATCTCTCAGTAATTTATCTTTTACATTTCTGTTGGACTTGTAATATTCACAAACAATTCGTACATTTTCAAACTTGTGTCTTACCTGAGGCACAACGGTCTATTTGTAAGGGTTTTTATTTCATCTTCATATGAAATTCAATGAATCATGGACGTTTTTCACATATAAACTTTTGTGCTCATTGTCTTTCTTTTACATTTTATCTGTTTAAAGATGGCTATACCCTTACACACACCCACACTCACAAATGCAGGTACCCCTCCATTCCGGATCCCATGGGTAACGATATTGCTATAGCCTTCAGTGACTCTGACGATCTGATCTACCAAGCCGAATAAGAAGGTGAGGAAGATTGTGAGGTGACAGGGGAATTGGCCAGACTACTACAACAAGAGGAAAGAGCTATTCAGCCTCATGAGGAGCTTTTGGATACAATCAACTTGGGTACCGAGGAAGATAAAAAATAAATCAAAGTGGGTGCCAACCTAGAGCCGAGTGTCAAGGAGCGTCTAATTCAGCTATTGCATGATCATGTTGAGATCTTTTCCTGGTCATACGAAGACATGTTGGGACTTGATACAGACATCGTGGTACACCGTCTACCCACAAGAGAAGACTATCCACCAGTGAAACAAAAAGTCCGATGCATGAGACCTGACATGTCAGAGAAGATCAAAGCAGAAGTTATGAAACAGTTCAATGCTGGATTTCTGGCTGTTACTTCCTATCCTCAATGGGTTGCCAACATTGTTCCTGTGCCTAAAAAGGACGGTAAAGTACAGATGTGCGTGGATTATAGAGATTTAAACAGGGCCAGCCCTAAAGATGATTTTCCGCTTCCCCACATCGACATCCTGGTTGACAATACGGCCCAACACAAAGTATTTTCCTTCATGGATGGATTCTCAGGCTATAATTAAATCAAAATGGCACGTGAGGACATGGAGAAAGCTATGTTTGTCACACAATGGGGCACGTTCTGCTACAAAGTGATGCCATTCGGGCTGAAGAATGTCGGAGCAACCTATCAACGCGCCATGGTAGCCTTGTTTCATGATATGATACATCATGAGATAGAGGTCTACGTAGATGACATGATAGCCCGATCATAAACTGAAGAAGAACACTGTGATCACTTGCAAAAGTTGTTTGTTAGATTGAAGGAGTACAAACTAAGGTTGAACCCGAACAAGTGCACATTCAGGGTCCGGTCCGGTAAACTCTTAGGTTTCATTGTCAGCAACAAAGGCATTGAGGTTGATCCTGCCAAAGTCAAAGCGATACAAGAAATGCATGCTCCTCGTACTGAGAAGGAAGTCAGAGGATTCTTGGGACGCCGGAATTATATTGCCAGATTCATTTCTCACCTAACATCTACTTGTGAGCCAATCTTCAAGTTGTTGAAGAAAGATCAAGTAGTCAGATGGAATGATGAATTCCAGATTGCTTTTGACAAAATCAAAGAGTATTTACAAGAGCCTCCTGTCTTGATGCCATCAGTTGAGGGAAGACCACTAATCATGTATCTGATTATTTTAGATAACTCAATGGGGTGTGTATTGGGGCAGCATGACGAGTCTGGCCGAAAAGAGCACGTTATTTACTACCTGAGCAAAAAGTTTACCGACTGTGAAACCAGATATTCACTGCTCAGGAAAACTTGTTGCACTCTGGTATGGGCTGCTCGCCGGCTAAGACAGTATATGTTGACTCATACCACTTTGCTGATATCTAAGATGGATCCGATAAAGTACATCTTTGAGAAGCCTGCTCTGTCTGGGAGGATAGCTAGATGGCAGATGATCCTAATAGAATATGACATACAGTACACAACCCAAAAAGCTATAAAGGGCAGTGTGCTAACTGATCATCTTGCCCATCAAGCTGTAGAAGATTATTAATCCATGAAGTTTGAATTCCCAGAGGAAGACATCATGACATTAGACAACTGTGAAGAAATCAGACCATATGACGGACCTGAACAAGGACCCTGATGGACCCTGTTCTTTGATGGGGCATCCAATGCACTTGGTAATGGTATCGGCACTGTACTCATATCTCCGGAAGGATGCCATACTCCTTTTACTTCCAGACTTTGCTTCAACTGTACGAACAACATGGCGGAATACGAAGCATGCATCTTTGGTCTCAAAGCTGCCATAGACTTGGGAATCAAATCTTTAGATGTGTTTGGGGATTCAGATTTGGTCATCAGTCAGATCAAAGGAGAATGGGACACTAAGCATCCAAACCTTATCCCTTACAAAGAACATGTTTTGACATTGTTACCACATTTCGAGTAGATTACCTTCGAGCATTTCCCGCGAGAAGAAAATCAGCTAGCAGATGCTCTATCCACAATTTCATCTATGTTTAAACTTAATTGGGATAACATGGCTCCTCAGATCACCATTGAACGAATGGACGAACCAGCACACTGTCACGGGATTAATACTGAAGAAGTAGTGGACCAGCCTTGGTTTCATGAAATCAAAAGGTATCTCGAGGCTCAAGAATATCCAGAAGGAGCTTCAATCAATGATAAAAAGTTCTTAAGGAGGCTTTCTGCTAAGTTCTTCCTGAGTAATGGCATTATGTACAAACGCAATCATGATTCTATTCTGCTTCGTTGTGTGGATAAGATTGAAGCTGAAAAGATCATGGCTGAATTACATGAAGGTACCTTTGGCACTCACTCTAGTGGGCATATTGTGATACGGTGGGAGAACTGACTAGGGTTTTGCGTTTGTTTTCGCAAATGTTTCGGTTGAGCAAGAGTCGCCACCGACTTTTTATTTTATCCTAAGGAAAGGTTTAAAAAGCACAGCAAAAACCTTTGAGATTTTTCTTGGGTTCGGGGAGTAGATTATAGAAAGGGAAGGTATTAGCACCCTTTCTATCCATGGTTATCCATGGGCTCTTAGGTACTTGCTTAGATCAACTTGCCTTGGTTTTCAATTGTTTGAAATGGTGCTTGGTGTGTGGTTTTGAAAATGTTTTGAAAAAGATGCCTTGTATAGGCTACCCTTGTAACAATTCTTTACTCGAATGTTTTATAAAAGGTGTTTTGTCTTTTTGAAAAGATGTTTCAAGGTTTTTTTTGAAAGTTTGTTTTGAAAGTGTTTGTGAAGTGTGGTTTGAAAATAGGCAAGTGTTTTGTTTTGCAAGTTGACAAGTACCTAAGAGCTGTCTACCCTAAAGTTCTCAAAGATTTTTGTTATGTTTTAACCCTTTTGACAATTTTGTTCCACCATTGCATTTGGTGGACAATCTTGTATTAGGAGGTGAAAGGGACGGGCGCGGGTCATCGTTTAGACCATAATTGCAATAGTGCTAAGTATCTTTGGGCAATTTCTTTTGGAAAGGGACTTGATCATTTTAGGCAATTTTTCGAAAGCGTCATCGAGGGACTATGATCATTTGATTGTTTGTTTTACCCAAAGAAACCTAACATGCAATATGGCCCATTTATTTGAAGGCAACAAAGTGGAATACCCTAGGGGTGCAAGTGTGATATGTGTTGTCTATTTTCATGCTTGATTGTCTTGAAATTAGGTAAAACTATTTTGTTCTTTTTATTTGCATACAAACCCTAATTCTAGCATGGCATAGTTAAAAAGCGTTAAAGTGCGAAAAGTAAAATTCCTACACTATTACAACACAATATGGGAAGAGGGGTACAAATGTTCAAATGGGAGGATATTTAGACAAGAAATTTAAACCTAGCTATTACATCAATTTTGGAATATTTACAAGATAATTGATTGCATGAATTAAATGGAAAACAAAAATAAAGATGCAAAATGCAAAAAAGGTTTTTATATGTGTGAAAAAAAAGTATTATTTATGTCAAATAAATAAAATAAAATAAAGTATTATTTTTGGAGTTTTTGTATTTTAAGGGTAAAACCCTAATTTTTATTAAGTAATATATATATTATTTAATTTATACAAGTATTTGTTTATTATGTACAAAAATAAAATAAAATGAAGTATATTTATAAAAAGTATTTTTTGATGTCAAATATTAATAAAATAAAAAATATAGATATTTTTGTATTTTAACCTAAATATACTAATAAATAAATAAATATATATATATATATATATATATATATATATATATATATATATATATATATATATATATATATATATATATATATATATATATATATATATATATATATATATATATATATATATATATATATATATATATATATATATATATATATATATATATATATATATATATATATATATATATATATATATATATATATATATATATATATATATATATATATATATATATATATATATGTATTAATTTCTAAATATGTATTATGTATATAAAAATAATAATATTTAATATTATATAAAAAAGTATATTTTACATAAAATATTTTCAAAAGAAAAAAAAAGAAATAAAAATCAGAAATAAAATATATTTACATTATTTTTTCTAGCTTTCCTAAATAATAGTATATATATATATTTATGTATAAATGATTCCTATAAACAAATAAATGCTTAAAAATAGGAAAATGGTGTAAAAAATGTTTTTTTATATTTTTAATATCATTAGGAAAAATAAATAAACCAAAATGAAAAAAGAAAAATCAAAAAATCAATAAAACACACAAATTGGGCTCAGGGGGTGTGAAATCAGAAATATGGTGTGAAAAGAAATTCAGAAGCAAGCCCAGCCCATGAAGCTTCTTCTTCAACCTCTGAACAAAAAATGTTCAAAAAACGCGCGCCTGAACTTCCATTCAAACATCCTGATTCCTTGATCTTTTGCACAAACTTCCAACATAAGAAATGTTAAGCATTGAATCACGATTTTAAATATATAGAGAACTCATCCTAACTCTCAGAAATGAGAGAGAATTTTGACAATCCCAAATCATGACCTAACTTTTCTGCCATATTCAAACCTTAAATTCTCACAGCTCAAGCAAAATAAATGAAAAGTAAAAGCATGAACAGATTCAGGGGCATGAGTAGAACACTTCTTATTCACAAACTTAGAGCTAATGATGCCTAGGCTAAGAGTTAGAAGTTCAAGAAAATACCTGTTCAGTTGAAGTTCTATCTGGCAATGGGGGAGCTTTCAGAGCAAGATAATGATCTGTACAGCTTGCCTGAAGTGTGGTGATGCTATTCCAATGCTTACTTTGCTTTGAGACACCTTGAATCGAGCTATGGACCTCCAACTGTAAAACAAGAAAGTGAAAATGGTGGAACTGGTTAGAGGAATTACAGGTCGTGTTTTAGGTTTTGGTTAGCTTGCATTGATGCTAGGGAATGTGTTTGATGAGCTTTGGGCAAGAAATCATGCAAGGGATGAGAGTTGGCACTCAAACTTCAGTGAGAACTCTGTTTTTGCAGTTTGAGAGTGATTCTGGGAATGGGAGTGTTTGGGACCTTGTTTGCTCGTGTTCTAGCTTGGGTTGGATGATTAGAAGGTGTATAAAATGTTTGCTTCAGTGTTCTAATGCTGAGATCAAAGTTGTGTTATGTTATGCCACTTTTCTTCACACTTAAGCAAGCAAAGCCAAGTTGATGTTCTAGGCAAGTAGAGGCCCCCTAAACATGTTGCTGACCTTGTCTTGATCAGAGTGTTTTGCTCATAATCTTGTGCCAATTGGATTTGATCTGTACCTCTTGGATTTGCATTATGACATAAAGCTTGCTTTTGCAAAAATGGCCATTTCACTTTTTCCATTTATGGCCTAATCCAACATGTAATGCATAAACTCATGAAACAAGGCCTTAGCACAATGAACATGCATTAAATTATTGAGTGTTGGATGGTTTAAGGGCCTGTAATCAAGTGGAATGCTGGTTTGAGAAATTTGCACAAGTTATGAACATGTACATGGCCATGAATCAAAGTGACTTTTTGCCATATTGCAAAATTCGATTCTCTCAAGTGATAAGGTTGTTTGATGAGTTATTGGATATTTTGGAAAGCTTGGAATGTGTACTACAATCCATCTTTGAAATGAAAATTGAAATTACAAGTGGAAGTGTATGGAAAATGGCCTTGAAGTTAGGTAGAAAACCTTGCCAAAATAGGTTAAAATTTCACTAAGTTAAGAATGGTTTAGTACCCTTATTCAAAAAATTGTAACTTAAGATACAAGCCTCATTTGGGAAAACTTTGTGAATCAAAGTTGTAGATTATGCAACAAGCTACAACTTTCATGTTTTGACTTTTGTTTGAATCCAAATGAATCTTGGTGAGAAAGTGGGGCAAAGTTGGGAAAAAATTAGGGTTTTTCATAACTTAGAAAAATTCTAAGTTATGAAAAATTCTCATTTCAAACCCTAATTTGCAAATTTTGATTTCTTGGTGAACAAGTTTCATGATTTGGCATGTTTTGATGAAAAATGAATCTTGACCCTTGATTTTGACCAAAAAGTCAAAGTTTGACTTTTCAGTATACAGTCAAAATTGGTCAATTGACTGGGAGATTCAACTGTCAATCTTGTGTACTTGGGATCTTTTGAACTTGTTGAGCATGTCAAGATAATCCCATGGGGTCCTTGAGTCCATATGTGAGCTTGGTTTGCCATTGGTTGGGTCAAACAGTCAAAAATTGCCTTTGTGCAGTCAAAACCCTAAAAATGACCATTTTGCCCTTTTGGTGATCTGATCAAATTTCTTGTGGAATTGTGATCCAAACTTGATCAAATGGTTCATATGAGTTTATAATGTTGACGTGGGTCAATTTTCATGAGATTTGACTGTCAATTGGTCACAATTGACTTTTTCCCCAACACAGCTGATTTCTAGGTCAACTGTCCAATTGACTGGGCAAAACTTGGAATCAAGACTTGAAACTTGATATGGATAAACTTGGGAGTCCAATATGAAGCAAGAAAGTCATCTTAGGCATTTTAGGTCAAAACATCTTTGTGCAAACACAAACCCTAATTTGGGTCAACAGTGCAAGGAGAAGTCTTGAGCAGATGAAACTCTAACTGGATCTTGATCTTCAAGGGCTTGGTGATGAGAAATCAATGAGAAATGGGAGGGAAAATTTTGGGGTACAACAGTTTCCCCTGTTCAATCTTCTTGAATCCGAAGAGTTAGATTGGCAAGTTTGCCTTTCGTGACTCGAGAGTAAAAGGAGATTGGACACTAGAGTGCCCTTAAATTTGCACTCGCCCAAGCAAGGGATGCGAGAATGGGCTTAGAGATGCCATTTGGAGATGGGCTTAACGATGCCATCTGGAAGAGTGGCGGACACTTTTCGGGGATGATCTTAAATATGCCATCTGGAAAGGAATATCAGGAAGGTGTCCATGCTTTGGACCATCTCTGAACTGGGGGTCTGAATAAGCAATAGATTGACATCCGTTGTTGGGAGGAATCCGTAAACTGTTTTCAAAAGTTGTATCTGAACAAGTTGATAGATTAACATCCGTTGTTGGGAAGAATCCATAAACTGTTTTCAGAAGTCTTGAGAAGAAACTGAATAAGCGATAGGTTAACATCCGTTACTTGGAGAACCCGTAAACTGTTTTCAGAAGTTGAGAAGATTCTGAACAAGCGATAGATTAACATCCGTTGTTGGGAAGAATCCATGAACTGTTTTCAGAAATCTTGAAGTTGAATAAGCAATAGAGCAGCATCCGTTGTTGGGAAGCGTCCGTAAACCGTTTTCAAAGATTGCATCTGAACAAGTGATAAATTAACATCCGTTGTTGGGAAGAATCCATAAATTGTTTTCAGAAGTCTTGAGAAGAAACTGAACAAGCGATAGGTTAACATCCGTTACTTGGAGAACCCGTGAACTGTTTTCAGTAATCTTGAATTTGGAGGAAGAACCGGTGTAGGGTTCCCTGATGATGAGCTCGTGTAAAACTGCATCTGGATAAATCTGGAATAAGCATTAGAATGTTGTCGTGTCTGGGTCACATCCGAACTATTCCTGGAAAGAAACTCGAAGGATAGTGATTCTAGTCTTTTGACTGATCTTACCTGAAAAGGTAAAGAGTTAGTTATATGCAAAGTCATGGTGCATGGCGCAATGTATGTTATATGATATGAATGTAAATGAATGCGCATGTAAGCTGGAGAGCTGTCTTGCAAAGGATAGATGAATCTGAGATGGCTGAAGATGACAGTATCTTGACTGCTGCCGGGAAGAATAATTCCTGGTCGTTGCTGGAAAAAAAAAGGAGCTTGGGTTGTATACCAATCCTCTGGGGAATTCCTGATGACTTCTATTGGGGAGTACCAATCTAATAGACTCATGCTGGGGAGGTAGGACTGAGAATCTTCAGTTTGGTGGGAAGTATTTCTGGCGACTTCACTGGGGAACTCAAGATTTGCCCTCCCAAAATTCTGTGGGGAGAAGGTTCACTAGTCTGGCTCCACTGGGGATTGATAATTTGAAACTTTAGCTCGGCTGGGGATACTGAAACTTAAACTCTGAGGGGAATTGAATTCCGGAGGATTCTCTGGCTGGGGATAACAAAGATAAACTCCTCTGGGGATTGTATTGATAAGTTATGTTGGGGAACTCTGATGAACTCCGTTGGGGATAGGAATAAATTTGGCGAGTGCGATCTTCCGTGGAAGTTAGCTGAGGATAACCCAGTTATAAGTCCTTGTGAGGAATAACTTTGAATAAAGCTCGGGAGAGACGTCCGTACTTTGTAGGGGATAAGCTTCCAAAATCTACTGGGGATCAGCTTCAGGGTTTGCTGGGGATATGGATTCCAAATCTCCTGGGGGTTTCCTTTGAAGGGTATCAAGATATCCAACTGCCTTTCAACCTATCAGTAATCTTCTTTCTTGATTCATAAGGAAATGATTATGTTCAAATGCATATGCCTATTTAACAAAACATTGGACGTTTCTCAAAATAAAACAAATAGTGCAAGAGAAAAGAAAAAGGAAATGACACAAATTTCTGGGAAAAGTATTTGTATTAACTTTCTTTGAGTATATTTGTACAAAGGAGACAATCATCCTAGTAAGAGGATTTTGTCGTAAATATTTGAAAGATTTATACAAAATAAAGATGGCTATGTGAAATAATTCCATGGGATTTCATTCTGCTATAGCCTTCACAACTCTGAATATCTGTCCATTCAATGCTTCGCCTGCCGATGACTTGCTTGATTAGGAGCCTGGAACTGGTTGATGAAGAGATTGTCTTTGAAGTGATCCGACGAGACATAGTCATACGCTTTAATTCCCTAACTTTTGCCTGAATCGCCCTTTTGGGTTTTCGATTCACCGGGAAACCCCTTTTTGCCCAAGCCGCCCTTTCGGGTTTTCAACTTGCCGGGTGTACAGTTTTTTTTTTATCCCTAATTTTTTCCTGAACCGCCCTTTCGGGTTTTCGGTTCACCGGGATGCCCATTTTTGCCCAAGCCTCCCTTTCGGGTTTTCGACTTGTCAGGTTATTTTATGCGTAGTATCTTTTGACTATGTCTGTGTTTGCAGGGTGCGGCAAATCGTCGCCGTCCATGGTGGTCAGAATCATTGCACCACCAGAAAATATGCTCTTGATCACAAATGGTCTTTCATATGTAGGAGTCCATTTGCCCCTGGGATCACTCTGCGGCAAGATAATCCGCTTGATTACGAGATCTACGACTTGATACACTTGATGTCTGACTTTCTTATTGAAGGCCTTGATCATTCGCTTTTGATACGCCTGACCATGGCATATAGCAGCGAGTCGCTTTTCGTCGATCAGATTGAGTTGATCAAGTCGGGTCTGCATCCAATCATCTTCATTCAAACCTGCATCCTTCATAATCCTTAGAGAAGGAATCTGGACTTCCATAGGCAAAACAGCTTCCATGCCATAAACCAAAGAAAATGGGGTTGCCCCAGTTGAAGTACGTGTCGTCGTACGGTATCCATGCAGAGCAAACGGTAACATCTCATGCCAGTCTTTGTAAGTGACCGTCATTTTCTGAATGATCTTCTTAATGTTTTTGTTCGCAGCTTCAACAGCACCGTTCATCTTCGGCCGATAGGGAGATGAATTGTGATGATAAATCTTGAACTGTTTGCACAATGCGGTGATCATCGTGTTATTCAGATTTGTACCGTTGTCTGTGATGATCCTTTCCGGAACACCATACCGACATATGAGATTTTGCTTGATAAAGCGGGCAACCACATTTTTAGTAACAGAGGCGAAGGAAGCTGCTTCAACCCATTTGGTGAAATAGTCAATGGCAACCAGGATAAAGCGATGTCCGTTGGAAGCCGTGGGCTTGATCTCTCCAATCATATCAATGCCCCACATTACAAAGGGCCACGGAGCAGTCAGAACGTTGAGGGGAACCGAAGGGATATGAACTTTATCAGCATAAACTTGGCATTTATGGCAAGTACGGGAATGTTGATGGCAGTCAACTTCCATGGTAGACCAGTAATAGCCTGCCCTTAGGATCTTCTTAGCCATTGTATGCCCGCTCAAGTGAGTGCCAAATGTGCCGCTGTGTATATCAGTCATTATCAACTCTGCTTCAGTTTGTCTACGCATCGGAGTAATACACAATCATGGCTTCGTTTGTAAAGGATGTCGTTGCTCAGGAAGAATTTAGCAGCGAATTTCCTTAAGAACTTCTTGTCATTTACGGAAGCTCCTTCGGGATAATCTCTAGTCTCGAGATACCTTTTGATTTCATGGAACCAAGGTTGTTCCACTACTTCTTCGGTATTAATCTCGTGACAATGCGCAGGTTCATCCATTCACTCGATGGTGATTTGGGGAGCCTCGTTATCCCAGTTGAGTTTAAACATGGAGGACATTGTGGCTAGAGCATCTGCTAGCTGATTCTCTTCTCGCGGGAAATGCTCGAAGGTAATTTGCTCGAAATGAGGCAACAACGTCAAGACATGTTCTTTGTATGGGATAATATTAGGATGCTTGGTATCCCACTCTCCTTTGATTTGACTGATAACCAAAGTCGAGTCCCCAAATACGATCAAAGATTTGATCCCCAAGTCTATAGCAGCCTTGAGACCAAAGATGCAAGCTTCATACTCAGCCATGTTGTTTGTGCAGCTGAAGCAGAGTCGGGCCGTGAAAGGTGTGTGACAACCTTCCGGAGAAATGAGTACTGCGCCGATACCATTTCCAAGTGCATTTGAAGCACCATCAAAGTACAGGGTCCATCGGGATCCCTTTTCGGGTCCGTCATACGGTCTGTTACTTTCAATGTTGTCCAAATTCATGATGTCCTCGTCCGGGAAGTCAAATCTAATGGGTTGATAATCTTCGATAGCTTGATGAGCCAGATGGTCAGCTAGTACACTCCCTTTTATAGCTTTTTGGGTGGTGTACTGGATGTCATACTCAGTCAGGATCATTTTCCATCTAGCTATCCTTCCAGATAAGGCGGGCTTTTCGAAGATATATTTGATCGGATCCATTTTGGAAATCAACAAGGTGGTATGAGTCAACATATACTGCCTTAGTCGGCGAGCAGCCCATACCAAAGCGCAGCAAGTTTTCTCGAGCAGTGAGTAACGAGTCTCACAGTCGGTAAACTTTTTGCTAAGGTAATAAATAGCATGCTCTTTTCGACCAGACTCGTCATGCTGGCCCAAAACACACCCCATTGAGTTATCCAAGACGGTCAAATACATGATCAATGGTCTTCCTTCGACGGGTGGCATCAGAATAGGAGGTTCTAGCAAATACTCCTTGATCCTATCAAAAGCAGCTTGACAATTGTCGTTCCATTCGACTACCTGATCTTTCTTCAAGAGTTTGAAAATTGGCTCACAGGTAGAAGTCAGATGGGAGATGAATCTGGCAATATAGTTCAAGCGCCCCAAGAATCCTCTAACCTCCTTTTCAGTATGGGGAGCAGGCATCTCTTGTATTGCTTTTACTTTTGCGGGATCGACTTCGATGCCTTTGTTGCTTACAATGAATCCCATGAGTTTACCAGACCTAACTCCAAAAGTGCATTTACTTGGATTCAGTCTGAGCTTGTATTCTTTCAACCTGGCAAACAGCTTTTCTAGATGTTCAAGGTGCTCTTCCTCTGTTTGTGACCGAGCTATCATATCGTCTACGTAAACTTCAATCTCATGATGTATCATATCATGAAATAAAGCTACCATGGCGCGTTGATAAGTTGCCCCTGTGTTCTTCAGCCTGAACGGCATCACCTTGTAACAGAAAGTGCCCCATTGTGTGACAAAAGTAGTTTTCTCCCTGTCCTCGGGGGCCATTTTGATTTGATTGTAGCCCGAGAATCCATCCATGAAGGAAAACACTTTGTGCTGAGCTGTGTTGTCGATCAGAATGTCAATGTGTGGGAGTGGAAAATCATCTTTGGGGCTGTCCCTATTCAAATCCCGGTAGTCCACACACATCCTGACTTTGCCATCTTTCTTAGGTACTGGCACGATGTTAGCGACCCATTGAGGATAGGACGTAACAGCCAGAAAGCCAGCGTCGAATTGCTTCATTACTTCTGCTTTGATCTTTTCAGACATGTCAGGCCTCATTCGGCGAACTTTTTGCTTGATCGGTGGACAGTCTTCTCTTGTGGGGAGACGGTGAACCACAATGTCTGTGTCTAAACCCGGCATGTCTTTATAAGACCAAGCGAAGATTTCAACATACTCATTCAACAACTGTACCAGGCGTTCCTTGACATTTGGTTCCAGATTGGCACCCACTTGCACTTCCCTCTGGTCTTCCTCGGTTCCTAAGTTGACAGCTTCCAATGACTCTTCATGGGGTAAGATGGCTCTTTCCTCTTGCTGTAGAAGTCTGGCTAGTTCCCCCGGTACTTCACAACCTTCGTCATCTTCATACTCGGCTTGATTGACCAGATCTTAAGAGTTATTGAAAGATATAGCAGAATAGTCACCCATGGAATCCGGAGTGGATGGGTACCTGCATTGGTGAGTGTGGGTGTGTGTAAGGGATAGCCATCCTTAAACAAAAAATGCAAAAGGAAAGAAAATGAACACAAGCAGTTTATCAAATGAAAAACGTCCAATGAATCATTAAACATGGCATATGGTTATGAAAAATAATCAAAACCCTTACAAATGGATCTACATGCCCCGGGCAAGGCATGAGGTGAAAAGATAGTGTACGGATTGTTTTGAAAATAAATATTACAGACCAAATAGGAAATGTTTAACAGATAAATTACTGATGAATAAAAGTGATGGGTGTTGTACCCCAAAATTTGCCCTCCCATTTCCTCAACATTTTCTCATCACAAGACCCTTGAAGATCAAGATCCAGTTAGGGTTTCCTCTGCTCAAGACTTCTCCTTGCACTGAGGACTCAAATTAGGGTTTGTGTTTGCCCAAGGATGTTTTGACCTAAAATGCCTAAGATAACTTTCATGTTTCATATTGGGCTCCCAAGTTTATCCTCACCAAGTTTCCAGTCTTGAGTCCAAGTTTTGCCCAGTCAATTGGACAGATGACCTAGAAATCAGCTGTATTGGGGAAAAAGTCAACTGTGGCCAATTGACAGTCAAACCTCATGAAATTTGACCCACATCAACATATTGAACTCATATGGACCATTTGATCAAGTTTGGATCACAATTCTCCAAGAAATTTGATCAGATCACCAAAAGGGCAAAATGGTCATTTTTAGGGTTTTGACTGCACAAAGGCAATTTTTGACTGTTTGACCTAGCCAATGGCAAATCAAGCTCACATATGGACTCAAGGACTCAATGAAATGGTCTTGACACATTCATCAAGCTCAAAAGATCCCAAGAACACAAGGTTGACAGTTGAATTTCCCAATCAATTGATCAATTTTGACTGTACACTGAAAAGTCAAACTTTGACTTTTTGGTCAAAATCAAGAGTCAAGATTCATTTTTCATCAAAACATGCCAAATCATGAAACTTGTTCACCAAGAAATCACAAAATGCAAATTAGGGTTAGAAAATGGAATTTTTTCATAACTTAGAATTTTTCTAAGTTATGAAAAACCCTAATTTTTTCCAAACTTTGCCCCATCTTTTCACCAAGATCCATTTGGATTCAAACAAAAGTCAAAACATGAAAGTTGTAGCTTGTTGCATAATCTACAACTTTGATTCACAAAGTTTTCTCATTTGAAGCTTGTATCTCAAGTTACAATTTTTTGAATAAGGGCACTAAACCATTTTTAACTTAGTGGAATTTTAACCTATTTTGACAAGGTTTTCTACCCCACTTCAAGGCCATTTTTCATACCCTTCCACTTGGAATTTCAATTTGCATTTCAAAGATGGATTGTAGTACACATTCCAAGCTTTCCAAAATGTCCAAGAACTCATCAAACAACCTCATAACTTGAGAGTTTCGAATTTCACAAATTGGCAAAAATTCACTTTTGTTCTTCATCAAAACATGTCCATAACCTTACCATTTGAACTCATCATGCTTTAGGCAAGATTACAGGTCCTTAAACCAAGTTACACTCCATAATTTAATGCATATTAAATGTGTTAAAGTGTTGTTCTTTGAGTGCAAGCATTGTATGAGGGTTTAATCCCAAAATGGATAAAGCAAATTGGCCATTTTTGTATAAAGTAGCTTTATGTCAAATTAGAAATCCAACAAGTACATGGAAAATCTGCTTGGCACAAGATTATGTGCATAACACACTGATCAAGAGAAGCTTATGCAGCACATTAGGGGGTCCTCTACTGACCTAGAAAGCCAAGTTGCATTTTGTTGCTTCACATAGAAGAAAAGTCCATAACTTGTAACAACTCTCATCTCAGCTCACTAACACAAGAAAAAAGTTATCAAACACATTCCAAGGAACATATCCAAGCTTTGGCACGAGCCCTTGACCTCCAAAGCACCCTCCATCTCAGAATCATCCTCAAACTGCAAAAACAGAGTTGCCTCTGCAGTTTGAGTGCCAACTCCCATTTCCCTCGAGCATTCTTACCAAAATCAATTCATACACATTCCCTAGCATGTATGCAAGCTAACCATGACCTAAAACCTGACCTGTAATCCCTCTAACAGCTTCCACCATTTTCATTTTTTTCTTTTGCAGTTGAAGTTCCACAGCTCGATACAAGAAGTTTCAAGACAAAGTAAGCATTGAAACAACATCCCTGGACCTCAAGGAAGCTTTTCCAATCATCACCTTGTACTAGAAGTTCCTCATTCTCCAGATAGAAGTTCAACTGCACAGGTAAAACTTTGAACTCGTATCTCTCTTATCATGTATCCTTAGTCTTAAGTTTGTGAAGAAACAAGGTTCTACTCATAGCCCTGAACATGTACATATCTTTACATTTCATTTCTTTTGCCTGAGTAGAGAGAATTTGGAGTTTGAAAATGGCAGAAAAACTAGGTTAGGATTTGGGGGAGGAGAAATTCTCCCTCATCTTAGAGAGTTAGGTCAAGTTCTATACATGGTTGGAATCGTCTCTTCATGCTGAGCATTTTTTATGTTATGAGTTTTTGTTAAAAAGTCAGGAATCAGGAGTTAGCAGCTGGAGTACAGGGCGCGCGTTTTTGAATATTGTTGAACGAAGGTTGAAGATGAAGCCTCATGGGCTGGGCCTGTGTGGTTTCTTCTTTTTGCACCCTATTTCCATTTTCTCACCCCCTAAGCCCATTTGCCTTATTTTTAATTCTTTTTGACCTTTTCTTTTTTTGTTTGACTTGTTTATTTTTTCTCAGCATATTAAAATTTTGAAAATATTTTTCTCACCATTTTTTGATTTTTATTTGATTTTATTTGATTTTCCTTTAGTTTATACATAAATACATATACATATTATTATTTAGAATATTTGAAAAAATAGTGTAAATACATTTTTTTATTTTTATTTACCTTCTGAAAATATTTCACATAAAAAATACTTTTTTTTTATTTATTTTATTAAAATATTAAATATATATTATTTTGTATATAATGCATATTTAAGAACTTAATATATATATATATGTTTATTAATATATTTAAGTTAAAATATAAAAATACTTGAATTTTTTCATTTTTATTAATATTTGATACAAAAAAATACTTTTTTTCATAATATACTTCATTTTATTTTTATTTTTGTACATAATAAATAAATACTTGTATTAAATTAAATAATAATATATTTTCTTTAAAATTAGGGTTTTTGCCCTAAAAGTTGAAAATACTCAAAATAATACCTTTTTATTTTCTTATTTTATTTTACATAAACCATACTTTTTTTCATACATATAAAAACTTTCTTTTTTTGCATTTTTGCATATTTACTTCATTTCCATTTAATTATGCAATTTATTTACCTTGCAAATATTCAAAAATGATGTAATAATTTAGATTTAAATTCTTGTCTAAATATCCCCCATTTGTAAATTTGTACCCCCCTCCCTATATTATTATGTTGTAATAGCGTAGGAATTTAAATTTCGCACTTTATACGCTTTCTAACTATGCCATGTTAGAATTAGGGTTTGCATGTGAAAAACGATAAAAAATAGTTGGACCTAATACAAGATGAATGAGCATGAAAATGGATACACAAATCACACTTGCACCCCTAGGGTACTCCACTTGTTGCCTTTCAAAATTGGGCCATATTGCATGTTAAGTCTCTTTGGGCAAAACAACAAATTGAATGATCATAGTCCCTCGATAACATTTTCAAAATACTTCCAAAACAAATGATCAAGTCCCTTAAAGAAAATGCCCAAAGATACTTGGCACCATTGCAATTATGGTCTAAACGATGACCCGCGCCTGTCCCTTTCACATCCTAACACAAGGTTGTCCACCAAATACAATGGTGGAACAAACTTGTTAAAAGGGTTAAAACGTAGCAATAATCTTTTGAGAAATTTAGGAGTAGATAACCTCTTAGTTACTTGAATCAAACTTGCAAAACAAAACACTTGCCTATTTCAAAAAAACACACATCACTACACTTTCAAAACAACTTTCAAAAACAAATGAAAACCTTTTCAAAAGACATACATCTTTGTATACATCCCCACATGGATCATTACAAAGGTTGCCACCACATTGGCTTCTTTTCAAAACATTTTCAAACCCACACACTCAAGCACCATTTCAAACAATTGAAAACAAAAGGCAAGTGATCTAAGCAAGTAACTAAGAGCCCATGGATAACCATGGATAGAAAGGGTGCTAATACCTTCCCTTTCTATAATCTACTCCCCGAACCCAAGAAAACATCTCAAAAGGTTTTTGCTGTGCTTTTTAACCTTTCCTTAGGATAAAATAAAAAGTCGGTGGCGACTCTTGCTCAACCGAAACATTTGCGAATACAAACGCAAAGCCATAGTCAGTTCTCCCACCGTATCACAATGGGGACAAAGTCTTTTGCCTCCCAGTTGCTCAATCCTCCTTTGACAGTTGGGTAAATCCACTCTTCGATGTTGCTCTCCTTGTCCTCATCCTCCAAGGCGTTGATTCCGTAGGGAGAAATTTTGACTGGCGCCCTTTCAATCTTCGAACGACGCATAGCTTTCTGGCCAGCGGCTGTGAACCCTAATCCAAATTTGTCTGTCTTATGTGGAATGTCAGGTAACTGCCCCCATGCTGAATTCTTCCCTTCCTTTATTGCGGCCCTTGCGTCCTCCAGAGATGCCATTCTGGCCATCTGCCTCGGTGTCTCAGCTGCCAACTTTGCTACTGTTAACTCAGGAAGGACTTCTTCGAAATGCTGAAAAGGCGTCTCAATGAATTCCCCTTCAACCTCCACATATCGGAAAGAGTTCAAGTGGCTAATCATATACTCCTCTTCACCATGGACAGTAATGATCTTTCCCTTAACAGGATACTTCAACATCTGATGTAAGGAGGAGGTGACTGCCCCAGCATGGTGTATCCAAGGCCTACCCAGCAAGCAAGAGTATGACGGACGGATGTCCATCACATAGAAAGTAGACTTAAATACCTCAGTGCCTATCTTGATGGGAATTTCAACCTCTCCATGGACTATTCTCTTTGAACCATCGAAAGCTCTGACAACAATATCACTCGGCTTCAATTCCAACCCTTCACAATCTAGTCGGTCCAAGGCCTTCTTAGGCAATACATTCAGCGACGAACCAGTATCGACCAAGACATGTGCGAGAGTAGTTCCTCGACACTCGACTGAAATGTGCAAAGCATCATTGTGATTTCTTCCTTTAGGAGTTAGGTCGGCATCGGAAAACCCTAATCCATTGTCCGCAGTAAGGCTAGCCACGCAATTCTGAAATTGATCTGCAGAGGTTTCCTGGGGCACATGGGCTACCTTCAGGAATTTTATCAGGGCTTTAGCGTGCGCTTCTGAGCAAAGTAGTAGTGCCAGCATGGAGATCTTTGAGGGGGTTTGCCCCAATTGTTCTACCACATCGTAATAACTTCTTTTGATTATCCTCAAAATCTCATCCATTTCCTTCTTGGAGGTTTCCGGGATGACCAAGGGTTGAGCCCTCGTCCTGACGAGCTCATCTTGGATTCCCTTACCTTTGTCAGCAGCGGTAGGAGAGACAGTACTAGGAACAACAACGTCTTCAATCAAAGGAGTTCTAGCAGAAAGTTTTATTGGTGCAGGGATGACCTTGTCAGCTGATGAGGGTCCAAAGATTGCTCTTGGAGGGGCAATCTCTGGAGAAAATATTCTCCCGCTCCTGGTGATTTTGCTAGTGCCTGCAATGTTACTAATGCTGGCTTCTTCATCATCCGAACTTTCTTCAATTATTTCGATTTGTTTGATACCATGGTAGTAAAAGTCACCGCCATAGTTCCATGG
Source organism: Vicia faba (assembly GCA_948472305.1). Taxonomy (NCBI): domain Eukaryota; kingdom Viridiplantae; phylum Streptophyta; class Magnoliopsida; order Fabales; family Fabaceae; genus Vicia; species Vicia faba. The sequence continues at coordinate 265,667,458 of OX451736.1, forward strand.
TATGGACTTCTCAGAAACATAGGGGACCGGCCCCGGCATTGTTATCTTCAAAGGAACAGATTTCGTAGCTGGTGTAATCTTAACAGGCTTTTTGACGGCCTTGGAAAGATTGGCGTGAATGGTTATGATTGAGACATCTTCAGTCTGAACTGGAACAGCAGAAACTTTTTCAAACAAAATTTGTCGACTATCCATAAGGCCTTGGATGCCTTTCTTCAGTAACGGACAATCAAACGGCAGAGAGTAACAACAATAGCAGTCTTCCTTACATCCCGGGAAGATACCGGCCCTTAACAAATTCAACTTAATGGTTAATAAAGGAGTTATCAGATCATTGACATCAGCAACATACAAATCTTCTTCAATGGCATTGACATTTCGGCCGTGCTTCGGCATGGGTGCAGATATCACATTAGGCTTCTCCGGAGCGTCAAACTCCACCTCCTTCGCCTCTATCAGGTCTTGGATCTTATGCTTGAGTGCCCAACAATCATTGGTGTCGTGCCCGACACTGTCAGAATGGTATGCGGATTTAGCATTAGCATGATAATGCGGAGAGGACGTATTCACATTCTTTGGTGCCTCCTTGATGGTGGCAAGATTCAACTTTAACAGATGGGGAAGCACTTGCGCTGGAGTCATATTAATGCGGGTGAACTGCTGTTGTGGCCGTTCCACCCGTTGCTGATTTGGTCTGGACTGGTTATAGCGAGGCTGCTCACTTGGAGTGTTTTGAATCATTACGGCCCCCACAGTTGGCCGACGCTCCGCCTTCCCTGCTCTTCTCTGAGAATATACCACAGCTGTTTCCTTCTTAAAAGGCTTCTTCTCAACACTTGCAGCAACACCCTTCTGAATCTTTCTTGACTTGATGCCAGCTTCTATTCTCTCGCCTGTTAAGATCAAATCGGTAAACCCCGCGGAAGAGTTACCAATTAGATGATTGAAAAATGGCCCGGATAGGGTCCCAAGAAACATATCAACAAGTTCGCGGTCAGTTAAAGGAGGCTGCACCCTGCCAGCCAAATCCCTCCATTTTTGTGCATATTCTTTGAATCCCTCGCCTGTTCCTAGTGACATACCCTGAAGTTGGGTACGAGTAGGAGCAAGGTCAGAATTATACTGGTATTGTTTGTAAAAAGCGGTGGCCAAGTCTTCCCAATTTCGGATGCTGGTTCCCTCTAGCTGATAAAACCACTCCAACTGAGCTCCAGAAAGGCTGTCTTGAAAGAAATGAATCCAAAGGTTTTTATCTGCCGTATAGGGTTGGATCTTTCTCACGTAGGACCTGAGATGCATTTTTGGACAGGACAGCCCATCATACCTCACAAACACTGGCACCTTGAATTTTGGGGGAATCACAATCCCGACAACCAAACCCAAGTCTTCAAAATCCAAACCCGGTACTCTCTGTAGCTCCATGGCGGCCAACCTGTCTTCTAGCCCTTTGTATTTATCATCAGCTGGAGGGTATTGCTGATCAGAATAATCTTCATCCTCTTCGACCTCTTCTTCTTCCGCATCAGACTCGGAAGGTACCGCAACTCCACCTCCTTTGCTGGTTCCTTCATCAGAGATAGGAGGAAACTCAAGCACTCTCCGAGCTTCTCCGTCAAATCTTCTCCCTAAAGTAGCCACCCCGAGTCTCTTTTTCTTCTTTTTCACTGGGTCTTTGTTCCCCAATTGAGTCTTGATATCCTCCTGACCCTTAGCCAAGGTCATCAGGAGTTGCTGGAATTGTGCATTCTGAGCTTGTAGGTCCTTGACTGTTTGCTCGAGATCCATCCTACCAAGATAAACAGCAGACAGATAAGGAAACCTGGAGTGAGACCTGCTTATGCACATGATGAATGATATGCTTATGTATGCAATGCATTCAAGGATTTAGAACATTCAAAATTGTTGCAGACAAAGAAGAACGCACGTCATATTAATAAGAAGAAATTTGTTAGTACATAAATGCCCCATGGGCCAAATATTACAAAATAACTTCTCAAGGCAAAAAGACATTGCGTATCCTCTTTGGTGCGATGTAGGTGTTGAGGGCCTCTTGCTCATGGAGTCGGCGGGTAAGCTCTAGAACCTTCTTCTCACTGGCGTAGAAGCTAGCTTCAAAAGTGTTTCGTTCCTCCTTGAGCTGAATCCAACTTTTCTGCATTTCCTCCCACGATGTAGGCATGTCTGGATGTAGGATGGTGTAGGGAACCTCTCCTTCCTTGACGGGTTCTTTAATCATAGGGAGAACATGAGGATAAGGCATCATCAGACTTTGGGCTCGGGCTCGCACCCACTTGAGATAAGGCTCAAGAGGGATGGAGTTCTTGTGTCCCAGTGTCTTGCTATCAACCTTGTTGGGTCTTCCCCAAGCTCTGATGAATCTTTGGCGAAGTCCTTGCGCATCGTTGTCAAAGTCAAAAACTAGGTCAGGAATCAACATGTCATGAGGGCCATCCCTCCGTGCATATCCAAATTGCCTCAGAGCTAGGCAAGGGTTATAGGTGATACCTCCTCTGATTCCAAGTAAAGGAACATTAGGAAATTCTCCGCAACGATCGACGATGATGACATTTTCTCTGGACCGAGAACACCAATGTACATCAGAGTGAGTAAGAGTCATCAATCGTTGGGACCACCTTGAGCCTTGGTCATTCTTCAAGGCAGATTGTGGAAGGTGCGAAATAAACCACCTTGCAAGGAGAGGAGTACAGCACATGAGAACACCCCTCTTTCTCATTGTTCGTGTGTAAAATGAGTGAAGAATGTCCCCAAGCAATGTCGGTATTGGATTTCTGGACAAGAAGATTTTGACGGCGCTGACATCTACCAATTGGTCAGGATTTGGGAACAAGACCAACCCATAGATAAGGAGTGCCATAATTTCTTCAAAGGCTCGTAGGTCCAATGAGTTCCAACATTCTTGTGCCTTCTCAAACAAGAATTTTGCTAAGAATCCCTTGACGCCGCTTCTGGTTTCCCAATTCCCCTTGATGTCGGAAGGCTGTAGATGTAATGCTCGAGCAACATCCTCAGGCTTTGGTTCCTTTTCCGTACCATTGAAAGGTAGTTGATTAAGGATAGGAATTCTCAGAAGTTGAGAAAACTCCTCCAAAGTGGGCACCAACTGGTAATCAGGGAAAGTGAAACAGTGGTGAAGAGGGTCAAAGAACTGGAATAGCACTTTCATCATGTCTTCTTCAATGTTGGTGTTGACTAAGCTGAGCAGCCTACCATGTCTTTCACTGAAGGATGAATTTTCCGGAATTCTTGAGGTGAGTTCCTTGAGTTGAGGAGACATTCTTACAAGGTTGACTTGGATGGTATTTCTGCGAGGAATTTCCATGACCTACAAAACAAGAACAAAGATGAAGATCCAAACCCTTGAAATGGTTAGTGAATGCATATGATGTTTTATGATGTTTATGATGTATGCACAAAACATATGTACAAGCAAATCACACCAAACCCTAGTTTCAGGCTGGCACGGGGTTTCATAGGTAAGTACCCTCTTGAGTGTAGTTGGCTTAAAAACCTGTCCTATAAATAGTAAACGGGTTCTAAGGAGCTCAATATCACGAGATTGTTTTCATTGTTCATTGTTTTGGTTTAGCCACTTAACTAGCGACCAAAATATTCCAAGAAAACAACCCTCAATGAGTGTAGTATCGAGTATCTACCAACTTCGGATTGCACCAAAGCCGGTCATCTCACTAACCCTAATAAAAGGCCAAGATGGTCAAGTATGGTTATAGGTCATTAGTGCTTAGTGACATCACTCAGCGGCCCCGTACTCTCCTTGATTGAACTCAAGGGTTACCGGTACTCACAAATATGTCGCACTAATATAGCTATTGCTTCGACCGTGTCGGTATACCCCGCACAGTTTCCACAACGTATTGCTATCTATGAATGTTTCCCAAAATCCGGGTGTAGGATTGCAAACCCAAACAATAGAGCCAAGATATAAAGCAAACAATTCAAACAAATAGTCATACAAGAGGGTGATCTAAGCCCTAAGGTTACTCCACTTTTTAAAATTATCCCCAGCAGAGTCGCCAGTTCTGTGATACGGTGGGAGAACTGACTAGGGTTTTGCGTTTGTTTTCGCAAATGTTTCGGTTGAGCAAGAGTCGCCACCGACTTTTTATTTTATCCTAAGGAAAGGTTTAAAAAGCACAGCAAAAACCTTTGAGATTTTTCTTGGGTTCGGGGAGTAGATTATAGAAAGGGAAGGTATTAGCACCCTTTCTATCCATGGTTATCCATGGGCTCTTAGGTACTTGCTTAGATCAACTTGCCTTGGTTTTCAATTGTTTGAAATGGTGCTTGGTGTGTGGTTTTGAAAATGTTTTGAAAAAGATGCCTTGTATAGGCTACCCTTGTAACAATTCTTTACTCGAATGTTTTACAAAAGGTGTTTTGTCTTTTTGAAAAGATGTTTCAAGGTTTTTTTTGAAAGTTTATTTTGAAAGTGTTTGTGAAGTGTGGTTTGAAAATAGGCAAGTGTTTTGTTTTGCAAGTTGACAAGTACCTAAGAGCTGTCTACCCTAAAGTTCTCAAAGATTTTTGTTATGTTTTAACCCTTTTGACAATTTTGTTCCACCATTGCATTTGATGGACAATCTTGTATTAGGAGGTGAAAGGGACGGGCGCGGGTCATCGTTTAGACCATAATTGCAATAGTGCTAAGTATCTTTGGGCAATTTCTTTTTGAAAGGGACTTGATCATTTTAGGCAATTTTTCGAAAGCGTCATCGAGGGACTATAATCATTTGATTGTTTGTTTTACCCAAAGAAACCTAACATGCAATATGGCCCATTTATTTGAAGGCAACAAAGTGGAATACCCTAGGGGTGCAAGTGTGATATGTGTTGTCCATTTTCATGCTTGATTGTCTTGAAATTAGGTCAAACTATTTTGTTCTTTTTATTTGCATACAAACCCTAATTCTAGCATGGCATAGTTAAAAAGCATTAAAGTGCGAAAAGTAAAATTCCTACACTATTACAACACAATATGGAAAGAGGGGTACAAATGTTCAAATGGGGGGATATTTAGACAAGAAATTTAAACCTAGCTATTACATCAATTTTGGAATATTTACAAGATAATTGATTGCATGAATTAAATGGAAAACAAAAATAAAGATGCAAAATGCAAAAAAGGTTTTTATATGTGTGAAAAAAAAGTATTATTTATGTCAAATAAATAAAATAAAAAAAAGTATTATTTTTGGAGTTTTTGTATTTTAAGGGTAAAACCCTAATTTTTATTAAGTAATATATATATTATTTAATTTATACAAGTATTTGTTTATTATGTACAAAAATAAAATAAAATGAAGTATATTTATAAAAAGTATTTTTTGATGTCAAATATTAATAAAATAAAAAATATAGATATTTTTGTATTTTAACCTAAATATACTAATAAATATATATATATATATATATATATATATATATATATATATATATATATATATATATATATATATATATATATATATATATATATATATATATATATATATATATATATATATATATATATATATATATATATATATATATATATATATATATATATATATATATATATATATATATATATATATATATATATATATATATATATATATATATATATATATATATATATATATATATATATATATATATATATATATATATATGTATTAATTTCTAAATATGTATTATGTATATAAAAATAATAATATTTAATATTATATAAAAAAGTATATTTTACATAAAATATTTTCAAAAGAAATAAAAAGAAATAAAAATCAGAAATAAAATATATTTACATTATTTTTTCTAGCTTTCCTAAATAATAGTATATATATATATATTTATGTATAAATGATTCCTATAAACAAATAAATGCTTAAAAATAGGAAAATGGTGTAAAAAATGTTTTTTTATATTTTTAATATCATTAGGAAAAATAAATAAACCAAAATGAAAAAAGAAAAATCAAAAAATCAATAAAACACACAAATTGGGCTCAGGGGGTGTGAAATCAGAAATATGGTGTGAAAAGAAATTCAGAAGCAAGCCCAGCCCATGAAGCTTCTTCTTCAACCTCTGAACAAAAAATGTTCAAAAAACGCGCGCCTGAACTTCCATTCAAACATCCTGATTCCTTGATCTTTTGCACAAACTTCCAACATAAGAAATGTTAAGCATTGAATCACGATTTTAAATATATAGAGAACTCATCCTAACTCTCAGAAATGAGAGAGAATTTTGACAATCCCAAATCATGACCTAACTTTTCTGCCATATTCAAACCTTAAATTCTCACAGCTCAAGCAAAATAAATGAAAAGTAAAAGCATGTACAGATTCAGGGGCATGAGTAGAACACTTCTTATTCACAAACTTAGAGCTAATGATGCCTAGGCTAAGAGTTAGAAGTTCAAGAAAATACCTGTTCAGTTGAAGTTCTATCTGGCAATGGGGGAGCTTTCAGAGCAAGATAATGATCTGTACAGCTTGCCTAAAGTGTGGTGATGCTATTCCAATGCTTACTTTGCTTTGAGACACCTTGAATCGAGCTATGGACCTCCAACTGTAAAACAAGAAAGTGAAAATGGTGGAACTGGTTAGAGGAATTACAGGTCGTGTTTTAGGTTTTGGTTAGCTTGCATTGATGCTAGGGAATGTGTTTGATGAGCTTTGGGCAAGAAATCATGCAAGGGATGAGAGTTGGCACTCAAACTTCAGTGAGAACTCTGTTTTTGCAGTTTGAGAGTGATTCTGGGAATGGGAGTGTTTGGGACCTTGTTTGCTCGTGTTCTAGCTTGGGTTGGATGATTAGAAGGTGTATAAAATGTTTGCTTCAGTGTTCTAATGCTGAGATCAAAGTTGTGTTATGTTATGCCACTTTTCTTCACACTTAAGCAAGCAAAGCCAAGTTGATGTTCTAGGCAAGTAGAGGCCCCCTAAACATGCTGCCAACCTTGTCTTGATCAGAGTGTTTTGCTCATAATCTTGTGCCAATTGGATTTGATTTGTACCTCTTGGATTTGCATTATGACATAAAGCTTGCTTTTGCAAAAATGGCCATTTCACTTTTTCCATTTATGGCCTAATCCAACATGTAATGCATAAACTCATGAAACAAGGCCTTAGCACAATGAACATGCATTAAATTATTGAGTGTTGGATGGTTTACGGGCCTGTAATCAAGTGGAATGCTGGTTTTAGAAATTTGCACAAGTTATGAACATGTACATGGCCATGAATCAAAGTGACTTTTTGCCATATTGCAAAATTCGATTCTCTCAAGTGATGAGGTTGTTTGATGATTTCTTGGACATTTTGGAAAGCTTGGAATGTGTACTACAATCCATCTTTGAAATGCAAATTGAAATTCCAAGTGGAAGTGTATGGAAAATGGCCTTGAAGTTAGGTAGAAAACCTTGCCAAAATAGGTTAAAATTTCACTAAGTTAAGAATGGTTTAGTACCCTTATTCAAAAAATTGTAACTTGAGATACAAGCCTCATTTGGGAAAACTTTGTGAATCAAAGTTGTAGATTATGAAACAAGCTACAACTTTCATGTTTTGACTTTTGTTTGAATCCAAATGAATCTTGGTGAGAAAGTGGGACAAAGTTGGGAAAAATTAGGGTTTTTCGTAACTTCGAAAAATTCTAAGTTATGAAAAATTCTCATTTCAAACCCTAATTTGCAAATTTTGATTTCTTGGTGAATAAGTTTCATGATTTGGCATGTTTTGATGAAAAATGAATCTTGACCCTTGATTTTGACCAAAAAGTCAAAGTTTGACTTTTCAGTATACAGTCAAAATTGGTCAATTGACTGGGAGATTCAACTGTCAATCTTGTGTACTTGGGATCTTTTGAACTTGTTGAGCATGTCAAGATAATTCCATGGGGTCCTTGAGTCCATATGTGAGCTTGGTTTGCCATTGGTTGGGTCAAACAGTCAAAAATTGCCTTTGTGCAGTCAAAACCCTAAAAATGACCATTTTGCCCTTTTGGTGATCTGATCAAATTTCTTGTGGAATTGTGATCCAAACTTGATCAAATGGTTCATATGAGTTTATAATGTTGATGTGGGTCAATTTTCATGAGATTTGACTGTCAATTGGTCACAGTTGACTTTTTCCCCAACACAACTGATTTCTAGGTCAATTGTCCAATTGACTGGGCAAAACTTGGAATCAAGACTTGAAACTTGATATGGATAAACTTGGGAGTCCAATATGAAGCAAGAAAGTAATCTTAGGCATTTTAGGTCAAAACATCTTTGTGCAAACACAAACCCTAATTTGGGTCAACAGTGCAAGGAGAAGTCTTGAGCAGATGAAACTCTAACTGGATCTTGATCTTCAAGGGCTTGGTGATGAGAAATCAATGAGAAATGGGAGGGAAAATTTTGGGGTACAACACATACGATGGAAAATAAAATCCTACGGGCAGGATATAATTGGTCTACCATGGAAGTAGACTGCTATCAACACTCCCGGACTTGTCATAAGTGTCAAATCTATGTAGACAAGGTGCACGTGCCTTCGGTTCCTCTAAATGTCTTAACAGCTCCTTGGCCCTTCGCTATGTGGGGAATCGATATGATTGGGGAGATCAAGCCTACATCCTCCAATGGACACCGCTTTATTCTAGTGGCCATTGACTATTTCACAAAGTGGGTCGAAGCAGCTTCCTTCGCATCCGTTACTAAGAATGTTGTTGCCCGCTTCATCAAGCAGAATCTCATTTGTTGGTACGGTATCCCAGAAAGGATCATCACTGATAATGGGACTAACCTTAATAATACTATGATCACCGCCCTATGCGAGCAGTTCAAGACTCAACATCACAATTCATCCCCCTATCGGCAAAAGATGAATGGTGTCGTCCAAGCTGCAAATAAAAACATTAAAAAGATCATACAGAAAATGACAGTCACCTATAAGGACTGTCATGAGATGCTACCGTTCGCTCTCCATGGGTGTCGTACCACGGCTCACACATCAACTGGGGCAACACCCTATTCTTTGGATTATGGCATGGAGGTTGTTTTACCTATTGAGGTTTAGATCCCCTCTTTGAGAATCATGAAGGATGCAGGCTTGAGTGAGGACGATTGGATCCAGACCCGACTTGATCAATTGAACTTAATTGATGAAAAGAGACTTACTGTTGTTTTCCATGGTCAGATGTATCAAAAACGGATGATCAAGGCTTTCAACAAGAAAGTCAGACGCCAAGTATATCAAGTTGGAGACCTAGTGATCAAGCACATCATCTTGCTACAAAGTGATCCCAGGGGCAAACGAGCTCCTACCTATGAAGGTCCATTTATAATCAAGAACATCTTTTCTGGTGGGGCAATGATCTTAACCACCATGGACGGTGACGACCTGCCACACCCTGTGAACGCAGACATAGTCAAAAGATACTACGCATAAGAGACTCGCTAGGTTGACACACCTAGGCAAAAAAGGGCATCCCAGCGAACCAAAAGGTTCGGGAAAAAATTAGGGATAAAATAAAAAAATTTGTACACCCGGCAAGTTGAAAACCCGAAAGGGCGACTTGGGCAAAAAAGGGTTTCCCGGTGGATCGAAAACCCGAAAGGGTGGTTCAGGCAAAAGTTAGGGAATTAAAGCGTATGACTATGTCTCGTCGGATCACTTTGAAGACAATCCCTTCACGGACAAACTCAGAGTTTCTGATCAATTCAATCATCTTCGGACGAAGCAACAAATGGACAAGATACTCGGAGATACGAAGGCTATAGTAGAATGGGAACCCCATGGGATTATTACACATATCTATCTTTCTTTGTATAAATTTTTCTTATTTTTATGGCATCATCCCCTTACTAGGATGTCTGTCTCTTTTGTACAAAATACTTATTCAAAGTAAATACAAAGATATCTTTTAAAGTACAGAAAACCATTTGTCCTTTTATTTTTACACTTGTGTTTTATTTGTAAAAATGGCCAACGATTCATTAATGAACATATGCATTTGAAAATAATCATTGTTTACAAATAAACAAAATGAAAAAAGAACAGTTACTGGCAGGTTGAAAGAATAGGAAAACGTCTTTAGGCTATTCCATGAGCAATCTCTACAGTGTGTCATTAAGATCCCTAGCGGAGCTGAAACTTCAAACTATTAATCCCCAGTGGAAACCATCCAATTTCTTCAAATTCCCCAGCAAGTTGTCTTGAAGCCTGAAAAGCAACCGAATAACAGTTAACTTCTATTTCTCCCCAACCTAGGATAACTCCCCGGTAGAGTGGCAGACGACCCAAACTCCTGAACTTTTTCCAAACAGGAATAAGTTTTTTCTTCCCCACAGAGTTTTTATTAATTCCCAGTAGAAGTCACCAGAAGTCTCTGGATTCCCCAAGCAGATTCCTCAAGCAGTACATGGCATTACTCTCACAACAGAATTTTTATCAATACTCCAACTTCAAGACATGAAGAATCCACATATCCTCAGCAATCAAGGATTTATTTTCCTCAGCAATACAGCAAATCAGCTTACATGCGCATACATTACATCCATATATCATAAACATTGATAAAGCACATATATTGCATCATACATTTCATGCAACATAACTTTGTGTTTCAGCTAACATTTTACCCTTTTCAGGATAAGATTAACAGCTACCATTAACAATGTTCAAAGATTTCAGATACAGTACAGATACACTCTAGACACGGAAGTCATTCTGTTACTCATTCATATCTCAACTTCAAGATACAGTTCAGATACGATCCAGACAAGGATGCCATTCTGATACTCATTCAGATCTCAACATCAAGATACAGTACATATACGCTCCAGACAAGGATGTCATTCTGATACTCATTCAGATCTCAACTTCAAAGCACAGTTCAGATATGCTCCATACACGGTTGCCATTCTGTTACTTATTCATATTTCAAGATACAGTCCAAATACGCTCCAGACACGGAAGCCATTCTGTTACTCATTCAGATTCAAGTTCAGATACAGTTCAGATACGTTCTAGATACGGATACCATTTTGATACTTATTCTTTTGACTTACAACTTATAATCCAACAAACATTATTTGATGGCATCTACAAGCCCATCTCCAACAAGATTCTATCACCTCTCCAAATGGCATCTTTAAAGCCCATTCCCTCAGCTACACTTCATCGAGTGCAAATTTATGGGCACTCTAATGTCCAATCATCTTTTACCTTCGAGTCATGAACGACAAAGATCGCAAATCTAACTCTTCAGGTTCAAGAAGATTGAACAGGGGCAGCTGTTGTACCCCAAAATTTGCCCTCTCATTTATCAAGACTTTTCTCATAAGACTTCTTGGACTCAAGACAAGATTAGGGTTTGGTCAGCTCAAGACACCTCATCTTGCACTGATAATCCAAAATTAGGGTTTGAGTTTGCACAAGGATTTTTGGACCACTAATGCTTCATGTGACTTTTATACATCATTTAGGATCCCTAAGATTGCTCATGTTAAGTTTCAAGCCTTGAACCACATTTTTGATCAGTCAATTGGACAATTGACCTAAAAATCAGCTGTATTAGGGAAAAAGTCAACCATGGTCAATTTATAGTCAAACTTCATAATTTTTTATCCACATAAACATTCTAGACTCATATGTACCATTTGATCAAGTTTGGATCACAACTCCTCAAGAAATTTAATCAAATCATCAAAAGGGCAAAATGGTCAAAATTAGGGTTTTGACTGAGAAAGGGCAACTTCCGATTTTTAACCTAGCCAATGGCCAATTGAGTTCAAGCATGATTTCAAGGATTCAATGGCATCATCTTGACCTAATTGCATGGTTCAAAAGATCTCAAGTTCATGGCATTGACAGATGAAATTTGCAGTCAACAGATCAAAAGTCAATTGTATACTGAAAAGTCAAACTTTAACTTTTTGGTCAAAATCAAGTACCAAGAGTCATAATTCATCAAGATATGTCAAAATTTGAAACTTTTTCACCAAGAAAACCAAATTTGAAAATTAGGATTTTGAATTTGAAAATTTTCATAACTTAGAATTTTTGTGTATAAAAATTTTCTTATTTTTTCTCAACTTTTTCACCATGATGCATTTTGATTCAAGAAAAGTCCTCAACATGAAAGTTGTATTCCTCCATGAAATCTACAACTTTGCTTCACAAACGTTTCCCTAAATATTCTTGGATCTCAAGATATAAATTTGTGAATACATGCTCATGAACTAAATAACTTAGTGAAATTTTGCCCTAATTTAGGCAGGTTTTGGACCCAACTTCATGGAAACTTTTCACCTAGTTCCAAGAGGTATCTCAAAATGCATTTCAAAGATGGATTATATAGAACATTGAAAGCTTTCCAAAATGTCCAAGAACTCTCCAAGATCATTTTTGAGTAGGGAGAATCGAAGAGAAGAAGTTGGCATTTTCTCATTTTTTGTTCAAGTCATTTTCACATAGAACCAAGTTGCAAACCAAACCTATGCTGGCTATTTCTTGCTTTACAGGTCCTAAGCTTGCTATAAACTCCTTAATTAAATGCATACTCAGTTGACAAAGCCTTTATCCTTGCTTTTGAAACTTTACACAAGTTATATTTCCATTTTGGGCAAAAAGGCTTCATTGCCATTTTCATAAAGATGCACTTTTGCAATTTTGTCAACTTGGAGCATTGAACTTGTCCCCTTGATACAAGCAAACTACACAGCTCTCAAGCAACTGGTACAAACTTATATCAACCCTAAAGCAAGCTGGTACAATCATGTGGGTTTAGTCTTGTCAACTTTGCTTCAAGTACAAGAAAAGTTGCAAAAAGGGCCAAGGCTTGCACAGCTAGTAAAGAGCTGACTTTGGATCACTTCTATACTAATATGCAAACAATGTACAAGAGATTACACGCTTGGATTGGACCTAGAACTCTCTCAAACTGAAAAACACCAAAAATTTGCCTAAGCATACAGTTTCTGCAAAAAACTCAGCCAACTCTCATTTGGCTCGTGCATTTTGTGTTTAACTGATCCAAACATCTTACATACTCAATACCTAGTCAATCCAAACCATCACCCTGGTTCTGTAACATTTTTTTCACCATTTTCCATTATTAACTTGGAAGCTTGCAGTTGGACTTGGTCAAGGAGTTCCAGCCATCTTCGGAGCAAGATAAGGATTGGGATAGATTCAGGGAAGCTCAAGGAAGCTCAAACAATCATCAGGCCTCCATTAAAGTCCCTACATTGCCCTACACGATTCCAGCTGAAGGAGGTATTTTCTCAAACTCTATCTCTTTATACAAGCAACCTCAAGCCACGATTTGTGAAGGAAAAATGTAGTTCTCATCATAACGAAGATGTACATATCATTACTTTGCATTTATATTACTTGTGCTAAGAGAATTTAGTGTTTGAAATCTCTGAAAATTTTAGGTCACGATTTAGAGATTCCAAAATTCTCTTTGATCTTTGATAGTTAGATTACATAATTTATATGGTTGGAATCGTGAGCTCAAATGCCACATTTTTCATGTTATGAGTTTTCAGTTTTATGCAAGCATAAGGAAGATACAGGTTGAACTGGGAATGGCGCGAAGAGGATGAACGAAGGACAGGGATGAAGTCATTGGGCTTTTTTTGCTGCGTGGCCTTTTTGTTTTTGCTAAACAGCCCCCCCCCCCCCCCCCCCCCCCGACTTGCTATTGCACCCCCTTTGCTAACTATTTTATATTTTTATACTTTTTTCATATTTTTATATTTAATACTTTTATTTATTTTTCCTAATGATAAAAAATCCTAAAAAAAGATTTATTTGTTTTCACACTTTTATTTTATTTTTTTATTATTTTTTCACATAAAAAATTAATTTATTTTGATAGAATAGAATTTATTTTCTTAATAATTTTGTAAATAATAAAATATACTTAATATTTTTTTATTTTATATTTTTATACTTCTAAATACTTATTTTTGCACATATTTAATTTTTAATATTTAGGCATAATATTATTTATTATGTTTTATACAAAAAATACATAAATTAATAAACATAGAAACTTTATTTTCTTTTTAAAAAAAATTAGGGTTTAATCCCCTTCCAAAGTTAAATATTATTCTTTTCCTTTTTTTAGGTTTAAATTATATATTTTTCTTACACAAAAACAAGACATAAAACATTTTTTCTAACATGAACATTGCATTGCACTTTAAATATTTGTTTTATATTTATTTAATTCGCGCAAATTCGATTTGGTTGTAATAATATATTTAGATTTATATTTGTTCAAATCCCCATTCAAATTTGTATTCCCCCATCTCATAAAATTGTTGTAATAGCTTATTACATTTACATTTACGCAATTTATCGCTTTATATACCATGATTAGTAATTAGGGTTTGCATGACAAGAACAAAACAAAACAAAAATAGAAAACCCTAAATACAAGACAAAACCAAAAGCATGAAAATGATACAGTTTGCACACAAGCACCCTTAGGGTTTCTTCCACTTGGTTGCCTAAAATAAAATGGCTATGTTACGCATGTGAAGTATCTTGGCAAAACAAAACAAATATAAGATCATAGTCCCTTGATGACGCTATTCCAAAGTTGCCTAAACAAAATGATCTTGGTCCATTAAAAATGCTAAGATACTTGGCAACATTGCTATCATGGTTATACGATGACCCACGCCCGTCCCGTTTACATCCAATGATAGGGTTGTTTACCAAATCAATGGTAAATCAACAATGTCAAAGGAATAGAAAATGCACAAGAAAGACATTTGAGTAGATAGATAGCTTCTAAGTCACTTGCTCCATTTCAAATAACAATCCTTGCTATTTTCAAAAACAAACACACACACACACATTTCAAAACATCTTACAAAACATTGAAAACATTTTCTAAAGACAAACATCTTTGTATACATTCTTATGAACGAGAATCATTACAAAGATTGCCTAAACAAAGGCCTCTTTTACAAAACACTTTCAAAACCACACCAAACACTATTTCAAAAAAAACAAAGCAAGTAACTAAGAGCCCATGGAAAACCATGGATGAAAAGGGTGCTAGCACCTTCCCTTTTCATAATCTACCCCCCGAACTCAAGAAAACATCTCAAAGGTCTTTCCTGTGCTTTTTCACCTTTCCTTTTGGATAAAAGAAAAGTCGGTGGCGACTCTTGCTAACCGCGACATTTGCAATAAAATGAAAAACCTTCAAGTCAGTTCTCCCACCGTATCACACATTGGTTTGACAGATGAAATTTGCAGTCAACTGATCAAAAGTTAATTGTATACTGAAAAGTCAAACTTTGACTTTTTGGTCAAAATCAAATGCCAAGGATCACAATTCATCAAAACATGTCAAAATATGAAACTTGTTCATCAAGGAATCAAAGATTGAAGATTTTGTTTTAAAATTTGAAAATTTCTTAACTTAGAAATTTTTCTAAGTATAGAAAATTTCTTATTTTTTCTCAACTTTAAGCCAAATTCTCACCATGATACAAGATGATTCAAAGAACGTTCCCAACATGAAAGTTGTAGATCTCCATGAAATCTACAACTTTGATTCACACATTTTTCCCTAAATATGCTTGGATCTCAAGATATAATTTTGTGAATACATGCCCATGAACTAAATAACTTAGTGAAATTTTGCCCTAATTTAGGCAGGTTTTTGACCTAAATTAATGGCAACTTTTCACATAGTTCCAAGAGGAATATTGGAAAGCATTTCAAAGATGAGTTATATAGCACATAGCAAGCTTTCCAAAATGTCCAAGAATTCATTGAGATCATTCTTGAGTAGGGAGAATCGAAGGGATGAAGTTGGCAATTTCTCACTTTAATTTCAAGCCATTTCATGAAGAACAAAATTCAAATCTGAACCTAGGCTGCATAATCCCTGCTTTACAGGTCTCAAACTTGTTTCTCACTTCATAATTTAATGCTTACACAGTTGATAAAGCCTTAATCCAAGCATAAGAGTCTTTGTCCAAGCTTTAATTCCATAAATGGCACAAAGTTGCCATTGCCATTTTGCCATTTTAGAAAAGCACCACTTTTGCATTTGTCAACTTCTTGAGCATTGCACTTGTTCTCTCTGCACACACAAGTCCTATAAACCCAAAGAAAAGTGTCTAGGACTTGTACCAACTCAAACCAGGCATGTACAAGCATGTAGAGAGTTGTCTCCTCACTTTTCTTAAAAAGCAAGTAAGAGTGCAAAAAGTCTGGAACAGAGAAACCTGGTGGGGAATTGTTTTAGAACCTTTTCTATACTTATACATAAACACAATACAACCTAACACATGATTGCTCAAGGCCAAAAACTCTCTAAAACTCCCTATCACCAAAAACCTGCCATAACTTGCAGTTTGATACCAAGCATAGCAATCCAAAAATCCACTTGTGCGTTTCAAGTTATAATCACTTAAACACTTAACCTACCTCATATCTAAGTGTTCCAAACCATCATACCTTCACTGTAACTCGTCCTTCTCCATCTGCCACTTTTGTTTTTCAAGCTTGCAGGTTGACTTGGATAGGGAGATTCAGGCACTTTCAAGACAAGGTAAAGATTGGAACATACTCAGGGAGGTCCAGGCAAGCTAAACGGATCTTAAGGCCTTCATAAAACTCACTCAAACTCTATTCACGATCTCAGCTGAAAGAGGTAAGAACTCCATCTTTTATCTCTTTATACAGGCATTTATTGGTCTCAAGTTGTGAAGATAAAATGTAGATATCTTTGTGCTAAAACCAACAATGTTCATAGATTTCATTTATATTCATTGTGTATAGAGAATTTTAGATTTCAAATTTCTGTAAAAATTAGGGTTGAAATTAGGGCCATTGAAATTAGATTTGATCTTTGATTGTTAGTTTACATGAGTTACATGGTTGAAATCGTGGGAAAGAGTACTACCATTTTCATGTTTGAAGTTTCCATTTTCATGGAGAAATGAGAAAGATACAGGGGGTCCGGATGACTTGAGGAAGAAGATGAAGTACAGGGCAAGGAGGCGTTATCTGTTATGTATTTTTTGTTTCATTTGAACTAACGGATGTACAGTCACCCCAGTGGCAAGGCAGTACGCTGAAAATACATAGGTCATGGGTTCGAACCTTGGCGCTGCCTTTTGCACTTTTCTTATCTTTTAGCTTCATTTTTGACACTTTTTTGCAGCGTGGGCTCAGCTTATGGGCATCTCTCTCTTTTTTTCTGAACACTTACCTTCCTTTTTCTTACAGCACCCCCTGGCCCAATTTATTTTCATTCATTTATTTTATTTTTGTTTTAATATTTTTCTTAAATATTATAAAACCATAAAAATATCAAAATGTTAAATATTTATTTTTGTTCACTTTATTTTATTTTCTCATGAAAAAAATATTTTTATTAAATTATATTAACTATTCTTTCTTAAATAAACTTGTAAAATAAAATAGATTTAGGTTAATTTTTAGTTCTTTTCCTTCATACTTGTAAATATTTATTTTAAAGGACTAAATTATTTCATAAAATATAATTTATTATTTTAAGACAAAAATACACAATAATAATACTTAAAGAATTTTATTTTCTTTTAATAAACTAGAATTAGGGTTAAACAATTTCTAATATATATATATATATATATATATATATATATATATATATATATATATATATATATATATATATATATATATATATATATATATATATATATATATATATATATATATATATATATATATATATATATATATATATATATATATATATATATATATATATATACCATTGCAAATTTAATTTTATGTTGTATATTATTTATTCAAATATTCGTGCAAATTCGATTTGGTTGTAATAGATTAAATTAGGTTTATATTATTGCAAATCCCCATTCATAACTTGTATACCCCCCTCCCCAAATATTGTAATAGCGTAGTAATCTTTAAATTACGCAATTTATCATTTTTATATAACATGTTAGTAATTAGGGTTTGAATGACAAGATAAAAACAAATCAAATAGAAAATCCTAATCCAAGACAAAACCAAGCATGAAAATAACACACTTGCACACAAGCATCCTTAGGGTTTCTCCACTTGGTTGCCTTATACAAAAATGGCCATATTACTCATGCGAAGTATCTTAGCAAAACAAACAAGTATAAGATCATAGTCCCTCGATGACGCTATCCAAAGTTGCCTTATAAAATGATCTTGGTCCCTCAAAATGCTAATATACTTTGCAACATTGCTAATCATGGTTATACGATGACCCACGCCCATCCCGTTTACATCCAAAGATAGGGTTGCTTACCAAATCAATGGTAAGACAACAATGTCAAAGGAAAAGAAAATGAACAAGAAAGACATTTGAGTAGGTAGATTATTTCTAGTTACTTGCTTCATTTCAAAACAACTATCCTTGCTATTTTCCAAAACAAACACACACATTTCCAAACATCTTACAAATATTGAAAACATTTTCAAAAAGACAAACATCTTTGTATACATTCTTACAAACGAGAATCATTACAAAGATTGCCTAAACAATGGCCTCTTTTACAAAATAATTTCAAAACCACACAAAGCACAATTTTAAAACAAAAGCAAGTGATCTAGCAAGTAACTTAGAGCCCATGAAAAACCATGGATGAAAAGGGTTCTAACACCTTCCCTTTTCATAATCTAACCCCCCCCCCCCGAACTCAAGAAACAATCTCAAAGGTCTTTCATGTGCTTTTTCACCTTTCCTTTTTGGATAAAAGAAAAGTCGATGGCGACTCTTTCTAACCGCAACATTTGCGATAAAACGCGAAAACCTCAAGTCAGATCTCCCACCGTATCACAATATGGTTTTGTTTCTAAACCCTGACCAACTTATAGATGTAAATGTTGTCAAGATCTTCATGTCACGCAATCTGGTGCCTACTTTATTGGGAGATATCCTACATTCTTTTCACTCTCGCACTATGAGGAAGAGCGGGATCCTCATGTGTTACACTCCTCTCTTGGAAAAATGGTTTATTTCGCATCTTCCCCAGTCTGTGTTGAAGAACGAGCAAGATTTGAGGTGGTCCCATAGGCTGATGACGCTCAAATACTCAGTTGTTCGTTGGTGTTCTCGATCCTTGGAGAATGTTACTATCATCGACTGTTGTGGGGAATTCCCTAATGTCCCTTTGCTTGGCATTAGGGGAGGTATCACTTATAACCCTTGCTTAGCCTTACGATAGTTTGGTTACGCCTGACGAGATGATCCGCGTGATATGCTCATCCAAGGAGTGGTATTTGACTACGAGAGCGACGATCAAAGCTACCGTCAGAGGTTTATACGAGCTTGGAGGATGGTAAGCAAAGTAGACAGTAAGATGTTGGGACATAAAAATTCCATTCCCCTTGAGCCTTACCTTAGGTGGGTACGAGCTCGTGCTCAGAAACTTGTGATGCCTTATCCCTCCATCTTACCAGTTATCATGGAACCTGTGGTCGAAGGAGATGTCCCGTACACTATCCTACATCCCGACATGCCAACTTCTCTTGAAGACTTGCAAAAAGGTTGGATTCAGCTAAAGGAAGAACGAGATACTTTCGAAGCTCAATTTTATGCTAGTGAGAAGAGGGTCTTGGAGCTTACAAAGCAGCTACATGAAGAGCAACATGTGAACGCCTATCTCGCGCCGAAGAGGATACATTCAGTCTTTTATCTTAGAAAGTTATTTTGTAATCCCAAGAGGCATGATGTATTCATTTTGAACTAATTAATGAAAAATGACGTTTGTTCATTCTTTTGTCTATACAAATTTAAATTTCATAAATCCTTGAAATCATTTGCATATACATCTTCCATGCAACATAACATGACAGGTTTTCACACAACAGGTCTCCTTATCTTTCTGCTGTTTATTTCAGCAAGATGGATCTAGAGAAAACTATGAAGGACCTTCAGGCACAAAACTCTCAATTCCAAGAGACTCTACTGGCCCTAGCCAAGGGGTAACAATATATGATGGCATTGCTCGCAATTAAGAAGAAACCTAAGAAGAAAGCCCTGGTCAACATGGGTAGAAGGTTCGAAGAGTCGGTTCGTCAGATCCCGGTAGCGGAAGACTCATCTGAAGAAGACGAGAATCAGATTGGTGAGGTTAAGAGTACCCAGGCTGATTGTACTAATGATCAAGCGTATGATGATGATTATTTTAACGAGCAGTATCCATCCATCGATGTCAAGTACAAGCAGTTAGAAGACAGATTGAAGGCTGTTGAGATCCAAGTCGTCCCTGGTTTATATTTTCATGATTTGGGTTTGATCTCTGGGGTTATTATTTCCCACAAATTCAAAATACCAGTCTTTGCAAAGTACAATGGGGTTTCCTGTCCAAAACTTCACCTGAAATCTTATGTGCGCAAGTTACATCCGTACACCGCTGATAAGAAACTCTAGGTTCACTTTTTCAAGAGAGCTTGACTGGAACGCAATTAGAATGGTTCTACCAGTTGTATGGTTCCCGCATCAATACTTGGGAAGACTTAGCTACCGCTTTCTACCATTAGTACCAGTATAATGCCGAATTGGCGCCGACAAGAGTTTAGTTGCAAGATATTACAATGG
Source organism: Vicia faba (assembly GCA_948472305.1). Classification (NCBI taxonomy): domain Eukaryota; kingdom Viridiplantae; phylum Streptophyta; class Magnoliopsida; order Fabales; family Fabaceae; genus Vicia; species Vicia faba. Next base: position 265,688,092 of record OX451736.1, read on the forward strand.
GGAAGAATGAAGGATTTAAATAATATGCACAAAAGTGGATAGACCTTGCTAGTAGGGTTCAACCACCTTTGACTGATAGGGAGCACATCGACATGTTTATGGGCACTTTATTGGTCCATTCTTTAACTTGTTGGTTGGTTGTTCTTCTTTCGGTTTCACCGAGTTAATCTTAACCGGTGAAAGAATCGAAAGCGGCATCAAAATTGGGAAGATTCCCATGGCATCTGCCTCCACTTCCAATCCTGTAAAGAAACCTTTTGCTGCAAAGAAGGAAATCAATGCTGCATACGGGGCAAGGGCCCGTACCAAGAAGAATGATCATTCGTCTGTTAATGTTGTCCGAATATCCAATCCAACTCCTGCTCCCAGACCATCTGCTAATCATCAACATTTTGAAACTCTGAGAAGACAATTTACAAGGATAGGAATGTCATTATCCCAAGCCTTACAACACTTACTAAAGGCTAATTTGGTGACATTACGCGATTCTCCTGCCAATCCAAATACCTCTTCACCAAAGTATAATCCAAACGCCAAATGTGCTTACCACTCAAGTAGCCCCGGGCATGAGACTGACCAATACTGGGCCTTGAAGAATAAAATCCAGGACTTTATTGATAACAAGACTATTGAATTTTATCCCCCTCCAACTCCGAATGTAATCACCGCGCCTATGCCAAATCATGGCAAGGGTGTTAATGCTCTTGAAGATATAATTTTTGTTTCCTCTTGTTGTACCCTAAAATTTCCCTCTCTTTTTTATCAAGATTCTCCTCACAAGACTTCTTGGACTCAAGACCAGATTAGGGTTTGCTCAGCTCAAGACATCTCCTTGCACTGATGACCTGAAATTAGGGTTTGAGTTTGCACAAGGATTTTTGGACCTTCAATGCCTCATGTGACTTTCATACTTAATGTTGGACTCCTGAGATTGCTCATACCAAATTTCAAGTCTTGAATCACATTTTTGACCAGTCAATTGGACAGTTGACCTAAAAATCAGTTGTATTGGGGAAAAAGTCAACCATGACCAATTTACAGTCAAAACTCATAATTTTTTATCCACATCAACATTATAGACTCATATGAACCATTTGATCAAGTTTGGACCACAACTCCTTAAGAAATTTGATCAGATCATTAAAAGGACAAAATGGTCAAAATTAGGGTTTTGACTGAAGAAGGGCAATTTCTGATTTTTCACCTAGCCAATGGCCAATTGGGTTCAAGAATGGTTTCAAAGACTCAATGGAATTATCTTGACCTAATCACAAGGTTCAAAAGATCTCAATTGCATTGGATTGACAGATGAATTTTCCAGTCAAACTGATCAAAAATCAACTGTACACTGAAAAGTCAAACTTTGACTTTTTGGTCAAAATCAAGTGCCAAGGGTCATATTTCATCAAGATGTGTCAAAACATGAAACTTGTTCACCAAGAAACTTAAATTTCAAAATTAGGGTTTTAATTTCAAATTTTTCATAACTTAGAATTTTTCTAAGTTATGGAAATTTCTTATTTTTTCCCAACTTTTCCCAACTTTTTCACCATGATGCAATTGGATTCAAAGAAAACTTCCAACATGAAAGTTGTATTACTACACAAAATATATAAATTTTATTCATAAAGTTTTCCCAAATGATGCTTGGATCTCAAGTTATGATTTTGTGAATAGGGGTCCATGAACTAAATAACTTAGTGAAATTTTGCCCTATTTTAGGCAGGTTTTTGACCTAACTTCATGGCAACTTTTCACCTAGTTCCAAGAGGAATCTAAAGTTGCATTTCAAATATGGATTGTAGATAATGTTACAAGATTTCCAAAATGTCAAAGAACTCTCCAAGATCATTTATGGTTAGGGAGAATCGAAGAAATGAAAATGGCAATTTATCACTTTTGTGCAAGGCATTTTCACAATGTTACAAGTTGCAAATCAGTTTCAAATATGCTTGTACTTGGTATTACAGGTCCTAATCTTTTCTACACTCCATAATTAAATGCAAATACATTGGATATTGGCTTTATTCTGACCTATGGAGCTTTGCACAAAGAATTAATCCATTTATGACATAAAGTTCTCAATACCATTTTCATAAAGCTTGCTTTTTGCAACTTTGCAAATCTTGAGCCATGGACCTGATCTTTTGTTGCAAACAAGATCCACAAACATCAGGAAAAGTGTACCAATCCTCTACATCCCACGAGCTAGCCTGTACAGGTCTTGAGCTTTGTCACTTCAAACTTTTCTTCAAAAGCAAGAAACTTGCAAAAGTCAATACAACTTGGATATCTAATAAAGAGAAGCCTTGGCATTATTCTACACAACCTCGGAACTTTGTTGCAAGCCTAAGCATGAATTCACAACATCTTAAACACTCAAAAACACCAAAATCCCATTTTTCTGCCCAAACAGGGTATCTTCTGCAAAACTCAAGTCAAATCATATTTTGCTCGTGCGTTTTTTGTTTCAAGGCTTCAAACACATTCCATACCTCCTACCTAAACTATCCAGGCCTTTGTCTAGCAACTGTAACCCCTATTTCGAGCATCACCATTTCCATTTTTTGAGTTTGCAGGTTGACTTCTACAAAGAGTTTCAAGCAACTTAAAGGCAAGTTGAGCATTGGAGAAGCTTGAGGGAACTTCAAGCAAGCTCACACGATCTTCAGACCTCGCTCAAAGTCCCCACATTGCCATATTCAAACTCAACTGAAAAAGGTATTTGTCAAGTTTCTATCTCTCTATTTAGGCATCCTTAAGCTTAGGTTTGTGAAGCAAAAATGTAGTCCTTAACTTGCTTGAGCTGTACATATGCGTAGTTCTCATTTATATTAACTGAGCTAAGAGTATTTGGTTGTTGAACATGCTGAAAAAACTAGGTCAGAAATTAGGGCCATTAAAATTCTCCTTGATCTTTGAGTGTTAGGTCACAAACTTTATATCACTGAAATCGTGAGATCATGAGCTACATTTTTCATGTTACAAGTTTTTGATTTTATGCAAAGAATAACAAGATACAGGATTGGCTCAGAAACACGCGCAGGAGGAAGAAGCCAACGACAGGGATGAAGTGTCTGGGCCTGGCGCGCCTGGGACCTGGCTTTTCTGACTTTTTGCACCCCCCCCCCCCATTTTACTTTTGCACCCCCCTTTGCATTTTTCTTGCATATTTTATAATTTCTGACTTTATTTTTTTTTTCTGAACATTAAAAATCCCAAAATATATTTTCTTAATTTTTGCATTTTTATTTTTATTTTTTATTATTTCTTTTGACATAAAAGATAGTTTATTAGTAATAATATAATTTATTTTCTTAAATAAACTTGTAAATAATAAAAAATACTATACATTTTATTTTATTATATTATACACATTAAATATTTATTTTTCATACATATTTAATTTTTAATATTTATATATAATATTATTTTTTTTCTTGAACAAAAATGGACAAATAAATAATTAGAAAACAATATTTTCTTTTAAAACAAAAATTAGGGTTTTCACCCTTTCAAAAATAATCATTTTATTTTTCTTATTTTTTAAGACATAAATAAATTTATTTTCTCATACATAAAATTAATACAAAAAACATTTTTGCATATTTACATTGGGATGGCCCATATGACATGCTGGTTCAAGGGTTGGTCTTCGACTACGACAACGACGATCAAGCTCTCTGCCAGAGATTCATCCGAGCATGGAGAATGCCCAACAAGGTAGACATCCATACTTTGGGACACAATAATTCCACCCCCCTCGAGCCTTACCTCAGGTGGGTACGAATTTGCACCCAAAGTCTTATGATGCCCTATCCCTCCATTCTCCCAGTGGTTATAGAGCCTGTTCAGGAAGGAGAGGTTCCATACACCGTCCTACATCCTGACATGCCAACATCACCCGAAGATCTACAAAGGAGTTGGATACAGCTCAAGGGAGAGCGTAATACTTTTGAAGCCAACTTCTACGACAGCGAGAAGAAGGTTTTAGAACTCACCAGGCTACTACAGGAGGAGCGAACTCTTAATGCCTACATCGCACCAAAGAGGATGCGCAACGTCTTTTTATCTTAGATTTTTGTATTATTTTGCCCAGGTGGCATTGATGTACTAACCTCTATTTTATTAATATGATGTTTCTTCCTTTTTGTTTGAAACAAATTTGAATTTCTGAATCCTTTAAAGCATTACATGGATACATATCATTCATCATATGCATAAACAGGTCTTCACACCAGGTTTCCTCATCCCTTTGTTGTTTATTTCAGCAACATGGATCTTGAACAAACGGTTAAAGGCTTGCAAGCTCAGAATTCATAATTCCAACAACTACTCTTGACCTTGGCTAAGGGGCAGGAGGAGCTCAAAACTCTGCTTGAGAAAGAGAAAGAGAAAAAGAAGAAGAAGAGAGCTGGTGTGGCTACCATGGGAAGAAGGTTTGAAGGTCAAGCCAGAAGGGTCCTAGATTTTCCGTCAACCTCTGAGGAAGGGGAGAGAAAGGGTAAAGAGATTGCAGTGCCTTCAGATTCTGAAGCTGAAGAAGAGGAAGATGAGGACTACTCTGAAAAACAATATCCTCCGGCTGACGACAAATACAAAAACTTAGAAGAATGCCTGGCAGCTATGGAGATTCAGAGAGTGCCTGGGCTGGACTTTGAAGAGCTAGGGTTGGTGTCTGGAATAGTTATCCCTCCAAAGTTTAAAGTGCCACTGTTTTAGAAAGTACGATGGGGTGTCTTGTCCCAAGATGCACCTACGATCTTATGTCAGGAAAATTCAACCACATTCTGCTGACAAGGATATGTGGGTCCACCTTTTCCAGGATAGTTTGTCAGGAACGCAGCTTGATTGGTTCTACCAGTTAGAGAGGTTTGATGTGCATAATTGGGAAGATTTGGCTGCTGCCTTCTACAAGCAGTATCAATACGATGCGGACTTAGCACCAACCCGTACTCAATTACAGAGTATGGGCATGGTCCCCAATGAAGGCTTCAAGAAGTATGCCCAGAAATGGAGAGACTTGGCAGGACGAGTACAACCACCTCTATCTGAGAGGGAGCTAGTGGAAATGTTCTTAGGAACTTTATCGGGGCCTTTCTTTAATCATCTGATTGGAAGCTCCTCTGCGGGGTTCACTAAGTTGATTCTAACTGGTGAGAGAGTTGAAGCCGGAATCAAAAGCGGGAAAATTCCAAAAGATGCATTTGCTTCTACTGCCATCAGAAAGCCTTTTCCAGCAAAGAAAGAAGTATCAGCTGTCTACTCTCAGAGAGGTCAGGGAAGAGTCGAGCGCCAACCAGCGATAGGGGCCGTAATGATTCAGAAGTCTGCAGTTGATCAGCCCAGAAACAATCAACCAAGGACCAACCAAGCAAGGGTGGAAAGGCCTGTTAGGCAATTCACCAAGATAAACATGACTCCTGCTCAAGTTCTACCCCATCTCTTGAAATTAAATCTTGCAAGTTTGAAAGAGGCCCCAAAGAATCTGAATACAGCTTCTCCTTACTACCATTCGAACGCCAAGTGTGCTTATCATTCAGAGAGCCCGGGGCATGACACCAATAATTGTTGTGCCCTCAAGAATAAGATTCAGGATTTGATAGACGCTAAAGAAGTTGAATTCGATGCCCCTGAAAAGCCGAATGTAATCTCTGCTCCAATGCCAAGGCATGGCCACAATGTCAGTGCTTTGGAGGATAGTGAAGAGGAGAGTAGACTAGAAGACTGGATATTCCCAACTGTTGACGGAGGACTGTGCAACTGGGAAGCAAAAGACCTTGTTCCGATTACTTTCATACCACAGTAATTTATCTTTCAAACATTTATGTTGGCTTGTAATAATTCTTGAACAATTCGTACACTTTTAGCCTTGTGTCTTACCCGAGACACATAGGTCCATTTGTAAGGGTTTGATTTTTCATCTTCATATGCCATTTTAATGAATCATGGACGTTTTCACATATAAACTTTTGTGTTCATTGTCTTTCTTTTTACATTTTATTTGTTGAAAGGTGGCTATCCCTTACACACACACACACTCACAAATGCAGGTACCCTTCCATTCTGGATTCCATGGGTAACAATTCTGCTATGGCCTTCAGTGACTCCGAAGATCTGGTCTACCAAGCCGAATACGAAGGTGAGGAAGATTGTGAGGTGCCAGGGGAATTGGCTAGGCTGCTACAACAGGAAGAAATGGATATTCTACCTCATGAGGAGCTGTTGGATATGATCAACTTGGGTACTGAAGAGGATAGAAAAGAAATCAAAGTGGGTGCCAACCTAGAGCCGAGTGTCAAGGAACGCCTAATTTAGCTGTTACATGACAATGTTGAAATCTTTGCTTGGTCATACGAAGACATGCCGGAACTAGACACAGACATCGTGGTACACCGTCTACCCACAAGAGAAGATTGTCCATCGGTTAAACAAAAGGTCCGCCGCATGAGACCTGACATGTCGGAGAAGATCAAAGCATAAGTTATGAAGCAGTTCAACATTGGATTTCTGGATGTTACTTCCTATCCTCAATGGGTTGCTAACATTGTGCCTGTGCCTAAGAAAGATGGAAAAGTTCGGATGTGTGTAGATTACATAGACTTAAACAGGGCCAGCCCTAAAGATGACTTTCCACTACCACACATTGACATATTGGTTAACAACACAGCTCAACACAAGGTATTTTCTTTCATGGACGGATTTTCAGGTTACAACCAGATCAAAATGGCACCTGAAGACATGGAGAAAACTACTTTTGTAACACAATGGGATACGTTCTGCTATAAAGTGATACCATTCGGACTGAAGAATGTCGGGGCAACCTATCAACGCGCCATGGTAGCTTTGTTTTATGACATGATACATCATGAGATTGAGGTCTACATAGACGACATGATAGCCCGATCACAAACAGAGGAAGAACACCTTAATCACCTACAGAAGTTGTTTGTCCGACTAAAGGAGTACAAGCTAAGGTTAAACCCTAACAAGTGAACATTCGGAGTCCGATCCGGTAAACTCATGGGTTACATAGTCAGCAACAAAGGCATCAAGGTTGATCCTGCCAAAGTCAAAGCTATACAAGAAATGCCTGCTCCTCGCACTGAGAAGGAAGTCAGAGGTTTCTTGGGACGCCTAAACTACATAGCCAGGTTCATCTCTCACCTAACATCTACCTGTGAGCCAATCTTCAAGCTGTTGAACAAAGATCAGGTGGTTAAATGGAACGACGAGTGCCAGATTTCCTTTGATCGAATCAAGGAGTATTTGCTAGAACCTCTTGTCTTGATGCCTCCAGTCGAAGGAAGACCGTTAATCATGTATCTGACCGTCTTGGAAAACTCAATGGGGTGCGTACTGGGGCAGCATGACGAGTCTGGCCGAAAAGAGCATGCCATTTATTACCTTAGCAAAAAGTTTACCGACTGTGAAACCAGATATTCACTGCTCGAGAAAACTTGCTACGCTTTGGTATGGGCTGCTCGCCGGCTGAGATAGTATATGCTGACTCATACCACTTTGCTGATATCTAAGATGGATCCGATCAAGTACATCTTCGAGAAGCCTACTTTGTCTGGAAGAATAGCTAGATGGCAAATGATTCTAACAGAGTATGACATACAATACACGACCCAAAAATCTATAAAGGGGAATGTGCTAGCTGATCATCTTGCTCATCAAGTTGTTGAAGATTATCAATCCATGAAGTTTGAATTCCCGGACGAGGACATCATGACTTTGGACAACTATGAAGGTAACAGACCATATGACGGACTTGAACAAGGATCCCGATAGACCCTGTTCTTTGATGGTGCCTCCAATGCACTTGGTAACGGTATTGGCGTTGTGCTTATATCTCCTGAGGGATGCCATACTCTTTTCACTGCTAGAATCTGCTTCAACTGCACCAACAACATGGCGGAGTATGAAGCTTGCATCGTTGGTCTCAAGGCTGCTATAGACCTGGGAATCAAATCTTTGGTTATGTTTGGAGACTCAGCTTTGGTCATCTGTCAGATCAAAGGAGAGTGGGACACTAAACATCCCAACCTCATCCCCTACAAAGAACATGTCCAGACATTGCTACCACATTTCGAGCAGATTACCTTCGAGCACTTCCCGCGAGAAGAAAATCAGCTAGCAGATGCTCTAGCTACAATGTCATCTATGTTCAAACTTAACTGGGATAACGAGGCTCCCCAGATCACCATTGAACAAATGGATGAACCAGCACATTGTCACGAAATTAATACCGAAGAAGTAGTGGACCGACCTTGGTTTCACGAAGTCAAAAGGTATCTCAAGGCTCAAGAGTATCCAGAAGGAGCCTCAGTCAATGAAAAAAATTTCTTGAGGAGATTCTCTGCTAAGTTCTTCCTGAGCAATGGTATCCTGTACAAGCGCAATCATGATTACATTCTGCTCCGTTGTTTGGAAAAGATAGAAGCTGAACAGATCATGGCTGAACTGCATGATGGTACCTTTGGCACCCACTCAAGCGGGCATACGATGGCGAAGAAAATCCTGCGGGCAGGCTATTACTAGTTTACCATGGAAGCTGACTGCTATCAATACTCCAGGACTTGTCACAAATGCCAAATCTATGCGGATAAGGTACACATACCTCCAGTGCCTCTCAACGTCTTAACAGCTCCTTGGCCCTTTGTTATGTGGGGAATCGACATGATTCGAGAGATCAAACCTACAGCATCCAATGGACACCGCTTCATTCTAGTGGCCATTTATTACTTCACCAAATGGGTCGAAGTAGCTTCCTTCGCATCCGTTACAAAGAATGTTGTTGCTCGCTTCATCAAACAGAACCTCATTTGTCGGTATGGTATCCCCGAAAGGATCATCACGGAAAACGGTACAAACCTTAACAATACTATGATCACCGCTTTGTGCGAACAATTCCAGATTCAACATTATAATTCATCTCCCTATCGACCGAAGATGAATGGTGTTGTCGAAGCTGCAAACAAAAATATCAAGAAGATCATACAAAAGATGACAATCACCTATAAAGACTGGCATGAGATGCTACCGTTTTCTCTCCACGGGTACCGTACCACGGCTCGCATGTCAACTAGGGCAACACCCTATTCGTTGGTTTATGGCATGGAAGCTGTTTTGCCCATTGAGGTTCAGATTCCCTCCTTGAGAATCATGAAGGATGCAGGTTTGAGTGAAGACGATTGGATTCAGATCCGACTTAATCAATTGAATTTAATCGACGAGAAGAGACTTACTGCGGTTTGTCATGGTCAGGCGTATCAAAAATGGATGATCAAGGCATTCAACAAGAAAGTCAGACGCCAGGTATATCAAGTCGGAGATCTCGTGATCAAGCGCATCATCTTGCCGCAAAGTGATCCCAGGGGCAAATGGACTCCTACCTACGAAGGACCATTTGTGATCAAAAACATCTTTTCTGGTGGGGCAATGATCTTAACCACCATGGACAGCGACGACCTGCCGCACCCTGCGAACGCAGACATAGTCAAAAGATACTACACCTAAGAGACCCGCTAGGTTGACACTCCTAGGCAAAAAAAAGGGCATCCCGGTGAATCAAAAACTCGAAAGGGCGGTTCAGGAAAAATTAGGGATAAAACAAAAAAATCTGTACACTCGACAAGTTGAAAACCCGAAAGGGCGACTTGGGCAAAAAGGGTTTCCCGGTGGACTGAAAACCCGAAAGGGCGGTCCAGGAAAAAGTTAGGGAATTAAAGTGTATGACTATGTCTCGTCGGATCACTTTAAGGACAATCTCTTCACAGACAAGCTTCGGGCTTCTGATCAACTCAATCATCTTCGGACGAAGCAGCGAATGGACAAGATATTCAGAGTTACGAAGAATATAGCATAATGGGAACCCCATGGATTTTTACACATAGCCATTTTTCTTTGTATAAATTTTTCTCCTTTTTTATGACAACATTCTCTTACTAGGATGTCTATATCCTTTGTACAAAACACTTACTCAAAATTAATACAAAGATACTTCAAAGTGCAGAAAACTATTTGTCTTTTCCTTTTTACACTTGTGTTTTATTTGAAAACTTCCAATGATTTATTAATAAGCATGTGCATTTGAATATAATCACCGTTTACAAATGAACGAAATGGGAAAGAATAATTACTGACAGGTTGAAAGAATAGGAAAACATCTTTAGACTATTACAGGGGAAATCCCTATGGTACATCATTAAGATCCCCAGCGGAGATAAAACTTCAACCTTCAAACCCCAGTGGAAACCATCCAGTTTTCTCAAATTCTCCAGCAAGTTATCTTAAAATCTAATAATTCCCCAACAAGTTGCTTTGAAGCCTGACAGCTAACCAGGCGACAACTTCAGATAATTCCCCAGTAGATTGGCATACAACCCAAACTCTTGAACTCTCTCCATAACAGGAATGAGTTGTTCCCCACAGGATCTTTTAAACTCCCCAGCAGGATAGCTACTCCCCAGCAGTATAGCTACTCCCCACAGTTTTCACCACTCTCCAGCAGGATAAACTTCCTCCCCGCAGAGTTATTAATTCCCAGCAGAATGAAGATCCTCATTCTTAAATCCCCAGCCATAGTCATCAAAGCTCTAGGGATTCCCCAAGCAGGTTTCTCAAGCAGTATTTGGCATTATTCTTTCAACAAAATGTTTATCATCCTTCAACCTCCAAGACATGAAGGATCCCTATATCCACAGAGAAGTCAGGATTTTTCTTAACCTCCAACAGTCACCAAGGATTTCTCATCCTCAGCAATCAAGGAGTTATCTTCCCCGGCAGCAGTCAAGGGTTTTGTTATCCCCAGCTATCAAGGATTTATTTTCCTCAGCAATACAGCAAATCAGCTTACATGCACATACATTACATTCATAGACATTGATAAAACACATATGTTGCATCATACATTTCATGCAACATAACTTTGTGTTTCAGCTAACATTTTACCCTTTTCAGGATAAGATTAACAGCTATCTTTAACAAACTATTCAAAGATTTTAGATACAGTACAGATACACTCCAGACACGGAAGTCATTCTGTTGCTCATTTAGATCACTTATTCAAGATACAGTACAGATACACTCCAAACTCGGAAATTATTTTATTACTCATTCAGAATTCAAAGTCAGATACAGTAAAGATACACTCCAGACTCGAAAGTTATTCTATTACTTATTCAGAATTCAAAGTCAGATACAGTAAAGATACACTTCAAACTCGGAAGTCATTCTATTACTCATTCAGAATTCAAAGTCAATATACAGTACAGATACACTCCAGACACGGAAGTCATTCTGTTACTCATTCAGACCTCAACTTCAGATCCAATACAGATACGCTCCAGACACGGTTGCCATTCTGTCACTTATTCTAATTTTCCCCAGATCAGAATACTCCAAACATGGAAGTCATTATGTCACCTATTCAAGATACAGTCCAGATACGCTCCAGACACGGAAGTCATTCTGTCACTTATTCAGATTCAAATCTCCAGATACAACTCAGATACGTTCCAAATACGGATACCATTCTGATGTTCATTCTCCTGATTTACAACAAACATTCTTGGATGGCATCTACAAGCCCATATCCGACAAGATTCTATCACCTCTCCAAATGGCATCTTTAAGCCCATTCCCTCAACCACTTCATCAAGTGCAAATTTATGGGCACTCTTGTGTCCAATAATCTTTTACCTTCGAGTAACGAACGGAAAAACTCGCCAATCTAACTCTTCAGGTTCAAGAAGATTGAACAGGGGAAGCTGTTGTACCCTAAAATTTGCCCTCTCATTTTTATCAAGATTCTCCTCACAAGACTTCTTGGACTCAAGACCAGATTAGGGTTTGCTCAGCTCAAGACATCTTCTTGCACTGATGACCTGAAATTAGGGTTTGAGTTTGCACAAGGATTTTTGGACCTTTAATGCCTCATGTGACTTTCATACTTCAAGTTGGACTCCTGAGATTGCTCATACCAAATTTCAAGTCTTGAATCACATTTTTGACCAGTCAATTGGACAGTTGACCTAAAAATCAGCTGTATTGGGGGAAAAGTCAACCATGGCCAATTTATGGTCAAAACTCATAATTTTTTATCCACATCAACATTATAGACTCATATGAACCATTTGATCAAGTTTGTACCACAACTCCTCAAGAAATTTGATCAGATCATCAAAAGGGCAAAATGGTCAAAATTAGGGTTTTGACTGAAGAAGGGTAATTTCTGTCTTTTTTCACCTAGCCAATGGCCAATTGGGTTCAAGCATGGTTTCAAATACTCAATGGCATCATCTTGACCTAATCACAAGGTTCAAAAGATCTCAATTGCATTGGATTGACAGATGAATTTTCCAATCAAACTGATCAAAAATCAACTGTACATTGAAAAGTCAAACTTTGACTTTTTGGTCAAAATCAAGTTCCAAGGGTCATATTCCATCAAGATGTGTCAAAACATGAAACTTGTTCACCAAGAAACTTAAATTTCAAAATTAGGGTTTTAATTTGAAATTTTTCAAAACTTAGAATTTTTCTAAGTTATGGAAATTTCTTATTTTTTCCCAACTTTTTCACCATGATGCAATTAGATTCAAAGAAACCTTCCAACATGAAAGTTGTAGTACTACACAAAATATACAACTTTTATTCACAAAGTTTTCCCAAATGATGCTTGGATCTCAAGTTATGATTTTGTGAATAGGGGTCCATGAACTAAATAACTTAGTGAAATTTTGCCCTATTTTAGGCAGGTTTTTGACCTAACTTCATGGCAACTTTTCACCTAGTTCCAAGAGGAATATCAAGTTTCATTTTAAATATGGATTGTATAGAATTTTACAAGCTTTCCAAAATTTCCAAGAACTCTCCAAGATCATTTATGGTTAGGGAGAATCGAAGAAATGAAAATGGCAATTTATCACTTTTGTGCAAGGCATTTTCACAATGTTACAAGTTGCAAATCAGTTTCAAATATGCTTGTACTTGGTATTACAGGTCCTAATCTTTTCTACACCCCATAATAAAATGCAAATACATTGGATATTGGCTTTATTCTGACCTATGGAGCTTTGCACAAAGAATTAATCCATTTATGACATAAAGTTCTCAATACCATTTTCATAAAGCTTGCTTTTTGCAACTTTGCAAATCTTGAGCCATGGACCTGATCTTTTGTTGCAAACAAGATCCACAAACATCAAGAAAAGTGTACCAATCCTCTACATCCCACGAGCTAGCCTGTACAAGTCTTGAGCTTTGTCACTTCAAACTTTTCTTCAAAAGCAAGAAACTTGCAAAAGTCAATACAACTTGGATATCTGATAAAGAGAAGCCTTGGCATTATTCTACACAACCTCTGAACTTTGTTGCAAGCCTAAGCACGAATTCACAATATCCCAAACACTCAAAAACACCATAATCCCATTTTTCTTCCCAAACAGGGTATCTTCTGCAAAACTCAAGCCAAATCATATTTTGCTCGTGCGTTTTTTGTTTCAAGGCTTCAAACACATTCCATACCTCCTACCTAAACTATCCAGGCCTTTATCTAGCAACTGTAACCCCTGTTTCGAGCTTCACCATTTCCATTTTTTGAGTTTGCAGGTTGACTTCTACAAAGAGTTTCAAGCAACTTCAAGGCAAGCTGAGCATTGGAGAAGCTTGAGGGAAATTCAAGCAAGCTCACACGATCTTCAGGCTTCGCTCAACGTCCCCACATTTCCATATTCAAACTCAACTGAACAAGTTATTTGTCAAGTTTCTATCTCTCTATTTATGCATCCTTAAGCTTAGGTTTGTGAAGCAAAAATGTAGTCCTTAACTTGCTTGAGCTGTACATATGCGTAGTTCTCATTTATATTAACTGAGCTAAGAGTATTTGGTTGTTGAACATGCTGAAAAAACTAGGTCAGAAATTAGGGCCATTAAAATTCTCCTTGATCTTTGAGTGTTAGGTCACAAACTTTATATCACTGAAATCGTGAGATCATGAGCTACATTTTTCATGTTACAAGTTTTTGATTTTATGCAAAGAATAGCAAGATATAGGATTGTCTCAGAAACGCGCGCAGGAGGAAGAAGCCAACGACAGGGATGAAGTGTCTGGGCCTGGCGCGCCTGGGCCTGGCTTTTCTGACTTTTTGCACCCCCCATTTTACTTCTGCGTCCCCCTTTGCATTTTTTTTATATTTTTTGCATTTTTCTTGCATATTTTATAATTTCTGACTTTATTATTTTTTTTCTGAACATTAAAAATCGCAAAAAATATTTTCTTAATTTTTGTATTTTTATTTTATTACTTTTATTATTTTTTTGACATAAAAGATAGTTTATTAGTAATAATATAATTTATTTTCTTAAATAAACTTGTAAATAATAAAAAATACTATACATTTTATTTTATTATATTATACACATTAAATATTTATTTTTCATACATATTTAATTTTTAATATTTGTATATAATATTATTATTATTTTTCTTGAACAAAAATGGACAAATAAATAATTAGAAAACAATATTTTCTTTTAAAACAAAAATTAGGGTTTTCACCCTTTCAAAAATAATCATTTTATTTTTCTTATTTTTTAAGACAAATAAATTTATTTTCTCATACATAAAATTAATACAAAAAACATTTTTGCATACTTACATTTTTATTGCATATTTAAATAATTGTTTATTTCTTTATTGTATAAATTCAATTGGGTTGTAATAGTAAATTAGGGTTTTATTTTGTGCAAATATCCCCATTCAAACTTGTATCCCCCTTCCCATAATATTGTTGTAATAGTCTAGATTTACTTTACGCATTTTATTGTTTTCATATACCATGATAGTAAACTAGGGTTTTGAATGAAAAGACCAAAAATCAAACAAATAGCATGACCTAATACAAGACAAAAATGCATGAAAAATGCCAACACATTACACACAAGCACCCTTTAGGGTTTCACCCACTTTGTTGCCTTAAAATGGCCATGGTATGCATGCAAGTTATTTTGGCAAAACAAAACAAAACAAAAGATCATAGTCCCTCGATGACGCTCGACAAGGTTGCCTAAAAACAAATGATCTTAGTCCCTCGGAAAAAATGCCAAGATACCTAGCAACATTGCTATCATGGCTATACGATGACTCGCGCCCGTCCCATTTAACATCCAAAGATAGGGTTGCCTACCAAAACAATGGTAGGTCAACAACATCAAAGGAATAAAAATTGTACAAGAAAGACTTTTGAGTAGGTAGAATGCTTCTAGTTACTTGATCAATTTGCAAACCACACAAAGCACCATTTCAAACAATTGAAAAAGAAAAGCAAGTGATCTAAATAAGTAACTTATAGCCCATGGAAAACCATGGATGAAAAGGGTGCTAGCACCTTCCCTTTTCATAATCTACCCCCCGAACTCAAGAAAACATCTCAAAGGTCTTTCCTGTGCTTTTTTACCTTTCCTTTTGGATAAAATAAAAGTCGGTGGCGACTCTTGCAAAACCGCGACATTTTGCAAACGCAAAACCCTCAAGTCAATTCTCCCACCGTATCACACCTCTGTTGAAGACTTGACTACTCCGCTGAATATCACCAAAAAGAACCTGTTGAAAGCTGGGATTTTCCCTGGCTATGTAAAGGATTGTGTTTGTTGTGCCAAACAACTCAATGGATGCGAAGGGCTGAAGGAAGGCATTCAACGCCTGATGGATAGCCACAAGATCCTATTTGAGAAAACCCTGCTTGCCAAAAGTTTGACTAATAAATGTGAAGATATCTCCATTATCACTATCTCAAACAAGCCTCTTAGGATCTCCTCCAAGGGTCCTATCAGGATTTCAAATGAACCAAATGTTTCTAACCTAATAATTACCAATCTCGGACCAATCCCCTACTCTTCAAACAAGGCAGTTCCATGGAACTATGGTGCTGAGGTGTTTTACCATGGGATAAAACAAAACGCTTGGATCGAAGAAGAAAAAGCTGATGATGTTGGTAACATAACTGGCTCAAGTAAGGTAACTCTAACTGGGAGAATCTTTTCACCCAACATTTCACCACCAGTTGTTACAAAGGTGCCTATCCGCATCACTGCTACTAAGCCAAGTATTGATACCAGAGGGAAAGAGAAGGTTGTTGAGCCTGTCGTGACAGAAATACCCGCAAAGGAGGTTGCTGATGGAGAACCTTCCGTTTATGAGATGGATGAGATCTTGAAAATCATAAAAAAGAGCAATTTCAAGATCGTGGAACAGTAGGGGCAAACCCCTTCTAACATTTCTATGTTGTCTTTGCTGCTCTGTTCAGATGCTCATGCTCGGGCATTAATCAAATTCTTAAAAAAGGATCATGTCCCTCATGGGACCACGACTGACCAATTTGAGAACTGCATGGAGAGCTTGACGACTGATAATGGTTTGGGATTTTCAGATGTTGATCTAACACCGCTTGGGAAGAACCACAATAAAGCTCTACGTGTTTCCGTCGAGTGCAAGGGGACCACCCTAGCACATGTTCTGGTCGACACTGGCTCTTCTCTAAATATGCTACCCAAAGGGGCGTTAGACCATCTAGATTATGAAGGTTTAATCTTGAAACGAAGTGATATCATTGTGAGGGCCTTTGATGGATCAAAAAGGACTGTTCATGGAGAGGTAGATCTTCCAATCAAGGTGGGCTCACAAATTTTCAACTCCACCTTCTACATCATGGATATCCGTCTTGCCTATTCTTGTTTGTTGGGTCGCCCTTGGATCCTTGGAGCTGGGGCAGTAACGTCAACTCTCCATCAAAAACTCAAGTATTCGATCTGTTGTACCCCAAAATTTGCCCTCTCTTGTCTCAAGGACTTTTAGAATTACCTCAGTCAATTTTCAAGCCTCGGATCATATTTTTTTAAGAAGAGTCATTTAAATTATCAAAAGGGGGGCAAAATGAGCAAAATTGGAGTTTCAGCTGGAAAAAGTCAACCAGACGTTAAAAAGTCAAACTTTGACTTTTTGACCAAATTTGAGTCCCAAAAATCACATTATGTCAAGACATCAAAAAAATGAAGTTTGATCATCAAAAGTCAAGAGAATCAAAAATCTAACTTTGCAAGACTTTGAAATTTCTCTAAGTATTTTCTATACTTGGTTAATTTCATTTGCTTCATGGCATTTTACTACAATTTCAAATAATTCAAAATGATGCAAGTAATTCAAGTTATTACAAAGTGGCATTTTTGCAAAATTACAAATTCTAAAACCATGTCTTGATTGAGTTCTCTCAAAAAAGAAAAACCTTGCCACAACATTTTTGGCCCTTGACATAATGTACATGAAATATTCCACAAGACCAAAACTGTGACATGCTACAAATCATGATGTCCAAGTTGAACAAAATGTGATGTGCCACATTGCCACAACACCCCATGCTGCCCTGCAAGAAAGCTTGTACTATGATGCACCCCAAGTATGCATGTTGCCCAATACAGTCCAAAACTGCTCTATGCAGTCTGCCCAAGCCTGCATCATAACAACCCCAAAATTGCACCAAAATGGCAAAGGAAAATTGTGTGAATAAAGTGTCAAAACAGTAAGCAAAAACAATTCAAAATAACTTATTTGATTTCCCCCCTAAACCACAGTCAAGGGTCTACAAAAGAGGATTGTCTCATAAGACAAAGGGGTTGGATTTTAGAAGTGGGATTTTAGAGGTAAAATTTTGGGAGAGAGCATAGAGAGTTTTGTTGAGCAGAAAAAAATAGTATTCTTGGTAACCTTGACTCATTCATTCAAAATCAGCACCAGTTCTTATTCAAAACAGAACCCCAACCCATTACTCCACTATACAAACTCTCCCATAAACCAAACAACTCATCAGATACAAAGAGGGTCCAAGCATAAAAACAATCCCTGTAGTACTATCATATTCACCCTCAAAACATCAAAACATTACAGTACAACTTAACTTAGTTTCAACAGTCTAGAGTAGCTTTATGGAGATCCATTGAGGTCATCATAACATTTGGAAAAGCATTCAGATTTAAAACAGCCAGTGCAGCCCAAAGGTAAGTCTTCTTGACTTGATATCCCTTAATACATCATGAATGATTTGTTTGTTTTGAAGACAAGATGTAGTACTTTATTATCCTTTTGAACTAGTCATTTGCTTATGGTTTAGGCTTATTCAATCATTTGTTGTTCAAATTTATCAATCATATCCTGTAAACTGACATGTATGGACAGCAAAACAATGTTTAAGGCCGGAAAATACAGCATGTATCGACACATATCCTCATGTGTCGACTCATCCTAGTGGAAAAACAGGGTATGAGTCGACACATAACCCCCATGCATTGACCCATACTAATTTCAGGTGACAAAACAGAAGCTGGAAAAGTCTATGAGACGATACATACGCGTTTCGCATTGATGCGAGAAGGTTTATGAGTCGACACATCCCATTATGTGTCGACTCATACTGAACTAATTTTTTTTTACAGGAGCAAGGAAAAGCTATGTGTCGATGCATAGCAGCATGGGTCGACACATAGCAGTTCAAAATGCATTTTTCCCTTTATTTTACAGTGTTTTCACATTGCTTTCATTATCACTCGATATGGTTGTAATATTTTAGTTTCTACTTCATCCCCATTGTTAAATTGTACCCCCATCCCCCTAAAGCGATGTAATAGCTTAGATTTTATTTTCCATATTTTTACTTGCTTTTCATATATTGCTAGTAAATAGGATGTATGGCAAGATAAAAATCAATAAATAGATGACTTTAAAATTCAAGACAAAATTCATGCAAACTAACACACTTGCACACTAGCACCTCTAGGGTGACCTCATTTTGTTGTCTTTCGGAAAATAGTCATGTCCCTCGAACATGGGACGTTTTAGCAAATACCCTTCAATGAAAAAGGATCGTAGTCCCTCGATGACCCTCGATGTTGCCTTCGGTAAAACGATCTAGTCCCTAAACGACATTGCTAAAACGTCTCATAAGTTGCCTTTTATGAATATTCAAACGCCCCACACTCGTCCCTTCACATCCAACGATGGGGCTTCTTACCAAAATAATGGTAAGAGAGCCACATCTAAAGGAGAAGGAAAAGCACATTTAATAACTTTTGAGTAGGTAGTTTCGCTCTTAGTTACTCGCTTGCTCGCAACAAAAACATTTCATATACCAACAACACTTTCATTTAAAAAAAAACATTTTCAAAAAGATAAAAAAATTTGTATACATTCTTATAGAGACGAGAACCATTGCAAAATATCTTTCCGAAAACCATTTTCCACAACACAATCCATAAACATGTCTTTGAACTATCTTTCATAACAAAACTTTGTACGTGTTTGTGATCGGTGGAAATAGAACTGACTGTTTTTTAAGTTGGTTCACGAAATGTCGCGGTAAGCAAGAGTCGCCACCGTCTTTTATGTTCTCCAATATGGAAAGGACAAAAGCACAGCAAAATTCCTTCTTTGAGAATTTTTCTCGGTTCGGGAGGTAGATTTATAGAAAGGGAAGGTGTTAGCACCCTTTCTATCCATGGTTATCCATGGGCTCTTAGGTACTTGCTCTTATGTTTTCAAAATTGTTTGCTTTTCAAGTGTGAGTGGGTTTTGAAAAAGTTTCGTTTGAAAAATTTCTAAGTAACTCTTGTATCTATCCTCAAGAGTGTATGAAAATTTTGTTTGAAAACTTTTGAAAGTGTCAGTGTGAAAAGTTATTTTGTTTGTTTGAAAGAGCAAGTACCCAGGAGAAATCTACCTACTCTAAGAAATTAGGCTGCATAAGAGTCCTTTAGATAGTGCTATCCCACTATTGAGAAGTAGGTAGCACCGTTGTTGGAGTTGTTCGGGTCAATTCGATTAAGGGATAATGTGGTCACCGAAGCAATAGTAGGATACCTTAGAAGTAACCCTAATGTCCTAGATCCTTTTTATCTGAGGCAACCGTTTCGAGGCGACTGGATCTTAGACAGGAGGGCGACCTCTAAGACACCCTATACTTGACGACCACGTTCGAGGCAACCAGTGAGGCGTACCCTAGGAGTGGCATGTGCATGTGTGTTATTTCAGTTTATGTTTGTCTTTGAACATGCATTTGTGAGCTACAGATTGATTTTATTTGTCATACAGTCTTTCATGCATATTAACAGTTAAGAGTGCGGAAAATAAATTGCGGAAAGGTAAAGCTACGGTATTACAAGGCGCGGGTCTATACATCGCCAAAAACAAAAACCCGTTTTGGAAAATAAAGGCGGAAAAGTAAAGAAAGCAATAAAATCCTAATTAACTATTACATCCTCGGAAACAGTTACATCAACATAATCAAAAGGAATAATAATGCGCGAAAAGAAATTTAATCGGGACGTCCTTAGGGTTTTGACCCTTTTGAGAAAAGAATTTAAGTTTTGTCCTTTTTTGCAATTTAATGAAAATATTAAACCTAATTTACTAATTAATTAAAGAAAAGAAAGTGTTTTTGTGTTTTTTATATTTTAATGAAAAATAAAAAAAGAAAAGAAATAAAAAAGTCAAGAGAAAACCCTAATTCTAACCTATTTTATTTATTGTAAAAAAAAGATTAAAATTAACTAATTAAACTAATTAATTTGTTAGTATTTTATTTACAAAAATAATAGTTAATAGTAAAAATAATAAATAATAAAAATATTTACAATTTTTTTGATCTCTGAATTTATTATAAAAATTAGTTTATTGGTTAATAATAATAATGATTATAATTAAAAGAATTAAAAGGAAAAAGGAAATAAAATAAAATAGTAAAACTAGAGGGGTTTGATGGACCCAATGGAGGTGTTGTTCTGGAAATTTAGGCCCATTAAGAAGCAAGCCTGTTTGACCTTCCTGGTTGTCCACGCCTGCGTTGACTCATGAACACCAGGATCTTCATCTTTTGACCATTAGATTGGTATTGTGAGACACTTGGCAAGCTGAGCGTTGGGGTCCATGGTGGAATATGGTTGTGAATCTGCACATGATTATGGTATGAAAAATATGAAACAAATATTGGGGGACCTGGGAATCGAACCCAGGTCCCAATGGTGAACGTCCACCTCACTTTCCACTACGCCATGGTGCTGTCTTTGTTAGTATAATGGGCAATAAACATAATATATGAAAATAATGCTTATGCTGGAAATTAACAAAAACGCGCGCTATATTTGAATTGCCCAATGATACAGCACCACATCCTCGTCTTCTTCATGAAACCTGCAGAAAAAGAGTTAGATAGCGGGGGTTTTTAACCCCCACAATATGGAATGTCAAATAATAGCGAATAGGCGTATGGTTCATATAAATTCATCGCGAGGGTCTCAATGTCTTCGTCTCATTCAGACGATTTCAACCATGGGCGTCTTGAGGTCTAATTTTGCTTATGCTGTAAAGCCCTAATTCGAGAGCTTGAAAACCCTTGGATTCAACAATGGTGGTTTACGTTTCAAGGCACCATAATCCAATTGAATCATACCAACAGCTTCGTATCAGTTCGTGTGACTTGCTCTTGCGTGTTCTTGGAGTGTTAAGGCTTGTCTTTTATTCCAATCCGTTCCTGGGAATGTCAGCAATGTGTTTGAATCACTCTAAGGCTTTGAATTATGTTGGAAGGTTGAATTCAGTTTTCAAATTTCTTGGCTTTTTTTCAATATGGTAATGGTGTTTTTGCAGCAGCTTGCACGTCCAAGGCTTTAGGGTTTGCTTCAGTATTTGTATTGGAATAGTTTTAGGTCAAGTTTTGATCCAAGAATCCATGGAATAATGTTTTGCATCTTTGATTTCCAATCAAATATTTTTGCATCTTTTGATTGAGAAAACTTGCCAATTTTGGATATTCTTTTCTCTTTGATTGGAAAACGAAATCTCCAGCATGTATTGAGTTTATTTGTTCCACAAAATATTTGAAAAACATATCTTGGCATTTTCCTACAATTAAATTAATTAAATGAATTATTAATCCATTAAAAATCCAAATAATTAATAAAAATAAGAAAATAATTCAATTTAAGTTCAATGGGTCGTGCATAGGCCTTGGACAAAGTTTCAAGAAGGAATTTGAGGCCCATTAGCAAAAATGAAGTGTTTTGGGCAAAGTTGACTTTTGCAAATTCCCAAACTTTTCCCAACTTCTCCAATGCATATCTTGCTCAATTTTGATCATATGGACATGTTCTTAGACATTGTGGAAAGGTCTTGAAGTCCTCTAACCAATGCCTTTGGTCCCATGTCATTTTGATTTACCAATCTCAAGTTATGGGCTTTGACTTAAAGTGCCTTTTTGTTGACTTTTGAAATTGACCTATAATGTAGAAATTGATAACTTTTTGTGAGAGCATTTCTTGGACTTGGAATGTGAAGATGAGTTGTAGGAAATGTCATCCCCTTCAAAATGAGCATTGGATGGGATTTTTCTGATGAACCATGAAAAAGTTATGCCTTGGTCAAGTTACAGTTGACTTTTCAACTGTCCAAAAATGGAAACTTTTGCATCTTGATGATTTTTGAGCCATTCTTGTGGAATCATGATCAAGACTTGATCAAATGATGATTGTGGCTTCAAAATAAGATGTTGACCAAAAATTTTGACTTTTGACTGTAAAATGACCATTTTTCCCCTACAGTTGATTGTGAAGCAAATGGGACTTTTGACTGTGCAATTTGACCCTGTGAGTCTTGAGACTTGGTATGTAGATGCTTGGCAATGTATATGGGCACATGGGACTTGATTGGACCATTGAAAACCTCCAATTTCTTGAGAGAACCAGAACCCTAGTTTTTGATTGGCTTAGGAGGCATTTGGACTGTGCAACCCTTGAGTAGTCTTGAACCAATTGAAGATGATTCTTGACAAACTTTGAAGAATATGGGAGGGCAAATTTTGGGGTACAACAGTTGCCCCTGTTCTATCTTCTTAGACCTGAGGATATAGATTGGCTTGCGTGCCTTTCGTGATCCGAAGGTGGAAGATGATTGAACACTAAAGTGCCCAGAAATTTGCACTCACATAGTAGAATATCAGCAGTGTGATGGCGGGAATGGGCTTATAGATGCCATTTGGAGAGATAATGGATATGAGGATGGGCTTATAGATGCCATCGGGGGTGTCGATCGCGTAAGAGATTCCTTAGCGAGAACTTGCATACTTGAGAAAGAAAGATGGTTTCCTGGCCTGTTACAGGGGTTGATCTTCAAACTCTTCATGCAGATATGCCCTGGCTAGATACAGGTATCGAATCTACAATCAATTGCTCACAGATATGCCCTAGCTAGATACAGGTATCGAATCTGGAATTGGTCATCTATAGATATGCCCTGGCTGGATACAGGAATCGAATCTCTAAACTCGTCATGCAGATATGCCCTGGCTGGATACAGGTATCGAATCTATAATCAATCACTCACAGATATGCCCTGGCTAGATACAGGTATCGAATCTGGAATTAGTCGTCTACAGATATGCCCTGGCTGGATACATGAATTGAATCTCTAAACTCTTCATGCAGACATGCCCTGGCTAGATACATGTGTCGAATCTACAATCAGTTACTCACAGATATGCCCTGGCTAGATACAGGAATCAAATCTGGAATTGGTCGTCTACAGATATGCCCTGGCTGGATACAGGAATCGAATCTCTAAACTCTTCATGCAGACATGCCCTGGCTGGATGCAGGTGTCGAATCTACAATCAGTTACTCACAGATATGCCCTGTCTAGATACAGGAATCGAATCTGGAATTGGTCGTCTACAGATATGCCCTGGCTGGATACAGGAATCGAATCTCTAAACTCTTCATGCAGACATGCCCTGGCCGGATACAGGTATCGAATCTACAATCAGTTACTCACAGATATGCCCTGGCTGGATACAAGTATCGAATCTGGAATTGCGACAGTTGATAGTAATCATCTTTAGATTGACCTTTTCCTGAAAAGGCAAAACATTAGTTGTATGCAATGTCATGATGTATGAAATGCATGATGTTATGATGTTCTCAAAAATAAATGAGATCATGTCGTATGCACTTTATCATGTATATAAGCAGGATGT
Source organism: Vicia faba (assembly GCA_948472305.1). NCBI lineage: Eukaryota > Viridiplantae > Streptophyta > Magnoliopsida > Fabales > Fabaceae > Vicia > Vicia faba. The sequence continues at coordinate 265,712,172 of OX451736.1, forward strand.
ATGAGATATGAAATGTTTATGAATGTATTTTCGTCTAGGAAAATAAATCCTTGACGAATGCCGGGAGCTTGTTAAACCCTGGGCTGATGTTTGAAGAGTAAAGTTCTTCGTTTCCACTGGGGATGATGATTGCAAGAATAAACCGGTAGGAGAAGATGACTCCGTTGGGGAATAAACTTGTTGGAGAGATTACTCTGCGGGGAATTACTTTGTGGGAAGAGATACTGCGCTGAGATTTTAATGAGAACTCCGATGGGGATTCCGTTGATATGTTATGTTGGAGATTTTGATGAACTCCGCTGGGGGATAGGAAGAACTTCGCCGAGGACGATTTTTCCGTGGTAATTAGCTGAGGATAACCCAGTTATAGGCTCTGATAGGGGATAACCTCTGAACATGGTCGGGGAGAGATACGTTGTACTCTGCGGGAGACAAGCTTCCAGAATCTACTGGGGATAAGCTTCCAGAATCTACTGGGGATAAGCTTCCATAATCTACTGGAGAGGATGATTCAACTCTCCTGGGGAAACTTTTCAGACTGTACTGGGGGAATGGCTCCACTGGGTGTCTGTATTCCTCCGGGGAACAACCTTATATTAAGACTGTCGGGGATGCTTGCTTAGGAACATCTGTATACTCCGCTGGGGAATGTTGAGATTTTCTGGGGATACCCAACTTCCTTAAGGCTGACAGTAGACTAACTCTGCTTGGGGAGAGTGTTGCTGACTTGCTGGAGATACTGTGCCTTTTTGGGGCTGCCGGGAGACCAACTCTGCTTGGGGAGAGTATTGCTGAATCTTGTCTTACTCTGCGGGGAGTGGAGGTATCTTGGTTACGTTCTTCAGCTAAACCTGCCTTAGTACCTTGGTGGACAGAGCAACTAGATCGCTTAGACAACTCTTTATTGCCCCTGTTTCTGATGTCACCTGTAATTAGTCCTTTGTTTCGCATTCAAATATTTATGAGTTAGCAATTAATGTCAAATGCATATATCAAAAATGAACATTGGACGTTCTTCGCAAGACAAAATAGAAAAAGGAAAAACAAATGGCAATTTGTCTGGAAAAGTGAATTTGTATTGGTTTTTGAATTTGCCTGTAAATAGGCGTTTTATGTACAAGAGGCTGACGTCCTAGTAAGAGAAAGCCGCCGAATAACAGAGTTTATACATTTTGTGAAAAAGAAAACAAAACAGCTATGTGAAAAATAATCCCACTGGGTTTCAACTCTGCTATCGCCTTTATGCCTTCAAGCGTCTCATCACTTTGCTGCTTAGTTGGAGATGAAGCTGACTGATTGGTGATGTCTGAGCCCGATAGTTGATGCCGAAGTCTGGATGCAAGGTGATCCAATGAGACATAGTATTACGCTTTATCCCTAACTTTTGCCTGGACCGCCCTTTCGGGTTTTCAGTCCACCGGGATACCCATTTTTGCCCAAGCCGCCTTTTCAGGTTTTTGACTTGCCGGGTGTACAGATTTTTCATTTTTCATCCCTTATTTTTGCCCGAACCCTTTTGGTTCGCCGGGAAGCCCTTATTTTTGCCTAGGTGTGTCAACCTAGTGGGTCTTTAATCATGCGTAGTATCTTTTTACTATGTCTGCATTGGCGGGGTGAGGAAGGTCGTCACCATCCATGGTGGTTAGAATCATAGCTCCTCCTGAGAAGATATGTTTAACCACAAATGGCCCTTCGTACGTAGGGGTCCATTTGCCCCTGGGATCACTTTGAGGAAGAATGATGCGCTTGATTACCAGGTCTCCTACTTGATACTCTTGTCGTCTGACTTTCTTGTTAAATGCCCTGATCATCCGTTTTTGGTACGTTTGACCATGACAAATAGCAGTGAGTCTCTTTTAGTCAATTAGGTTTAATTGATCAAGCCGAGTCTGGATCCAGTCATCTTCGTTCAAACCTTCATCCTTCATTATCCGAAGAGAGGGTATCTGGACTTCAATAGGCAAGACAGCCTCCATGCCATAGACCAAGGAAAAGGGTGTTGCCCCTGTTGATGTCCGTGCTGAGGTACGGTACCCATGAAGAGCAAACGATAGCATCTCGTGCCAATCTTTGTAGGTCACTGTCATCTTCTGCACAATCTTCTTGATATTCTTATTTGCTGCTTCTACGGCCCCATTCATCTTCGGCCGGTAGGGAGAAGAGTTGTGGTGCTGTATCTTGAATTGCTCGCAGAGCTCAGTGATCATCTTGTTGTTGAGATTGGTACTGTTGTCCGTAATGATCCTTTCCAGGACGTCGTATCGACAGATCAGATTATGCCGAATGAACCGTGCCACGACGTTCTTGGTTACCATAGCATAGGAAGCTGCTTCAACCCACTTTGTGAAATAATCAATTGCTACCAGGATGAAGTGATGCCCGTTAGATGCCGTAGGTCTGATCTCGCCGATTAAATCAATGCCCCACATTGCAAAAGGCCAAGGTGTTATCAAGACGTTCAGAGGAACTGGATGAATGTGCACCTTATCAGCATAGATCTGGCATTTATGACACGTCCGAGAATGTTGGTAACAGTCGGCTTCCATTGTGGACCAGAAATATCCTGCCTAAAGGATCTTCTTTGCCATGGTATGTCCACTGGAATGTGTTCCGAAGGTACCTTCATGTAGCTCTGCCATGATCTTTTCTGCTTCAGTCTTATCCACACAACGCAGTAAGGTTGAATCATGGTTTCGCTTGTATAGAATGCCATTGTTGAGGAAGAACTTTGCAGCGAACCTTCTCAGGAACTTCTTGTCATTAACAGATGCACCCTCGGGGTATTCTTGAGCTTCCAAGTACCTCTTCACTTCATGATACCAAGGTTTTTCAGTTACCTCTTCAGCCTCAAGATCGCAGCAATGTGCAGGTTCATCCAGTTTCTAGATAATGATCCGGGGAGCTTCGTTATCCCATTTAACTTTGAACATAGAAGACATTGTAGCCAGCGCGTCCGCCATCTGATTCTCCTCTCTTGGGAAGTGTTCAAAAGTTATCTCCTCGAAGTGGGGAATCAACGTCATCACATACTCTTTGTAAGGAATAAGATTCGGGTGTTTCGTATCCCACTCGCCTTTGATCTGATTGATCACAAGAGAGGAATCTCCGAAGACACTCAAAAACTTGATCCTTAAGTCAATTGCAGCTTGAAGACCCATGATACATGCTTCATACTCTGCCATGTTATTGGTGCAGTTGAAACATAGCCGGGCGGTAAGTGGGGTAAGAGTGCCTTTGGGGGATATGATCACAGCGCCGACGCCATTACCCAAAGCGTTTGAGGCTCCGTCAAAGTGCATAGACCATCGGGATCCTTCCTCAGGTCCTTCATCCGGTCCAGGTACTTCACAATCAGTCACTACCATGATATCCTCGTCCGGAAATTCAAAGTTCATAGATTGGTAGTCATCCACGGCCTGGTGTGCCAAATGGTCTGCCAATACACTTCCCTTGATTGCTTTTTGAGTCGTGTACTGGATGTCGTATTCTGTCAAGATCATCTGCCATCTTGCTATTCTTCCGGACAAGGCGGGCTTTTCGAATATGTACTTGATTGGATCCATTTTTGAAATCAAGAGAGTAGTGTGAGTCAACATATATTGTCTCAGCCGGCGAGCAGCCCATACCAAAGCGCAACAAGTTTTCTCGAGCAGTGAGTATCGGGTCTCACAGTCGGTAAACTTTTTGCTAAGGTAATAAATGGCGTGCTCTTTTCAGCCAGACTCGTCATGCTGCCCCAGCACACACCCCATTGAGCTGTCAAGTACTGTCAAGTATAGTATTAGAGGTCTCCCTTCAACCGGTGGCATAAGAATGGGTGGTTCTTGGAGGTACTCTTTGATTCTGTCGAAAGCGGCATGACATTCATCGTTCCAACGTACTACTTGATCTTTCTTCAGTAGCTTGAAGATTGGTTCACAGGTAGCAGTTAGATGTGAGATGAAACGGGCAATGTAGTTCAGCCGTCCTAGAAAGCCTCTGAATTCTTCCTCTGTCTTGGGAACTGGCATCTCTTGTATGGCCTTCGCTTTGGCGGGGTCCACTTGAATACCTTTGTCGCTCACGATGAAGCCTAGCAATTTTCCAGATCTTACCCCAAAGGTGCACTTGTTTGGGTTCAACCTCAGCTTGTACAACTTCAGACGGTCAAACAGTTTCTGCAGATGGTCAAGGTGTTCCTCCTCAGTTTGGGACCTTGCAATCATATCATCGACGTATACTTCAATCTCATGATGGATCATGTCATGAAATAAAGCAACCATGGCACGTTGGTAGGTTGCCCCAGCATTCTTCAACCCAAAAGGCATGACCTTGTAGCAAAAGGTGCCCCACTGAGTAACAAAAGTGGTCTTCTCCATGTCTTCAGGAGCCATCTTGATCTGATTATAACCTGAGAACCCATCCATGAAAGAGAACACCTTGTGCTGAGCAGTATTGTCAACCAGAACGTCGATGTGAGGCAGAGGGAAGTCATCCTTAGGGCTCGCCCTGTTCAAATCCCTGTAATCAACACACATTCGGACCTTACCATCTTTCTTTGGCACTGGAACCACGTTGGCAACCCACTGAGGGTAAGAAGTCACTGCTAGAAACCCGGCATCAAATTGCTTCATAACCTCAGCTTTGATTTTCTCGGACATCTCTGGACGCATACGGCGGACCTTCTGTTTAACCGGGGGGCAGTCTTCCTTGGTAGGCAGGTGATGAACCACAATGTCAGTATCCAACCCAGGCATGTCTTCGTAAGACCAGGCAAAGATTTCCACATAGTCATGCAACATCTGAATCAACCGTTGTTTCACACTAGATTCCAGATTGGCACCAATCTTGACTTCCTTTCTGTTTGTCTCAATACCCAGATTTACCGTTTCCACTGGCTCTTCATGTGGCTGAATGGCCCTCTCTTCCTGGAGTAACAGTCTTGCAAGCTCGCCAGGCACTTCGCAATCATCTTCACCTTCGTCTTCGGCTAAGTTGATCGGATTTTCGAAGTCATAACTGGCAGTAGCAGAGTCGTTACCAGTGAGATCCAGAGTGGATTGGAACCTGTATAGGTGAGTGTGTGTAAATATAGCTGTTTTGCAATATATAAATAAGAAAGAAAAGGAGCGCAAGATTTGAAATGCAAAAAACGTCCAATGCTTTTATTCATGATATATGAAAATGACAAGTAATAAGCCCTCACAAATGAAACCACGGTGCCCCGGGTAAGACATCGGGCCATAAAGTTCAAATTATTGTTCGTTACAAATTTAAAACAAAGGAGTTCATTACTGAGTGACAAAAGTAATAGGTATGAAATCTTTGGCAGTCCAGTTGTTCAGTCCACCGTTGGTCGTTGGGTAGATCCAGCTGTCAAATTCGGATTCCTCCACGTCGTCTTCATCCCTAATAGCATTTACTCCATGATTGGGCATGGGAGCTGTCACCATATTGGGCCTTTCGGGCGCCTCGAACTGTACCTCTTTAGCATCAATAAGGTCCTGAACCTTATTCCTCAGAGCCCAACAATCATCAGTAGTATGCCTCGGGCTGTCAGAGTGATAAGCGCAGCGGGCGTTGGGGTTGTACTTTGGAGAAGTTGTGTTCACTACCTTCGGAGCTTCTTTTATAGTTACCAGATTGGTTGACAGCAGTTGTGGAAGGATCTGAGACAAGGTCATACTAAGCCGAGTGTACTCCCTTCTGGGTCTCTCACCCCTTGGTTGGTTATATTGCCGAGGAGCGGCAGCAGGCTTTGAAATTACCACTGCGTTGACAGCTTGGCGGTGTTCCGGTTTATTCTGTTTCCTTGACCCATAAACAGCACTAGATTCCTTCTTGAATGGCTTCTTTTCAGGACTTGAGGATGCACCTTTCTGTATCTTCCCCGACTTAATACCAGCTTCTATCCTTTCACCAGTCAGAATGAGGTCTGTAAACCCTGCAGAAGAATTACCAATCAGGTGATTGAAGAATGGACCAGACAGGGTCCCCAAGAACATGTCCACGAGTTCACGGTCAGTAAACGGTGGCTGCACCCTGCCAGCCAGGTCTCTCCACTTTTGCGCGTACTCTTTAAAACCTTCACCCGTCCCAAGTGACATACCCTGGAGTTGGGTATGCGTGGGAGCGAGGTCGGCATTATACTGATACTGCTTATAAAACGCAGTAGCCAAGTCCTCCCAGTTTCGAATACTGGCTCCATCCAGCTGATAGAACCACTCGAGTTGAGCCCCTGAAAGGCTATCCTGGAAGAAATGGATCCATAAGTTCTTGTCTGCAGTGTAAGGTTGGATCTTCCTCACATAAGATCTGAGATGCAGCTTAGGGCAGGAAGCCCCGTCGTACTTCGCAAAAGAAGGTGCTTTGAACTTGTGTGGGATCACCACCCCAGAAGATAAACCCAGATCCCCAAAATCCAACCCAGGAACCTGTTGAATTTCCATGGCACTCAGACGGTCCTCTAGTTGCTTGTACCTGTCCTCAGCAGGAGGGTACTGTTCATTATTGAAATTTGTCTCATTGTCGGAGACCACAAGACTAGGAACCCTTCCCCCTTGGGGACTGTCTTTCCCTACAGAGGAAGTAGCTTGATCGGCCTCATTTTGCAGTGTATTCCCAAACCTCCATCCAGTGTTAAACAGCAAAGTCCTCTTCTTCTTCTTCTTCTTCAAAAGCAGAGTCTTCAATTCCTGTTGACCCTGGGCTAAGCTCATGACCAGCTCTTGAAACTGGGCGTTCTGGGCCTGGAGGGCCTTGATAGCTTGTTCGTTGGATGATTCAGGATTCATGATGACGGCTGAAATAAACAGCAAAGAAGATTAAGCAACCTGTAGAAAAAGGGGTACCTGTTATGTATATGATGAATGGAATGCGTATGATTTATGTTTTCAAAGACAATCGGGATTCAACTTTGTAAACAAAAGGAACACACTTCATTAGATTTAACTTTGAATTGTTCAAGAAATTGCCCTTAGGCGTTACATAAATGAAAATACTGAAAAGGAAATAAAAGCTGTAAAGGAAATATCCAAAGTCCATCAATGCTCCCATGGCCTCCTCTTCTCAGTACGGATATAGTCATTCAGGATCCGCTTATTCTCCAATTGCTTAGTCAGCTTCTGGATCTTTTGTTCCTGTTCGTTGAACTTTTCCCGATAAGAATCCCGTTCTTCCTGTAGTTGCGCCCAAGACCTCTTTAGTGTATCAACATCAGTAGGTATCTGAGGAGGGAGAACAGTTGGAGGAACCCCGTCTCTATCCAGAAATTCAAGAATGATAGGCCTGACAGCTTCGTATGGCATACCTAACTTCTGAGCACGGATGCGGACCCATTTGTAGTAGGGTTCCATAGGTAGAGAAGTCTTCGGTCCCAACTCGTGTGGGTCAGCTTTGTGAATTATGTCCCAAGCCTTGATGAATCTATGACGCAGCTCGTCACTGTCTACCTGAAACTCAAAACTGATGTGAGGTACCAACATCTCATGAGGCCCCGCTCTTCTGGCTCTTCCAAACTGACGGAGAGCTAATCATGGATTATAATAGATTCCTCCCTGAGTACCGATCAATGGAACATTAGGATATTCTCCGCAACGATCAATAACAGTTACCTCATCCAAACCTCTGAGAGTCCAAATGATGTCATTATCAGTGAGAGACATTAACCTATGAGCCCAGCCCCTTCCTCCTTTGTTCTTCATCACGAACTTAGGGAGGTGCAAAATAAACCACCTCACTAACAAAGGAGCACAACACCATAGAGTTCCCCGTCTTCGGGAAGTACGAGCATAGAGTTGTTGCAGGATATAACCCAAGAGAGTGGGCACAGGGTTCCGAGACATGAAGATCCTTGTGGCATTGACATTGACAAAGTTATCAGGATTTGGAAACAGAACTAGACCATAGATTAAGAGAGCCAGAATGTCTTCGTACGCCCTAAAGTCTAAGTCATTCCAGAAACTATTAGCTTTACCAATCAGAAACTTAGCCAAAAAGCCCTTAACTCCGCTTCTAGTCACCCAGTTATCCATTACCTCTTTGTTGGTAAAAGGAAGGGCTGCAGCAATCTCTTCAAGCCTAAGAGTCTTCTCTCAACCCGTGAAAGGAGTCTGTTCCAAAACAGGGATACCAAGCAAATCAGAGAATTCTTCCAGGGTAGGGACCAGCTGGAAGTCTTGAAAGGTGAAGCAATGGTACAGGGGATCATAAAACTGGGTTAGGACACTCATCAGTTGTTGGTCCCACTTTGAAGTGACTAAACCGAGAAGAGAACCATGCCTCTGGATGAAGGAAGTAGTATTTGGAATTCTGTCAACCAACTCTTTAAGCAAATCAGGTGGGTGAACAAAGTTGAGCCGGATAGTATTCCTTCGCACAAGCATCATAATGTCCTACAAAACAGAGCAAAGATGAAACCCTATTGTCTTTGAAATGGGTCAGTCCTTATGCAGGATGCATGCAATGGTATGATGGTATGATGTTATGATAAAGCACACCACAAGTATTCACAAAGGCAAACATGATAAGGCACACAAGTCACACAAGACAGCCCTTAGAGTTTAGGCCAGCATGAAGTTTAGGTACTACCCTCTTTCAGTTTCGTTTTTTAAGACTTGTCTTATCAAAAGTAACCGGGTTCTAGAGGATCTCAATATCATCGACTACCCTCAATCGGTCATAACTCTAGCATCGCAATCTTTTCTTGCAGCCATAACCATCGCGAGAGTTTAGCCTCAATGAGTGTAGCATATTGCTACTGTTCTATGGCCAAGTTGGGTCAAATTAGGGTTCTAAGGTCGGTTGGTGCTTAATGACTCCTCAGAAGACCCATATTCTCCTCGTTGCAACACAAGGGATATCGGTACAGACCAAGGTGTCACACCAACGTAGCCACTGCTTCACCCGTGTCGGTCTATGCCAGACAGGTCCCTCATAGCTTATGCTACCTAAAGGGTATTCCCCAGATCCGGGTTAGGATCTATGAAACTCCGATGCAAGCCCACAAATAGAAAGCAATCAAGACATACAATTGAAAACATAAGGGTGGTCTAATCCTAAGGTACACCTCACTTTTAAAAAATCCCCAGCAGAGTCGCCAGTTCTGTGATCGGTGGAAATAGAACTTACTGTTTTTTAAGCTGGTTCGCGAAATGTCGCGGTAAGCAAGAGTCGCCACCGTCTTTTATGTTCTCCAATATGGAAAGGACAAAAGCACAACAAAATTCCTTCTTTGAGAATGTTTCTCGGTTCGGGAGATAGATTTATAGAAAGGGAAGGTGTTAGCAACCTTTCTATCCATGGTTATCCATGGGCTCTTAGGTACTTGCTCTTATGTTTTCAAAAATTTTTGCTTTTCAAGTGTGAGTGGGTTTTGAAAAAGTTTCGTTTGAAAAATTTCTAAGTAACTCTTGTATCTGTCCTCAAGAGTGTATGAAAAATTTGTTTGAAAACTTTTGAAAGTGTCAGTGTGAAAAGTTGTTTTGTTTGTTTGAAAGAGCAAGTACCCAGGAGAAATCTACCTACACTAAGGAATTAGGCTGTGTAAGAGTCCTTTAGATAGTGTTATCCCACTATTGAGAAGTAGGTAGCACCGTCGTTGGAGTTGTTCGGGTCAATTCGATTAAGGGACAATGTGGTCACCGAAGCAATAGTAGGACACCTTAGAAGTAACCCTAATGTCCTAGATCCTTTTTATCTGAGGCAACCGTTTCGAGGCGACTGGATCTTAGACAGGAGGGCGACCTCTAAGACACCCTATACTTGACGACCACGTTCGAGGCAACCAGTGAGGCGTACCCTAGGAGTGGCATGTGTATGTGTGTTATTTCAGTTTATGTTTGTCTTTGAACATGCATTTGTGAGCTACGGATTGATTTTATTTGTCATACAGTCTTTCATGCATATTAACAGTTAAGAGTGCGGAAAATAAATTGCGGAAAGGTAAAGCTACGCTATTACAAGGCGCGGGTCTATACATCGCCAAAAACAAAAACCCGTTTTGGAAAATAAAGGCGGAAAAGTAAAGAAAGCAATAAAATTCTAATTAACTATTACATCCTCGGAAACAGTTACATCAACATAATCAAAAGGAATAATAATGCGCGAAAAGAAATTTAATCGGGACGTCCTTAGGGTTTTGACCCTTTTGAGAAAAGAATTTAAGTTTTGTCCTTTTTTGCAATTTAATGAAAATATTAAACCTAATTTACTAATTAATTAATTAATTAAAGAAAAGAAAGTGTTTTTGTGTTTTTTTATATTTTAATGAAAAATAAAAAAAGAAAAGAAATAAAAAGTCAAGAGAAAACCCTAATTCTAACCTATTTTATTTATTGTAAAAAAAAGATTAAAATTAACTAATTAAACTAATTAATTTGTTAGTATTTTATTTACAAAAATAATAGTTAATAGTAAAAATAATAAATAATAAAAATATTTACAATTTTTTTGATCTCTGAATTTATTATAAAAATTAGTTTATTGGTTAATAATAATAATGATTATAATTAAAAGAATTAAAAGGAAAAAGGAAATAAAATAAAATAGTAAAACCAGGGGGGTTTGATGGACCCAATGGAGGTGTTGTTCTGGAAATTTAGGCCCATTAAGAAGTAAGCCTGTTTGACCTTCCTGGTTGTCCACGCCTGTGTTGACTCGTGAACACCAGGATCTTCATCTTTTGACCATTAGATTGGTATTGTGAGACACTTGGCAAGCTGAGCGCTGGGGTCCATGGTGGAATATGGTTGTGAATCTGCACATGATTATGGTATGAAAAATATGAAACAAATATTGGGGGACCTGGGAATCGAACCCAGTTCCCAATGGTGAACGTCCACCTCACTTTCCACTACGCCATGGTGTTGTCTTTGTTAGTATAATGGGCAATAAACATAATATATGAAAATAACGCCTATGCTGGAAATTAACAAAAACGCGCGCTATATTTGAATTGCCCAATGATACAGCACCACGTCCTCGTCTTCTTCATGAAACCTGCAGAAAAAGAGTTAGATAGCGGGGGTTTTTAACCCCCACAATATGGAATGTCAAATAATAGCGAATAGGCGTATGGTTCATATAAATTCATCGCGAGGGTCTCAATGTCTTCGTCTCATTCAGACGGTTTCAACCATGGGCGTCTTGAGGTCTAATTTTGCTTATGCTGTAAAGCCCTAATTCGAGAGCTTGAAAACCCTAGGATTCAACAATGGTGGTTTACGTTTCAGGGCACCATAATCCAATTGAATCATACCAACAGCTTCGTATCAGTCCGTGTGACTTGTTCTTGCGTGTTCTTGGAGTGTTAAGGCTTGTTTTTTATTCCAATTCGTTCCTGGGAATGTCAGCAATGTGTTTGAATCACTCTAAGGCTTTGAATTATGTTGGAAGGTTGAATTCAGTTTTCAAATTTCTTGGCTTTTTTTCAATATGGTAATGGTGTTTTTGCAGCAGCTTGCACGTCCAAGGCTTTAGGGTTTGCTTCAGTATTTGTATTGGAATGGTTTTAGGTCAAGTTTTGATCCAAGAATCCATGGAATAATGTTTTGCATCTTTGATTTCCAATCAAATATTTTTGCATCTTTTGATTGATAAAACTTGCCAATTTTGGATATTCTTGTCTCTTTGATTTGCAAACGAAATCTCCAGCATGTATTGAGTTTATTTGTTCCACAAAAGATTTGAAAAACATATATTGGCATTTTCCTACAATTAAATGAATTATTAATCCATTAAAAATCCAAATAATTAATAAAAATAAGAAAATAATTCAATTTAAGTTCAATGGGTCGTGCATAGGCCTTGGACAAAGTTTCAAGAAGGAATTTGAGGCCCATTAGCAAAAATGAAGTGTTTTGGGCAAAGTTGACTTTTGCAAGTTCCCAAAATTTTCCCAACTTCTCCAATGCATATCTTGCTCAATTTTGATCATATGAACATGTTCTTAGACATTTTGGAAAGGTCTTGAAGTCCTCTAACCAATGCCTTTGGTACCATGTCATTTTTATTTACCAATCTCAAGTTATGGTCTTTGACTTAAAGTGCCTTTTTGTTGACTTTTGAAATTGACCTATAATGTAGAAATTGATAACTTTTTGTGAGAGCATTTCTTGGACTTGTAATGTGAAGATGAGTTTTAGGAAATGTCATCCCCTTCAAAATGAGCATTGGATGGGATTTTTCTGATGAACCATGAAAAAGTTATGCCTTGGTCAAGTTACAGTTGACTTTTCAGCTGTCCAAAAATGGAAACTTTTGCATCTTGATGATTTTTGAGCCATTCTTGTGGAATCATGATCAAGACTTGATCAAATGATGATTGTGGCTTCAAAATAAGATGTTGTCCAAAAAATTTGACTTTTGACTGTAAAATGACCATTTTGCCCCTACAGTTGATTGTGAAGCAAATGGGACTTTTGACTGTGCAATTTGACCCTGTGAGTCTTGAGACTTGGTATATAGATGCTTGGCAATGTATATGGGCACATGGGACTTGATTGGACCATTGAAAACCTCCAATTTCTTGAGAGAACCAGAACCCTAGTTTTTGATTGGCTTAGGAGGCATTTGGATTGTGCAACCCTTGAGTAGTCTTGAACCAATTGAAGATGATTCTTGACAAACTTTGAAGAATATGGGAGGGCAAATTTTGGGGTACAACAGTGTTCTTAAAGAAACGAGAACCATTACAAAGGAAATTTTCAAAACACTTTCAAAATCCCACATCATAAAGCACATTCAAACAAAAGCAAGTGATCTAGCGGGTAGCTAAGATCCCATGGAAAACCATGGATGAAAAGGGTGCTAACACCTTCCCTTTTCATAACCTACCCCCCGAACTCAAAAAAATCTCTAAAGGTCTTTCCTGTGCTTTTTCACCTTTCCTTTTTGGATAAAATAAAAGTCGGTGGCGACTCTTGCTAAACCGCAACATTTGCAAACACAAACGCAAAAACCTCAAGTCAGTTCTCCCACCATATCACAGAACTGGCGACTCTGTTGGGGAGATCTTAAAAGTGGGGTTACCTTAGGGTTAGATCACCTTTACTTGCTTTCATTATTTGATTTGTATGCTTTACATTTTGTTCTTTGTTTGGGCTTACTTTGATCCTCCACCCGGATCTGGGACACCTTTTTAGGTAAATAGCAATAGATTATGGAAACTGTACGGCGTAGACCGATATGGTTGAAACAATGGCTATGTTAGTGCGACGCATTTATGGGTACCGGTATCCCTCGTGGTGAATTGAGGAGAATACGAGGCCGCTGAGTGGCGTCATGAAGCACTAACGGACTTTAGAACCCTAATTGAACAAACTTGGCCATTAGGACGTAGTGAGATTGAAACCACCCGGCCGAAACCTCTCATCTGGATGTTAATGAAACATCAATGAAGTCACCGCCGAACGTCTTTTATCCCACCGAAAGGGAAAGGTAAACATCGAGAAAACCTGGAAAGGGAGAAATCAAGGTCTTTCGACCGAGAGATTGGGTAAGGGAGTCTGTTACGTGAGGGGGAGGTATTAGCATCCCACACGTCTGTAGTACTCTATGGTATCCACTCTTGTTGTCTAATCTAATGGGTGTGGTCAAATCCTATGTCTATGGCTTAAAACTGAAAAGGGAATGCATGCTAAAGAAAAAGAAAACAATGTAGGGAAAAAAATATGTGCTCGATTGGGCCCTACCCCTTTGCCTATGTATCCCTTTTAAGGAATCAGAGCAGCCATAGTTCGGCTTACATATTTTGGTTGGTTTGGGTTTTTTTAGTTAAGACAACAAAAACAGTCAAGATGGCAAAAAATGAAACAACAAACAAATTAGATAGTAAAACATCGACTAAATAATAACAAAGTAGCATGTCAAAGATGGCGAAACATCAAATGATAAAACATCACACCTAACAGTGATATTCGAGAATCAAAGTAGGAAAACAAACATGTGTGATGGCGAAACATCGGCTTCAAACAAATGTGCAATGACGAAACATCGGCTAAGAGGTAGTAAGATATCATGGCAAAGATGGCGAGACATTAATAAATGGATGGCAAAACATCACACCTAACAATGATATTGAGAATCAAAGTAGGATAACAAACATGTGCGATGGCGAAACATCGGCTTCAAACAAATGTGCGATGGTGAAACATCGGCTAAAAGGTAATAAGGTATCATGGCAAAGATGGCGAAACATCGATAAACTGGATGACAAAACATCACGCCTAACAATGATATTAAGAATCAAAGTAGGATAACAAACATGTGCGATGGCGAAACATAGGCTAAAAGGTAGCAAGATATCATGGAAAAGATGGCGAAACATAAAATGATAAAACAACGCACCTAACAATGACATTGAGAGTCAAAGCAGGATAACAAACAGATGCGATGGCGAAACATCGGCTTCAAACAAATGTGCGATGGAGAAACATCGGTTAGAAGGTTCAAAAACAAAGCCCAGAGGCGCACAGATAAATAAGATTGGTTTGTATCTTTTACCTTGAAGAAGGGTTTGAGTTTATTAGAGGTGTGTTTTATGATTTGCCAAGAAAATGATTTTTATTTTAAGATGCAAAATGCAAAGGAAGGCAAAACAACTAAGGGAAACTAACCTAGTACTATCCCTAGTGTTATCATACAATGGTTGACCCTAAGGTTGCGGTTAAAGGAAAATCCTATCCTATGTTAGCATACATGGATTCCTACCTTAATCAACATGCCAAAGGAAGCTTAACAAAACTATCCTATAGGGAACATGTAATGAGAGCGAAGTCGTGATCTCAATTTCTAAATTGAGTGACTCATCGATCAACAATTAAAGAAGAAAAGCAATAAACATCCTATATGGAACATGCACTGAGAGCGAAGTCGTGATCTCAATTTCTAAATTGAGTGACTCATCGATCAACAATTAAAGAAGAAAATCAATAAACATCCTATAGGGAACATGCACTGAGAGCGAAATCGTGATCTCAATTTCTAAATTGAGTGACTCATTGATCAACAAGCTAAACACAACACATGTATCAGACAAAAAAAACAGAGGGCCTCCTGACATATATCAGCAACAGAGGTCCCATCATGCAAAATTGAATTATACAAAATGAAAATAGAAGAAAGGAATAGTGAAATACCAAACAGATAACTATCTAGCAACTGAACAAGAATAAAAGAAACCCAGAGAACTTCAAGCAAGCCGACATCAGTAGACAAATCAAGTCAGAAATTACGTCATCAGGATGTAAGTATTGATATTTTCATATATGAACAGATCCCATGGGCAATGTATGGCATTCATAATCACATATACATATATCCTGCATAAACTATCAAACATGCCAAACACAAGAGTAATGCCAGTATAATAAATTATGTTCCACAAATAAAGTGAAACACAAATAGCCACAAGCCAAAAATGGAAACTTTCCTCAAAGTACCTCGCACATTCAACAGCCAAGTTAGTATTCCCATAAATAGAATGATGATTCACATAAGGTATGGATGATGACACCATGATGAAATGAGAAAACATGATAACAACTATTAAACATTAGTCATGATAGACATAAGGAAACAGGCATATGCACACTTTGGTCAAAAGAATCAGAGGAATGTTGCTCCTTTCTGTCACCATGTTGAGTTGACAATTGAATATCAATCAAGGATCATGGGAGCTTGAGAAGAATACAATCAAAGGCCATGAAGGTCAGTAGCAAACACAATTCAATCATGCACAATTAATTCATCACAGCTCACATGCATAGTAGAAGAGTAATCCCACACAATGCATTAAAAGGTTCAAACATCCAAACATGGGGCATTAAGTGAAATGACTTGAGTTTATTTGGATTAAAATATCCAACATGATAATTAGGTGCCCAATTATAGGCCTCACTCAAGTTCATTGGCCATCAAACAAATTGCAACAAGATGTGCAACATTAATTGGTACCTTCACTTCAAAAATACATCAAAAATAGAAAAGTATTTCAATAATTCAAACCAAAAATATCTTAGCACCTTGAACTGTGTAAAAGTCAGAAAGCAAGCCTTAAGTTCATGAATGATTGAGGAGGAGATCAAATGAGGCCCAAAGTTCAAAACTAGTTGGCCAAACTAACAAAACTAGACAAGTTTTCAAAATAATTCATGGAAAAATATCAAACCAAGTCAAATAATTCAAGAAAAATGGTTTTCAGATCCTCAATGCATTCATGAACCATAATCAAGACCTAAGTTCCATTGAAAATCTGGGGCATAATGGTTTTGAAAAAGAAACTTGCACAATAATCAACAAAACCCTAATTTTTTACTTTTAATCTTAAATATTGATTAGATAAGATCAGAATTCAAACAAATCAAACCAAAATCATGCAAATCACAAGGAAACCCTAAATGTCAGAATACATATTTTTTCAAATTTTTTGAATTAAGAAAAAGTCAAAAATAAAATCAAATTCAAACAATTAATCAATTAAACAAATGATCATTTCTTAAAACAAAATTTTAATCAAAAAGTCAGAAAAATGTCCAACCAAAATTATATTCAAATATTAGAATTAAAAACACACCTCCCTGATTTTTTTGGAATTTTGGAATTAAAGGAAATATTAAAATAAAAATCAAACAAACAATTAACAATTAAACTATTATTTAAGGGCAAAAATGCAAACCCTAGCCAAAAGTCACAAAAAGGTCAAAATGAAATTATATTCAGATTATATGATTAAAGATAAGCTTGTATGATTTTTTTTAGAATTTTTGTATTAATGGAAGTATTAAAACCAAAATTATGAAACAAATATTTCAAATAAACTTTTCAAATTAAATTTCTAATCAAAAATAGAAAAATGTTAAACAAAAATCAGAATCAATTTCTACATTATTTTTTGAGTCAAAGGTAATTTTTGTGGAATTTTTCAAATCAAAGAAATATTAAAATAAAATAAACACTAAACAAATAGTTAAATGATAACACAAATTTTTAAACTAATCAAAACATTTTCAAAAATTATCAAAAAAATACACAAGGTCAGGAATATTATTTTCAAGTTTCATGAATTTTTTTCATAATTTTTCATCAAGTTTTGATCAAGAAAATAAAATCAGAGAAACAATAAAAATTAATTAACAAAAAACAAGAACAAGGCCAATGAGATGATGCCACGCATCATCTTCAACCTCCAGCCAAGGCAAAACACTCGTTTCCACCAGTTCCAACATGCTCACTTCAGATCCATCAAGCAAACACAAATCTCAACCAAAATCCATGAGATTAAGCTCAAATTAAAGTTGATATATCATACTACATCATGCAATTCGAATCAAACTCAGAGATCAAGCATAGATCAAGAAATCAAATCTCAAAAACTGGAAAAACACACTGCAAACATTAAAACCAGAAACACGATTTCACCAAATGTGCTTAAATTAGAACTCAAATATACATCAATCCTAATGATTGGACAGCTATAAACACAATGCACACCACAAAACACTTCAATTCATGCTTAAATCATGGTTCAGATTCAGTGAGCATACCTGCAAAAGTGAAAAATAAATTCACTTCGTGCCTCTGAAATCTAACAAGAAACCCTTCTGAATAGCTTCCTTGTGCTCCAATGAAGGTGTTTGAGTAGAGAAATGAGGACTGGATCAAGAGAATTGAGTTGCTCGATTCAAGTTGCAGAGCAAGAAAAATAAGAAAATTCTGAGGAGCTTCTTCCAATGCAGTGTGTGTGTGTGTGAAAGGAGAGCTTGAGCAGCTTATATAGAGTGTTTGGAGTGAGGTTAGAGTGGTAATTCAAGCTAAGAGTCGTTGGATAGAAAAAGTGAATTTTCTGCCAAACCAAAACAAGTGTGATGGCCATTTGTGTTTTGCTTGGTATTTAGGCAATGCTTGCAGTCGTTTTGAGCAACAAAAGGAGAATGTGAGTGAATGAAAAAAGCGTGATGAGGTGAGATGTCCTCTCTTGCACATGGGACTGACTTTCTTGAGTGAGAAGTTTCCCATTTTGTCCAAAATGTGAAAATGAGAGAGGCACGAGATATGCACCTGGTTTGGCCTTTTTTGGCAAGCACATGAGGTGTTCAATTCGTGCCAAGCATGTGCAAGTGGATTCTGAAATGATTTAATCAAAACTGAACCAAAACTTGAAAATTGCCATGGTCAAGTATACACCAAAAATCAGTTGACTTCCAACTGAGGCCATTTCAAATTGGCTCGTGCATTTTCCAAATTTCTTTGAGCCAATTAAAATTCATATGATGAGCTTCACAATGATCTTTGATTCATCAAAAATGGTGGAGAAATGAAAGAGATATGGACATTAGGATTCTTGGGCAAGTCAAGCCAACTAGCCGAAGACTGCGTGCGCGGTGGCCTGCCCATGTGCCTTCAAAAAATCCGGTTTTGCCACTCAACTTCCTCAAATCACAACTTCCTCAATTTTAACCCAATTTGAGTGATTCCAAGTTTAATGAGAAGCTTTCATGGAAAACAACAAAACGCTCTTTTTAATTTTTCAAATTGAGGCTTGAGTCACAACCAAATGATTCCACAAAATGGCATGTGTGATCGGTGGATCTGGAACTGACTGTTTAACGCTGGTTCGCGAAATGTCGCGGAAGCAAGAGTCGCCACCGTGTTTTATTTTCTCCAAATGGAAAGGACAAAAGCACAGAAAAATTCCTTATAGAGATTGCTCTCGGTTCGGGAGGTAGATTATAGAAAGGGAAGGTGTTAGCACCCTTTCTATCCATGGTTATCCATGGGCTCTTAGATACTTGCTCATTGTGTTTTCAAAAGGTTTGTTTGCTTTTCAACTGTGGGTTTAAAAAAAGTTTCTTTGAAAATTCCAGTTCGACTCTTGTATCGGTCCTCAAGAGTGTTTGAAAAATTGCTTTCGAAAGCTTTTTGAAAAGGTGTCGGTGTGAAAAGTATTTTTGATTTGTTTTGTTTTGAATTAGAGCAAGTATCCACGAGTCGTCTACCTACCCTAAGGAATTCGTCTGTGTAAATGTTCTTTAAAGTAGTGCCATCCCACCATTGAGAGGTAGGTAGCACCACCGTTGGAGGTGTTCGGGTCAATTCGAAGTTCGGGACATGGTGATCACCGGAGAAATGGGAAGATACCTTAGAAGCTACCCTCATGCCAGGTTCCCGGATCATGAGGACTTACTAAGACATCCTCTACTCGACGATCACCTTTCGAGGCAAGACAACAGTGAGGCGTACCCTAGGGGTGGTGTGTGATTTGTTTGTCATGTTCAGTTATCTTGTCTTGTTCATGTCAAAGTGATCTTGTAAAGTTCTAAACTATTACAAAGGCGCGGGTCCACATCGCCAAATTAAAATCCCGGACCCGATTTGACATAAAATAAAGAAATAAAGTAAAGTGCGAGAAATTAGGTTTACACAGCTTTGGGAGAATTACATTAATATTTACAAGAAATAAATAAAGTGCGTGAATATGAATTAAAATTGGAAACGAGGGCGTTGGACCCTTTTTAATGAAATTAAATTAAATTGTTAAATTAATTAAATTAAAAGAAAAGGAAATTGTTTTTTTGAGATTTTTTGCATTTATGGTTTTAATGAGAAAGATTAATTGAAATTAAAATGCTAACCCTAATTCTAATTGTTTTTTAGTTTATTAAGAAAGTATTAAAGTTAAACCTAAATTAACCTAATTATTTACATGCAATTTGATTTATAAAAAAATAAATAATATTTAGTTATTAATAATGGTGAAAAAAGAATAAAAGTAATTAAAATAATTAAACCTAATTTCTACAAATTTTTAAGTTAATTAAGGAAATGCTTGAATTAAACCTAATTTAATAGCTAAAATTAATGAATAATATTTATTTACAAAAGATATATTAATTAAATAAAAATACTTATTTTTGTCTTTTTTCTGGTTTTTTTTATATTGTTTTTATATTTTATGAAAATCTTAAATCAAAGAATTAATTAAAATAAAGGAAAGAAAAAAATATAAAAAAAGATAAAAGAAACAAACTCTAGGGGGGTCTGTTCCCAATTGGAGGGTAGAGTCCAGTAATCAGGCCCAATCATCCTTGGCCTTGTTGACTTTTGTGCCAGCGTGTACCTCCATTGACTAATATCCATGATGGTCTTCAAACCATGTCCCTTGGATTGGTCTTAGCGTATGCGTGGCAAGCCAGATCTTGTGGATGTATGATGATCCTCAGGGCATAATCTGCATGGGAACATAATTAAGAAAAAATATAAGGGAAAGGGAGGGGGACCTGGGATCGAACCCAGGTCCTGATGATTACCAATACTACGCGTTGCCATCAGTGCTGCTTCGTTTCTTTGTACATTACATAAACAATAAACAATATAAAATAAAACAAATGTTAGTGCTCCTTTCCGCGCGAAATTTCAAATGGACCAACCAACGCCTTACACCTAGTCTTCGTCTTCCTCGCTTTTGTTTTTTTCCTGGAACATAAAAGAATCAGCAACGGTTTTGAACCGTTCCAAAATATGCCATTCCAGAAAATAGCGATTAGCTTGTGGTAGCTCATAAATTGAGCGCGAGGTATCTATTCCAATCGTCCAATCATGCTGAGTTTGGTCATGGTATTGAGAGGTCCCAATTTTACAGCATTTGAAAGTGCCCAATTCAAAGCTCGAAAAACCCTAGTCTGTATCAATGGTAAATTCCTCAATGGTGCACTAAAACTCAATCAAAGCATATGGTTAGTTTCAGAATCATGAGAGTAACACAAAACAAGCATTAGAATTTAAAATCATGCCATGAATGATGAGATACGATTTATGCAAAAAAGTGAAAAAGCTTGAGTTCTATTCACCAATTCTGGGCGTTAGGAATGTGGAAACCTATTCAGACACGTTGCTTGATGTCTCAGGAAGGTGATGAGATGGTTATTTTGGCTTGAAAACCCTTGCAATGGTGATTTCAGTTTCAGAATTTTCTTGAAAAAAAGTCAATTTGGTTATGGCTTTTGGGCGCAGTTGGGACCTTCCTGGCATTAGGGTTGCACTATGTATATATGTGTGAGTGATTTAGGTCAAAGAAACCAAGCAAAATCCTTTGCATTCATGATTTTCAAGATTTGATTCTTAAGGATCTTTTCAAATATTTTTTCATGAAGAACCATCTCAATTTGCACCAATTCTTTCCACTTTTGATAGGCACGAAATCTTTAATGAATCATGAGTCATTGTCTTGCACAAAAAGATTTAAAACATTAGGTTTAATATTTTTCACCTATTTATTTTAATTAAATGAATTATTAATAATTAAAAATCCAAATAAATAAATAAAAATGATAAAAAACTTCCCTTTTGGCCAAATGGTCGTGCACATGCCTTGGATGATGAATTGTGGAAGAAAAAGAGGCCTATTAGCATTTTTAAGTCATTTGAAGCAATGTTGACTTTTCAAAATATCCAAATCTTTCCCAACTTCCACAAGGCATAACTTGCTCAATTTTTAAGCTTTGCTCATGTTCTTAGACATTTTGGAAAGGTCTTTGAGTCCTATAACCAATGTCTTTGGTCCCATGTCATTTTGACTTACCAATCTCAAGTTATGGCCTTTGACTTAAAGTCCCTTTTTGTTGACTTTTGAAAATGACCTATAATGTTGAAATTGATAACTTTTTGTGAGAGCATTTATTGGATTTGAAGTATGAAGAGGAGTTGTAGGAAATGTCTTTCTCTTAAAAATGAGATTTGGATGGAATTTTTCTGATAATCCATGTGGAAGTTATGCCCTGGTCAAGTTACAGTTGACTTTTCAACTGTCCAAATATGGAAACTTTTGCATCTTGAGACTTTTTGAGCCAAGCTTTGAGAATCATGATCAAGCATTGATCAAATGATGTTTGTGGCTTCAAAATGAGATGTTGACCAAAAATTTGGACTTTTGACTGTCAAATGACCATTTTGCCCCTACAGTTGACTGTAGTGCAATTAGGGTTTTTGACTGTGCAATTTTGTGCTGTAAGTCTTGAAACTTGGTATGAGGATTCTTGACCATGTTTATAAGCATATGGGACTTGATTGGACCCTTGGAAACTTCATTTTCTTTGTCAGAACCAAAACCCTAATTCTGACTGTTTAGGAGACCCTTGAACTGTGCAACCCTTGGGGAAATTTTGAAGCTTTGACTTGGCAAATTTTGAAGAATATGGGAGGGCAAATTTTGGGGTACAACAGCATGCCAAGTGTTTGATGAAATTACGCGTGTGGCTTGCCCAAGAGAAGTCATCTTGGCACTTAGAATTTTTTTCAATTTTTAAGTTACTTCTTGAACAAGTTACACTCAAATTCACCATTTCTCATGATTCAAAGATGAATTTGCGTATGGAATATGAAAATAGGATGCTTGAATTGATGGTTGACCAAAAGTCTACTTGGTCAACTCCTGATTTTACTGACTTTGGTCAAAATGACCAATTTGCCCCTTTTGATCAATTGAATCATTTCCAATCCAAATTGAACCTCAATTTTTCAATCCTAAATGCTTAATAACATGTAGTGAATCATGGAAACAAGTTTGGGTAAAAAAGTCAAAGAAATCCTGATTAAATCCAAACCCTAGTTTTGTACCATGTACTAGGAGATAGCTGATCAAGCCTCAAAACCCTAATTCCACTGGGCATCATGAGAGACTCTTTGATTAAGTTTGATTCTAATGATGATAAGATAGTGATGCTTCATGAATTGGATCATATAGACCCCAATTACTTCAACTTGGACCAAACCCTAATTTTGGTTAATATCCTAGGAGACAGATGAACCATCTTCAAATCTTCTGGGCATCCTGGCCAACCTCTTGTACTAAGACCTTCCAAATACCAATGAGATGTTGTAGCTTCCAAATCAAGACTTATACATTGATCAATAGCCTTGATCAAGCAAAAACCCTAATTTGACTGGTGAATCAAAGGAGTGATTCCTTCTTATAATCAAACACAAACTTCAATCCTCTGATGATCCAAAGAGATGGATAGAATATCTTGAGATATGTAATAACTTTTGAGCTTGAAAGATCCAGAGGTTTAGATGATAAGGTTCTACTTGAGCAACTTGTCAATGCAATCAACCTTCAAAGCTTGAGGAAGACTTGATAACCAAAATACTTTGATCCCATCACAATGTATGAATGCAATTTAATATGATATTCATGATGAAACATAAGCCTAAATCAAGAGGGTAAATTTTGGGATGCAACAGAGATAACCGATCTCGGTGTAAAGCTGAAAATCGGTTGATACTCGATACTAAACTCATTGAGGCTAGACTTTTGGGATATCTCGGCCGCAAGAAAAGATTGATTATGCTGAGATAACGCCTAAGAGAAAGGTCGGTGATATTGAGATCCTTTAGAACTCGATCACTATTACTAGGACAGGTTTGATCCAACTAAACTTTAAGAGGGTACTTACCTATGAAACCTCATGCAAGCCTAAAATATAGGGATTTGTTTGTTTTGTGTGTATATACTTGTACATAACATCATAAACATCATAAGCATCATGAGCATGCTCACTAACCATTTCAAGGATTTAGAAGTTTATCTTTGTTTTTGTTTTGTAGAACATGAATTCTGTTCGAAGAAACACCATCTGAATCAGCTTTGTAAAAGCACTCCTTCAGCTTCAAGAGTTAGCCTCAAGAGTTCCCGGGGATTCTCCTTTTACCAAGAAATACGGCCGACTCCTCAGTTTGGCTACATCCAGTTTCCAAGAAGAGATGGTGTGTGTACTGTTCCAATTCTTTGATCCCGTGCATCATTGTTTCACCTTCCCGGACTATCAGTTGGTACCTACACTGGAAGAGTTCTCTCTACTCTTAGGGGTGCCCGTGCTTGATCAGATACCATTCACCGGTCTAGAAGAGATTCCAAAACCTAAAGTCATCGCCGAAGCTTTGCATCTGAAGAGAGCCGACATCCTAACCAATTGGGAGACAAGAAGTGGGGTTAAAGGTTTCCTAGCCAAGTTTCTATTGGAGAAGGCTCATTCATTCTGGGACGACATGTATTTCCAAGCTTTTGAAGATATCCTGGCTCTTCTCATTTATGGTTTGGTTTTGTTCCCCAACTCGGACTAATTCATAGATGTTAACACCATCAAAGTCTTTCTCTCTCGTAATCTCATACCTACTTTACTGGGAGACATCTTGCATTGCATTCATACTCGCACCATGAAGAAAAGAGGTACTCTTTTATGTTGTATTCCCCTGCTCGCTAAGTGGTTCACTTCACACCTACCTCAATCAGCCTTGAAGAATGAGCAAAGACTGACATGGTCCTAAAGGATAATGTCCCTCACCCATTCTAACATTCGTTGGTGTTCGAGATCCTTGGAAGATGTCTCTATCATTGACCATTGTGGGGAATTCCCTAACGTACCTCTTCTTGGTATTAGGGGAGGTATCACCTACAATCCCTGTTTAGCTCTTCGACAGTTTGGATATGCCCGTAGAGACGGCCCCCATGAGATGCTCATTCAAGGTCGGGTGTTCGACTACGACAAAGAAGACCAAGGTTACCGCCAGAGGTTTACACGAGCTTGGGGAATGGTGAACAAGGTGGATAGTAGAACTTTGGGACACAAAAACTCTATCCCACTCGAGCCTTACCTTAGGTGGGTGCGAGCTCGTGCTCAGAGTTTCGTGATGCCTTACCCTTCCATCCACCCTGTTATCATAGAGCCCGTTGTTGAAGGAGACGTCCCGTACACCGTCCTTTATCCTGGCATGCCTACCTCTCTCGAAGACTTGTAGAAAGCTTGGGTTCAATTGAAGGAAGAGCGAGACACCTTTCAAGCCTAGTTTTACGCCAGTGAGAAGAAGGTTCTGGAGCTCACCAAGCTGCTTCATGAAGAGAAAAACCTGAATGCCTACATTGCTCCAAAGAGGATGCGTTCCGTTTTTCTGTCGTAGGAGTTTTTGTTATATTTTGTTTCTTTCATTGTAAGCCTAAGGAGGCGTGATGTATTCAAAACTTGCTCTTATTAGTATAACGTGCGTTCTTTTTTTAGTTTGAACAAATTTAAATCTCTAAATTTCCTTGGAATCATTGGCATATTGCATCTTCATTCATCATAACATCATACAGGTTTCTCATAACAGGTCACCTTATCCTTCTACTGTTTATTTCAGTAAGATGGATGTTGAATAGACTGTGAAAGATCTTCAGGCGCAGAACGCCCAGTTTCAACAAATGCTCTTGGCTCTGACAAAAGGACAAGAGGAGTTGAAGACTCTGCTAGCCAAAGAGAAGAAGAAGAAAGCGAAGAAATCTATCGGGGTTGTGATCATGGGGAGAAGGTTTAAAGGTCAAGCCATACGAACTTTGGACTTTGAGACATCATCAGGCAAAGGAGATAATCAGACCCAGGAAGTGAACAATGACCCAGCATCCGAGGAAGAGGAAGAGGAAGATCCTGATTACTCTGAGGAACAATATCCTCATGCTGATGATAAATACAAATAGTTGGAGGATCGTTTGAACTCTATGGAGATTCAGAGGGTACCCGGTTTGGACTTTGAAGAATTAGGACTCATCTCAGGGGTCGTCATCCCACAAAAATTCAAGGTCTCCACTTTCGCCAAATACGACGGTGTCTCCTGCCCGAAACTACATCTAAGGTCATACGTCAGAAAGATTCAACCCCACACGGCTGACAAGAATCTGTGGGTGCATTTCTTCCAAGAAATCTTATCTAAGACGCAGTTGGATTGGTTCTATCAATTGGAAGGGACCAATGTTCGCAATTGGGAAGAGTTGGCCGATGCTTTCTACAAACAATATCAGTACAATGCTGATTTGGCTCCGACTAGGACGCAATTACAAAGCATGTCTATGGGAACAGGTGAAGGTTTCAAAACCTATGCTCAAAAGTGGAGGGATCTCGCAGGCAGCGTCCAGCACCCTCTATCCGACAGAGAATTAGTGGATATGTTCCTAGGCACCTTGTCAGGACCATTTTTCAATCATCTGATTGGGAGTTCCTCAGCTGGGTTTACTGAATTAATCATGACTGGTGAGCGGGTCGAGGCCGGTATAAAAAGCGGCAAAATTCAAAGAGATGCATCCTCGAGCGTGATGAAGAAGCCTTTTGTTGGAAATAAAGAGGTCAATGCTGCATATGACTATAGGAATCAAAACAAAACTGACCGTCGCCTGGCGGTAGGGGCTGTCATGATTTATAACCCTGGGCCAAATCAGCAGCGAAATTATCAGCGCAAACCAGAAGCGCCCATGAGACGGTTTACCCGGATCAACATGACCATGTCTCAAATTTTGCCACATCTTCTGAAGACCAACCTAAAAACTTTAAAAGAAGCTCCCAAGAACCCAAATACTGCTTCTCCTCGCTATAACCCGAATGCTCGATGTGCCTACAATTCTGAAAGCCCAGGGCACGATACAAATGACTGTTGGGCCTTAAAGAATAAGGTGCAAGACCTTATCGATGCGAAAGAAATTGAGTTTGATCTTCCGGAAATGCCTAATGTAATAACGGCGCCAATGCCCAGACATGGCCAAGGTATCAACGCCATTGATGATGATCATTTTATCTCCTCTGTGAATGACTTAATTACTCCTTTGTTGACCATTAAACAGAATCTACTGCAAGCCGATCTATTTCCGGGTTGTGATGAAAATTGTCACTTGTGCAAGTCTCTACCGAACGGATGTTTGTTACTAAAGATAGGCATCCAGCGCCTGATGACTAGCAAAGAAATCCTATTTGAAAAGCTTCCTCTTACCAGAAGTTCCTATCAAGAAGTTTCGATAATCACCATTTCCGACAATCCTCCCAGGTTCTCTGTGATCGGTGGATCTGGAACTGACTGTTTAACGCTGGTTCGCGAAATGTCGCGGAAGCAAGAGTCGCCACCGTCTTTTATTTTCTCCAATATGGAAAGGACAAAAGCACAGAAAAATTCCTTATTGAGATTAATTCTCGGTTCGGGAGGTAGATTTATAGAAAGGGAAGGTGTTAGCACCCTTTCTATCCATGGTTATCCATGGGCTCTAAGATACTTGCTCATTTGTGTTTTCAAAAATTGTTTATTTGCTTTTCAACTGTGGGTTTAAAAAAGTTTCTTTGAAAATTTCAGTTCGACTCTTGTATCAGTCCTCAAGAGTGTTTGAAAAGTTGCTTTCGAAAGCTTTTTGAAAGTGTCGGTGCGAAAAGAGTTTTTTGATTTTGTTTTGAAATGAGAGCAAGTATCTATGAGTTCTCTACCTACCCTAAGGAATTCGTCTGTGTAAATGTCCTTAAGATAGTGCCATCCCACCATTGAGAGGTAGGTAGCACCATCGTTGGAGGTGTTCGGGTCAATTCGAGGGTTCGGGACATGGTGATCACCGGAGCAATAGGAAGACACCTTAGAAGCTACCCTCATGCCATGTTCATGGACATGAGGACTTACTAAAACGTCCTCTACTCGACGACCACCTTTCGAGAGGCAAGGCAACAGTGAGGCGTACCCTAGGGGTGGTGTGTGATTTGTGTGTCGTTTTCAGATATTTTTATCTTGTCATGCATTTGTGATCTACGCTTGTTTTTATTTTTGGCATTCATTCTTTCATGCAAGTTATTAATAGTTAAAAGATGCGGAATTAAAAATTCTACGCTATTACAAAGGCGCGGGTCTACATCGCCAAATTAATCCAAGACCCGATTTGAAATAAAAAATAATGCGGAAAGATAAATGTCTAATTAATCTATTTACAAGGCTTTGGGATAGATACATTATATTCACAAAAAGAAATAAAAATGCGAAGATAATTAAAGTCGGGAATGCGAGGGCGTTGGACCCTTTTAAGGAAATTAAATTACAATTAATAAATTAATTAAGTTAAATGAGAAAAGGAAATTATTTTTGAGTTTTTTGTATTTATGGAATTTAGTAAGAAAATTAAATGAAATTAAAACCCTAATTCTAAACTATTTTTAATTTATTAAAAAAAAAGTTTAAGTTATACCTAGTTTTAACCTAATTATTTAATGGCAAATTTATTTACAAAATAAATAATTAATTATTAATAATGGTAAAAGAAGAGAAAAAAAGGATAAAAATATTAAAAACCCTAATTCTATATTTTTTAGTTTATTACAAAAATATTAAAATTAAAACCTAGAATCAAAACTAAATTAATTAATAAGATTTATTTACAAAAAAAATGTTAGTGAATTAAATATTAAACATATTTTTTTATTTTTATAGTTTCTGATTTTTATGTTATGAAAAATTAATTTAAAGAATTAAAATAAAACTAAATAAAACAAATAAATAGAAAAAAACAAAAAGAATGAGAAATAAAATGCAAACCAATGGGGGGTGTTGACCCCAATTTGGAGGTATTTTCCAGCATTTTTGGCCCATTTATTGGAGGCCTGGTTGACTTCTCTGGGATGCGTGTGGCTCCATTGACCTATGCACATGGTGGTCTGCAGCTTCTGACCACTAGATTGATCTTATGGGGCGCGTGGCACGCTTTGAGAGTGGATGTATGGTGAACCCCTGGAATGCACGCTGCGTAGGAACATGGAAAACAAAATAATATGAGAAAGGGAGGGGACCTGGGAATCGAACCCAGGTCCCAAGACTTACCAAACACACCTCCAGCCATCTGAGCTAACACGTTTATTCGTATGCAATATAATAAGAAAACATAATATGGGAAAACATCCACTACGCTGATAAACGCGCCAAACATTCAAACGCACCAACCGCTGGCTTACACCTCATCTTCTTCTCCACTCGTTTGCTTTGCCTGAAAAAAATAGATGGATAGCGGGGGTTTTAAACCCCCACTAAATGAAGAACATGATAATAGCGATTAGCGTATGGTTGCTCATAAATTGAGCGCGACTAGTGTAATCAATTCGTATGGAGGTCGTGAGTTCAGTGGTCCAGGTCTTGTTGGCCAATTTTTCCCCAAGCGCAAAGCCCTAATTTTACAGCTTGGAAAACCTAGCGAGCTCCAATGGCAACTTTGCATATAGGCTATAAAAACTCAATTAAACAATATCAATAGACTCAGAAGGTCCATGTTAATACAAAACAACAATCAAAATGTATGGAAAATGCCCAGAAATTCAAATACGATTATGCATAAAGTATGAGGAATTTTGACTTCTATATACCAATTCTTGATGCTAGAAGCGTGGAAAAGGATTCAGTTAGGTTCCTTGATGCCTTGGCAAGCTATTGGAATTGATATTTTGCCTTGAAACCAACTCTAAGTGCGTTTTTAGTTTTCAATTTTTTCACAAAAAATGCTAAGCTTGTTCTTAGGTTTGGGTGCAGCTTAAAAGTTGTTAGCATTAGGGTTGTGATCAGCTTAAGTATGCCAATGGATTAGGGTAAGAATTTTGAGTCAAAAGCATTTGCATTGATGAATCAAATATTTGATTTCCATGGAATCTTTTCCAATCTTTTCCTCATGAATAACATGCCAATTTTCTCCAAATCTTCCCTTTTTTGATGTGCACGAGATCTTGAGTAACCAATGAGGGCATATGCTGCATAAAAAGATTCAAACACATTTGTTTAGTATTTTTGTCATATTTTATTTAATTAAATGAATTAATGGTGATAAAAATTCAAATAAATAATAAAAAATGATGAAATAAATCCCCTTTGGGCCAAATGGTCGTGCATAGCCTTTGGATAATGATTCTTGGAAGAAAATGTGGCCCATTAGCAATTTTGAGGCATTTGAAGCAAAGTTGACTTTTCAAAATTCCCAAAAATTTCCCAACTTCTACAAGGCATATCTTGCTCAATGTTTAAGCTTTGATCATGTTCTTGGACATTTTGGAAAGGTCTTGAAGTCCTCTAACCAATGCCTTTGGTCCCATGTCATTTTGATTTACCAATCTCAAGTTATGGTCTTTGACTTAAAGTGCCTTTTTGTTGACTTTTGAAAATGACCTATAATGTTGAAATTGATAACTTTTTGTGAGAGCATTTCTTGGACTTGAAGTGTGAAGAGGAGTTGTAGGAAATGTCATTCTCTTCAAAATGAGCTTTGGATGGAATTTTTCTGATAAACCATGTGGAAGTTATGCCCTGGTCAAGTTACAGTTGACTTTTTCAACTGTCCAAATATGGAAACTTTTGCATCTTGAGACTTTTTGAGCCATGCTTTGAGAATCATGATCAAGAATTGATCAAATGATGTTTGTGGCTTCAAAATAAGATGTTGACCAAAAATTTGAACTTTTGACTGTCAAATGACCATTTTGCCCCTACAATTGACTGCTAAGCAATTAGGGTTTTTGACTGTGCAATTTTGTACTGTAAGTCTTAAAACTTGGCATGTGGATGCTTGACAATGTTTATAGGCATGTGAGACTTGATTGGGCCCTTGGAAACTTCAATTTCTTTGCCAGAACCAAAACCCTAATTTTTGACTGTTAGGAGGCCATTGAACTGTGCAACCCTTGGGGAGATTTTGAAGCATGCTCTTTGCAAATCTTTGAAGAATATGGGAGGGCAAATTTTGGGGTACAACAATTGCCCCTGTTCAATCTTCTTAAACCTGAGGATGCAGATTGGCTGACACGCCTTTCGTAATCCGAAGGTGGAAGATGATTGAACACTAGAGTGCCCAAAAATTTGCGCTCACATAGTAGTGTGATGGTGTGAATGGGCTTATAGATGCCATTTGGAGATTGATGGATAGGATGATGGGCTTATAGATGCCATGCTAAGAGGTGTCGATCGCGTAATAGATTCCTTAGCGAGAAGTTGCGTACCTGAAAAAGAAAATGATTACCCGGCCTGTTACAGGAACTGGTCTTCAAACTCTTATGTAGATGCGCCCTGACTGGTTACAGGTATTGAATCTGGAGCTTCAAAAATGTGATGAATGAACCAGGGATGGTTACTACCTCAACGGGACGGTGAGAGAACCTTGGACGATTATTACCTCAACAGGAACGCTGAGAGAATCTTGGAGCGATTACTACCTCCACAGTAACGGGGAGAGAATCTTGGGTGACTTCAACCTCAACAGTAACGATGAGAGAATCTTGGATGTCTTCTACTGAGTCTTCATCAGGAAAATCTTTAGGGATTGATTTAAATGGACTAGAGAAGGCCTTTGATTGGATAAGAATCAAGAAAAATCTTAGGGTCGACTTAACTGAACCAAGCAAGGTCTTGGAATAACTTCAACTTGGCAAGAATCAGAGAGATCTTAGGGTCGATCTGACTGAACCAGAGAAGGCCTTTGACTGGATAAGAATCAGGAAAATCTTAGGGTCGATTTAACTTAACCGGACAAGGTCTTGAAATCTTCAGCTGGATAAGAATCTGGGAGATCTTAGGGTCGATCTGACTGAACCAGAGAAGGCCTTTGACTGGATAAGAATCAGGAAAATCTTAGGGTCGACTTAACTGAACCAAGCAAGGTCTTGGAATAACTTCAACTGGGCAAGAATCAGAGAGATCTTAGGGTCGATCTGACTGAACCAGAGAAGGCCTTTGACTGGATAAGAATCAGGAAAATCTTAGGGTCGATTTAACTGAACCAGACTAAAGTCTTGAAATATAGCTGAGAACTTAACTGGATCTTTCCTGAAAGGTAAGGGTCAGTCATATGCAAGGCATGATATGAATCAGGCTATGATGTTCTCAACATAAATGAGATTTGTAAAATATGATGCGTACATGCATGCTATAATGTATGAAAATGTGATGTTTATGAATGTATCTTTTTGTCTAGGAAAACAAATCCTTGACGGGTGCCGGGAAGTCACATCCTGGGCTGATGTTGAAGAATAGATATTTGCTTCCGCTGGGGATTATAGTTGCAAGCATACCGGTAGGAGAAGATAACTCCGTTGGGGAATAAACTTGGCGAATGGATTGCTCTGCGGGGAATAACTACTCTAGCGACCTTGCTGGGGAACAATACTCTGTGGGAAGAGAGGTACTTTGCCGGAATGTTGATGGTAACTTCGCTGGGGATACCATTGTTATGTTGGAAGTGTTAATGGACTTCGCTGGGGATAAGAAGACTTTGCCGAGAACGATCTTTCCGTGGCTTTTGGATGAGGATAACCCAGTTATATCCTGGTAGGGAAATAACCTTTGAATAAAGCCGGGAGACGCGTTCGTGCTCTACGGGGATAAGCTTCCAGAATCTACTGGGGATAAGCTTACTGCTTGGGGAGATGGATATCAACTTTCCTGGGGAAACTAGATTGGACCCTCCTTGGGAAGCTTTGAACTGTATTGGGGAAGTGACTCCGTTGAATGTTTGATATACCGTCGGGGAACAATCTTTAGGCCAAGACTATCGGGGATGCTTGTTAGGAATGTTTGTATATTGCTGGGGAATGTTGAGATCTGCTGGAGGATACCCAACTTCCTTAAGGCTGATAATATAGCTTTGCTTGGGGAGAGTGCATTGACTTGCTGGCTCACTCTCTGGGGCATTAAGATGTACTGGTTATATTCTTCAGTTGAACCTACCTTGATACCTTGGAGGACAGAACACTTAGATTGCTTAGCCCACTCATTATTGCCCCTGTTTCTAATGTTATCTGTAATTAATCCTTTGTTTCGTATGCCAATATTTATGAGTTAGCAATTATTGTCAAATGCATATATTACAAATTGAACCTTGGATGTTCTTCACAAAACAAAACAGAAAAAAGGAAAAAACAAAAGGCAGTTTTAACTGAAAAGTGATTTTTGTATTGATTTTGAGTTTGCCTGTAAATAGGCGTTTATGTACAAGAGGCTGACGTCCTAGTAAGAGAACGCCGTCAAACAAAAGAATTTATACAAATTTGTACAAAGGAAAATAAAACAGTTGTGTGAATAGAATGATCCCACTGGGTTCCAACTCTGCTATTGCCCTTATATCTTCGAGCGTCTCATCACTTGATGACCTAGTCGAGGATGAAGCTGATTGATTGATGCCGTCTGAACTTGATGCTGATACCGGATTCTGGATGCGAAGTGATCCAATGAGACATAGTATTACGCTTTATCCCTAACTTTTGCCTGGATCGCCCTCTCGGGTTTTCAGTCCACCGGGATACCCATTTTTGCCCAAGCCGCCTTTTCAGGTTTTCGACTTGCCGGGTGTACAGATTTTTTTCATTTCATCCCTTCATTTTGCCCGAACCCTTTTGGTTCGACGGGAAGCCCTAATTTTTGCCTAGGTATGTCAACCTAGCGGGTCTTTTTTCATGCGTAGTATCTTTTTACTATGTCTGCATTGGCGGGGTGAGGAAGGTCGTCACCATCCATGTTGGTTAGAATCATGGCTCCTCCTGAGAACACATGTTTAACCACAAATGGCCCTTCGTACGTAGGGGTCCATTTTCCCCTTGGATCACTCTGAGGAAGGATGATACGCTTGATTACCAGATCCCCAACTTGATATTCTTGTGGTCTGACCTTTTTGTTAAATGCCCTGATCATCCGTTTTTGGTACGTCTGACCATGACAAATAGCAGCAAGTCTCTTTTCGTCCATAAGGTTTAGCTGATCAAGTCGTGTCTGGATCCAATCCTCTTCACTCAGATCTGCATCCTTCATTATCCGGAGAGAGGGTATTTGCACTTCGATCGGTAAGACTTCCTCCATACCGTAGACCAAGGAGAAAGGAGTTGCCCCGGTTGACGTCCTTGCTGAGGTACGGTACCCATGTAGAGCAAACGGTAACATCTCGTGCCAATCTTTATAAGTCACTGTCATCTTCTGCACAATTTTCTTAATGTTCTTATTCGCTGCTTCTACAGCCCCATTCATCTTCGGCCGATAGGGAGAAGAATTATGGTGTTGTATCTTAAACTGCTCGCAGAGCTCAGCGATCATTTTGTTATTCAGATTGGTACCGTTGTCTGTAATGATCCTTTCAGGGACGCCGTATCGACAGATCAGGTTGTGTCGAATGAACCGTGCCACAACAATCTTGGTTACTGTAGCGTAGGAAGCTGCTTCAACCCACTTCGTGAAGTAATCGATTGCCACCAGGATGAAGCGGTGCCCGTTGGATGTCGTAGGTTTAATCTCACCGATCATATCTATGCCCCACATTGCAAAAGGCCAAGGCGCTGTCAGGACATTTAGAGGAACTGGAGGAACATGCACCTTGTCTGTGTATATCTGGCATTTGTGGCATGTCCGAGAGTGTTGGTAACAGTCGGCTTCCATTGTGGACCAAAAATATCCTGCCCGAAGGATCTTCTTTGCCACAGTGTGTCCACTGGAATGTGTTCCGAAGGTCCCTTCATGTAGCTCTTCCATGATCCTTTCTGCTTCCGTCTTATCCACACAACGCAGTAAGGTCGAATCATGGTTTCGCTTATACAGGATGCCGTTGCTAAGGAAGAAATTCGCTGCGAACCTTCTCAGAAACTTCTTATCGTTGACAGATGCACCTTCAGGGTATTCCTGAGCTTCCAAGTATCTTTTCACCTCATGGTACCAAGGCTTCTCAGTCACCAATTCAGTCTCGAGATCACAACAGTATGCCGGTTCGTCCAGTTTCCAGATAGTGACCTGGGGAGCCTCATTGTCCCATTTGACCTTGAACATGGAAGACATCGTAGCTAATGCATCCGCCAACTGATTCTTCTCTCTCGGAAAGTGTTCAAAGGTTATCTCTGTGAAGTGGGGGATCAATGTCAACACACATTCTCTGTAAGGAATAAGATTCGGATGTTTCGTATCCCACTCCCCTTTGATCTGATTGATCACGAGAGCGGAATCTCCGAAGACACTCAGAAACTTGATCCTTAGGTCGATCGCAGCTTGAAGACCCATGATGCATGCCTCATACTCCACCATGTTGTTGGTGCAGTTGAAACATAGCCGGGCAGTGAGTGGGGTATGAGTGCCTTGAGGTGATAAGATCACAGCGCCAATGCCGTTACCCAAAGCATTCGAGGATCCGTCAAAGTGCATAGACCATCGGGATCCTTCCTCAGGTCCTTCATCCGGTCCAGGTACTTCACAATCAGTCACAATCATGATGCTCTCGTCTGGAAACTCGAAGTTCATTGACTGATAGTCGTCTACTGCCTGGTGTGCCAAGTGGTCTGCCAATACACTTCCTTTGATGGCTTTCTGAGTCGTGTACTGGATGTCGTATTCCGTCAAGATCATTTGCCATCTTGCAATTCTCCCAGACAGAGCAGGCTTTTCAAATATGTACTTTATAGGATCCATCTTTGAGATCAACAAGGTAGTGTGAGTCAGCATATACTGTCTCAGCCGGCGAGCAGCCCATACCAAAGCGCGGCAAGTTTTCTCAAGCAGTGAGTATCGGGTCTCACAGTCGGTAAACTTTTTGCTAAGGTAATAAATGGCATGCTCTTTTCGGCCAGACTCGTCATGTTGCCCCAGTACACACCCCATTGAGTTGTCAAGTACTGTTAGGTATAGTATCAGAGGTCTCCCCTCAACCGGTGGCATAAGGATGGGTGGTTCTTGGAGATACTCTTTGATTCTGTCAAAAGCGGCCTGACATTCATCATTCCAACGTACTACCTGATCTTTCTTCAGCAGCTTGAAGATTGGCTCACAGGTAGCAGTTAGGTGTGAGATGAACCGAGCAAGGTAATTCAGGCGTCCTAAAAAGCCTCTGACCTCTTTCTCTGTCTTAGGAACTGGCATCTCTTGAATAGCTTTAACCTTGGCAGGGTCCACTTGAATACCCTTGTCACTTACGACGAAGCCTAGCAACTTTCCAGATCTTACCCCAAAGGTGCACTTGTTCGGGTTCAACCTCAGCTTATACAGTTTCAAACGGTCAAACAGTTTATGCAGATGATTAAGGTGTTCTTCCTCAGTTTGGGACCTTGCGATCATGTCGTCGACGTACACTTCAATCTCATGATGGATCATGTCATGAAATAAAGCAACCATGGCACGTTGGTAGGCTGCCCCAGCATTTTTCAACCCGAATGGCATGACCTTGTAGCAGAAGGTGCCCCACTGAGTGACAAAGGTAGTCTTCTCCATGTCTTCAGGAGCCATCTTGATCTGATTATAGCCTGAAAAACCATCCATGAAGGAGAACACCTTATGCTGAGCAGTATTGTCAACAAGAACATCAATGTGAGGTAGAGGGAAGTCATCTTTGGGGCTGGCCCTGTTCAGATCCCTATAGTCAACACACATTCTGACCTTACCATCTTTCTTTGGTACCGGCACCACATTAGCAACCCACTGAGGGTAAGAAGTCACTGCAAGAAACCCGGCATCAAACTGCTTCATAACCTCGGCTTTAATCTTCTCAGACATCTCTGGACGCATACGACGGACCTTTTGCTTAACCGGAGGGCAGTCTTCCTTGGTAGGCAAGTGATGGACCACGATGTCGGTATCCAACCCGGGCATGTCTTCGTAGGACCAGGCAAAGATCTCCACATAATCATGTAACATCTGAGTCAACCGTTGCTTCACGCTGAGCTCTAGGTTGGCACCAATCTTGACTTCCTTCCTATCTGTATCAGTACCCAGATTTATTGTTTCCACCGGCTCTTCGTGTGGTTGAATTGCCCTCTCTTCCTGGAGTAACAGTCTTGCAAGCTCGCCAGGCACTTCGCAATCATCTTCACCTTCGTCTTCGGCTAAGTTGATCGGATTTTCGAAGTCATAACTGGCAGTAGCAGAGTCGTTACCAGTGAGATCCAGAGTGGATTGAAACCTGTATGAGTGAGTGTGTGTGTAAATACAGCTGTTTTGCAATATATAAAGAAAGGAAAGAAAGAAAAGGAGCATAATATTTGAAGTGCGAGAACACGTCCAAGGTCTTTATTCATGATATATGAAATGACAATTAATATGCCCTCACAAATGAAGCCACGGTGCCCCGGGTAAGACACCGGGCCATAGAGCTTCAATTCATTGTTTATTACAAATAACAAAAACAAAGGAGTTTATTACTGCGTAACAAAAGTAACAGGTAGGTTGTCTTTTGCAATCCAATTGTTAGGTCCACTGTCGGCCGTCGGATAAATCCAGCTGTCGAACTCAGATTCTTCCACCTCATCATCATCCCTGATAACATTCACTCCATGAGCAGGCAGGGGAGCTGTCACTACATTGGGCTTCTCAGGTGTCTCAAACTGTACCTCCTTAGCCTCAATAAGGTCTTGCACCTTGTTTCTTAAGGCCCAGCAATCATCAGTAGAATGCCCCGGGCTATCGGAGTGATAAGCACAGCGAGCATTTGGATTATACTTGGGAGAGGCAGTATTCACAACTTTTGGAGCCTCTCTAACAGTCACTAGGTTGGTTGATAGCAATTGCGGCAAGATTTGCGACAAGGTCATACTCAGCCGGGTAAACTCTCTTCTGGGTCTTTCAGCCCTTTGTTGATTGGTTTGCCGAGGAGCGACAACAGGTTTAGCAATAACCACCGCGTTGACAGATTGGCGGCGCTCTGGTTTATCTTGCCTCCTAAGCCCATACACAGCACTGGCCTCCTTCTTAAAAGGTTTCTTCTCAGAATTTAAAGATGCACCCTTCTGAATTTTACCGGACTTCATTCCAGCCTCTATCCTCTCCCCAGTCAGAATAAGGTCAGTGAACCCTGCAGATGAATTTCCGATAAGATGATTGAAGAATGGCCCGGAGAGGGTCCCCAAGAACATATCCACCAGCTCACGATCAGTTAATGGTGGTTGCACCCTGCCAGCCAGGTCCCTCCACTTTTGTGCATACTCTTTAAAACCTTCGCTTGATCCTAGCGACATACCCTGGAGTTGGGTACGTGTAGGAGCAAGGTCGGCATTATATTGATACTGCTTGTAAAAAGCAGTAGCCAACTCCTCCCAGTTACGAACTTTGGTCCCATCCAGCTGATAGAACCATTCGAGATGAGTCCCTGAAAGACTCTCTTGGAAGAAGTGGATCCACAAGTTCTTGTCCACTGTGTACGGTTGAATCTTCCGCACATAAGATCTGAGGTGTAGCTTGGGGCAAGACGCCCCGTCATACTTAGTGAAAGATGGTGCCTTAAACTTGTGAGGAATAATCACACCAGTAGATAAGCCCAAGTCTCCGAAATCCAGCCCAGGCACTTGTTGAATCTCCATTACATTCAGCTTGTCTTCCAACTGCTTATACCGGTCTTCAGCAGGAAGATACTGTTCCTCGTTAAAGTCAGTCTCGTTATCAGAGACTACCGGACTAGGACCTTTTCCCCCTTGGGGACTGCTCTTGCCTATAGAAGAACCAGCCTCTTCGTTCTGCAGAGTGTTGCCAAACCTTCGGCCCGAGTTGAAAATAATAGTTCTCTTCTTCTTCTTCTTCTCCTTCTTCAAGAGTAAAGCCTTCAGCTCTTCTTGGCCTTGAGCCAAACCCATGATCAGCTCCTGAAATTGCGCGTTCTGCGCCTGAAGGGCCTTGATAGACATCTCGATTGATGATTCAGGGTTCATGATGCTGAAATAAACAGCGAAGAACAGTAAGCGACCTGAAAAGAAGAGTACCTGTTATGCACATGATGAATGGAATGCGTATGATTTATGTTTTCAAAGACAGTCGGGAATCAACTTTGTAAACAAAAAGGAACACACTTTATTAGATTCAACTTTGAAATTTAAATTGTTCAACAGGTTGCCCTTAGGCGTTACATAGAAATGGAAATACTGAAAAGGGAAATAGAACTGTAAAAGAACATCCAAAGCTCATCATTGATCCCATGGTCTCCTCTTCTCAGTATGGATGTAGTCATTCAGAGCTCGCTCATTCTCCAACTGCTTTGTCAGCTTCTGGATCTTCAATTCCTGCTCGTTGAACTTTTCCCGATAAGAATCCCATTCTTCTCGCAGTTGCGACCAAAACCTCTTTAATGTCTCATAATCAGTAGGTATCTGAGGAGGGAGGACAGTTGGAGGAACCCCATCTTTGTCAGGATACTCAAGAATGACGGGTCTGACAGCTTCGTATGGCATACCTAACTTCTGAGCACGGATGCGAACCCATTTGTAGTAGGCTTCCATAGGTAGAGAAGTATTTGGCCCCAACTCTTGTGGGTCAGCTTTATGAACTTTGTCCCAAGCCTTGATGAACTTCCGACGCAGCTCGTCACTATCCACCTGAAACTCAAAACTGATGTGAGGCACCAACATCTCATGAGGCCCTGCTCTTCTGGCTCTTCCAAACTGACGGAGAGCTAGACATGGATTGTAAGAGATTCATCCTTGAGTACCAATCAAAGGAACATTAGGGTATTCTCCGCAACGATCAATAACAGCCATCTCATCCAAACCTCTGAAAGTCCAAATGATGTCCTTAGCAGTGAGAGACATTAACCTATGAGCCCAACCTCTTCCTTCTAGGTTCTTCAGTACGAACTTAGGGAGGTGAGAAATAAACCACCTCACCAACAAAGGGATACAACACCACAGAGTTCCTCGTCTTCGGGCAGTACGAGCATAAAGTTGTTGCAGGATGTCACCCAAGAGAGTGGGCACAGGATTCTGAGACATGAAGATCCTTATGGCAGTGACATTGATGAAGTTGTCAGGATTAGTAAACAAGACTATCCCATAGATTAAGAGAGCCAAGATGTCTTCATATGCCCTAAAGTCCAAGTCATTCCAGAAGCTGTTAGCTTTACCAATTAGAAACTTGGCCAAGAAACCCTTAACTCCGCTTCTAGTCACCCAGTTGTCCATTACTTCTTGGTGAGTCAAGGGAAGAGCTGCAGCAACCTCCTCAAGCCTGAGAGTCTTTTCCCAACTAGTGTAGGGAGTCTGATCCAAGATAGGAATACCAAGCAAATCAGAGAGCTCTTCCAGGGTAGGGACCAGCTGGAAGTCTTGAAAGGTGAAGCACTGGTACAGAGGGTCATAGAACTGGGTCAGGACACTCATCAACTGTTGATCCCGCTTTGCAGTGACTAAACTAAGAAGAGAACCATGCCTCTGGATGAAGGAAGTGGTATTTGGAATCCTGCTAACCAACTCTTCAAGCAACTCAGGTGGGTGAACAAAGTTGAACCGGATAGTATTCCTTCGCACAGGCATCATGATGTCCTACAAAACAGAGCAAAGGTGAAACCCTCTTGTCTTTGAAATGGTCAGTCCTTATGCAGGATGCATGCAATGCTCATGATGTTATGATGTTATGATAAAGCACACCACAAATAGTTACAAAGGCACACATGTAAAGGCACACAAGTCACACAAGACAAGCCCTTAAAGTTTAGGCCAGCATGAGGTCTAGGTATTACCCTCTTTCAGTTTGTTGGTTCATACCTGTCCTATCAAAAGTAATCGGGTTCTTAGAGGATCCCAATATCATTGACTACCCTCAATCGGTCATAACTCCAGTATCGCAATCTTTTCTTGCGGCCAGAACCATCACGAGAGTTTAGCCTCAATGGGCGTAGCATACTGCTACTGTTCTAATGGCCAAGTTGTGTCATTTAAGGTTCTAAGGTCTGTTGGTGTTTAATGACTCCTTGGAAGACCCATATTCTCCTCGTTGCGACATAAGGGATATCGGTACAGACCAAGGTGCCACACCAACGTAGCCACTGCTTCACCCATGTCGGTCTACACCGGACAGGTCCCTCACAGCTTATGCTACCTAAACAGGGTATCCCCAGATCCGGGTTAGGATCTATGTAACTCCCATGCAACCCATAATTTAAAGCAAACAAGTCAATACAATTGAAAACACAGTTATGAACTATCCTAAGGTACACCTCACTTTAAAAAGATTTCCCCAGCAGAGTCGCCAGTTCTGTGATCGGTGGATCTGGAACTGACTGTTTAACGCTGGTTCGCGAAATGTCGCGGAAGCAAGAGTCGCCACCGTCTTTTATTTTCTCCAATATAGAAAGGACAAAAGCACAGAAAAATTCCTTATTGAGAT
The DNA here is from genome assembly GCA_948472305.1 of Vicia faba. Taxonomy (NCBI): domain Eukaryota; kingdom Viridiplantae; phylum Streptophyta; class Magnoliopsida; order Fabales; family Fabaceae; genus Vicia; species Vicia faba. Next base: position 265,753,044 of record OX451736.1, read on the forward strand.
TAATTCTCGGTTCGGGAGGTAGATTTATAGAAAGGGAAGGTGTTAGCACCCTTTCTATCCATGGTTATCCATGGGCTCTTAGATACTTGCTCATTTGTGTTTTCAAAAATTGTTTGTTTGCTTTTCAACTGTGGGTTTAAAAAAGTTTCTTTGAAAATTTCAGTTCGACTCTTGTATCAGTCCTCAAGAGTGTTTGAAAAGTTGCTTTCGAAAGCTTTTTGAAAGTGTCGGTGCGAAAAGAGTTTTTTGATTTTGTTTTGAAATGAGAGCAAGTATCTATGAGTTCTCTACCTACCCTAAGGAATTCGTCTGTGTAAATGTCCTTAAGATAGTGCCATCCCACCATTGAGAGGTAGGTAGCACCACCGTTGGAGGTGTTCGGGTCAATTCGAGGGTTCGGGACATGGTGATCACCGGAGCAATAGGAAGACACCTTAGAAGCTACCCTCATGCCATGTTCATGGACATGAGGACTTACTAAAACGTCCTCTACTCGACGACCACCTTTCGAGAGGCAAGGCAACAGTGAGGCGTACCCTAGGGGTGGTGTGTGATTTGTGTGTCGTTTTCAGATATTTTTATCTTGTCATGCATTTGTGATCTATGCTTGTTTTTATTTTTGGCATTCATTCTTTCATGCAAGTTATTAACAGTTAAAAGATGCGGAATTAAAAATTCTACGCTATTACAAAGGCGCGGGTCTACATCGCCAAATTAATCCAAGACCCGATTTGAAATAAAAAATAATGCGGAAAGATAAATGTCTAATTAATCTATTTACAAGGCTTTGGGATAGATACATTATATTCACAAAAAGAAATAAAAATGCGAAGAGAATTAAAGTCGGGAATGCGAGGGCGTTGGACCCTTTTAAGGAAATTAAATTACAATTAATAAATTAATTAAGTTAAATGAGAAAAGGAAATTATTTTTGAGTTTTTTATATTTATGGAATTTAGTAAGAAAATTAAATGAAATTAAAACCCTAATTCTAAACTATTTTTAATTTATTAAAAAAAAAGTTTAAGTTATACCTAGTTTTAACCTAATTATTTAATGGCAAATTTATTTACAAAATAAATAATTAATTATTAATAATGGTAAAAGAAGATAAAAAAAGGATAAAAATATTAAAAACCCTAATTCTACATTTTTTAGTTTATTACAAAAATATTAAAATTAAAACCTAGAATCAAAACTAAATTAATTAATAAGATTTATTTACAAAAAAAAATGTTAGTGAATTAAATATTAAACATATTTTTTTATTTTTATAGTTTCTGATTTTTATGTTATGAAAAATTAATTTAAAGAATTAAAATAAAACTAAATAAAACAAATAAATAGAAAAAAACAAAAAGAATGAGAAATAAAATGCAAACCAATGGGGGGTGTTGACCCCAATTTGGAGGTATTTTCCAGCATTTTTGGCCCATTTATTGGAGGCCTGGTTGACTTCTCTGGGATGCGTGTGGCTCCATTGACCTATGCACATGGTGGTCTGCAGCTTCTGACCACTAGATTGATCTTATGAGGCGCGTGGCACGCTTTGAGAGTGGATGTATGGTGAACCCCTGGAATGCACGCTGCGTAGGAACATGGAAAACAAAATAATATGAGAAAGGGAGGGGACCTGGGAATCAAACCCAGGTCCCAAGACTTACCAAACACACCTCCAGCCATTTGAGCCAACACGTTTATTCGTATGCAATATAATAAGAAAACATAATATGGGAAAACATCCACTACGCTGATAAACGCGCCAAACATTCAAACGCACCAACCGCTGGCTTACACCTCATCTTCTTCTCCACTCGTTTGCTTTGCCTGAAAAAAACAGATGGATAGCGGGGGTTTTAAACCCCCACTAAATGAAGAACATGATAATAGCGATTAGCGTATGGTTGCTCATAAATTGAGCGCGACTAGTGTAATCAATTCGTATGGAGGTCGTGAGTTCAGTGGTCCAGGTCTTGTTGGCCAATTTTTCCCCAAGCGCAAAGCCCTAATTTTACAGCTTGGAAAACCTAGCGAGCTCCAATGGCAACTTTGCATATAGGCTATAAAAACTCAATTAAACAATATCAATAGACTCAGAAGGTCCATGTTAATACAAAACAACAATCAAAATGTATGGAAAATGCCCAGAAATTCAAATACGATTATGCATAAAGTATGAGGAATTTTGACTTCTATATACCAATTATTGATGCTAGAAGCGTGGAAAAGGATTCAGTTAGGTTCCTTGATGCCTTGGCAAGCTATTGGAATTGATATTTTGCCTTGAAACCAACTCTAAGTGCGTTTTTAGTTTTCAATTTTTTCACAAAAAATGCTAAGCTTGTTCTTAGGTTTGGGCGCAGCTTAAAAGTTTTTAGCATTAGGGTTGTGATCAGCTTAAGTATGCCAATGGATTAGGGTAAGAATTTTGAGTCAAAAGCCTTTGCATTGATGAATCAAATATTTGATTTCCATGGAATCTTTTCCAATCTTTTCCTCATGAATAACATGCCAATTTGCTCCAAATCTTCCCTTTTTTGATGTGCACGAGATCTTGAGTAACCAATGAGGGCATATGCTGCATAAAAAGATTCAAACACATTTGTTTAGTATTTTTGTCATATTTTATTTAATTAAATGAATTAATGGTGATAAAAATTCAAATAAATAATAAAAAATGATGAAATAAATCCCCTTTGGGACAAATGGTCGTGCATAGCCTTTGGATAATGATTCTTGGAAGAAAATGTGGCCCATTAGCAATTTTGAGGCATTTGAAGCAAAGTTGACTTTTCAAAATTCCCAAAAATTTCCCAACTTCTACAAGGCATATCTTGCTCAATGTTTAAGCTTTGATCATGTTCTTGGACATTTTGGAAAGGTCTTGAAGTCCTCTAACCAATTCCTTTGGTCCCATGTCATTTTGATTTACCAATCTCAAGTTATGGTCTTTGACTTAAAGTGCCTTTTTGTTGACTTTTGAAAATGACCTATAATGTTGAAATTGATAACTTTTTGTGAGAGCATTTCTTGGACTTGAAGTGTGAAGAGGAGTTGTAGGAAATGTCATTCTCTTCAAAATGAGATTTGGATGGAATTTTTCTGATAAACCATGTGGAAGTTATGCCCTGGTCAAGTTACAGTTGACTTTTTCAACTGTCCAAATATGGAAACTTTTGCATCTTGAGACTTTTTGAGCCATGCTTTGAGAATCATGATCAAGAATTGATCAAATGATGTTTGTGGCTTCAAAATAAGATGTTGACCAAAAATTTGAACTTTTGACTGTCAAATGACCATTTTGCCCCTACAGTTGACTGCTAAGCAATTAGGGTTTTTGACTGTGCAATTTTGTACTGTAAGTCTTAAAACTTGGCATGTGGATGCTTGACAATGTTTATAGGCATGTGAGACTTGATTGGGCCCTTGGAAACTTCAATTTCTTTTCCAGAACCAAAACCCTAATTTTTGACTGTTAGGAGGCCATTGAACTGTGCAACCCTTGGGGAGATTTTGAAGCATGCTCTTTGCAAATCTTTGAAGAATATGGGAGGGCAAATTTTGGGGTACAACAGTTGCCCCTGTTCAATCTTCTTAAACCTGAGGATGCAGATTGGCTGACACGCCTTTCGTAATCCGAAGGTGGAAGATGATTGAACACTAGAGTGCCCAGAAATTTGCGCTCACATAGTAGTGTGATGGTGTGAATGGGCTTATAGATGCCATTTGGAGATTGATGGATAGGATGATGGGCTTATAGATGCCATGCTAAGAGGTGTCGATCGCGTAAGAGATTCCTTAGCGAGAAGTTGCGTACCTGAAAAAGAAAATGATTACCCGGCCTGTTACAGGAACTGGTCTTCAAACTCTTATGTAGATGCGCCCTGACTGGTTACAGGTATTGAATCTGGAGCTTCAAAAATGTGATGAATGAACCAGGGATGGTTACTACCTCAACGGGACGGTGAGAGAACCTTGGACGATTATTACCTCAACAGGAACGCTGAGAGAATCTTGGAGCGATTACTACCTCCACAGTAACGGGGAGAGAATCTTGGGTGACTTCAACCTCAACAGTAACGATGAGAGAATCTTGGATGTCTTCTACTGAGTCTTCATCAGGAAAATCTTTAGGGATTGATTTAACTGGACTAGAGAAGGCCTTTGATTGGATAAGAATCAAGAAAAATCTTAGGGTCGACTTAACTGAACCAAGCAAGGTCTTGGAATAACTTCAACTTGGCAAGAATCAGAGAGATCTTAGGGTCGATCTGACTGAACCAGAGAAGGCCTTTGACTGGATAAGAATCTGGAAAATCTTAGGGTCGATTTAACTTAACCGGACAAGGTCTTGAAATCTTCAGCTGGATAAGAATCAGGGAGATCTTAGGGTCGATCTGACTGAACCAGAGAAGGCCTTTGACTGGATAAGAATCAGGAAAATCTTAGGGTCGACTTAACTGAACCAAGCAAGGTCTTGGAATAACTTCAACTGGGCAAGAATCAGATAGATCTTAGGGTCGATCTGACTGAACCAGAGAAGGCCTTTGACTGGATAAGAATCAGGAAAATCTTAGGGTCGATTTAACTGAACCAGACTAAAGTCTTGAAATATAGCTGAGAACTTAACTGGATCTTTCCTGAAAGGTAAGGGTCAGTCATATGCAAGGCATGATATGAATCAGGCTATGATGTTCTCAACATAAATGAGATTTGTAAAATATGATGCGTACATGCATGCTATAATGTATGAAAATGTGATGTTTATGAATGTATCTTTTTGTCTAGGAAAACAAATCCTTGACGGGTGCCGGGAAGTCACATCCTGGGCTGATGTTGAAGAATAGATATTTGCTTCCGCTGGGGATTATAGTTGCAAGCATACCGGTAGGAGAAGATAACTCCGTTGGGGAATAAACTTGGCGAATGGATTACTCTGCGGGGAATAACTACTCTAGCGACCTTGCTGGGGAACAATACTCTGTGGGAAGAGAGGTACTTTGCCGGAATGTTGATGGTAACTTCGTTGGGGATACCATTGTTATGTTGGAAGTGTTAATGGACTTCGCTGGGGATAAGAAGACTTTGCCGAGAACGATCTTTCCGTGGCTTTTGGCTGAGGATAACCCAGTTATATCCTGGTAGGGAAATAACCTTTGAATAAAGCCGGGAGACGCGTTCGTGCTCTACGGGGATAAGCTTCCAGAATCTACTGGGGATAAGCTTACTGCTTGGGGAGATGGATCTCAACTTTCCTGGGGAAACTAGATTGGACCCTCCTGGGGAATCTTTGAACTGTATTGGGGAAGTGACTTCGTTTAATGTTTGATATACCGCCGGGGAACAATATTTAGGCCAAGACTGTCGGGGATGCTTGTTAGGAATGTCTGTATATTGCTGGGGAATGTTGAGATCTGCTGGAGGATACCCAACTTCCTTAAGGCTGATAATATAGCTTTGCTTGGGGAGAGTGCATTGACTTGCTGGCTCACTCTCTGGGGCATTAAGATGTACTGGTTATATTCTTCAGTTGAACCTACCTTGATACCTTGGAGGACAGAACACTTAGATTGCTTAGCCCACTCATTATTGCCCCTGTTTCTAATGTTATCTGTAATTAATCCTTTGTTTCGTATGCCAATATTTATGAGTTAGCAATTATTGTCAAATGCATATATTACAAATTGAACCTTGGACGTTCTTCACAAAACAAAACAGAAAAAAGGAAAAAACAAAAGGCAGTTTTAACTGAAAAGTGATTTTTGTATTGATTTTGAGTTTGCCTGTAAATAGGCGTTTATGTACAAGAGGCTGACGTCCTAGTAAGAGAACGCCGCCAAACAAAAGAATTTATACAAATTTGTACAAAGGAAAATAAAACAGTTGTGTGAATAGAATGATCCCACTGGGTTCTAACTCTGCTATTTCCCTTATATCTTCGAGCGTCTCATCACTTGATGACCTAGTCGAGGATGAAGCTGATTGATTGATGCCGTCTGAACTTGATGCTGATACCGGATTCTGGATGCGAAGTGATCCAATGAGACATAGTATTACGCTTTATCCCTAACTTTTGCCTGGATCGCCCTCTCAGGTTTTCAGTCCATCGGGATACCCATTTTTGCCCAAGCCGCCTTTTCAGGTTTTCGACTTGCCGGGTGTACAGATTTTTTTCATTTCATCCCTTCATTTTGCCCGAAACCTTTTGGTTCGACGGGAAGCCCTAATTTTTGCCTAGGTATGTCAACCTAGCGGGTCTTTTTTCATGCGTAGTATCTTTTTACTATGTCTGCATTGGCGGGGTGAGGAAGGTCGTCACCATCCATGTTGGTTAGAATCATGGCTCCTCCTGAGAACACATGTTTAACCACAAATGGCCCTTCGTACGTAGGGGTCCATTTGACCCTTGGATCACTCTGAGGAAGGATGATACGCTTGATTACCAGATCCCCAACTTGATATTCTTGTGGTCTGACCTTTTTGTTAAATGCCCTGATCATCCGTTTTTGGTACGTCTGACCATGACAAATAGCAGCAAGTCTCTTTTTGTCCATAAGGTTTAGCTGATCAAGTCGTGTCTGGATCCAATCCTCTTCACTCAGATCTGCATCCTTCATTATTCGGAGAGAGGGTATTTGCACTTCGATCGGTAAGACTGCCTCCATACCGTAGACCAAGGAGAAAGGAGTTGCCCCGGTTAACGTCCTTGCTGAGGTACGGTACCCATGTAGAGCAAACGGTAACATCTCGTGCCAATCTTTATAAGTCACTGTCATCTTCTGCACAATTTTCTTAATGTTCTTATTCGCTGCTTCTACAGCCCCATTCATCTTCGGCCGATAGGGAGAAGAATTGTGGTGTTGTATCTTAAACTGCTCGCAGAGCTCAGCGATCATTTTGTTATTCAGATTGGTACCATTGTCTGTAATGACCCTTTCAGGGACGCCGTATCGACAGATCAGGTTGTGCCGAATGAACCGTGCCACAACAGTCTTGGTTACTGTGGCGTAGGAAGCTGCTTCAACCCACTTCGTGAAGTAATCGATTGCCACCAGGATGAAGCGGTGCCCGTTGGATGTCGTAGGTTTAATCTCACCGATCATATCTATGCCCCACATTGCAAAAGGCCAAGGCGCTGTCAGGACATTTAGAGGAACTGGAGGAACATGCACCTTGTCTGTGTATATCTGGCATTTGTGGCATGTCCGAGAGTGTTGGTAACAGTCGGCTTCCATTGTGGACCAAAAATACCCTGCCCGAAGGATCTTCTTTGCCACAGTGTGTCCACTGGAATGTGTTCCGAAGGTCCCTTCATGTAGCTCTTCCATGATCCTTTCTGCTTCCGTCTTATTCACACAACGCAGTAAGGTCGAATCATGGTTTCGCTTATACAGGATGTCGTTACTAAGGAAGAAATTCGCTGCGAACCTTCTCAGAAACTTCTTATCGTTGACAGATGCACCTTCAGGGTATTCCTGAGCTTCCAAGTATCTTTTCACCTCATGGTACCAAGGCTTCTCAGTCACCAATTCAGTCTCGAGATCACAACAGTATGCCGGTTCGTCCAGTTTCCAGATAGTGACCTGGGGAGCCTCATTGTCCCATTTGACCTTGAACATGGAAGACATCGTAGCTAATGCGTCCGCCAACTGATTCTTCTCTCTCGGAAAGTGTTCAAAGGTTATCTCTGTGAAGTGGGGGATCAATGTCAACACACATTCTCTGTAAGGAATAAGATTCGGATGTTTCGTATCCCACTCCCCTTTGATCTGATTGATCACGAGAGCGGAATCTCCGAAGACACTCAGAAACTTGATCCTTAGGTCGATCGCAGCTTGAAGACCCATGATGCATGCCTCATACTCCACCATGTTGTTGGTGCAGTTGAAACATAGCCGGGCAGTGAGTGGGGTATGAGTGCCTTGAGGTGATATGATCACAGCGCCAATGCCGTTACCCAAAGCATTCGAGGATCCGTCAAAGTGCATAGACCATCGGGATCCTTCCTCAGGTCCTTCATCCGGTCCAGGTACTTCACAATCAGTCACAATCATGATGCTCTCGTCTGGAAACTCGAAGTTCATTGACTGATAGTCGTCTACTGCCTGGTGTGCCAAGTGGTCTGCCAATACACTTCCTTTGATGGCTTTCTGAGTCGTGTACTGGATGTCGTATTCCGTCAAGATCATTTGCCATCTTACAATTCTCCCAGACAGAGCAGGCTTTTCAAATATGTACTTTATAGGATCCATCTTTGAGATCAATAAGGTAGTGTGAGTCAGCATATACTGTCTCAGCCGGCGAGCAGCCCATACCAAAGCGCAGCAAGTTTTCTCAAGCAGTGAGTATCGGGTCTCACAGTCGGTAAACTTTTTGCTAAGGTAATAAATGGCATGCTCTTTTCGGCCTGACTCGTCATGTTGCCCCAGTACACACCCCATTGAGTTGTCAAGTACTGTTAGGTATAGTATCAGAGGTCTCCCCTCAACCGGTGGCATAAGGATGGGTGGTTCTTGGAGATACTCTTTGATTCTGTCAAAAGCGGCCTGACATTCATCATTCCAACGTACTACCTGATCTTTCTTCAGCAGCTTGAAGATTGGCTCACAGGTAGCAGTTAGGTGTGAGATGAACCGAGCAAGGTAATTCAGGCGTCCTAAAAAGCCTCTGACCTCTTTCTCTGTCTTAGGAACTGGCATCTCTTGAATAGCTTTAACCTTGGCAGGGTCCACTTGAATACCCTTGTCACTTACGACGAAGCCTAGCAACTTTCCAGATCTTACCCCGAAGGTGCACTTGTTCGGGTTCAACCTCAGCTTATACAGTTTCAAACGGTCAAACAGTTTATGCAGATGATCAAGGTGTTCTTCCTCAGTTTGGGACCTTGCGATCATGTCGTCGACGTACACTTCAATCTCATGATGGATCATGTCATGAAATAAAGCAACCATGGCACGTTGGTAGGCTGCCCCAGCATTTTTCAACCCGAATGGCATGACCTTGTAGCAGAAGGTGCCCCACTGAGTGACAAAGGTAGTCTTCTCCATGTCTTCAGGAGCCATCTTGATCTGATTATAGCCTGAAAAACCATCCATGAAGGAGAACACCTTATGCTGAGTAGTATTGTCAACAAGAACATCAATGTGAGGTAGAGGGAAGTCATCTTTGGGGCTGGCCCTGTTCAGATCCCTATAGTCAACACACATTCTGACCTTACCATCTTTCTTTGGTACCGGCACCACATTAGCAACCCACTGAGGGTAAGAAGTCACTGTAAGAAACCCAGCATCAAACTGCTTCATAACCTCGGCTTTAATCTTCTCAGACATCTCTGGACGCATACGACGGACCTTTTGCTTAACCGGAGGGCAGTCTTCCTTGGTAGGCAAGTGATAGACCACGATGTCGGTATCCAACCCGGGCATGTCTTTGTAGGACCAGGCAAAGATCTCCACATAATCATGTAACATCTGAGTCAACCGTTGCTTCACGCTGAGCTCTAGGTTGGCACCAATCTTGACTTCCTTCCTATCTGTATCAGTACCCAGATTTATTGTTTCCACCGGCTCTTCGTGTGGTTGAATTGCCCTCTCTTCCTGGAGTAACAGTCTTGCAAGCTCGCCAGGCACTTCGCAATCATCTTCACCTTCGTCTTCGGCTAAGTTGATCGGATTTTCGAAGTCATAACTGGCAGTAGCAGAGTCGTTACCAGTGAGATCCAGAGTGGATTGAAACCTGTATGAGTGAGTGTGTGTAAATACAGCTGTTTTGCAATATATAAAGAAAGGAAAGAAAGAAAAGGAGCATAAGATTTGAAGTGCGAGAACACGTCCAAGGTCTTTATTCATGATATATGAAATGACAATTAATATGCCCTCACAAATGAAGCCACGGTGCCCCGGGTAAGACACCGGGCCATAGAGCTTTAATTCATTGTTTATTACAAATAACAAAAACAAAGGAGTTTATTACTGCGTAACAAAAGTAACAGGTAGGTTGTCTTTTGCAATCCAATTGTTAGGTCCACTGTCGGTCGTCGGATAAATCCAGCTGTCGAACTCAGATTCTTCCACCTCATCATCATCCCTGATAGCATTCAATCCATGAGCAGGCAGGGGAGCTGTCACTACATTGGGCTTCTCAGGTGTCTCAAACTGTACCTCCTTGGCCTCAATAAGGTCTTGCACCTTGTTTCTTAAGGCCCAGCAATCATCAGTAGAATGCCCCGGGCTATCGGAGTGATAAGCACAGCGAGCATTTGGATTATACTTGGGAGAAGCAGTATTCACAACTTTTGGAGCCTCTCTAACAGTCACTAGGTTGGTTGATAGAAATTGCGGCAAGGTTTGCGACAAGGTCATACTCAGCCGGGTAAACTCTCTTCTGGGTCTTTCAGCCCTTTGTTGATTGGTTTGCCGAGGAGCGACAACAGGTTTAGCAATAACCACCGCGTTGACAGATTGGCGGCGCTCTGGTTTATCTTGCCTCCTAAGCCCATACACAGCACTGGCCTCCTTCTTAAAAGGCTTCTTCTCAGAATTTGAAGATGCACCCTTCTGAATTTTACCGGACTTCATTCCAGCCTCTATCCTCTCCCCAGTCAGAATAAGGTCAGTGAACCCTGCAGATGAATTTCCGATAAGATGATTGAAGAATGGCCCGGAGAGGGTCCCCAAGAACATATCCACCAGCTCACGATCAGTTAACGGTGGCTGCACCCTGCCAGCCAGGTCCCTCCACTTCTGTGCATACTCTTTAAAACCTTCGCTTGATCCTAGCGACATACCCTGGAGTTGGGTACGTGTAGGAGCAAGGTCGGCATTATATTGATACTGCTTGTAAAAAGCAGTAGCCAACTCCTCCCAGTTACGAACTTTGGTCCCATCCAGCTGATAGAACCATTCGAGATGAGTCCCTGAAAGACTCTCCTGGAAGAAGTGGATCCACAAGTTCTTGTCCACAGTGTACGGTTGAATCTTCCGCACATAAGATCTGAGGTGTAGCTTGGGGCAAGACGCCCCGTCATACTTAGTGAAAGATGGTGCCTTAAACTTGTGAGGAATAATCACACCAGTAGATAAGCCCGAGTCTCTGAAATCCAGCCCAGGCACTTGTTGAATCTCCATTACATTCAGCCTGTCTTCCAACTGCTTATACCGGTCTTCAGCAGGAAGATACTGTTCCTCATTAAAGTCAGTCTCGTTATCAGAGACTACCGGACTAGGACCTTTTCCCCCTTGGGGACTGCTCTTGCCTATAGAAGAACCAGCCTCTTCGTTCTGCAGAGTGTTGCCAAACCTTCGGCCCGAGTTGAAAAGAACAGTTCTCTTCTTCTTCTTCTTCTCCTTCTTCAGGAGTAAAGCCTTCAGCTCTTCTTGGCCTTGAGCCAAACCCATGATCAGCTCCTGAAATTGCGCGTTCTGCGCCTGAAGGGCCTTGATAGACATCTCGGTTGATGATTCAGGGTTCATGATGCTGAAATAAACAGCGAAGAACAGTAAGCGACCTGAAAAGAAGAGTACCTGCTATGCACATGATGAATGGAATGCGTATGATTTATGTTTTCAAAGACAGTCGGGAATCAACTTTGTAAACAAAAAGGAACACACTTCATTAGATTCAACTTTGAAATTTAAATTTTTCAACAGGTTGCCCTTAGGCGTTACATAGAAATGGAAATACTGAAAAGGGAAATAGAACTGTAAAAGAACATCCAAAGCTCATCATTGATCCCATGGTCTCCTCTTCTCAGTATGGATGTAGTCATTCAGAGCTCGCTCATTCTCCAATTGCTTTGTCAGCTTCTGGATCTTCAATTCCTGCTCGTTGAACTTTTCCCGATAAGAATCCCGTTCTTCTCGCAGTTGCGACCAAAACCTCTTTAATGTCTCATAATCAGTAGGTATCTGAGGAGGGAGGACAGTTGGAGGAACCCCATCTTTGTCAGGATACTCAAGAATGACGGGTCTGACAGCTTCGTATGGCATACCTAACTTCTGAGCACGGATGCGAACCCATTTGTAGTAGGCTTCCATAGGTAGAGAAGTCTTTGGCCCCAACTCTTGTGGGTCAGCTTTATGAACTTTGTCCCAAGCCTTGATGAACTTCCGACGCAGCTCGTCACTATCCACCTGAAACTCAAAACTGATGTGAGGCACCAACATCTCATGAGGCCCTGCTCTTCTGGCTCTTCCAAACTGACGGAGAGCTAGACATGGATTGTAAGAGATTCCTCCTTGAGTACCAATCAAAGGAACATTAGGGTATTCTCCGCAACGATCAATAACAGCCATCTCATCCAAACCTCTGAAAGTCCAAATGATGTCCTTAGCAGTGAGAGACATTAACCTATGAGCCCAACCTCTTCCTTCTAGGTTCTTCAGTGCGAACTTAGGGAGGTGAGAAATAAACCACCTCACCAACAAAGGGATACAACACCACAGAGTTCCTCGTCTTCGGGAAGTACGAGCATAAAGTTGTTGCAGGATGTCACCCAAGAGAGTGGGCACAGGATTCTGAGACATGAAGATCCTTATGGCAGTGACATTGATGAAGTTGTCAGGATTAGGAAACAAGACTATCCCATAGATTAAGAGAGCCAAGATGTCTTCATATGCCCTAAAGTCCAAGTCATTCCAGAAGCTGTTAGCTTTACCAATTAGAAACTTGGCCAAGAAACCCTTAACTCCGCTTCTAGTCACCCAGTTGTCCATTACTTCTTGGTGAGTCAAGGGAAGAGCTGCAGCAACCTCCTCAAGCCTGAGAGTCTTTTCCCAACCAGTGTAGGGAGTCTGATCCAAGATAGGGATACCAAGCAAATCAGAGAGCTCTTACAGGGTAGGGACCAGCTGGAAGTCTTGAAAGGTGAAGCACTGGTACAGAGGGTCATAGAACTGGGTCAGGACACTCATCAACTGTTGATCCCGCTTTGAAGTGACTAAACTAAGAAGAGAACCATGCCTCTGGATGAAGGAAGTGGTATTTGGAATCCTGCTAACCAACTCTTCAAGCAACTCAGGTGGGTGAACAAAGTTGAACCGGATAGTATTCCTTCGCACAGGCATCATGATGTCCTACAAAACAGAGCAAAGGTGAAACCCTCTTATCTTTGAAATGGTGAGTCCTTATGCAGGATGCATGCAATGCTCATGATGTTATGATGTTATGATAAAGCACACCACAAATAGTTACAAAGGCACACATGTAAAGGAACACAAGTCACACAAGACAAGCCCTTAAAGTTTAGGCCAGCATGAGGTCTAGGTATTACCCTCTTTCAGTTTGTTGGTTCATACCTGTCCTATCAAAAGTAACCGGGTTCTTAGAGGATCCCAATATCATTGACTACCCTCAATCGGTCATAACTCCAGTATCGCAATCTTTTCTTGCGGCCAGAACCATCACGAGAGTTTAGCCTCAATGGGCGTAGCATACTGCTACTGTTCTAATGGCCAAGTTGTGTCATTTAAGGTTCTAAGGTCTGTTGGTGCTTAATGACTCCTTGGAAGACCCATATTCTCCTCGTTGCGACACAAGGGATATCGGTACAGACCAAGGTGCCACACCAACATAGCCACTGCTTCACCCATGTCGGTCTACACCGGACAGGTCCCTCACAGCTTATGCTACCTAAACAGGGTATCCCCAGATCCGGGTTAGGATCTATGTAACTCCCATGCAACCCATAATTTAAATCAAACAAGTCAATACAATTGAAAACACAGTTATGAACTATCCTAAGGTACACCTCACTTTAAAAAGATTTCCCCAGCAGAGTCGCCAGTTCTGTGATCGGTGGATCTGGAACTGACTGTTTAACGCTGGTTCGCGAAATGTCGCGGAAGCAAGAGTCGCCACCGTCTTTTATTTTCTCCAATATGGAAAGGACAAAAGCACAGAAAAATTCCTTATTGAGATTAATTCTCGGTTCGGGAGGTAGATTTATAGAAAGGGAAGGTGTTAGCACCCTTTCTATCCATGGTTATCCATGGGCTCTTAGATACTTGCTCATTTGTGTTTTCAAAAATTGTTTGTTTGCTTTTCAACTGTGGGTTTAAAAAAGTTTCTTTGAAAATTTCAGTTCGACTCTTGTATCAGTCCTCAAGAGTGTTTGAAAAGTTGCTTTCGAAAGCTTTTTGAAAGTGTCGGTGCGAAAAGAGTTTTTTGATTTTGTTTTGAAATGAGAGCAAGTATCTATGAGTTCTCTACCTACCCTAAGGAATTCGTCTGTGTAAATGTCCTTAAGATAGTACCATCCCACCATTGAGAGGTAGGTAGCACCACCGTTGGAGGTGTTCGGGTCAATTCGAGGGTTCGGGACATGGTGATCACCGGAGCAATAGGAAGACACCTTAGAAGCTACCCTCATGCCATGTTCATGGACATGAGGACTTACTAAAACGTCCTCTACTCGACGACCACCTTTCGAGAGGCAAGGCAACAGTGAGGCGTACCCTAGGGGTGGTGTGTGATTTGTGTGTCGTTTTCAGATATTTTTATCTTGTCATGCATTTGTGATCTACGCTTGTTTTTATTTTTGGCATTCATTCTTTCATGCAAGTTATTAACAGTTAAAAGATGCGGAATTAAAAATTCTACGCTATTACAAAGGCGCGGGTCTACATCGCCAAATTAATCCAAGACCCGATTTGAAATAAAAAATAATGCGGAAAGATAAATGTCTAATTAATCTATTTACAAGGCTTTGGGATAGATACATTATATTCACAAAAAGAAATAAAAATGCGAAGAGAATTAAAGTCGGGAATGCGAGGGCGTTGGACCCTTTTAAGGAAATTAAATTACAATTAATAAATTAATTAAGTTAAATGAGAAAAGGAAATTATTTTTGAGTTTTTTGTATTTATGGAATTTAGTAAGAAAATTAAATGAAATTAAAACCCTAATTCTAAACTATTTTTAATTTATTAAAAAAAATGTTTAAGTTATACCTAGTTTTAACCTAATTATTTAATGGCAAATTTATTTACAAAATAAATAATTAATTATTAATAATGGTAAAAGAAGAGAAAACAAGGATAAAAATATTAAAAACCCTAATTCTACATTTTTTAGTTTATTACAAAAATATTAAAATTAAAACCTAGAATCAAAACTAAATTAATTAATAAGATTTATTTACAAAAAAAATGTTAGTGAATTAAATATTAAACATATTTTTTTATTTTTATAGTTTCTGATTTTTATGTTATGAAAAATTAATTTAAAGAATTAAAATAAAACTAAATAAAACAAATAAATAGAAAAAAACAAAAAGAATGAGAAATAAAATGCAAACCAATGGGGGGTGTTGACCCCAATTTGGAGGTATTTTCCAGCATTTTTGGCCCATTTATTGGAGGCCTGGTTGACTTCTCTGGGATACGTGTGGCTCCATTGACCTATGCACATGGTGGTCTGTAGCTTCTGACCACTAGATTGATCTTATGGGGCGCGTGGCACGCTTTGAGAGTGGATGTATGGTGAACCCCTGGAATGCACGCTGCGTAGGAACATGGAAAACAAAATAATATGAGAAAGGGAGGGGACCTGGGAATCAAACCCAGGTCCCAAGACTTACCAAACACACCTCCAGCCATTTGAGCCAACACGTTTATTCGTATGCAATATAATAAGAAAACATAATATGGGAAAACATCCACTACGCTGATAAACGCGCCAAACATTCAAACGCACCAACCGCTGGCTTACACCTCATCTTCTTCTCCACTCGTTTGCTTTGCCTGAAAAAAACAGATGGATAGCGGGGGTTTTAAACCCCCACTAAATGAAGAACATGATAATAGCGATTAGCGTATGGTTGCTCATAAATTGAGCGCGACTAGTGTAATCAATTCGTATGGAGGTCGTGAGTTCAGTGGTCCAGGTCTTGTTGGCCAATTTTTCCCCAAGCGCAAAGCCCTAATTTTACAGCTTGGAAAACCTAGCGAGCTCCAATGGCAACTTTGCATATAGGCTATAAAAACTCAATTAAACAATATCAATAGACTCAGAAGGTCCATGTTAATACAAAACAACAATCAAAATGTATGGAAAATGCCCAGAAATTCAAATACGATTATGCATAAAGTATGAGGAATTTTGACTTCTATATACCAATTATTGATGCTAGAAGCGTGGAAAAGGATTCAGTTAGGTTCCTTGATGCCTTGGCAAGCTATTGGAATTGATATTTTGCCTTGAAACCAACTCTAAGTGCGTTTTTAGTTTTCAATTTTTTCACAAAAAATGCTAAGCTTGTTCTTAGGTTTGGGCGCAGCTTAAAAGTTGTTAGCATTAGGGTTGTGATCAGCTTAAGTATGCCAATGGATTAGGGTAAGAATTTTGAGTCAAAAGCCTTTGCATTGATGAATCAAATATTTGATTTCCATGGAATCTTTTCCAATCTTTTCCTCATGAATAACATGCCAATTTGCTCCAAATCTTCCCTTTTTTGATGTGCACGAGATCTTGAGTAACCAATGAGGGCATATGCTGCATAAAAAGATTCAAACACATTTGTTTAGTATTTTTGTCATATTTTATTTAATTAAATGAATTAATGGTGATAAAAATTCAAATAAATAATAAAAAATGATGAAATAAATCCCCTTTGGGCCAAATGGTCGTGCATAGCCTTTGGTAATGATTCTTGGAAGAAAATGTGGCCCATTAGCAATTTTGAGGCATTTGAAGCAAAGTTGACTTTTCAAAATTCCCAAAAATTTCCCAACTTCTACAAGGCATATCTTGCTCAATGTTTAAGCTTTGATCATGTTCTTGGACATTTTGGAAAGGTCTTGAAGTCCTCTAACCAATGCCTTTGGTACCATGTCATTTTGATTTACCAATCTCAAGTTATGGTCTTTGACTTAAAGTGCCTTTTTGTTGACTTTTGAAAATGACCTATAAATGTGAAATTGATAACTTTTTGTGAGAGCATTTCTTGGACTTGAAGTGTGAAGAGGAGTTGTAGGAAATGTCATTCTCTTCAAAATGAGCTTTGGATGGAATTTTTCTGATAAACCATGTGGAAGTTATGCCCTGGTCAAGTTACAGTTGACTTTTTCAACTGTCCAAATATGGAAACTTTTGCATCTTGAGACTTTTTGAGCCATGCTTTGAGAATCATGATCAAGAATTGATCAAATGATGTTTGTGGCTTCAAAATAAGATGTTGACCAAAAATTTGAACTTTTGACTGTCAAATGACCATTTTGCCCCTACAGTTGACTGCTAAGCAATTAGGGTTTTTGACTGTGCAATTTTGTACTGTAAGTCTTAAAACTTGGCATGTGGATGCTTGACAATGTTTATAGGCATGTGAGACTTGATTGGGCCCTTGGAAACTTCAATTTCTTTGCCAGAACCAAAACCCTAATTTTTGACTGTTAGGAGGCCATTGAACTGTGCAACCCTTGGGGAGATTTTGAAGCATGCTCTTTGCAAATCTTTGAAGAATATGGGAGGGAAAATTTTGGGGTACAACAGTCTCTACCAAAAGAACCGCCAGGATTACATCTGTTCCAAGGTCTACACCTTTAATCATCACTATGCCAAGACCAATATCATACTCTTAGGATAAAGCTGTTCCCTGGAGTTATGAGGCTGACGTTTATTACTATAGCGTCAAGCAAGATCAGTTGGCTGTCAAAGGCAAAGTTGCAAGAGATATTGATCTCGATATCGGTAACATCACTGGGACCAACAAAATAACAAGAAGTGGAAGAGTTTTCTCACCTGAGATTTCTCCAAAAAACGTTTCTACTCCTGTGATCATTCCCACTGCCACTCCTACCGACACTCCCAGTGATACTCCTATTGTTATCCCTACTACCAATGCAAGGGGAAAAGAGGCTTTGATTGAGCCTGCCCAAGCAAGAGAACGTCCCGAGATCATCCTTGAAGCTTCTAGGAAAGAGATAGAAGAAATATTGAAGATAATCAAGAAAAGTGACTATAACATTGTCGAACAGTTGGGGCAGACCCCCTCGAAGATATCATTGTTGTCCTTACTTTTGTGTTCTGAGACCCACGCCAAAGCCTTGGTAAAGTTTCTTAAAACCGCCCACATGCCCCAAGAGACCTTTATCGACCAATTTGAAAACTGTGTGACCAGTCTAACTGCTGATAACGATTTGGGCTTTTCCGATGTTGATCTAACCTCTAAGGGAAGGAAGCACAACGATGCTTTGCATGTTTCCATTGAATGCAAGGGCACCACACTTGCCCGTGTTTTGGTGGATACTGGCTCATCATTGAATGTTTTTCCCAAGAATGCTCTCGACCGACTGGATTGCGAGGGGCTCATCTTGAAACCTAGCAATATCATAGTAAGGGCCTTTGATGGTTCCAAGAGGACAGTGCACGGAGAAGTTAGTATCCCCATAAAACTGGAACTCATACTTTTGACTCAACTTTCTATGTGATAGACATCCGCCCTTCGTACTCTTGTCTATTGGGTCGACCCTGGATCCATGGTGCTGGTGCCGTCACTTCAACCCTGCACCAAATGCTAAAATACCCGATCAAAGGAAAGATTGTCACAATTCACGGAGAGAAGGAGTACATGGTTAGCCATCTGAACTTTTTCAGGTATTTTTAAATGGATGGTAAATTCATCGAGACTCCCTGTCAGAACTTTCAGGAGGTTCCAGCAACAGTCGCGGCAACCAAGTCTACTCCAAAGGTCCCGAAGATTACCAGACCTCTACTGAAGATGGCCTCTTTGAAAGATGCTCGAGCAGTAGTTGAAGAAGGAGGATGTACTATCTAGGGTCAGCTTCCGGATATTCCCTACAAATCCGACAAATTTGGGTTGGGGTTCACTTCAGAGGCCCAAAGAGTTGTTCGATGTTATCGTGTTGGGGGACCACCTCTGCATATCAGCAATCGAGGAGTCATTGCAATAGAAGACAGTGATGGCAGCTGTGACATGGACAAATGGATTTTTCCAACCATCGGTGGAGGGCTCAACAATTGGGAGGCCAAAGATTTCATTCCTATTACTTTTATTCAAGAGTAATTGTCTTTTAATGTTTTCAGGCTTGTAATATTTAAACAATTCAGACTTTTAAAACCTTGTGTCTTACCCGAGGCGCAACGGTCCATTTGTGAGGGTTGTCACTTCATTCTCATATGTCATTGTGATACGGTGGGAGAACTGACTATGGTTTTGCGTTTGTTTTCGCAAATGTTTTGGTTGAGCAAGAGTCGCCACCGACTTTTTATTTTATCCTAAGGAAAGGTTTAAAAAGCATAGCAAAAACCTTTGAGATATTTTCTTGGGTTCGGGGAGTAGATTATAGAAAGGGAAGGTATTAGCACCCTTTCTATCCATGGTTATCCATGGGCTCTTAGGTATTTTCTTAGATCAACTTGCCTTGGTTTTCAATTGTTTGAAATGGTGCTTTGTGTGTGGTTTTGAAAATGTTTTGAAAAAGATGCCTTGTCTAGGCTACCCTCGTAACAATTCTTTACTCGAATGTTTTACAAAAGGTGTTTGTCTTTTTGAAAAGATGTTTCAAGGTTTTTGAAAGTTTATTTTGAAAGTGTTTGTGAAGTGTGGTTTGAAAAATAGGCAAGTGTTTTTGTTTTGCAAGTTGACAAGTACTTAAGAGCCATCTACCCTAAAGTTCTCAAAGATTTTTGCTATGTTTTAACCCTTTTAACAATTTTGTTCCACCATTGCATTTGGTGGGAAATCTTGTGTTAGGATGTGAAAGGGATGGGCGCGGGTCATCGTTTAGACCATAATTGCAATGGTGCTAAGTATCTTTGGGCAATTTTCCTTTAAGGGACTTGATCATTTTTAGGAAACTTTTCGAAAGCGTCATTGAGGGACTATGATCATTTGAATTGTGTTTGTTTTGCCCAAAGAGACCTAACATGCAACATGGCCCATTATTGAAGGCAACAAGTGGAATACCCTAGGGGTGCAAGTGTGATTAGTGTTGTCCATTTTCATGCTTGATTATCTTGAAATTAGGTCAAACTATTTTTGTTGTTTTTGATTCGCATACAAACCCTAATTCTAACATGGCATAATTAGAAAGCATTAAAATGCAAAAAATAAAGTTCTAAACTATTACAACACAATATATGGGAAGGGGGTACAAATGTTCAAATGGGGGGTATTTGACAAGGAATTTAAACCTAAACTATTACATCAAAAATGAATTATTTACAAGATATTTCATTGCACCAATTAAATGGAAATAAAATAAATATGCAAGATGCAAAAGGTTTTTTTTTATGTGTATGAAAAAAAAGTATTTTTATATGTCAAACAAACAAAATAAAAAGGATTATTTTTGCGAGTTTTTTATGTTTAGGGCAAAACCCTAATTTTATTAAATAAAATGTATTAATTATTTAATATATACACATTTATTTATTATATACAAAAATAAAATAAAAATGAAGTATATTCGTAAAAAGGTATTTTTAATATTAAATATTAATAAAAAATAAAAATGTGTATATTTTGTATTTTAACCTAAATATATTAATATATATATATATATATATATATATATATATATATATATATATATATATATATATATATATATATATATATATATATATATATATATATATATATATATATATATATGTATTTGTATTATTTATTAAATATATTGCATATATACAAAATAATAATATTTAATATTTATATAAAAAAAGTATATTTTAAATGAAATATTTTCAGAAGATAAAATGAAATAAAAATCAGAAATAAAATATGTTTGCATATTTTTTAGTATTTTTAAATAAAAGCATGTTTATATATTTATTTATGTACAAATATTGATCTAAGCAAATAAATACCTAATAAATATGAAAATGATGTAAAAAATATTTTTTATATTTTTAATATTATAAGAAAAAAATAAATAAGTCAGAATAAAAAAAGAAAAGTCAAAAAATCATGAAAATAAGCAAAATGGGCCTAGGGGGTGTCAAAGTGAAAATGGTGTGTAAACAGAAATGACAAACAAAGCCCAGCCCAGAAGGTTGTTGTCTTCAACCTTCAGACAAACATATTCAAAAACACGCGCCTTTCTTCTTAAATCCCTAACTCCTGATTCTTTGATCTTTTGCCAAATCTTCCAACATGAAACCTGTAGAGCTTGAAGCCACGATTCTAGACATATAAAGAAGTCAATCTAACTCTCAGAAATGAGAGAGAATTTCTTCTCCCCCAATTCCTGACCTAAATTTTATTCAATGTTCAGACTTAAAATTCTCTAAGCATACATAATATAAATGAAATCTAATTACATGGGCATGTTCAGGGCTATGAATGTGACATGTTTTCTTCACAAACCTAAAGCTAACAATGCTTGGATAGAGAGACACGATTTCATGAACTTACCTGTTCAGTTGAAGTTGTATCTGGTGATGGAGGTGTCTTCAATGCAAGGTGATGATTGGTACAGCTTCCTTGATGTCCAGGGATGCTATTCCAAGCTTTACTTTGTCTTGAAACCTTTTGAATCGTGCTATGGAACTTCATCTGAAAAACAAGAAAATGAAAATGGTGATGTTGCCTGGGAGTGTTACAGGTCGTGTTTAAGGTTTGGAATAGCTTCAAGGGATATTATGGGATGTGTTTGATGTGTTTTTAGCAAGAATGCATGGAAGGTTTGAGCTATGGAACTCAAACTGCAGCAGATGCTCTGTTTGGGCAGTTTGAGGGTGATTCTGGGAATGGGGAGGTATTGGGGATGCTAGGCTCGTGTTTCAGCTTAGGATGGATGTTTTGAATATGCTTGACAAGTTTGCTTAAGGCTTGGTTTGCTGAGATGAAAGTTCTTAGATGTTATGCTATGTTTCTTACCCTTTAAGCAAGAGATGGCAAGTTGGTGTTCTAGACAGGTAGAGGCCCCCTAATCTATGTTGCACCACTTAGTCTTGATCAGTGCAATTAGTCCATAAACTTGTGCCAAAGAGATCTTAACTGTACTTGCTTGGATTTGCATTTTGACATAAAGTTCACTTTTGCAAAAATGGTTAAAGTGCTTTATCTATTTTGGGATTAAACCATTATGCAATGCTTGAACACATAGAACGTGGTCTTGGCGCAAAGAGTTTGCATTAAATTCATGAGTGTAAAAAAGATTTAGGGCCTGTAATCAAGAAATGCATACTGATTTGAAAATTGCCTAAGTGTATGAACATGGAAATTGGCCATAACAAAAGTGAGTTTTTCCCATATTGCAAAATTCGATTCTCTCTAACCATGAGGTTGTTTGATGAGTTCTTGGACATTTTGGAAAGCTTGGAATGTGTAATACAATCCATCTTTGAAGTGCAAATTGAAATGCCAAGTGGAAGTATGTGAAAAATGGTCTTGAAGTTAGGCAAAAATCCTGCCTATAATAGGTCAAATTTTCTCTAAGTTAAGAATGGTTTGGTACCCTTGTTCCAAAAATTGTAACTTGAGATACAAGCTTCTTTTGGGAAAACTTTGTGAATAAAAGTTGTAGATTTTGCAATGGACTACAACTTTCATGTTTTGACTTTTGCTTGAATCCAAATGAATCTTGGTGAGAAAGTGGGGCAAAGTTAGGAAAAAATTAGGGTTTTTTCATAACTTAGAAAAATTCTAAGTTATGAAAAATCTTCATTTTAAACCCTAATTTGCATTTCTTGATTTCTTGATGAACAAGTTTCATGATTTGGGATGTTTTGATGAAAAATGAATCTTGTCACTTGATTTTGACCAAAAAGTCAAAGTTTGACTTTTCAGTATACAGTCAAAATTGATCAATTGACTGGGAAATTCAACTGTCAATCTTGTGTACTTGGGATCTTTTGAACTTGTTGAGCATGTCAAGACAATTCCATGGGGTCCTTGAGTCCATATGTGAGCTTGGTTTGCCATTGGCTAGGTCAAACAGTCAAAAATTGCCTTTGTGCAGTCAAAACCCTAAAAATG
Source organism: Vicia faba (assembly GCA_948472305.1). Lineage (NCBI taxonomy): Eukaryota > Viridiplantae > Streptophyta > Magnoliopsida > Fabales > Fabaceae > Vicia > Vicia faba. The sequence goes on from OX451736.1 coordinate 265,775,989, forward strand.
ACCATTTTGCCCTTTTGGTGATCTGATCAAATTTCTAGTGGAATTGTGATCCAAACTTGATCAAATGGTCCATGTGAGTTTATAATGTTGATGTGGGTCAATTTTCATGAGATTTGACTGTCAATTGGCCACAGTTGACTTTTTCCCCAATACAGCTGATTTCTAGGTCAACTGTCCAATTGACTGGGCAAAATTTGGAATCAAGACTTGAAACTTGGTGTGGATAAACTTGGAAGTCCAATATGAAGCATGAAAGTCATCTTAGGCATTTTAGGTCAAAACATCTTTGTGCAAACACAAACCCTAATTTGGGTCAACAGTGCAAGGAGAAGTCTTGAGCAGATGAAACCCTAACTGGATCTTGAGCTCCAAGGGCTTTGTGATGAGAAATCAATGAGAAAAGGGAGGGAAAATTTTGGGGTACAACAGTTGCCCCTGTTCAATCTTCTTGAATCCGAAGAGTTAGATTGGCAAGTTTGCCTTTCGTGACTCGAGGGTAAAAGGAGATTGGACACTAGAGTGCCCGGAAATTTGCACTCGTCAAAGCAATGGATGCGGGAATGGGATTAGAGATTCCATTTGGAGATGGGCTTAACGATGCCATCTGGAAGAGTGACAGAAACTTGTCGGGGATGGGCTTAAAGATGCCATCTGGAATGAGTGTCAGAAAGGTGTCCATGTTTTGGACTATCTCTGAACTGGGGGTTTGAATAAGCAATAGATTGACATCCGTATCTGGAGGCATCCGTAAACTGTTTTCAAAAGTTGAGAAGAGTCTGAACAAGCGATAGGTTAACATCCCTTACCTGGAGAACCCGTGAACTGTTTTCAGAAATCTTGAGACGAATCTGAACAAGCGATAGGTTAACCTCCGTTACTTGGAGAACCCGTGAACTGTTTTCAGAAGTCTTGAGAAGAATCTGAACAAGTGATAGGTCAACATCCGTTACTTGGAGAACCCGTGAACTGTTTTCAGAAATCTTGAAGTTGAATAAGCAATAGAGCAGCATCCGTTGTTGGGAAGCGTCCGTAAACTGTTTTCAAAAGTTGCATCTGAATAAGCGATAGATTAACATCCGTTGTTGGGAAGAATCCGTAAACCGTTTTCAGAAGTCTTGAGAAGAATCTGAACAAGTGATAGGTCAACATCCGTTACTTGGAGAACCCGTGAACTGTTTTCAGAAATCTTGAAGTTGAATAAGCAATAGAGCAGCATCCGTTGTTGGGAAGCGTCTGTAAACTATTTTCAAAAGTTGCATCTGAACAAGCGATAGATTAACATCCGTTGTTGGGAAGAATCTGTAAACCGTTTTCAGAAGTCTTGAGAAGAATCTGAACAAGTGATAGGTCAACATCCGTTACTTGGAGAACCCGTGAACCATTTTCAGAAATCTTGAAGTTGAATAAGCAATAGAGCAGCATCCGTTGTTGGGAAGCGTCCGTAAACTGTTTTCAAAAGTTGCATATGAACAAGCGATAGATTAACATCCGTTGTTGGGAAGAATCCGTAAACTGTTTTCAAAAGTGTCTCGGAAGATAATGATTTTTTTGTCTGTTGACTGATCTTACCTGAAAAGGTAAAGAGTTAGTTGTATGCAATGTCATGATGTATGATGCGATGTATATTATATGAATGTGCATGAATGCGCATGTAAGCTGGAGAGCTGTCTTGCGGAGGATAAATGAATCCTAGATGGCTGAAGATAAAAGCATCTTGACTGCTGCCGGGAAGAATAATTCCTTGGCTGTTGCTGGGGAATAAGGAGCTTGGGTTGTATACCAATCTTCTGGGGAATCCCTGTCTTAAGGAGATCTTCAGTGGAGAATTTTCGAATATACAATGAGGAACTGAGAACTGAAAGTCTGCAGATTTTCTTGGGGAATACCAGACCTTCAAATGTAGAGGGGCCTTAGAACCACTTGCGGGGACTTGGAATTTCCTTGGTGACTTGCAGGGTAAGAGAATTTCTGATGACGTTTACTGGGGATTTTAAAACCTGGTAGACTTAAGCTGGGGAGATAAGACTGAGAATCTCTAGCCTAGTGAGAAGTATCTCAGTGGGGAGAAGGTTCACTAGTCTGGCTCCGCTGGAGATCGATAGCCTGAAGTTTTAGCCCTGCTGGGGATACTGAAACTTAAACTCTGAGGGGAATTGAGTTCTGGAGGATTCTCTGGCTGGGGATAACAAAGATAATCTCCTCTGGGGATTGTATTGATAAGTTATGCTGGGGAACTTTGATGAACTCCGCTGGGGATAGGAAGAATTTTTCCGAGTGCGATTTTCCGTGGCAATTAGCTAAGGATAACCCAGTTATAAGCCCTTGTGTGGAATAACTTTGAATAAAGCTCGGGAGAGACGTCCGTACTCTGCAGGGGATAAGCTTCCAGAATCTACTGGGGATAAGCTTCAAGACCTGCTGGGGATATGGATTCCAAATCTCCTGGGGGTTTCCTTCGAAAGGGTATCAAGATATCCAACTGCATCTTCAACCTATCAGTAATCCTCTTTCTTGATTCATAAGGAAATGATTATGTTCAAATGCATATGCCTATTTAACAAAACATTGGACGTTTCTCAAAATAAAACAATTAGTGCAAGAGAAAGAAGAAAAAGGAACTGACGCAAATTTCTGGGAAGAGTATTTGTATTAACTTTCTCTGAGTATATTTGTACAAAGTAAGAGGATTTTGTCGTAAATATTGAAAGATTTATACAAAATAAAGATGGCTATGTGAAATAATTCCATGGGATTCCATTCTGCTATGGCCTTCACAACTCTGAATATCTGTCCATCCAATGCTTCGTTTGCCGATGACTGGATTGATCAGAAGCCTGGAACTGGTTGATGAAGAGATTGTCCTTGAAGTGATCCGACGAGACATAGTCATACGCTTTAATTCCCTAACTTTTGCCTGAATCTCCCTTTCGGGTTTTCGATCCACCGGGAAACCCTTTTTTGCCCAAGCCGCCCTTTCGGGTTTTCAGCTTGCCGGGTGTACAGCTTTCTTTTTGTTTTTATCCCTAATTTTTTCCTGAACCGCCCTTTCGGGTTTTCGGTTCACCGGGATGCCCATTTTTGCCCAAGCCGCCCTTTCGGGTTTTCGACTTGTCGGGTTATTTTATGCGTAGTGTTGTACCCCAAAATTTGCCCTCCCATATTCTTCAAGGATTGCAAAGAGCATGCTTCAAAATCTCCCCAAGGTTTGCACAGTTCAAGGGCATCCTAACAGTCAAAAACTAGGCTTTTGGTTCTGACAAAGAAAATGAAGTTTCCAAGGGTCCAAACAAGTCTCACATGCCTATAAACATGGTCAAGAATCCTCATACCAAGTTTCAAGACTTACAACACAAAATTGCACAGTCAAAAACCCTAATTGCCCTACAGCCAACTGCAGGGGCAAAATGGTCATTTGACAGTCAAAAGTTCAAATTTTTTATCAACATCTCATTTTGAAGCCACAAACATCATTTGATCAATGCTTGATCATGATTCTCAAAGTATGGCTCAAAAAGTCTCAAGATGCAAAAGTTTCTATATTTGGACAGTTGAAAAAGCCAACTGTAACTTGATCAAGGCATAACTTCCACATGGTTTATCAGAAAAATTCCATCCAAATCTCATTTTGAAGAGAAAGATATTTCCTACAACTCCTCTTCACACTTCAAGTCCAAGAGATGCTCTCACAAAAAGTTATCAATTTCAACATTATAGGTCATTTTCAAAAGTCAACAAAAAGGGACTTTAAGTAAAAGGCCATAACTTGAGATTGGTAAATCAAAATGACATGGGACCAAAGGCATTGGTTATAGGACTTCAAGACCTTTCCAAAATGTCCAAGAACATGATCAAAGATTAAAAATTGAGCAAGATATGCCTTGTGGAAGTTGGGAAATTTTTGGGTATTTTGAAAAGTCAACTTTGCTTCAAATGCCTTAAAATTGCTAATGGGCCACTTTTTCTTCCAAAATTCATCATCCAAAGCATATGCACGACCATTTGTCCCAAAGGGGATTTATTTCATCATTTTTATTATTTATTTGAATTTTTAATTACAATTAATTCATTTAATTAATTAAAATATGGAAAAAATACTAAACCAATGTGATCAAATCTTTTTATGCAGTATAATCACTCATGATTCACTCAAGATTCGTGCACAACTCAAATTGGGAAGATTGGCCATGATTGGAATCAAAAACATGTGAAAAAGATTTGAAAAATTATGCATGAAAATCAAATATTCATTCCATCAATGCAAGGATTTTTTTGGATCAAAACTCAACCCTAATCCATCCTCATATAAGTGTGATCAAAACCTAATGCCAAGGAACCTCAAAGCTGCGCCCCATCTGAAGAAACAACTTTGCACTTTTTCAAGAAAATTCCAAAACTGAAAACTCGATTCTAAGGCGTTTCAAGGCAAAACATTGATTCCATTGGCTTGCAAAGGTCTCAAGAGACGTTTCTGGATCAAAACCATTAGCTCTAACGCAAGGAATTGGTAGAACGACTTCGTCCCGTTCATGTTTTTTTTCATATTCATGTATCATGATTCACGCATTATTGTCAATTTTTAATGTTTGATTTATATTCAGTTAACCATTCTAAAGCTAACCATATGTTTTAATTGAGTTTTCATGCATCGTATGAAGAATCACCATTGAAGCACTCTAGGGTTTCAGACTTGCAAAATTAGGGATTCCCTCGTCCAGAAAAATTAGACCCTAAGACCAGGACTGTTGGATTCAGAAGCTTCATGTGAATCGTTTCCATACCTCGCGATTAATTTATGAATAACAGGGAGCTAATCGCTATTTTTGTATGCAGCACTTAGTGGGGGTTTAAAACCCCCGCTAACTAGTTTGTTTTTTCAGGCCAAAATGAAGAACAGGTGGGGAAGACAATGCGTGTAGGCTTCTGAGTGGTCCATTCAAACTTTAGCGCGTTTTTTGAGTTAATATTACTAGCGTGTTTTGTTATATACATTATTTATTATCCACTAATGTTACAAAGAAAGCAAATGGTTCAGATGGTTGGTGCGTTGTCACATGAGCACTGGGACCTGGGTTCGATTCCCAGGTCCCCTCCCTTTCCCATATTATTTTCTTTTCTATATTCCCATGCAGCATATATTCCAGGGGCTTATCATATGACCACCATCCACGCTTGCCACGCGCTCAATAATCTCAGTCCAATGGTCCAGATCTAAAGCCTATGGAATGGTTCAGTCAATGCCTACACATGTGATTACCAGAAGTCAACGAAGGCCTTAAACATTGGGCCAGAATTACTGAATTATACCTCCAAATGGGCCTACAAACCCCCCCATGTTTGCCTTCTTCTCTCTATTTCTTTTATATTTTTTTAGTCATTTTAATTCTTCTCTCTATTTTATTTAATTCCAGCAATATTTTTCTTTTAACATAAAAATAATAAAAAAAAATCAGAAAGGACAAAAATAATAAATATATTTTATTTAATGTTATTTTTGCAAATAAATATTATCAATTAATTTAGTTCTTTTATTCTAGGATTAATTTTAATGTTTTTCTTAATAAACTTAAAAATTGTAGAATTAGGGTTTTAATCACTTTTTTATCTTTTTCTTTTACCATTATAATAATTAATTATTTATTTTTGTAAATAAAATTGAATTAATTAATTAGGTTAATTTTAGGTGCAACTTTAACATATTTTCTTAATAAATAAAAAATAGCTAGAATTAGGTTTTAAATTCCATTTAATTCTCATAAAAATCCATAAATACAAAAAAACTAAAAATAATTTCCTTTCTCATTTAATTTAATTAATTTCATAATTACAATTTAATTTCCTTAAAAGGGTCCAACGCCCTCGCATTTCCGATTTTTATTCTCTTCGCGCATTTTATTCTTATTTCTTTTTGTAAATATTCATGTAATTCTCCCAAAGCCATGTAATAGATCAATTAGGGTTTTTTATATTTCTCGCACTTTATTTTTATTTTAAATCGGGTCCTGGATTAAATTTGGCGATGTGGACCCGCGCCTTTGTAATAGCGTAGAACTTTTAATTTCCGCATCTTTTTAACTGTTAATTAAATTGCATGCAAGAATGAATGTTAAAATAAAAGCAATACGTAGATCACCCATGACATGACAAGACAAAATATCTGAAAACGACACACAAATCACACACCACCCCTAGGGTACGCCTCACTGTTGCCTTGCCCCTCGAAAGGTGATCGTCGATTAGAGGACGTCTTAGTAAGTCCTCATGATCCGGGAACCTGGCATGAGGGTAGCTTCTAAGGTATCTTCCTATTGCTCCGGTGATCACCATGTCCCGAACCTTCGAATTGACCCGAATACCTCCAATGGTGGTGCTACCTACCTCTCAATGGTGGGATGGCACTACTTTAAAGGACATTTACACAGAAGAATTCCTTAGGGTAGGTAGACGACTCTAGATACTTGCTCTAATTTCAAAACAAATCAAAAATACTTTTCACACCGACACCTTTTCAAAAAGCTTTCGAAAGCAATTTTTCAAACACTCTTGAGGACCGATACAAGAGTCGAACTGAAATTTTCAAAGAAACTTTTTAAAACCCACAGTTGAAAAGCAAACAACCCACTTTTGAAAACACAATGAGCAAGTATCTAAGAGCCCATGGATAACCATGGATAGAAAGGGTGCTAACACCTTCCCTTTCTATAAATCTACCTCCCGAACCGAGAGCAATCTCTATAAGGAATTTTTCTGTGCTTTTGTCCTTTCCATTTGGAGAAAATAAAAGACGGTGGCGACTCTTGCTTCCGCGATATTTCGCGAACCAACGTTAAACAGTCAGTTCCAGATCCACCGATCACAGAACTGGCAACTCTGCTGGGGATTAAAACTTAAAGTGAGATGTACCTTAGGACTAAGATCACTTGTGTTTTCAATTGCTTTGAATTGTTTGCTTTAAATTGTGGGTACTGTCTTGGGAGTTCTATAGATCCTAACCCGGATCTGGGGGATACCTTCTTAGAAAGTAGCAACAAGGCTGTGAGGGAACTGTGCGGAGTATACCGACATGGTTGAAGCAGTTTGCTACATTGATGTGGCACTTTGGTGTGTACCGGTAACCCTTGAGTTCAGTCAAGGAGAGTACGGGGCCTCCGTGTGGTGTCGTGAAGCATCAACAGACCTTAGGAACCTTAATTGAACTATCTTGGCCTCTTTAGGGTAGTGAGATAACTGACTTTGGTGCAGTCCGAGGTTGGTTGATACTCGATACTACACTCAATTGAGGGTTGCTTTCCTGGAATATTTCGGTCGCCAGTTCAGTGGCTAAATCGAAACGATGAACAATGAAAGCAATCCCGTGATATTGGGACCCTTAGAACCCGGTTACTTCTAATAGGACAGGTTGAGCCCACCAACTTCAAGAGGGTAATACCCAGACCCCATGCTGGCCTTAAACTCTAAGGGCTTGTCTTGTGTGACTTGTGTGCCTTACATGTTTGTCTTTGTAAATATCTGTGGTGTGTTTAATCATAGCATCATAACATCATCCAGCATCATATGCATTGACTAACCATTTCAGGGGTTCGAATCTTCATCTTTGTTCTTGTTTTGTAGGACATGGAAATTGTTCGCAGAAAGACAATTCAAATTAACCTTGTAAGGATCCCTCCTCAGCTTAAGGAGCTTATATCCAGGATTCCCGAGAGCTCTTCATTCAGTGAAAGACATGGAAGACTCATCAGCTTGGTCAATACCAACATTGAGGAAGATATGATAAAGGTCTTGTTCCAGTTCTTTGACCCTCTGCATCACTGTTTCACCTTCTTGGATTATCAGCTGGTACCTACATTGGAGGAGTTCTCCCGGCTCCTGAAGATCCCTATCCTTGATCAACTACCCTACACCGGTACGGAAAAGGAACCCAAACTTGAAGAGATTGCTAAAGCCTTACACCTGCAATCATCTGACCTCAAGGGACATTGGGAAGTTAGAAGTGGTATCAAAGGGTTCTTAGCCAGGTTTCTGTTTGAAAAGGCCCATGAATGTTGGAACTCCCTTGACTTACAAGCTTTTGAAGAAGTTGTGGCCCTCCTTGTCTATGGTTTGGTGTTGTTCCCTAACCCAGATCAGCTTATAGATATCAGTGCTGTCCAGATCTTTATGTCCAGGAATCCTATACCTACGTTGCTGGGGGACATCCTTCACTCATGTTACACTCGAACCATGAGAAAAAGAGGTGTCCTTATATGTTGCACTCCTCTCTTGGGAAGGTGGTTTATTTCTCACCTTCCACAATCAGTTTTGAAGAACGAGCGGGGTTTGAGATGGTCACAACGGTTGATGACTCTTACGCATGCAGATATACATTGGTGCCCTCGGTCCAGAGAGGATGTCACTATCATTGGTCGTTGCGGGGAGTACCCTAATGTTCCTTTACTTGGAATCAGAGGAGGTATTACTTACAACCCGTGCCTGGCTTGGAGACAGTTTGGTTATGCTCGAAGGGATGGTCCTCATGACATGTTAATTCCTGACATAGTCTTTGACTTCGACAACGATGCACAAGGACTTCGCCAGAGATTTATTAGAGCTTGGAGGATGCCCAGTAGGATAGACAGCAAGACACTGGGGCACAGGAATTCCATCCCATTGGAACCTTATCTCAAGTGGGTACGCACCCGCTCCCAGAAGTTAGTGATGCCATATCCTCATATTCTCCCTGTGATCAAAGAGCCGGTCTTGGAAGGAGAAGTGTCCTACACCATTCAGCATCCTGACATGCCCACGTCCTGGGAAGAGATGCAGAAGAGCTGGATCCAGCTTAAGGAAGAACGGAATTCTCTTGAGACCAGTCTACATGCTAGTGAAAAGAAGGTCTTGGAGCTCACCCGCCTATTGCATGAGGAGAGGAATCTCAACACCTACATAGCTCCAAAGAGGATGTGTAGTGTCTTTTGGGATTGATTTGCTTTGTAATTTGTGCCCATGAGGCTTTGATGTACTGAACAATTATTTCCTTAATGATAACGTGTGTTCTTTTTGCCTACAACAAATTTGAACTTTCGAACCCTTGAATGCATTGCATAAACACATATCATTCATCATGTGCATAGCAGGTTTTCTTCTTTTCAGGTTGCTTACTGTTCTTCGCTGTTTATTTCAGCATCATGAATCCCGACTCATCATCAACCGAGATGTCCATCAAGGCTCTTCAGGCGCAGAACACGCAATTTCAGGAACTAATCATGGGTTTGGCTCAGGGCCAAGAAGAGCTGAAGGCTTTGCTCCTGAAGAAGGAGAAGAAGAAGAAGAAGAGAATTGTTCTATTCAACACGGGTCAGAGATTTGGCAACACACTGCAGAGGAGGAAGCTGGTTCTTCTGTAGGCAAAGACAGTCCCCAGGGGGGAAGGGCTCCAAGTCCGGTAGTCTCCGACAACGAGACTGATTTTGATGAGGAACAGTATCCTCCGGCTGAAGACCGGTACAAGTAGTTGGAGGACAGACTGAATGCTATGGAGATCCAACAAGTGCCTGGGCTGGATTTCGGAGACTTGGGTTTGTCTACTGGTGTGATCATTCCTCATAAGTTCAAAGCACCATCTTTCACCAAATATGACGGGGCGTCTTGTCCCAAGCTACACCTCAGATCGTATGTGCAGAAGATTCAACCGTACTCAGTGGACAAGAATTTGTGGATCCACTTCTTCCAGGAGAGTCTTTCAGGGACTCATCTCGAATGGTTCTATCAGCTGGATGGGACCAAGGTTCGTAACTGGGAGGAGTTGGCTACTGCTTTTTACAAGCAGTATCAATATAATGCCGACCTTGCCCCTACACGTACCCAACTCCAGGGTATGTCGCTAGGGTCAAGCGAAGGTTTTAAAGAGTACGCACAGAAGTGGAGGGATCTGGCTGGCAGGGTGCAGCCTCCATTGACTGACCGGGAGTTGGTAGACATGTTCTTGGGGACCCTATCTGGGCCATTTTTCAACCATCTTATCGGGAATTCGTCTGCAGGGTTCACTGATCTTATTCTGACTAGAGAGAGAATTGAGGCTGGGATGAAGTCTGGTAAAATTCAGAAGGGTGCATCTACAAGTTCTGAGAAGAAGCCCTTTAAGAAGGAGGCCAGTGTTGTATATGGGTCTAGAAGACAAGAGAAACCTGAGCGCCGCCAATCTGTCAATGCGGTGATGATTGCTAAGCCTGCTGCCGCTCCTCGGCAAACCAATCCTCAAAGGGCTGAAAGACCCAGGAGAGAGTTTACCCGCCTGAGTATGACTCTATCACAAATCTTACCGCAGTTACTATCCACCAACTTAGTGACTGTCAGGGAGGCCCCGAAAGTTGTGAACACTGCCTCCCCCAAATACAATCCAAATGCCCGTTGTGCTTATCACTCCGATAGCCCGGGGCATTCCACTGATGACTGTTGGGCCTTAAGGAATAAGGTACAAGACCTTATTGACGCAAAAGAGATACAGTTTGAAGCGCCTGAGAGGCCAAATGTGGTGACTGCTCCTATGCCCCAGCATGGAGTAAATGCCGTTGATGAAGAGATATATGCCGTTTCTGTGAATGATGTAGCTACTCCCTTAATGACTGTCAAGAGGAATCTACTGCTGGCCGGTTTATTTCCGGGTTGTAGTGAGGGTTGCCTTTTCTGTGTTGTTTCCCTTTCTGGTTGTCCTTTGCTGAAGTTGGGCATCCAAAGCCTAATGGACAGCAAAGAGATTCTGTTCAAGAAGACTGCTGTTCATTTTGTTCCGGTAGAAGAAGTTTCCGTTGTTACAATCTTTAATAATCCGATTAAGGCTCTCCCAAGGAAGCTGATTCAAATCATGACCGTCGCACCCGTTGTTATTACTGTTCCGGGGCCTCTCCCCTACGAGTCTAATAAGGTTGTCCCCTGGCACTATGGGGCAGACGTGTATGTCCATGGAATCAAGCAAGAGTTCAACACTGGCGCCAGCATCAGCAATATCACTGGTCCAGTAAAGGTTACCCGCAGTGGCAGGCTCTTCTCGCCTGACATTGCACCACCAGCTGTTCGAAGACCCCTCACTATAACACCTGCAAGTATACCTGTTCCCATTTCTGATCAAGTTGTTTCCCCTGCTGCCGAGTCATCTAATGCTCGGGGCAAAGGGATTGAAGATGAGCCTGCCCGGATGGAGGCGCCAAAATCTGTGAATGCTGAGGCCTCCCAACAAGAGATGCAGGAAATTCTAAAAATAATCAAGAAGAGCGACTTTAATGTTGTGGAGCAGCTGGGGCATACACCCTCTAAAATCTCCATGCTCTCCTTGCTACTGTGCTCAAAGGCCCATGCTAAGGCCTTGATTTCATTTCTCAAGACAGCCCATGTGCCACAGGAGACATCGGCAGTCCAGTTTACTGATTGCGTAGCAAATCTGACAGCGGATAATGGTTTGGGTTTCTCGGATGTTGACCTTACTGCTAAGGGAAGAGACCACAATGATGCCCTGCATGTCTCTATTGAATGCAGGGGCACTACTCTGGCGCATGTGTTGGTGGACACTGGTTCTTCCCTAAATGTGCTACCCAAGAAAGCCTTAGACCGTTTGGATTGTGAAGGCCTAGAGCTAAAACCTAGCAATATTATCGTCAGAGCCTTTGACGGTTCCAAGAGGATGGTTCATGGAGAGGTTGACATTCCTATTCGTGTGGGCTCTCAAGTATTCGACTCTACTTTCTATGTGATGGATATCCGTCCATCGTATTCTTGTCTACTGGGTCGACCTTGGATCCACAAAGCTGGGGCAGTGACCTCTACCCTGCACCAGAAGCTCAAGTACCCCGTCAGAGGGAAGATCGTCACTGTGCAGGGAGAGGAGGAGTATATGGTGAGCCATTTGAATTCCTTCAGGTATATTGAGATGGACGGGGAGTTTATTGAAACCCCCTTTCAGCATTTCGAAGAGGTACCTCCAACTTTAGCAGCAGCAGAAACAGTGGTCGAAGAGGATGTTCCTTTGAAGATGGCTTCCTTGAAGGATGTCCGGGATGTGATCCAGAAAGGTGAATGTGCTAACTGGGGCAGGCTCCCTGATTTTACACAGAAGACTGACAAGTTCGGACTGGGTTTTACTGCAGAGGGTCAGAAGGCTATGCGGAAGGCAAAGATCAGAAGACCTCCTGTGCTCATTACCAATCCAGGGGTGAATGCTGTGGGAGATGAAGATGAAGTGGGAGAGTCAGAGTTCAATAGCTGGATCTACCCGACAACTGATGGCGGATTGACCAATTGGATTTCCAAAGATCATACTCCTGTTACTTTTGTTACGCAGTAATAAACTTTTTTGTTTTGTTATTTGTAATAAACAATTAAAACTCTATGGCCCGGTGTCTTACCCGAGGCACCATGGCTTCATTTGTGAGGGCATATAAATTGTCATTTCATATATCATGAATAAAAATCTTGGACGTTTCTCTCATTTCAAATCTTATGCTCCTTTTCTTTCTTTCCTTTCTTTATATCGCAAAACAGTTGTATTTACACACACTCACTCATACAGGTTTCAATCCACTCTGGATCTCACTGGTAACGACTCTGCTACTGCCAGTTATAACTTTGAAAATCCGATCAACTTAGCCGAAGACGAAGGTGAAGATGATTGCGAAGTGCCTGGCGGGCTTGCAAGACTGTTACTCTAGGAAGAGAAGGCAATTCAACCACATGAAGAGCCAGTGGAAACAATAAACCTGGGTACTGAGGCAGACAGGAAGGAGGTAAAGATTGGTGCCAACCTAGAGCTCAGCGTGAAGCAACGGTTGACTCAGATGCTACATGATTATATGGAGATCGTTGCCTGGTCCTATGAAGACATGCCCGGGTTGGATACCGATATTGTGGTCCATCACTTGCCTACTAAGGAAGACTGCCCTCTGGTTAAGCAAAAGGTCCGCCGTATGCGTCCAGAGATGTCTGAGAAGATCAAAGCCGAGGTTATGAAGCAGTTTGATGCCGGGTTCCTTGCAGTGACTTCTTACCCGCAGTGGGTTGCTAATGTGGTGCCGGTACCAAAGAAGGACGGAAAGGTCAGAATGTGTGTCGACTACAGGGATCTGAACAGGGCCAGTCCCAAGGATGACTTCCCTCTACCTCACATTGATGTCCTCGTTGACAATACTGCTCAGCATAAGGTGTTTTCTTTCATGGATGGCTTTTCAGGTTACAATCAGATCAAGATGGCTCCTGAAGACATGGAAAAGACTACCTTTGTTACTCAGTGGGGGACCTTCTGCTACAAGGTCATGCCTTTTGGACTGAAAAATGTTGGGGCAACCTACCAACGTGCCATGGTTTCTTTATTTCATGACATGATCCATCATGAGATAGAAGTGTATGTTGACGACATGATTGCAAGATCCCAGACTGAGGAAGAACACCTAGATCATCTGCAGAAGTTGTTTGACCGGTTGAAATTGTACAAGCTGAGGTTGAACCCGAACAAGTGCACCTTCGGGGTTAGATCTGGGAAGTTGCTAGGCTTCGTGGTAAGTGATAAGGGTATTCAAGTGGACCCTGCCAAAGTTAAAGCTATTCAAGAGATGCCTGTTCCCAAGACAGAGAAAGAGGTCAGAGGCTTTCTAGGACGCCTGAATTACATTGCTCGGTTCATCTCACACCTAACTGCTACTTGTGAACCAATCTTCAAGCTACTGAAGAAAGATCAGGTAGTACGTTGGAATGATGAATGTCAGGCTGCTTTTGACAGAATCAAAGAGTATCTCCAAGAACCACCCATTCTTATGCCACCGGTTGAAGGGAGACCTCTGATACTATACCTGACAGTACTTGACAACTCAATGGGGTGTGTGTTGGGGCAGCATGACGAGTCTGGCCAAAAAGAGCATGCCATTTATTACCTTAGCAAAAAGTTTACCGACTGTGAGACCCGATACTCACTGCTTGAGAAAACTTGTTGCGCTTTGGTATGGGCTGCTCGCCGGCTGAGACAGTATATGCTGACTCACACTACCTTGTTGATCTCAAAGATGGATCCTATAAAATACATATTTGAAAAGCCTGCTCTGTCTGGGAGAATAGCAAGATGGCAAATGATCTTGACGGAATACGACATCCAGTACACGACCCAGAAAGCCATCAAAGGAAGTGTATTGGCAGACCACTTGGCACATTAGGCCGTAGACGACTATCAGTCAATGAACTTCGAGTTTCCGGACGAGAGCATCATGATAGTGACTGATTGTGAAGTACCTGGACCGGATGAAGGACCTGAGGAAGGATCCCGATGGTCTATGCACTTTGACGGAGCCTCCAACGCTTTGGGTAACAGTATCGGCGCTGTAATCATATCCCCTCAAGGCATTTATACTCCACTCACTGCCCGGCTATGTTTCAACTGTACCAACAACATGGCGGAGTATGAGGCGTGCATCATGGGTCTTCAAGCTGCAATCGACCTAAGGATCAAGTTTCTGAGTGTCTTCGGAGATTCCGCTCTCGTGATCAATCAGATCAAAGGAGAGTGGGATACGAAACATCCGAATCTTATTCCTTACAGAGAATGTGTGTTGACATTGATTCCCCACTTCACAGAGATAACCTTTGAACACTTCCCGAGAGAGGAGAATCAGCTGGCGGACGCGTTAGCCACAATGTCTTCTATGTTCAAGGTCAAATGGGATAATGAGGCTCCTCGGATCATCATCTGGAAACTGGACGAACCGGCATACTGTTGTGATCTCGAGACTGAGTTGGTGACTGAGAAGCCTTGGTACCATGAAGTGAAGAGATATTTGGAAGCTCAGGAATACCCTGAAGGTGCATCTGTCAACGATAAGAAGTTTCTGAGAAGGTTCGCAGCGAAGTTCCTCCTCAGCAACGGCATTCTGTACAAGCGAAACCATGATTCGACCTTACTGCGTTGTGTGGATAAGACAGAAGCAGAAAGGATCATGGAAGAGTTACATGAGGGGACCTTCGGAACACATTCTAGTGGACACACTATGGCGAAGAAAATCCTTCGGGCAGGGTATTTCTGGTCCACCATGGAAGCCGACTGTTACCAACACTCTCGGACATGTCATAAATGCCAGATTTATGCAGATAAGGTGCATGTTCCTCCAGTTCCTCTGAATGTTCTGACTGCACCTTGGCCATTTGCAATGTGGGGCATAGATATGATCGGTGATATTAAACCTACGGCATCCAACGGGCATCGCTTCATCCTGGTAGCGATCGATTACTTCACGAAGTGGGTTGAAGCAGCTTCCTACGCTACAGTAACCAAGAACGTTGTGGCACGGTTCATTCGGCATAACCTGATCTGTCGATACGGCGTCCCTGAAAGGATCATTACAGACAACGGTACCAATCTCAATAACAAGATGATCACTGAGCTCTGCGAGCAGTTTAAGATACAGCACCACAACTCTTCTCCTTACAGACCGAAGATGAATGGGGCTGTAGAAGCAGCAAATAAAAATATCAAGAAAATCGTGCAGAAGATGACAGTGACTTATAAAGATTGGCACGAGATGTTATCGTTCGCTCTACATGGGTACCGTACCTCAGCCAGGACGTCAACCGGGGCGACTCCTTTCTCCTTGGTCTACGGTATGGAGGCAGTCTTACCGATCGAAGTGCAAATACCCTCTCTCTGGATAATGAAGGATGCAGATCTGAACGAAGATGATTGGATCCAGACGCGACTTGATCAGTTAAACCTTATTGACGAAAAGAGACTTGCTGCTATCTGTCATGGTCAGACGTACCAAAAACGGATGATCAGGGCTTTTAACAAAAAGGTCAGACCACAAGAATATCAAGTTGGAGATCTGGTAATCAAGCGAATCATCCTTCCTCAGAGTGATCCGAGGGGCAAATGGACCCCTACGTACGAAGGGCCATTTGTGGTTAAACATGTGTTCTCAGGAGGAGCCATGATTCTAACCAACATGGATGGTGACGACCTTCCTCACCCCGCCAATGCAGACAAAGTAAAAAGATACTACGCATGAAAAAGACCCGCTAGGCTGACATGCCTAGGCAAAAATTAGGGCTTCCCGGCGAACCAAAAGGGTTCGGGCAAAATGAAGGGATGAAATGAAAAAAATCTGTACACCCGGCAAGTCGAAAACCTGAAAAGGCGGCTTCGGCAAAAATGGGTATCCCGGTGGACTGAAAACCCGAAAGGGCGGTCCAGGCAAAAGTTAGGGATAAAGCGTAATACTATGTCTCATTGGATCACTTTGCATCCAGAATCCGGTATCTACATCAAGTTCAGACGACATCGATCAGTCAGCTTCATCTTCAACTAAGGTCATCAAGTGATGAGACGCTCGGAGATATAAAGGCAATAGCAGAGTTGAAACCCAGTGGATCATTCATTTCACACAGCTCTTTTATTTTCTCTTGTACAAAATTTGTATAAACTCTTTTGTTCGGCGGCGTTCTCTTACTAGGACGTCAGCCTCTTGTATATAAACGTCTATTTACAGGCAAATTCAAAATCAATACAAAAATCACTTTTCAGTTAAAATTACCAATTGTTTTTCCTTTTCTCTTTTGTTTTGCGAAGAACGTCCAAGGTTCAATTTGTGATATATGCATTGACAATAATTTGCTAACTCATGAATATTTGCATACGAAACAAAGGGTTAATTACAGGTAACATTAGAAACAGGGGCAATAAAGAGTTGTCTAAGCAATCCAATTGTTCTGTCCTCCAAGGAATCAAGGTAGGTTAAGCTGAAGAACATAACCAGATATCTTAATTCCCCAGAGAGTGCGTCAGCAAGTCAGTACGCTCTCGCCCAGCAAAGCTATTATCAAACCTTAAGGAAGTTGGGTATCCCCCGCAGATCTCAACATTCCCTAGCACAATATACGGATATTCTTAACGAGCATCCCCGGCAGTCTTGGTCTAAAGATTGTTCCCCGGCGGAATATCAAATATTCAGTGGAACTACTTCCAATACAGCTCAAAACTTCCCCAGGAGAGTCCAATCTAGTTCCCAAGGAAAGTTGGAATCCATCTCCCCAATCAGTAAGCTTATCCCCAGTAGATTCTGGAAGCTTATCCCTCGCAGAGCACGAACGCGTCTCCCGGCTTTATTCAAAGAGTTATTTCCCTACCAGGATATAACTGGGTTATCCTCAGCCAAAAGCCACGGAAAGATCGTTCTCGGCGAAGTCTTCTTATCCCCAGCGAGATCTATTAGCACTTCCAACACAACAATGGTATCCCCAGCGAAGTTACTGTCAACATTTCAGCAAAGTATCTCTCCTCCCACAGAGTACTGTTCCCCAGCAAGGTAGCTAGAGTAATTTCTCCCCGCAGAGTATTCTATTCGCCAAGTTTATTCCCCAGTGGAGTTATCTTCTCCTACCGGTATTCTTGCAACTATCATCCCCAGCGGAAGCAAAGATCTATCAGCCCAGGAGTAACTTCCCGGCACCCGTCAAGGATTTATTTTCCTAAGACGAAAAGATACATTCATAAACATCGCACTTCCATACATTATAGCATGCATATACGTATCATGTCTTACAAATCTCATTTATGTTGAGAACATCATCGCTTGGTTCATATCATGCCTTGCATATGACTGACCTTTACCTTTCAGGAAGAATTCAGTTAAGTTCTCAGCTATATTCAAGACCTTGACCGGTTCAGTTAAATCGACCCTAAGATTTTTCTGTTTCTTATCCAATCAAAGGCCTTCTCTGGTTCAGTCAGATCGACCCTAAGATCTCCCTGATTCTTATCCAGTTGAATATATTCAAGACCTTGACCGGTTCAGTTAAATCGACCCTAAGATTTTCCTGTTTCTTATCCAGTCAAAGGCCTTCTCTGGTTCAGTCAGATCGACCCTAAGATCTCCCTGTTTCTTATCCAGTTGAAGACATTTCAAGACCTTGTCCGGTTCAGTTAAATCGACCCTAAGATTTTCCTGTTTCTTATCCAGTCAAAGGCCTTCTCTGGTTCAGTCAGATCGACCCTAAGATCTCCCTGTTTCTTATCCAGTTGAAGATTCTAAGACCTTGACCGGTTCAGTTAAATCGACCCTAAGATTTTTCTGTTTCTTATCCAGTCAAAGGCCTTCTCTAGTCCAGTTAAATCGACCCCTAAAAGATTTTCCTGATAAAGACTCAGTTGAAGACACCCAAGATTCTCTCAGCGTTCTTGTTGAGGTAGTAATCGTCCAAGGTTCTCTCAGCGTTCCTGTTGAGGTAGTAACCATCCCTGGTTCATTCATCACCTTTTGAAGATCCAGATCCAGCTCCTGTAACCAGTCAGGACACATCTATACAAAGAATCTGAAGACCAGCTCATGTAACGGGTCAGGTAATCCTTTTCTTTTTCAGATACGCAAGTTCGCGCTAAGGAATCTCTTACGCGATCGACACCCAGATGACATCTATAAGCCCATCCACCCATCCATCACATCTCAGCATGGCATCTATAAGCCCATAATCCTATCCATCAATCTCCAAATGGCATCTATAAGCCCATTCCCACCATCACACTACTATGTGAGCGCAAATTTCTGGGCACTCTAGTGTTCAATCATCTTCCACCTTCGGATTACGAAAGGCACATCAGCCAATCTGCATCCTCGGGTCTAAGAAGATTGAACAGGGGCAACTGTTGTACCCCAAAATTTGCCCTCCCATATTCTTCAAGGATTGCAAAGAGCGTGCTTCAAAATCTCCCCAAGGTTTGCACAGTTCAAGGGCATCCTAACAGTCAAAAACTAGGGTTTTGGTTCTGACAAAGAAAATGAAGTTTCCAAGGGTCCAAACAAGTCTCACATGCCTATAAACATGGTCAAGCATCCTCATACCAAGTTTCAAGACTTACAACACAAAATTGCACAGTCAAAAACCCTAATTGCCCTACAGCCAACTGCAGGGGCAAAATGGTCATTTGACAGTCAAAAGTTCAAATTTTTGATCAACATCTCATTTTGAAGCCACAAACATCATTTGATCAATGCTTGATCATGATTCTCAAAGTATGGCTCAAAAAGTCTCAAGATGCAAAAGTTTCTATATTTGGATAGTTGAAAAAGTCAACTGTAACTTGATCAAGGCATAACTTCCACATGGTTTATCAGAAAAATTCCATCCAAAGCTCATTTTTAAGAGAAAGACATTTCCTAAAACTCCTCTTCACACTTCAAGTCCTAGAGATGCTCTCACAAAAAGTTATCAATTTCAACATTATAGGTCATTTTCAAAAGTCAACAAAAAGGGACTTTAAGTCAAAGGCCATAACTTGAGATTGGTAAATCAAAATGACATGGAACCAAAGGCATGGGTTAGAGGACTTCAAGACCTTTCCAAAATGTCCAAGAACATGATCAAAGCTTAAAAATTGAGCAAGATATGCCTTGTGGAAGTTGGGAAATTTTTGGGTATTTTGAAAAGTCAACTTTGCTTCAAATGCCTTAAAATTGCTAATGGGCCACTTTTTCTTCCAAAATTCATCATCCAAAGCATATGCACGACCATTTGGCCCAAAGGGGATTTATTTCATCATTTTTATTATTTATTTGAATTTTTAATTACAATTAATTCATTTAATTAATTAAAATATGGAAAAAATACTAAACCAATGTGATCAAATCTTTTTATG
Source organism: Vicia faba (assembly GCA_948472305.1). Classification (NCBI taxonomy): domain Eukaryota; kingdom Viridiplantae; phylum Streptophyta; class Magnoliopsida; order Fabales; family Fabaceae; genus Vicia; species Vicia faba. The sequence goes on from OX451736.1 coordinate 265,795,619, forward strand.
CAGTATAATCACTCATGATTCACTCAAGATTCGTGCACAACTCAAATTGGGAAGATTGGCCATGATTGGAATCAAAAACATGTGAAAAAGATTTGAAAAATTATGCATGAAAATCAAATATTCATTCCATCAATGCAAGGATTTTTTTGGATCAAAACTCAACCCTAATCCATCCTCATATAAGTGTGATCAAAACCTAATGCCAAGGAACCTCTAAGCTGCGCCCCATCTGAAGAAACAACTTTGCACTTTTTCAAGAAAATTCCAAAACTGGTAACTCGATTCTAAGGTGTTTCAAGGCAAAACATTGATTCCATTGGCTTGCAAAGGTCTCAAGAGACGTTTCTGGATCAAAACCATTAGCTCTAACGCAAGGAATTGGTAGAACGACTTCGTCCCGTTCATGTTTTTTTTCATATTCATGTATAATGATTCACGCATTATTGTCAATTTTTAATGTTTGATTTATATTCAGTTAACCATTCTAAAGCTAACCATATGTTTTAATTGAGTTTTTATGCATCGTATGAAGAATCACCATTGAAGCACTCTAGGGTTTCAGACTTGCAAAATTAGGGATTCCCTCGTCCAGAAAAATTAGACCCTAAGACCAGGACTGTTGGATTCAGAAGCTTCATGTGAATCGTTTCCATACCTCGCGATTAATTTATGAATAACAGGGAGCTAATCGCTATTTTTGTATGCATCACTTAGTGGGGGTTTAAAACCCCCGCTAACTAGTTTGTTTTTTCAGGCCAAAACGAAGAACGGGTGGGGAAGACAATGCGTGTAGGCTTCTGAGTGGTCCATTCAAACTTTAGCGCGTTTTTTGAGTTAATATTGCTAGCGTGTTTTGTTATATACATTATTTATTATCCACTAATGTTACAAAGAAAGCAAATGGTTCAGATGGTTGGTGCGTTGTCACATGAGCACTGGGACCTGGGTTCGATTCCCAGGTCCCCTCCCTTTCCCATATTATTTTCTTTTCTATATTCCCATGCAGCATATATTCCAGTGGCTTATCATATGACCACCATCCACGCTTGCCACGCGCTCAATAATCTCAGTCCAATGGTCCAGATCTAAAGCCTATGGAATGGTTCAGTCAATGCCTACACATGTGATTACCAGAAGTCAACGAAGGCCTTAAACATTGGGCCAGAATTACTGAATTATACCTCCAAATGGGCCTACAAACCCCCTCATGTTTGCCTTCTTCTCTCTATTTCTTTTATATTTTTTTAGTCATTTTAATTCTTCTCTCTATTTTATTTAATTCCAGCAATATTTTTCTTTTAACATAAAAATAATAAAAAAAATCAGAAAGGACAAAAATAATAAATATATTTTATTTAATGTTATTTTTGCAAATAAATATTATCAATTAATTTAGTTCTTTTATTCTAGGATTAATTTTAATGTTTTTCTTAATAAACTTAAAAATTGTAGAATTAGGGTTTTAATCACTTTTTTATCTTTTTCTTTTACCATTATAATAATTAATTATTTATTTTTGTAAATAAAATTGAATTAATTAATTAGGTTAATTTTAGGTGCAACTTTAACATATTTTCTTAATAAATAAAAAATAGCTAGAATTAGGTTTTAAATTCCATTTAATTCTCATAAAAATCCATAAATACAAAAAAACTAAAAATAATTTCCTTTCTCATTTAATTTAATTAATTTCATAATTACAATTTAATTTCCTTAAAAGGGTCCAACGCCCTCGCATTTCCGATTTTTATTCTCTTCGCGCATTTTATTCTTATTTCTTTTTGTAAATATTCATGTAATTCTCCCAAAGCCATGTAATAGATCAATTAGGGTTTTTTATATTTGTCGCACTTTATTTTTATTTTAAATCGGGTCCTGGATTAAATTTGGCGATGTGGACCCGCGCCTTTGTAATAGCGTAGAACTTTTAATTTCCGCATCTTTTTAACTGTTAATTAAATTGCATGCAAGAATGAATGTTAAAATAAAAGCAATGCGTAGATCACCCATGACATGACAAGACAAAATATCTGAAAACGACACACAAATCACACACCACCCCTAGGGTACGCCTCACTGTTGCCTTGCCCCTCGAAAGGTGATCGTCGAGTAGAGGACGTCTTAGTAAGTCCTCATGATCCGGGAACCTGGCATGAGGGTAGCTTCTAAGGTATCTTCCTATTGCTCCGGTGATCACCATGTCCCGAACCTTCGAATTGACCCGAATACCTCCAATGGTGGTGCTACCTACCTCTCAATGGTGGGATGGCACTACTTTAAAGGACATTTACACAGACGAATTCCTTAGGGTAGGTAGACGACTCTAGATACTTGCTCTAATTTCAAAACAAATCAAAAATACTTTTCACACCGACACCTTTTCAAAAAGCTTTCGAAAGCAATTTTTCAAACACTCTTTAGGACCGATACAAGAGTCGAACTGAAATTTTCGAAGAAACTTTTTAAAACCCACAATTGAAAAGCAAACAACCCACTTTTGAAAACACAATGAGCAAGTATCTAAGAGCCCGTGGATAACCATGGATAGAAAGGGTGCTAACACCTTCCCTTTCTATAAATCTACCTCCCGAACCGAGAGCAATCTCTATAAGGAATTTTTCTGTGCTTTTGTCCTTTCCATTTGGAGAAAATAAAAGACGGCGGCGACTCTTGCTTCCGCGATATTTCGCGAACCAGCGTTAAACAGTCAGTTCCAGATCCACCGATCACACGTAGTATCTTTTGACTATGTCTGCATTCGCAGGGTGCGGCAAATCGTCGCCGTCCATGGTGGTCAGAATCATTGCCCCACCAGAAAATATGCTCTTGATCACAAATGGTCCTTCATATGTAGGAGTCCATTTGCCCCTGGGATCACTTTGTGGCAAGATAATCCGCTTGATTACGAGATCTCTGACTTGATATACTTGACGTCTGACTTTCTTATTGAAGGCCTTGATCATCCATTTTTGATACGTCTGACCATGGCATATAGCAGCGAGTCGCTTCTCGTCGATCAGATTGAGTTGATCAAGTCGGGTCTGCATCCAATCATCTTCATTCAAACCTGTGTCCTTCATAATCCTTAGAGAAGGAATCTAAACCTCCATAGGCAGGACAGCTTCCATGCCATATACCAAAGAAAATGGGGTTGCCCCGGTTGAAGTACGTGCCGTCGTACGGTATCCATGTAGGGCAAACGGTAACATCTCATGCCAGTCTTTGTAAGTGACTGTCATTTTCTGAATGATCTTCTTAATGTTTTTGTTCGCAGCTTCAACAGCACCGTTCATCTTCGGCCGATAGGGAGATGAATTGTGATGATAAATCTTGAATTGTTCGCACAATGCGGTGATCATTGTGTTATTCAGATTTGTACCGTTGTCTGTGATGATCCTGTCTGGAACACCATACCGGCATATGAGATTTTGCTTGATGAAGCGGGCAACCACATTTTTAGTAACAGAGGCGAAGGAAGCCGCTTCGACCCACTTGGTGAAATAGTCAATGGCAACTAGGATGAAGCGATGTTCGTTGGAAGCCGTGGGCTTGATCTCTCCAATCATGTCAATGCCCCACATTGCAAATGGCCAAGGAGCAGTCAGAATGTTGAGAGGAACCGGAGGGATGTGAACCTTGTCAGCATAGACTTGACATTTGTGGCAAGTACGGGAATGTTGATGGCAGTCAGCTTCCATGGTAGACCAGTAATAGCCTGCCCTTAGGATCTTCTTAGCCATTGTATGCCCGCTCAAGTGAGTGCCAAATGTGCCGCTGTGTACCTCAGTCATGATCAACTCTGCTTCAGCTTTGTCTACGCATCAGAGTAATACACAATCATGGCTTCGTTTGTAAAGGATGTCGTTGCTCAGGAAGAATTTAGCCGCGAATTTCCTTAAGAACTTCTTGTCATTTACGGAAGCTCCTTCGGGATAATCTCTAGTCTGGAGATACCTTTTGATTTCATGGAACCAGGGTTGTTCCACTACTTCCTCGGTATTAATCTCGTGACAGTGCGCAGGTTCCTCCATTCGCTCGATGGTGATTTGGGGAGCCTCGTTATCCCAGTTGAATTTAAACAAGGAGGACATTGTAGCTAGAGCATCCTCTAGCTGATTCTCTTCTCGCGGGAAATGCTTGAAGGTAATTTGCTCGAAATGAGGCAACAATGTCAAGACATGTTCTTTGTATGGGATAAGATTAGGATGTTTGGTATCCCACTCTCCTTTGATTTGACTGATAACCAAAGCTGAATCCCCAAATACGATCAAAGATTTGATCCCCAAGTCTATAGCAGCCTTCAGACTAAAGATGCAAGCTTCATACTCAGCCATGTTGTTTGTGCAGCTGAAGCAAAGTCGGGTCGTGAAAGGTGTGTGACAACCTTCCGGAGAAATGAGTACCGCGCCGATACCATTTCCAAGTGCATTTGAAGCACCATCAAAGTACAGGGTCCATCGGGATCCCTTTTCGGGTTCGTCATACGGTCCGTTACTTTCAATATTGTCCAAATTCATGATGTCCTCGTCTGGGAAGTCAAATCTCATGGGTTGATAATCTTCGATAGCTTGATGAGCCAGATGGTCGGCTAGTACACTCCCTTTTATAGCTTTTTGGGTGGTGTACTGGATGTCATACTCAGTTAGGATCATTTTCCATCTGGCTATTCTTCCAGATAAAGCGGGCTTTTCGAAGATATACTTGATAGGATCCATTTTGGAAATCAACAAGGTAGTATGAGTCAACATATACTGCCTTAGTCGGCGAGCAGCCCATACCAAAGCGTAGCAAGTTTTCTCGAGCAGTGAGTAGCGATTCTCACAGTCGGTAAACTTTTTGCTAAGGTAATAAATAGAATGCCATTTTCGACCAGACTCGTCATGCTGGCCCAAAACACACCCCATTGAGTTATCTAAGACGGTTAGATACATGATCAATGGTCTTCCTTCGACGGGTGGCATCAGAATAGGAGGTTCTAGCAAATACTCCTTGATCTTATCAAAAGCAGCTTGGCAATCGTCGTTCCATTCGACTACCTGATCTTTCTTTAAGAGTTTGAAAATTGGCTCACAGGTAGAAGTCAGATGAGAGATGAATCTGGCAATATAGTTCAAGCGCCCCAAGAACCCTCTAACCTCCTTTTCAGTACGGGGAGCATGCATCTCTTGTATTGCTTTCACTTTTGCTGGATCGACTTCAATGCCTTTGTTGCTTACAATGAATCCTAGAAGTTTACCAGACCTAACTCCAAAAGTGCACTTACTTGGATTCAGCCTAAGTTTGTATTCTTTCAACCTGGAAAACAGCTTTTCTAGATGTTCAAGGTGCTCCTCCTCTGTTTGTGACTGAGCTATCATATCGTCTACGTAAACTTCAATCTCATGATGTATCATATCATGAAACAAAGCTACCATGGCGCGTTGATAAGTTGCCCCAGCGTTCTTCAGTCCGAACGGCATCACCTTTGTCTGTTTTATGTGGAATATCAGGCAACCGCCCCCATGCTGAATTCTTCCCCTCCTTTATTGCGGCCCTTGCGTCCTCCAGAGATGCCATCCTGGCCATCTGCCTCGGTGCCTCAGCTGCCAACTTTGCTACTGTTATTTCAGGAAGGACTTCTTCGAAATGCTGGAAAGGTGTCTCAATGAACTCACCTTCTACCTCCACGTACCGGAAGGAGTTCAAGTGGTTGATCATGTACTCCTCTTCACCATGGATGGTAATGATCTTCCCCTTGACAGGATACTTCAACATCTGATGTAAGGAGGAGGTGACTGCCCCGACACGGTGTATCCAAGGCCTACCCAACAAGCAAGAGTATGACGGACGGATATCCATCACATAGAAAGTAGATTTAAACACCTCGGTGCCCACCTTGATGGGAATATCAACCTCCCCATGGACCATTCTCTTCGAACCATCGAAAGCTCTGACAACAATATCACTCGGTTTCAACTCCAACCCTTCACAATCTAGTCGGTCCAAGGCCTTCTTAGGCAGTACATTCAGCGACGAACCAGTGTCGACCAAGACATGTGCGAGAGTAGTTCCTCGGCACTCGACTGAAATGTGCAAAGCATCATTGTGGTTTCTACCTTTAGGAGTTAGGTCGGCATCAGAGAAACGTAATCCATTGTCCGCAGTAAGGCTGGCCACGCAATTTTGAAATTGATCTGCGGAGGTTTCCTGGGGCACATGGGCTGCCTTCAGGAATTTTATCAGAGCTTTAGCGTGTGCTTCCGAGCAAAGTAGTAGTGCCAGCATGGAGATCTTTGAGGGGGTTTGCCCCAGCTGTTCTACCACATCATAATCACTCCTTTTGATTATCTTCAAGATCTCATCCATTTCTTTCTTGGAGGTCTCCGGGATGACCAAGGGTTGAGCCCTCGTCCTGACGAGCTCATCTTGGATACCCTTACCTTTATCAGCAGCAGTAGGAGGGACAGTACTAGGAACAACAACATCTTCAATCAATGGGGTTCTAGCGGAGAGTTTTATTGGTGCAGGGATAACCTTGTCAGTAGATGAGGGTCCAAAGATTGCTCTTGGAGGGGCAATCTCTGGAGAAAATATTCTCCCGCTCCGGGTGATTTTGCGCGTGCCTGCAATGTTTCCAATGCTGGCTTCTTCATCATCTGAACTTTCTTCAGTTATTTCGATTTGTTTAATACCATGGTAGTAGACATCACCGCCATAGTTCCATGGTATCGACTTCTCAGAAATATAGGGGACAGGCCCTGGCATTGTTATCTTTAGAGGAACAGATTTCGTAGCTGGTGTAATCTTAACAGGCTTTCTGACGGCCTTGGAAAGATTGGCGTGAATGGTTATGATTGAGACATCTTCAGTATGGGTTGGAGTAGCAGAAACTTTTTCAAACAAAATTTGTCGACTGTCCATTAGGCCTTGGATGCCTTTCTTCAGTAACGGACAATCAAACGGCAGAGAGTAACAACAATAGCAGTCTTCTTTACATCCCGGGAAAATCCCGGCCTTTAACAGATTCAACTTGATGGTTAACAATGGAGTTATCAGATCATTGACATCAGCAACATACAAATCTTCTTCAATGGCATTGACATTTCGGCCGTGCTTCGACATTGGAGCAGATATCACGTTCGGCTTCTCTGGAGCGTCGAACTCTACCTCCTTCGCCTCTATCAGGTCTTGGATCTTATGCTTGAGTGCCCAACAATCGTTGGTGTCGTGCCCGACACTGTCAGAATGGTAGGCGCATTTAGCATTAGGATGATAATGCGGAGATGACGTATTCACATTCTTTGGTGCCTCTTTGATAGTGGCGAGATTCAACTTCAACATATGGGGAAGCACTTGCGCTGGCGTCATATTAATGCGGGTGAACTGTCGTTGTGGCCGTTCCACCCGTTGTTGATTTGGTCTGGACTGGTTATAGCGAGGCTGCTCACTTGAAGGATTTTGAATCATTACGCCCCCCACAGTTGGCCGGCGCTCAGTCTTCCATGCTCTTCTCTGGGAGTATACCACAGCCGTTTCCTTCTTAAAAGGCTTCTTCTCAACACTTACAGCAACACCCTTCTGAATTTTTCCTGACTTGATGCCAGCTTCTATTCTTTCGCCTGTTAAGATCAAATCGGTAAACCCCGCGGAAGAGTTACCAATCAGATGATTGAAAAATGGCCCAGATAGGGTCCCTAGAAACATATCAACAAGTTCACGGTCGGTTAAAGGAGGTTGCACCCTGCCAGCCAAATCCCTCCATTTTTGTGCATATTCTTTGAATCCTTCGCCGGTTCCCAATGACATACCCTGAAGTTGGGTACGCGTAGGAGCAAGGTCAGAATTGTACTGATATTGTTTGTAAAAGGCGGTGGCCAAATCTTCCCAGTTTCGGACGCTGGTTCCCTCTAGCTGATAAAACCACTCCAGTTGAGCCCCAGAAAGGTTGTCTTGAAAGAAATGGATCCAAAGGTTCCTATCTGTCGAATAGGGTTGGATCTTTCTTACGTAGGACCTGAGATGCATTTTTGGACAGGACAGCCCGTCATACCTCACAAAAACTGGCACTTTGAACTTTGGGGGAATCACAATCCCGGCAACTAAACCCAAGTCTTCGAAATCCAAACCCGGTACTCTCTGTAGCTCCATGGCGGCCAACCTGTCTTCTAACCCTTTGTATTTATCATCAGCTGGAGGGTATTGTTGATCAGAGTAGTCTTCGCCCTCTTCATCCTCCTCTTCTTCCACATCGGACTCGGAAGGTACCGCAGCCCCACCTCCTTTACTGGTTCCTTCATCAGAAGTGGGAGGAAATTCAAGCACTCTCCTGGCCTCTCCTTCAAATCTTCTCCCTAAAGTAGCCACCCCGAGTCTCTTTTTCTTCTTTTTCACTGGGTCTTTATTCCCCAGCAAGGTCTTTAGATCCTCCTGACCCTTAGCCAAGGTCATCAGGAGTTGTTGGAACTGTGCATTTTGAGCTTGCATGTCTTTGACTGTTTGCTCGAGATCCATCCTACTGAAATAAACAGCAGACAGATAAGGAAACCCAGAGTGAGACCTGCTTATGCACATGATGAATGGTATGCTTATGTATGCAATGCATTCAAGGATTTAGAATATTCAAAATTGTTGCAGACAAAAAAGAACGCACGTCATATTAATAAGAAGATATTTGTTAGTACATAAATGCCCCATGGGCCAAATATTACAAAAACAACTTCTCAAGGTAAAAAGACATTGCGCATCCTCTTTGGTGCGATGTAGGTGTTGAGGGCCTCTTGCTCATGGAGTTGGCGGGTAAGCTCTAGAACCTTCTTCTCACTAGCGTAGAAGCTGGCTTCAAAAGTGTTCCGTTCCTCCTTGAGCTGAATCCAACTTTTCTGCATTTCCTCCCACGATGTAGGCATGTCAGGATACAGGATGGTGTAGGGAACCTCTCCTTCCTTGACGGGCTCTTTAATCACAGGGAGAACATGAGGATAAGGCATCATTAGACTCTGGGCTCGGGCTCGTACCCACTTGAGATAAGGCTCAAGAGGGATGGAGTTCTTATGTCTCAGTGTCTTGCTATCAACCTTGTTGGGCCTTCCCCAAGCTCTGATAAATCTTTGGCGAAGTCCTTGCGCATCGTTGTCGAAGTCAAAAACTAGGTCAGGAATCAACATGTCGTGAGGGCCATCCCTCCGTGCATATCCAAATTGCCTCAAAGCTAGGCAAGGGTTGTAGGTAATGCCCCCTCTAATGCCAAGTAATGGAACATTAGGGAACTCTCCACAATGATCGACGATGATGACATTTCCTCTGGACCGAGAACACCAATGTACATCAGAGTGAGTAAGAGTCATCAATCGTTGGGACCACCTTGAGCCTTGGTCATTCTTTAAGACAGATTGTGGAAGGTGCGAAATAAACCACCTTGCAAGGAGAGGAGTACAGCACATGAGAACACCCCTCTTTCTCATTGTTCGTGTGTAAAATGAGTGAAGAATGTCCCCAAGCAATGTTGGTATCAGATTTCTGGACAAGAAGATTTTGACGGCATTGACATCTACCAGCTGATCAGGATTTGGGAACAAGACCAACCCATAGATGAGGAGTGCCACAATTTCTTCAAAGGCTTGTAGGTCCAATCAATTCCAACATTCTTGTGCCTTCTCAAACAAGAATTTTGCTAAGAATCCTTTGACGCCGCTTCTGGTTTCCCAATGCTCCTTGATGTCGGATGGTTGTAGATGTAATGCTCGAGCAACATCTTCCGGCTTTGGTTCCTTTTCCGTACCGTTGAAGGGTAGTTGATTAAGGATAGGGATTTTTAGGAGTTGAGAAAACTCCTCCAAAGTGGGCACCAACTGGTAATCAGGGAAAGTGAAACAGTGGTGAAGAGGGTCAAAGAACTGGAATAGCATTTTCATCATGTCTTCTTCAATGTTGGTGTTGACTAAGCTGAGCAGTCTACCATGTCTTTCACTGAAGGATGAGCTTTCCGGAATTCTTGAGGTGAGCTCCTTGAGTTGAGGAGAGATTCTCACAAGGTTGACTTGGATGGTTTTTCTGCGAGGAATTTCCATGACCTACAAAACAAGAACAAAGATGAAGATCTAAACCCTTGAAATGGTTAGTGAATGCATATGATGCTTTATGATGTTTATGATGTATGCACAAACATATGTACAAGCAAATCACACCAAACCCTAGTTTCAGGCTTGCATGGGGTTTCATAGGTAAGTACCCTCTTGAGTGTAGTTGGCTTAAAAACCTGTCCTATAAATAGTAACCGGGTTCTAAGGAGCTCAATATCACTGGATTGTTTTCATTGTTCATTGTTTTGGTTTAGCCACTTAACTAGCGACCAAAATATTCCAAGAAAACAACCCTCAATGAGTGTAGTATCGAGTATCTACCAACTTCGGACTGCACCAAAGCCTCTTATCTTTGAAATGGTCAGTCCTTATGCAGGATGCATGCAATGCTCATAATGTTATGATGTTATGATAAAGCACACCACAAATAGTTACAAAGGCACACATGTAAAGGCACACAAGTCACACAAGACAAGCCCTTAAAGTTTAGGCCAGCATGAGGTCTAGGTATTACCCTCTTTCAGTTTGTTGGTTCATACCTGTCCTATCAAAAGTAACCGGGTTCTTAGAGGATCCCAATATCATTGACTACCCAAAATCGGTCATAACTCCAGCATCGCAATCTTTTCTTGCGTCCAGAACCATCACGAGAGTTTAGCCTCAATGGGCGTAGCATACTGCTACTGTTCTAATGGCCAAGTTGTGTCATTTAAGGTTCTAAGGTCTGTTGGTGCTTAATGACTCCTTGGAAGACCCATATTCTCCTCGTTGCGACACAAGGGATATCGGTACAGACCAAGGTGCCACACCAACGTAGCCACTGCTTCACCCATGTCGGTCTACGCCGGACAGGTCCCTCACAGCTTATGCTACCTAAACAGGGTATCCCCAGATCTGGGTTAGGATCTATGTAACTCCCATGCAACCCATAATTTAAAGCAAACAAGTCAATACAATTGAAAACACAGTTATGAACTATCCTAAGGTACACCTCACTTTAAAAAGATTTCCCCAGCAGAGTCGCCAGTTCTGTGATCGGTGGATCTGGAACTGACTGTTTAACGCTGGTTCGCGAAATGTCGCGGAAGCAAGAGTCGCCACCGTCTTTTATTTTCTCCAATATGGAAAGGACAAAAGCACAGAAAAATTCCTTATTGAGATTAATTCTCGGTTCGGGAGGTAGATTTATAGAAAGGGAAGGTGTTAGCACCCTTTCTATCCATGGTTATCCATGGGCTCTTAGATACTTGCTCATTTGTGTTTTCAAAAATTGTTTGTTTGCTTTTCAACTGTGGGTTTAAAAAAGTTTCTTTGAAAATTTTAGTTCGACTCTTGTATCAGTCCTCAAGAGTGTTTGAAAAGTTGCTTTCGAAAGCTTTTTGAAAGTGTCGGTGCGAAAAGAGTTTTTTGATTTTGTTTTGAAATGAGAGCAAGTATCTATGAGTTCTCTACCTACCCTAAGGAATTCGTCTGTGTAAATGTCCTTAAGATAGTGTCATCCCACCATTGAGAGGTAGGTAGCACCACCGTTGGAGGTGTTCGGGTCAATTCGAGGGTTCGGGACATGGTGATCACCGGAGCAATAGGAAGACACCTTAGAAGCTACCCTCATGCCATGTTCATGGACATGAGGACTTACTAAAACGTCCTCTACTCGACGACCACCTTTCGAGAGGCAAGGCAACAGTGAGGCGTACCCTAAGGGTGGTGTGTGATTTGTGTGTCATTTTCAGATATTTTTATCTTGTCATGCATTTGTGATCTACGCTTGTTTTTATTTTTGGCATTCATTCTTTCATGCAAGTTATTAACAGTTAAAAGATGCGGAATTAAAAATTCTACGCTATTACAAAGGCGCGGGTCTACATCGCCAAATTAATCCAAGACCCGATTTGAAATAAAAAATAATGCGGAAAGATAAATGTCTAATTAATCTATTTACAAGGCTTTGGGATAGATATATTATATTCACAAAAATAAATAAAAATGCGAAGAGAATTAAAGTCGGGAATGCGAGGGCGTTGGACCCTTTTAAGGAAATTAAATTACAATTAATAAATTAATTAAGTTAAATGAGAAAAGGAAATTATTTTTGAGTTTTTTGTATTTATGGAATTTAGTAAGAAAATTAAATGAAATTAAAACCCTAATTCTAAACTATTTTTAATTTATTAAAAAAAATGTTTAAGTTATACCTAGTTTTAACCTAATTATTTAATGGCAAATTTATTTACAAAATAAATAATTAATTATTAATAATGGTAAAAGAAGAGAAAAAAAGGATAAAAATATTAAAAACCCTAATTCTACATTTTTTAGTTTATTACAAAAATATTAAAATTAAAACCTAGAATCAAAACTAAATTAATTAATAAGATTTATTTACAAAAAAAATGTTAGTGAATTAAATATTAAACATTTTTTTTTTATAGTTTCTGATTTTTTTGTTATTTTTATGTTATAAAAATTAATTTAAAGAATTAAAATAAAACTAAATAAAACAAATAAATAGAAAAAAAACAAAAAGAATGAGAAATAAAATGCAAACCAATGGGGGGTGTTGACCCCAATTTGGAGGTATTTTCCAGTATTTTTGCCCATTTATTGGAGGCCTGGTTGACTTCTCTGGGATGCGTGTGGCTCCATTGACCTATGCACATGGTGGTTTGCAGCTTCTGACCACTAGATTGATCTTATGAGGCGCGTGGCACGCTTTGAGAGTGGATGTATGGTGAACCCCTGGAATGCACGCTGCGTAGGAACATGGAAAACAAAATAATATGAGAAAGGGAGGGGACCTGGGAATCGAACCCAGGTCCCAAGACTTACCAAACACACCTCCAGCCATCTGAGCTAACACGTTTATTCGTATGCAATATAATAAGAAAACATAATATGGGAAAACATCCACTACGCTGATAAACGCGCCAAACATTCAAACACACCAACCGCTGGCTTACACCTCATCTTCTTCTCCACTCGTTCGCTTTGCCTGAAAAAAAACAGATGGATAGCGGGGGTTTTAAACCCCCACTAAATGAAGAACATGATAATAGCGATTAGTGTATGGTTGCTCATAAATTGAGCGCGACTAGTGTAATCAATTCGTATGGAGGTCGTGAGTTCAGTGGTCCAGGTCTTGTTGGCCAATTTTTCCCCAAGCGCAAAGCCCTAATTTTACAGCTTGGAAAACCTAGCGAGCTCCAATGGCAACTTTGCATATAGGCTATAAAAACTCAATTAAACAATATCAATAGACTCAGAAGGTCCATGTTAATACAAAACAACAATCAAAATGTATGGAAAATGCCCAGAAATTCAAATACGATTATGCATAAAGTATGAGGAATTTTGACTTCTATATACCAATTCTTGATGCTAGAAGCGTGGAAAAGGATTCAGTTAGGTTCCTTGATGCCTTGGCAAGCTATTGGAATTGATATTTTGCCTTGAAACCAACTCTAAGTGCGTTTTTAGTTTTCAATTTTTTCACAAAAAATGCTAAGCTTGTTCTTAGGTTTGGGCGCAGCTTAAAAGTTGTTAGCATTAGGGTTGTGATCAGCTTAAGTATGCCAATGGATTAGGGTAAGAATTTTGAGTCAAAAGCCTTTGCATTGATGAATCAAATATTTGATTTCCATGGAATCTTTTCCAATCTTTTCCTCATGAATAACATGCCAATTTGCTCCAAATCTTCCCTTTTTTGATGTGCACGAGATCTTGAGTAACCAATGAGGGCATATGTTGCATAAAAAGATTCAAACACATTTGTTTAGTATTTTTGTCATATTTTATTTAATTAAATGAATTAATGGTGATAAAAATTCAAATAAATAATAAAAAATGATGAAATAAATCCCCTTTGGGCCAAATGGTCGTGCATAGCCTTTGGATAATGATTCTTGAAAGAAAATGTGGCCCATTAGCAATTTTGAGGCATTTGAAGCAAAGTTGACTTTTCAAAATTCCCAAAAATTTCCCAACTTCTACAAGGCATATCTTGCTCAATTTTTAAGCTTTGATCATGTTCTTGGACATTTTGGAAAGGTCTTGAAGTCCTCTAACCAATGCCTTTGGTCCCATGTCATTTTTATTTACCAATCTCAAGTTATGGTCTTTGACTTAAAGTGCCTTTTTGTTGACTTTTGAAAATGACCTATAATGTTGAAATTGATAACTTTTTGTGAGAGAATTTCTTGGACTTGAAGTGTGAAGAGGAGTTGTAGGAAATGTAATTCTATTCAAAATGAGCTTTGGATGGAATTTTTCTGATAAACCATGTGGAAGTTATGCCCTGGTCAAGTTACAGTTGACTTTTTCAACTGTCCAAATATGGAAACTTTTGCATCTTGAGACTTTTTGAGCCATGCTTTGAGAATCATGATCAAGAATTGATCAAATGATGTTTGTGGCTTCAAAATAAGATGTTGACCAAAAATTTGAACTTTTGACTGTCAAATGACCATTTTGCCCCTACAGTTGACTGCTAAGCAATTAGGGTTTTTGACTGTGCAATTTTGTACTGTAAGTCTTGAAACTTGGCATGTGGATGCTTGACAATGTTTATAGGCATGTGAGACTTGATTGGGCCCTTGGAAACTTCAATTTCTTTGCCAGAACCAAAACCCTAATTTTTTACTGTTAGGAGGCCATTGAACTGTGCAAGCCTTGGGGAGATTTTGAAGCATGCTCTTTGCAAATCTTTGAAGAATATGGGAGGGAAAATTTTGGGGTACAACAGTCTCTACCAAAAGACCCGCCAGGATTACATCTGTTCCAAGGTCTACACCTTTAATCATCACTATGCCAAGACCAATATCATACTCTTAGGATAAAGTTGTTCCCTAGAGTTATGAGGCTGACGTTTATTACTATGGCATCAAGCAAGATCAGTTGGCTGTCAAAGGCAAAGTTGCAAGAGATATTGATCTAGATATCGGTAACATCACTGGGACCAACAAAATAACAAGAAGTGGAAGAGTTTTCTCACCTGAGATTTCTCCAAAAAACGTTTCTACTCCTGTGATCATTCCCACTGCCACTCCTACCGACACTCCCAGTGATACTCCTATTGTTATCCCTACTACCAATGCAAGGGGAAAAGAGGCTTTGATTGAGCCTGCCCAAGCAAGAGAACGTCCCGAGATCATCCTTGAAGCTTCTAGGAAAGAGATAGAAGAAATATTGAAGATAATCAAGAAAAGTGACTACAACATTGTCGAACAGTTGGGGCAGACCCCCTCGAAGATATCATTGTTGTCCTTACTTTTGTGTTCTGAGACCCACGCCAAAGCCTTGGTAAAGTTTCTTAAAACCTCCCACATGCCCCAAGAGACCTTTATCGACCAATTTGAAAACTGTGTGACCAGTCTAACTGCTGATAACGGTTTGGGCTTTTCCGATGTTGATCTAACCTCTAAGGGAAGGAAGCACAACGATGCTTTGCATGTTTCCATTGAATGCAAGGGCACCACACTTGCCCGTGTTTTGGTGGATACTGGCTCATCATTGAATGTTTTTCCCAAGAATGCTCTCGACCGACTGGATTGCGAGGGGCTCATCTTGAAACCTAGCAATATCATAGTAAGAGCCTTTGATGGTTCCAAGAGGACAGTGCACGGAGAAGTTAGTATCCCCATAAAACTGGAACTCATACTTTTGACTCAACTTTCTATGTGATAGACATCCGCCCTTCGTACTCTTGTCTATTGGGTCGACCCTGGATCCATGGTGCTGGTGCCGTCACTTCAACCCTGCACCAAATGCTAAAATACCCGATCAAAGGAAAGATTGTCACAATTCACGGAGAGAAGGAGTACATGGTTAGCCATCTGAACTTTTTCAGGTATTTTGAAATGGATGGTGAATTCATCGAGACTCCCTGTCAGAACTTTCAGGAGGTTCCAGCAACAGTCGCGGCAACCAAGTCTACTCCAAAGGTCCCGAAGATTACCAGACCTCTACTGAAGATGGCCTCTTTGAAAGATGCTCGAGCAGTAGTTGAAGAAGGAGGATGTACTATCTAGGGTCAGCTTCCGGATATTCCCTACAAATCCGACAAATTTGGGTTGGGGTTCACTTCAGAGGCCCAAAGAGTTGTTCGACGTTATCGTGTTGGGGGACCACCTCTGCATATCAGCAATCAAGGAGTCATTGCAATAGAAGACAGTGATGGCAGTTGTGACATGGACGAATGGATTTTTCCAACCATCGGTGGAGGGCTCAACAATTGGGAGGCCAAAGATTTCATTCCTATTACTTTTATTCAAGAGTAATTGTCTTTTAATGTTTTCAGGCTTGTAATATTTAAACAATTCAGACTTTTAAAACCTTGTGTCTTACCCGAGGCGCAACGGTCCATTTGTGAGGTTTGTCACTTCATTCTCATATGTCATTGTGATACGGTGGGAGAACTGACTATGGTTTTGCGTTTGTTTTCGCAAATGTTTCGGTTGAGCAAGAGTCGCCACCGACTTTTTATTTTATCCTAAGGAAAGGTTTAAAAAGCACAGCAAAAACCTTTGAGATATTTTCTTGGGTTCGGGGAGTAGATTATAGAAAGGGAAGGTATTAGCACCCTTTCTATCCATGGTTATCCATGGGCTCTTAGGTATTTGCTTAGATCAACTTGCCTTGGTTTTCAATTGTTTGAAATGGTGCTTTGTGTGTGGTTTTGAAAATGTTTTGAAAAAGATGCCTTGTTTAGGCTACCCTCGTAACAATTCTTTACTTGAATGTTTTACAAAAGGTGTTTGTCTTTTTGAAAAGATGTTTCAAGGTTTTTGAAAGTTTATTTTGAAAGTGTTTGTGAAGTGTGGTTTGAAAAATAGGCAAGTGTTTTTGTTTTGTAAGTTGACAAGTACTTAAGAGCCATCTACCCTAAAGTTCTCAAATATTTTTGCTATGTTTTAACCCTTTTAACAATTTTGTTCCACCATTGCATTTGGTGGGCAATCTTGTGTTAGGATGTGAAAGGGACGGGCGCGGGTCATCGTTTAGACCATAATTGCAATGGTGCTAAGTATCTTTGGGCAATTTTCCTTTAAGGGACTTGATCATTTTTATGCAACTTTTCGAAAGCGTCATCGAGGGACTATGATCATTTGAATTGTGTTTGTTTTGCCCAAAGAGACCTAACATGCAACATGGCCCATTATTGAAGGCAACAAGTGGAATACCCTAGGGGTGCAAGTGTGATTAGTGTTGTCCATTTTCATGCTTGATTATCTTGAAATTAGGTCAAACTATTTTTGTTGTTTTTGATTCGCATACAAACCCTAATTCTAACATGGCATAATTAGAAAGCATTAAAATGCAAAAAATAAAGTTCTAAACTATTACAATACAATATATGGGAAGGGGGGTACAAATGTTCAAATGGGGGGTATTTGACAAGGAATTTAAACCTAAACTATTACATCAAAAATGAATTATTTACAAGATATTTCATTGCACCAATTAAATGGAAATAAAATAAATATGCAAGATGCAAAAGGTTTTTTTTTTATGTGTATGAAAAAAACGTATTTTTATATGTCAAACAAACAAAATAAAAAGGATTATTTTTGGAGTTTTTTATGTTTAGGGCAAAACCCTAATTTTATTAAATAAAATGTATTAATTATTTAATATATACACATTTATTTATTATATACAAAAATAAAATAAAAATGAAGTATATTCGTAAAAAGGTATTTTTAATATTAAATATTAATAAAAAATAAAAATGTGTATATTTTGTATTTTAACCTAAATATATTAATATATATATATATATATATATATATATATATATATATATATATATATATATATATATATATATATATATATATATATATATATATATATATATATATATATATATATATATATATATATATATATATATATATATATATATATATATATATATATATATATATATATATATATATATATATATATATATATATATATATATATATATATATATATATATATATATATATATATATATATATATATATATATATATATATATATATATATATATATATATATATATATATATATATATATATATATATATATATATATATATATATATATATATATATATATATATATATACTATATATATATATATAATATATATATATATATATATATATATATATATATATATATATATATATATATATATATATATATATATATATATTTGTATTATTTATTAAATATATTGCATATATACAAAATAATAATATTTAATATTTATATAAAAAAAGTATATTTTAAATGAAATATTTTCAGAAGATAAAATGAAATAAAAATCAGAAATAAAATATGTTTGCATATTTTTTAGTATTTTTAAATAAAAGCATGTTTATATATTTATTTATGTACAAATATTGATCTAAGCAAATAAATACCTAATAAATATGAAAATGATGTAAAAACTATTTTTTATATTTTTAATATTATAAGAAAAAAATAAATAAGTCAGAATAAAAAAAGAAAAGTCAAAAAATCATGAAAATAAGCAAAATGGGCCTAGGGGGTGTCAAAGTGAAAATGGTGTGTAAACAGAAATGACAAACAAAGCCCAGCCCAGAAGGTTGTTGTCTTCAACCTTCAGACAAACATATTCAAAAACACGCGCCTTTCTTCTTAAATCCCTAACTCCTGATTCTTTGATCTTTTGTCAAATCTTCCAACATGAAACCTGTAGAGCTTGAAGCCACGATTCTAGACATATAAAGAAGTCAATCTAACTCTCAGAAATGAGAGAGAATTTCTTCTCCCCCAATTCCTGACCTAAATTTTATTCAATGTTCAGACTTAAAATTCTCTAAGCATACATAATATAAATGAAATCTAATTACATGGGCATGTTCAGGGCTATGAATGTGACATGTTTTCTTCACAAACCTAAAGCTAACAATGCTTGGATAGAGAGATACGAGTTCATGAACTTACCTGTTCAGTTGAAGTTGTATCTGGTGATGGAGGTGTCTTCAATGCAAGGTGATGATTGGTACAGCTTCCTTGATGTCCAGGGATGCTATTCCAAGCTTTACTTTGTCTTGAAACCTTTTGAATCGTGCTATGGAACTTCAACTGCAAAACAAGAAAATGAAAATGGTGATGTTGCCTGGGAGTGTTACAGGTCGTGTTTGAGGTTTGGAATAGCTTCAAGGGATATTATGGGATGTGTTTGATGTGTTTTTAGCAAGAATGCATGGAAGGTTTGAGCTATGGAACTCAAACTGCAGCAGATGCTCTGTTTGGGCAGTTTGAGGGTGATTCTGGGAATGGGGAGGTATTGGGGATGCTAGGCTCGTGTTTCAGCTTAGGATGGATGTTTTGAATATGCTTGACAAGTTTGCTTAAGGCTTGGTTTGCTGAGATGAAAGTTGTTAGATGTTATGCTATGTTTCTTACCCTTTAAGCAAGAGATGGCAAGTTGGTGTTCTAGACAGGTAGAGGCCCCCCAATCTATGCTGCACCACTTAGTCTTGATCAGTGCAATTAGTCCATAAACTTGTGCCAAAGAGATCTTAATTGTACTTGCTTGGATTTGCATTTTGACATAAAGTTCACTTTTGCAAAAATGGTTAAAGTGCTTTATCTATTTTGGGATTAAACCATTATGCAATGCTTGAACACATAGAACGTGGTCTTGGCACAAAGAGTTTGCATTAAATTTATGAGTGTAAAAGAGATTTAGGGCCTGTAATCAAGAAATGCATACTGATTTGAAAATTGCCTAAGTGTATGAACATGGAAATTGGCCATAACAAAAGTGAGTTTTTCCCATATTGCAAAATTTGATTCTCTCTAACCATGAGGTTGTTTGATGAGTTCTTGGACATTTTGGAAATCTTGGAATGTGTACTACAATCCATCTTTGAAGTGCAAATTGAAATGCCAAGTGGAAGTGTGTGAAAAATGGTCTTGAAGTTAGGCAAAAATCCTGCCTATAATAGGTCAAATTTTCTCTAAGTTAAGAATGGTTTGGTACCCTTGTTCCAAAAATTGTAACTTGAGATACAAGCTTCTTTTGGGAAAACTTTGTGAATAAAAGTTGTAGATTTTGCAATGGACTATAACTTTCATGTTTTGACTTTTGCTTGAATCCAAATGAATCTTGGTGAGAAAGTGGGGCAAAGTTAGGAAAAAATTAGGGTTTTTTCATAACTTAGAAAAATTCTAAGTTATGAAAAATCTTCATTTTAAACCCTAATTTGCATTTCTTGATTTCTTGATGAACAAGTTTCATGATTTGGGATGTTTTGATGAAAAATGAATCTTGTCACTTGATTTTGACCAAAAAGTCAAAGTTTGACTTTTCAGTATACAGTCAAAATTGATCAATTGACTGGGAAATTCAACTGTCAATCTTGTGTACTTGGGATCTTTTGAACTTGTTGAGCATGTCAAGACAATTCCATGGGGTCCTTGAGTCCATATGTGAGCTTGGTTTGCCATTGGCTAGGTCAAACAGTCAAAAATTGCCTTTGTGCAGTCAAAACCCTAAAAATGACCATTTTGCCCTTTTGGTGATCTGATCAAATTTCTAGTGGAATTGTGATCCAAACTTGATCAAATGGTCCATGTGAGTTTATAATGTTGATGTGGGTCAATTTTCATGAGATTTGACTGTCAATTGGCCACAGTTGACTTTTTCCCCAATACAGCTGATTTCTAGGTCAACTGTCCAATTGACTGGGCAAAATTTGGAATCAAGACTTGAAACTTGGTGTGGATAAACTTGGAAGTCCAATATGAAGCATGAAAGTCATCTTAGGCATTTTAGGTCAAAATATCTTTGTGCAAACACAAACCCTAATTTGGGTCAACAGTGCAAGGAGAAGTCTTGAGCAGATGAAACCCTAACTGGATCTTGAGCTCCAAGGGCTTTGTGATGAGAAATCAATGAGAAAAGGGAGGGCAAATTTTGGGGTACAACAGTCATTAATTAATCATGGACATTTTTGCATCAAATTTTGTGTTCTTTGTCTTTCTTCCTTACATTTTATTTTCTTTCAAAAGTAGTTATGCTCTTACACACACTCACATATTAAAATGAAGATCTACATCCACTCAGGATCCCATGGGTAACAGTTATGCTATGGCCACTTGTGACTTTGAAAATCCGATCTACCAAGCCGACGATGGAAGTGAGGAAGATTGTGAGGTGCCAGGGGTGTTGGCCAGGTTGTTGCAACAGGAAGAAAGGACCATTTAGCCGCACGAAGAGCTAGTTGAAACAGTTAACTTAGGAACTGAAGAGGATAAAAAGGAGGTCAAGGTGGGTGCCAATTTGGAACCTAATGTCAAGGAGCATCCGATTCAGTTGTTGCACGATTATGTTGAACTCGTTGCCTGGTCATACGAAGACATGTCGAGACTTGATACAGACATTGTGGTGTATCGTCTGCCTAGAAGGGAAGATTATCCTCCAGTAAAGAAAAAGGTTCGCCGCATGAGGCCTGATATGTCAGAAAAGATCAAGGCAGAGGTCATGACACAATTTAATGCTGGATTTTTGGTTGTCACCTCTTATCCCTAATAGGTAGCCAATGTCGTTCATGTGCCCAAGAAAGACGGTAAAGTGCGAATGTGTGTGGACTACAGAGATTTGAATAGCGCAATCCCCAAAGATGATTTCCCACTCCCTCACATCGACATTCTAGTTGACAATACGGCACAACACAAAGTGTTTAACTTCATGGACGAGTTCTCAGGTAACAACCAAATCAAAATGGCTCCTGGGGATATGGAGAAAACAACCTTTGTTACGCAGTGGGGCACTTTCTGCTATAAGGTCATGCCATTCGGACTGAAGAATGCTGGCGCAACTTATCAACACACCATGGTAGATTTATTTCATGACATGATACATCATGAAATAGAGGTCTACATAGACGATATGATAGCCAGATCGCAAACGGAAGAAGAGCACCTTGATCACTTACAGAAACTGTTTGAGAGGCTGAAGAAGTACAAGTTGAGATTGAATACGAATAAGTGCACGTTCGGAGTACGGTCTGGTAAACTCCTAGGCTTTGTCGTCATCAAAAAAGGTATCGAGGTTGATCCTGCCAAAGTTAAAGCGATACAAGAAATTCCATCTCCTCATACTGAGAAGGAAGTCAGGATTCTTGGGACATTTGAATTACATCGCCAGGTTCATTTCTCACCTGACAGCTACTTGTGAGCCAATCTTCAAGCTCTTGAAGAAATATCAAGTGGTTAAATGGAATGATGAATGCCAAGTTGCTTTTGACAAAATCAAGGAATATTTACAAGAGCCTCATGTGTTGTTACCACCCGTCGAGGGAAGTCCTTTAATCCTGTATTTGACTGTTTTAGAAAACTCAATGGGGTGTGTGTTGGGGCAACATGACGAGTCTGGCCGAAAAGAGCATTCTATTTATTACCTGAGAAAAAAGTTTACCGACTGTGAAACAAGATATTCACTGCTCGAGAAAACTTGATGTGCTCTGGCATGGGCTGCTCACCGGCTGAGACAGTATATGTTGACCCATACTACTCTGTTGATATCCAAAATGGATCAGATAAAATACATCTTTGAGAAGCCCGCTCTTTCTGGGAGAATAGTGAGATGGCAGATGATCCTGACAGAATATGACATACAGTATACTACCCAGAAAGCTATAAAGGGTAGTGTATTGGCTGATCACCTCGCTCACCAAGCTGTGGAAGACTATCAGTCCATGAAGTTTGAATTCTCGGATGAAGACATCATGACATTAGACGACTGTGAAACAATCAGGCCATATGACGGACCTGGACAAGGATCCCGATGGACCTTGTTCTTTGATGGAGCATCCAATGCACTTGGCAATGGTATAGGTGTTGTACTCATATCTTTGAAAGGATGTCATACCCCCTTTACTGCCAGACTTTGCTTCAATTGTACAAACAACATGGTAGAATACGAAGCATTCAGCTTCGGTCTCAAAGCTGCTATAGACTTGGGGATCAAATCCTTGGATGTATTTGGAGATTCAACTTTTGCCATCAGTCAAGTCAAAGGGGAATGGGACACCAATCACCCCAATCTTATCCCTTACAAAGAACATGTGTTGACATTGTTGCTGCATTTTGAGGAGATTACCTTCGAGCATTTCTCGCGAGAAGAAAATTAGCTAGCAGACGCACTAGCTACAATGTCATCTATGTTTAAACTTAATTTGGATAACGAGGCTCCTCAAATCACCATTGAGCGGATGGAGGAACCAACCTATTGTCACGAGATTGGTACTGAAGAAGTAGTGGATCGACCTCGGTTCCATGAAGTTAAAAGGTATCTCGAGTCTTAGGAATATCTAGAAGGAGC
This sequence comes from Vicia faba, assembly GCA_948472305.1. Classification (NCBI taxonomy): domain Eukaryota; kingdom Viridiplantae; phylum Streptophyta; class Magnoliopsida; order Fabales; family Fabaceae; genus Vicia; species Vicia faba. The sequence continues at coordinate 265,819,028 of OX451736.1, forward strand.
TTCAGTAAATGACAAGAAGTTCCTAAGAAGACTCTTGGCTAAGTTCTTCCTTAGTAACGGTATTTTGTACAAATGCAGTCATGACTCTGTATTGCTTCGGTGCGTAGACAAGGTTGAGGCTGAAAGGATCATGGTTGAATTACACGAAGGCACTTTTGGTACCCATTCCAGTGGGCATACAATGGCAAAGAAAATCCTATGGGCTGGCTATTATTGGTCTACCATGGAGGCAGATGCTACCAACACTCTCGGGCTTGCCATAAGTGTCAGATTTATGTTGATAAAGTGCACGTACCTCCGGTTCCTCTGAACATCTTGACGGCTCCTTGGCCCTTTGTTATGTGGGGAATCGATATGATTGGGGAAATCAAGCCAACGGCCTCCATTGGACACCGCTTCATCTTAGTGGCCATCGACTATTTTACAAAGTGGGTTGAGGAAGCTTCCTTCACCTCCGTTACTAAGAATGTGGTCGCCCGGTTCATCAAATAGAATCTCATCTGTCGGTACGGTATCCTAGAGAGAATCCTCACTGATAATGGTATGAATCTAAACAACACTATGATCACCGCCCTGTGCGAGCAATTCAAGATTCAGCATCACAATTCTTCCCCTTACCGGCCAAAGATGAATGGTGTTGTAGAAGCTTCTAACAAAAACATTAAGAAGATCATACAGAAAATGACTGTCACATACAAAGACTGGCATGAGATGCTACCGTTCGCTCTCCACGGGTATCGTACCACAGCTCGTACATCAACTGGGCAAACACCCTATTCTCTGGTATATGGCATGGAGGTTGTCTTGCCTATTGAGGTCCAGATCCCCACTATGAGGATTATGAGAGATGCAGGCCTAAACGAAGACGACTGGATCCAACCCCGACTTGATCAGTTAAATCTCATCGATGAAAAGAGACTTACCGCTATCTGCCATGGTCAGACATATCAAAAGCGGATGATCAAGGATTTTAACAAGAAATTCAGGGGTTAAGAATATCGAGTCGGAGATCTAGTAATCAAGTGCATCATACTTCCGCAAGGTGACCCCAGGGGAAAATGGACTCCCACATACAAAAGGCCATTTGTGGTTAAAAACATTTTCTCAGGTGGAGCCATGCTTCTGACCACCATGGACGATGACGACCTTCCTCACCTTGTCAATGCAGACATAGTGAAAAAATACTACGCATGATAAAAGACCCGCTAAGTTGACTAGCCTAGGCAAAAATAAGGGCTTCCCGGCGAACCAAAAGGGTTCGGGCAAAAATAAGGGATGAAAATTAAAAAAAATATGTACACCCGGCAAGTCGAAAACCTGAAAAGGCGACTTGGGCAAAAAAGGGTATCCCAGTGGACCGAAAACCCGAAAAGGGCGGTCCAGGCAAAAGTTAGGGATGAAAAGTGTATAAATATGTCCCATTGGATCACCCTGCGATCTCACTTCAATATCAACTATCAAACTCAAACAGCATCAATCAATCTAATCAGCTTCAGACAAGCAGCAAAGTGAGGAGACGCTCGAAGGCATAGTGGCAATAGCAGATTTGAAACCCAATTAGATTGTTGCACATAGCTGTTTTCTTTTTGTTGTACACAATATTGTATATCTTTCATTTTTACAGCGGCGTTCTCTTACTAGAGCGTCGGCTTCCTTGTACAAAAACGCATGTTATAGGCCAACTTCAAAATTAATACAAGTCATTTTACAAAACTATTTGTTTTTTTCTTTTTGTTTGTTTTTGCAAGAACATCCAATGATTCATTCTTGACATATGCACTTGAATATGATTGTTGTTCACGAATATTTGCATAGGAAACAAAAGACAATTGCTCATAACTTAAGAAACAGGGACGAAGAACTAAAATGTCAAACTCGACAGTTACTCTATCCAGCAGGTACCAGGGCAGAGACAGTTTTGGAGCACAGTCATCAGTACATGTGACCTTGTGACACCTATACTTCCCACAGAGCAGAAGTAATCAAAGCCTTGATATCAGCTCTAACAGAACAGGGAGTAACCTCCCCAGCCAGGATCTCCCAAAAACCCGACACCTATGTCTCCCAGTCGTATTTCATAATCACGAGTGGATCATCATAAATTTCTGACTCCCCAAGCAGAGTTTATTTCTCTGGATACAGGAGCTCAATCCCCAACAGAGCCCATTACTTCAGTCATTGGAAATTCACCTTTCAAGTTGTTCCCCACAGAGTTATTCTCAAGCAGAGTCTCTCCCCGATAGAACATTCATAAATAAGGAACAAATCTCCAGCATAGTCACTTCCATTCATCATCCCCAGCGGAAGTAGAAAAGCCACGGCTCTCTACAACAGTCAGGAAGGCTATTTTCCCCAGCAGCAGTCACGGATTTATTTTCTCAGACTCGGATTTGTCACAACTAACATGCTCATACATTATGACATGCACATACATATCACATACAGCATAATCTCATTTATTTTGAGAACATCACCTCATGACGCATTTCATGCATCGCATATAACTAACCCTGTTATCTTTCCAGGAAATACATTTATCATCAACAATTCCAACAGTTATACATGTCATATCTGCAGGCAACCAAGGAAAAATCAGTTCCCGAAACCAGAACAGGTCAATTAATCTACATAATTAAACGAAGTAACCCTACTATCCAGGTTCCTTCCTACAAGCCCTACTACCCAGGCTTTCATTTCGAAGTAACCCTACTATCCAAGTTCCTTCTCACAGCCCTACTACCCAGGCTTTCATCTCGAAGCAACCCTACTATCCAGGTTCCTTCTCACAACCCTACTATCCAGGCTTTCATCTCGAAATAACCCTACTATCCAGGTTCCTTCCTACAAGCCCTACTACCCAGGCTTTCATTTCGAAGTAACCCTACTATCCAGGTTCCTTCTCACAGCCCTACTACCCAGGCTTTCATCTCGAATCAACTTTACTATCCAGGTTCCTTCTCACAGCCCTACTACTCAGGCTTTCGTTTCGAAGTAACCCTACTATCCAGGTTCCTTCTCACAAGCCCCACTACTCAGGCCTTCATTTCAAAGTAACCTTGCCATCCAGATTCCTTTCCACAAGCCCTACTATTTAGGCTTACATTTCGAAGTAACCCTACTATCCAGGTTCCTTCTCCCTTATCTCCAGACAATAGTTTACAACATTGTAAGGCCTGGACCCGACCAGAAACGGTCGATTTCACATTCCCCAGCAAGTCATTGTACAGCCTGGACCCTGACCAAGTATACGTTCTATTTTTACTCCCCCAATCAAGAGTTAATTCCCCAGTGGAGTAATGGACAACCAAAGCTCCTAGACGTTACTTCCCAGGACATAAACCAGCATTCCCCGGAAAAATCCTCCTCGACAGCAGGAAAAGGATTTCTCACCAAGGAATCCCTTATGCAACCAATCTTTTCTGGATGGCATCTGCAAGCCCATCTCTGACAATTTCCCATCATTTCTCCAAATGGCATCTTTTAAGCCCATTCCCTACACAATCAACCACCACATCATCGAGTGCAAATTTCTGGGCACTCTAGTGTTCAATCATCTTCCACCTTCAGATCACGAAAGGTGGACCAGCCAATCTACATCCGCAGGCTTAAGAAGATTGAACAGGGGCAGTTGTTGTACCCCAAAATTTGCCCTCTCTTGTATCAAAGACTTTTAGAATTACCTCAGTAAAGTTTCAAGCCTCAGACCATATTTTCTAAGAAGAGCCATTCAAATTATCAAAAGGGGGGCAAAATGAGCAAAATTGGAGTTTCAGTTGGAAAAAGTCAACCGAAGGTTAAAAAGTAAAACTTTGACTTTTTGACCAAATTTGAGTAAATCACATTATGTCAAGACATCAAAAAAATGAAGTTTGATCATCAAAAGTCAAGAGAATCAAAAATCCAACTTTGCAAGACTTTGAAATTTCTCTAAGTATTTTCTATACTTGGTTAATTTCATTTGCTTCATTTCATTTTACTACAATTCCAAATAATTCAAAATGATGCAAGTAATTCAAGTTATTACAAAGTGGCATTTTTGCAAAATTACAAATTCTAAAACCATGTCTTGATTGAGTTCTCTCAAAAAAGAAAAACCTTGCCACAACATTTTTGGCCCTTGACATAATGTACATGAAATATTCCACAAGACCAAAATTGTGACATGCTACAAATCATGTTGTCCAAGTTGAACAAAATGTGATGTGCCACATTGCCACAACACCCCATGCTGCCCTGTAAGAAAGCTTGTGCTATGCTGCACCCCAAGTATGCATGATGCCCAATACAGTCCAAAACTGCTCTATGCAGTCTGCCCAAGCCTGCATCACAACAACCCCAAAATTGCACCAAAATGGAAAAGGAAATTGTGTGAAGAAAGTGTCAAAACAGTAAGAAAAAACAATTCAAAATAACTTAATTGATTTCCCCCCTAAACCACAGTCAAGGGTCTACAAAAGAGGACTGTCTCATAAAACAAAGGGGTTGGATTTTAGAAGTGGGATTTTAGAGGTAAAATTTTGGGAGAGAGCATAGAGAGTTTTGTTGACCAGAAAAAAATAGTATTCTTGGTAACCTTGACTCATTCATTCAAACTCAGCATCAGTTCCTATTCAAAACAGAACCCCAACCCATTACTCCACCATACAAACTCTCCCATAAACCAAACAATTCATCAGATACAAAGAGGGTCCAAGCATAAAAATAGTCCATGTAGTACTATCATCTTCACCCTCAAAACATCAAAACATTACAGTACAGCTTAACTTAGTTTCAACAGTCTGGAGTAGCTTTATGGAGATCCATTGAGGTCATCATAACATTTGGAAAAGAATTCAGATTTAAAACAGCCAGTGCAGCCCAAAGGTAAGTCTTCTTCACTTGATATCCCTTCATACATCATGAATGATTTGTTTGTTTTGAAGACAAGATGTAGTACTTTATTATCCTTTTGAACTAGTCATTTGCTTATGGTTTAGGCTTATTCAATCATTTGTTGTTCATATTTATCAATCATATCCTATAAACTGACATGTATGGACAGCAAAACAATGTTTAAGGCAGGAAAATACAGCATGTATCGACACATATCCTCATGTTTCGACTCATCCTAGTGGAAAAACAGGGTATGAGTCGACACATAACCCCCATGCATCAACCCATACTGATTTCAGGTGACAAAACAGAAGCTGGAAAAGTCTATTAGTCGATACATACGCGTTTCGCGTCGATACAAGAAGGTTTATGAGTCGACACATCCCATTATGTGTCAACTCATACTGAACTAATTTTTTTTTACAGGAGCAAGGAAAAGCTATGTGTCGATGCATAGCAGCATGGGTCGATACATAGCAGTTCAAAATGCATTTTTCCCTTTATTTTACACTGTTTTCACATTGCTTTCATTATCACTCGATATGGTTGTAATATTTTAGTTTCTACTTCATCCCCATTGTTAAATTGTACCCCCATCCCCCTAAAGCGATGTAATAGCTTAGATTTTATTTTCCGCATTTTTACATGCTTTTCATGTATTGCTAGTAAATAGGATGTATGGCAAGATAAAAATTAATAAATAGATGACTTTAAAATTCAAGACAAAATGCATGCAAACTAACACACTTGCACATTAGCACCTCTAGGGTGGCCTCATTTTGTTGCCTTTCGGAAAATAGTCATGTCCCTCGAACATGGGATATTTTAGCAAAGACCCTTCAATGAAAAAGGATCGTAGTCCCTCGATGTTTCCTTCGGTAAAACGATCTAGTCCCTAAACGACATTGCTAAAACGTCTCATAAGTTGCCTTTTATGACTATTCAAATGCCCCACACTCGTCCCTTCACATCCAACGATGGGGCTTCTTACTAAAACGATGGTAAGATAGCCACATCTAAAGGAGAAGGAAAAGCATATTTAAGACCTTTTGAGTAGGTAGTTTTGCTCTTAGTTACTCGCTTGCTCGCAACAAAAACATTTCATACACCAACACTTTCATTTCAAAAAAAAACATTTTCCAAAAGATAAAACATTTTGGATACATTCCTATAGAGACGAGAACCATTGCAAAATATCTTTCCGAAAACCATTTTCCACAACACAATCCACAAACACGTCTTTGAACTATCTTTCAAAACAAAACTTTGTACGTGTTCTTATAGAAACGAGAACCATTACAAAGGAATTTTTCAAAACACTTTCAAAAGCCCACATCACAAAGCACATTCAAACAAAAGTAAGTGATCTAGCGAGTAGCTAAGAGCCCATGGAAAACCATGGATGAAAAGGGTGTTAACACCTTCCCTTTTCATAACCTACCCCCCGAACTCAAAAACATCTCTAAAGGTCTTTCATGTGCTTTTTCACCTTTCTTTTTTGTATAAAAGAAAAGTCGGTGGCAACTCTTTCTAAACCGTAACATTTGCAAACACAAACGCAAAAACCTCAAGTCAGTTCTCCCATCGTATCACACGGTCAAAGGAAGAATTGTCACTGTCTGTGGAGAGGAAGAGTTCATGGTAAGCCACCTCAACTCTTTCAAGTATGAAGAGATGGACGGAGAATTCATTGAGACCCTGTGTCAAGCCTTTGAAGTTGTTCCACCAATGGTTTCTGCTACCAAATGTTCCTCTGATGTGTCCAAAGCTGCTAAGGTCGTACCAAAGATGGTTTCAGTCAAAGATGCTCATGCTGCAATTGAAGAAGGAAGTTGTGATACTTGGGGGAAACTCCTCGAGATACCATTCAAAGCAGATAAGTTTGTTTGGGTTTCACTGTCAAGGCTCAGAAGGAAGTGAGGCGTGCTCATGGAGGAAATCCACCTCTCCGTATTGGAAGCCATGAAGTTAACAGTGTGGGTGATTCTAATGATGAAGCTGCATTTGAAGATTGGGTGTATCCTACTACAACGGATCTTAAGAATTGGCATGAAAAGGACTTCGTGCCCATCTCCTTCATTGAGGTGTAATCATTTGTTTATTTCTTTCTTTTAATTCAAGAACATTTTGTCTGTAATATTTAACAATGAATTTTATGCCATATGCCTGGCCCGGGGCACTTTGGTCCATTTTTCAAGGGTTTTATTTATGTTCATCCTATCATATGATCATTCAATACAAATCATTGGACTCTTTTGCATTTAAATTTTTGTGCTCGTTGTCTTTCTTTTTCTTCAAATACATTTTTTCAAAATAGTCATGTATCTTACATGTACACACACACACTCTTACAGGTCCTCATCCACTCTGGATCTCACTGTCGATGACTCTACTATTGCGGACTATGACTTTGAATGTCCAATTAACCAAGACGAAGACGAAGGTGAGGAAGATTGTGAAATACCGGGAGAACTAGCCAGACTTCTATTACAAGAGGAAAAAGCTATTCAGCCGCACAAAGAGTCAGTTGCAATCATTAATTTGGGTACCGAGACGGACAAGACAGAGGTTAAGATTGGTGCTAACTTAGAAGACAGTGTCAAGAGCGGGTTGGTTCAAATGTTGCATGACTATGTGGAAGTATTTTCTTGGTCGTATGAAGATATGCCAGGGTTGTATACCGACATTGTAGTTCATCGTCTTTCGACTAAAGAAGATTGTCCTCCTGTCAAACAAAAGGTTCATTGCATGAGGCCTGACATGTCTAAAAAGATAAAAGCTGAAGTGATGAAACAATTTGATGCAGGATTCTTAACTGTGACATCTTATCCCCAATGGGTTTCAAATGTGGTGCCAATGCCAAAGAAAGATGGCAAAGTTCGCACGTGCATAGACTATAGGGATATGAATAGGGCAAGCCCCAAGGATGACTTCTATCTACCACACATTGACGTCTTGGTTGATAATACTGCTCAGCATAAAGTCTTCTCTTTCATGGATGGCTTCTCAGGCTACAACCAAATTAGGATGGCTCCCGAAGACATGGAGAAGACAACTGTGATACGGTGGGAGAACTGACTTGGGTTTTGCGTTTATTTTTGCAAATGTTTAGGTTGAGCAAGAGTCGCCACCGACTTTTTATTTTATCCTAAGGAAAGGTTAAAAAGCACAGGAAAAACCTTTTGTGATGTTTCGTGGGTTCGGGGGGTAGATTATGAAAAGGGAAGGTATTAGCACCCTTTTCATCCATGGTTATCCATGGGCTCTTAGTTACTTGTTTTAGATCACTTGCCTTTGATTTTCAATTGCTTGAAATGGTATGTGTGTGTGTATGTTTTGAAAATGTTTTGAAAAAGAGGCTTTGTCTAGGCAACCATTGTAATTACTCGTGTTTGAGTATATACAGAGGTGTGTATCTTTTCGAAAAGATGTTTCAAATGTTTTTGGAGATTTGTTTTGAAAGTGTTTGTGGAGTGTGGTTTTGAAAAATAGGCAAGTGTGTTTTGCAAGTTTGATCAAGTAACTAAGAGTTTGTCTACCCTATTGTACTCAAAGGTTTTTCTCATGTTTTAACCCTTTTTAACAATTTTGTTCCACCATTGTATTTGGTGGACAATCTTGCGTTAGGATGTTTAACGGGACAGGCGCGGGTCATCATATGGACCATGAATGCAATGGTGCCAAGTGTCTTTGGAAATTTTCTTGAAGGGACTATGATCATTTCGTAGGCAACTTTCGAAAGCGTCATCAAGGGACTATGATCATTTGAATTGTTTTGTTTTGCCAAAGAAACTCAACGTGCAAGCATGGCCCATTTTGGAAGGCAACAAGCGGGATTACCCTAGGGGTGCAAGTGTGATTGTGTATTAATTTCATGTATTTGTTTTTGTATTAGGTTATCTAGCGTTTGATTTTATGTATATACAAACCCTAGGTCTATACATGGTATAATTGAAAGCGATAAATTGCGAAAATTTAAAGTCTACGCTATTAGAAATAAGTATCCGGGAATGGGGGTACAAATATTTACAAATGGGGATGAGACTTAATAGGAGAGTAGTGTCCAAATAATTTACAACCAAATCGAATTGCAATCTCAAATGTAATATGTATCAAATGTACAAGATAAGCAAATGTAAACGTATCAATGTATTTGTGTATTGTAAATGTGTATGTGTAAATGTATTTGTGTAGGTGTATTTTTTATTTACAAGGTGAAATGTATTGTTATCATTTTTGTATTTTGTTAAATATGTACAAAAAAAGATTTTTAAGAAAATAAAAAGAAAATGCTTATGTATTTTATTATGTTTATGTAAAAATGTTTAGTCAAAAATAAATAAAAGAAAATCTATTTTCTTAGTATTTTTAATTAGTATTTTTATGTACAAATAGATTTATATAAAAAAAAAAGAGAAATTTAAGATAAAAGTCTATTAATCTAATTAAACCTAATGGTCATGTAAATAAAGAAAGTTTTATAAAAAATAATTAAGGCATTTTTAATTTATAAAAAATAGACTATGTTAGTTTAAATTATAAAAAATAAAATGATAAAAAGGTTAGTTTATGTAAGAAAGGGAATGGGCTTAAAGGGGGTTTGTGGCCCAAAACAAAATAAGTAGAACAAGTAAAAGGGAGGTGAGGCGCCAGGAGGGGGGGTCAAGTGCAAAAATCTGATGGGCTTAAGTGTGTTTTGTGGGGCAAGGCCCAGCATGTGACAACGTTTTTCCAAGGGTTTCAATGTTTTGTTTTCAATTGGATTTTAGGGTTTACAGAGGCGCCGCTTATCACTTTCGTCCTCTTCGTCTTCTTCGTCTCCTTCGCCATAGCTACTGAGCTCTCCTCCTCCTAGGGACACTGAGCGCCAACATCCGTCCTTCCTCTTCCCTCCATGGTCGCTCAGTGATGTTTGTACACAGGTAATGGCTTTTGTTCGTGTTTGACAGTCTTTTAGGTTTTCAAGCTTTTATGTGTTACTTATGTTCTGATTTTGATGTGTTGGTATTTGTTTGCTATTTGAGGTGTACGTGAAAGGAAAGAAAAGAAGAGATACTACCTTGACCCTTGGAGACGGAGGAGAAGGTGGATTGGGAGGCGCTGTGGGCGGCCGGAGGCGAGGGGAAACACGTGATGTTTGAGCTAGCTTGCTTTGCTGGAAAACCTGGTACTCTGTTTCACTTTTTTAGGTTTAGTGATGATATCTGAAAACCTTAGCAGTTGCCTCTCTTCTTCTCTATTTGTCTCGTTTCTGTATGCTTGTATGCTTTGAGTTTCCTTGTATGTTGACAACCCTATGATGAGAACATTCTGAGGGTGTGGTTGGTTCGAACGTTTTGTGTATTTGATGCTTGCCTCTGTGTATTAGGGTGTTTGGAATCTGAGTTTGATGGTGTTGACAAGTTTGACACGGTTAGGCTTGAGAGCTTTTTGATGCAGGTTTATTTTGATGGCTTCTATTTGAGGCTTGGCTTGATGTTCTTGATGTATGTTTAAGCTTGGACAGGTTCAGGCCTGGTATGAGTTTGAAATGTTTGCTTTGGGTTTGTTTCAGTTTGTATGTTTAAGGCCATGGCTCCATGTTTGGTTCAAGGCTTATGCAGGTTGTGAGTTTGTGTTTGTCACAGGTTTGGGCAGGATGCAAGCTCGAGGCTTTAGGCTTGACAGTTTAATGTTCTGAGTTGTTTTATGGTTTGAGGCTTATTTAGGCTTTTGGAATGAAACTGTGTTTTAGGAATGCAGGTTAGCAGGCTTGGCCTTTGGCAAGCTTGAAGCAGCTTTGTCTTTACAGGTTGATGTGTTTGTTTTTTGAAACAGAGCTTAGGTTTCAGTTTTGGAGAATAGTTGGACAGGACCTGTGTTGTTTGAGGCAGGTTGCTGCTTGTGTTATCAGTTTGGTGTTATTTTTCTGGTTATGTAATCTGCCTCCCTTTGTACTGTGTTGTGGCATCTTGTTTTATATCTTTTGTCCAGCCTAAGCCTGTAAGCCTTTCTTTTTCTCTTCTCTCTCTCTCTCTTGACAGATTAAACAGCAATTTTATATTGTTTAAAATCTGTACTTTACTGAAAAGGTAGCTGCTGGAAAATGATGTATTTTAACATTGCTTGCACTTGTGGTTTAGCTCTGCATACTTCTTATCTCTTTTTTCCTGATTTTCTGCATATTGTACTTCTTTGACAGCTTTTGGATAGCCTTTTGTACTTGTTTGATATCTTTTTGGCAGCTTGTGGACAGTTTCATTCAGTTTGCAATTAGTTCAATTTGGACTTTGTGCATTGGTTTTGAAACTTTGAAATGTGCAGTTTGTTCTTTCTTGCATATGCAGTAGCTGTTCAGTTTGCCTCTTTGATTGGAAATTAGGCAGCCTGTTTGACCATTTTGAATTTGTGCGAAATTGTAACTTGTGCATTTCATATTTTATTTGCAAGCATTTTTATCCCTCTTTGTGAACCAAGAGCAATCTTGTGATTTGCAGAGAGGGCAAACTGATCCCGGCCAGTTACCTTTAATGATGAATTCATTTTTTATCTGTCTGCTCTTTAATTTCATTCCATCTGCTTTTGACTTTTCTTTTTCTTTGTTTTGCAGATAAAAATCAATGGAGAGGAGTAGCAGTAGAAGATGAAGATTTGAAGACTTTTAGGACATAGCTTTGTTTCCATTTTAATTATTTGTAATAGTATTAATGTAAATAACTGTAAATAAATTTACAGTATTTAAATAATATTTGTAACAAACAATTCAAAATAAATAAACATCCCCTTTTTTTTATCAGTTAATTCTTCTTTCAATTCATTGTTCATTTAATTATTTGAATTCCTTAAATTAATATAACTGGAAGTAAATCCAATTATTCTGACTTAGAAAAAAAAATAATTAATAAACACTGTGGTCTTTCCATTTAGCATGAATCAATAACAAACTCGGCGTTTCAGATAGCCATAAACATTGCACAGTCGAATCAAACAAACATCCCTATTCTTTTGCCTTCACTGATCATACCAAGCACTGCAAGTCCTCCATTCAAATGCCTCAAACCAAATCTTAGAGTAAACTGAAAAGGACTGTAGAATTAATCCCTTCTGAGAATGCGTGCACAAAACCCTAGTTCTTGATTGAATGTCAAAGAAGCGTCCGCCTGATCAAAACCTGAGCCAAAATCAACCAAACCCTAATAATTTGCTTGAACTGTATCAAAAGTCCATGGAAACCCTAATTTGGCTAGACTGACAAGAAAAATTTTGTTTGACTGATTCTTGACAAATCTTGGAGAATATGGGAGGGCAAATTTTGGGGTACAACAGTTGCCCCTGTTCAATCTTCTTGAACCTGAAGAGTTAGATTGGCAAGTTTGCCTTTCGCGACTCGAAGGTAAAAGGAGATTGGACACTAGAGTGCCTAAAAATTTGCACTCGGTGATGTGATAGTAGAGGGAATGGGCTTAAAGATGCCATTTGGTGATGGGCTTAAAGATGCCATCTGGATATGTGACAGAATCTTATCGGGGGATGGGCTTAGAGATTCCATCTAGAAATGGGATGGATAGTTGTGGAGATGGGCTTAAAGATGCCATCCGGGGTGTCGATCGCGTAAGAGATTCCTTAGCGAGAACTTGCGTACCTGAGAAAGAAAGATGGTTTCCTGGCTTGCTACCGGTTGATCTTCAAACTCTTCATGTAGATATGCCCTGGCTGGATATAGGTATCGAATCTACAATCAAACGCTCACAGATATGCCCTGGCTAGATACAGGAATCGAATCCGGAATTAGTCGTCTACAGATATGCCCTGGCTGGATACAGGTATCGAATCTGAAAATTGTCGTCTACAGATATGCCCTGGCTGGATACAGGAATTGAATCTCTAAACTCTTCATGCAGACATGCCCTGGCTAGATACAGGTGTCGAATCCATAATCAATTACTCACAGATATGCCCTGGCTAGATATAGGAATCGAATCTCTAAACTCTTCATGTAGACATGCCCTGGCTAGATACAGGTGTCGAATCCATAATCAGTTACTCACAGATATGCCCTGGCTAGATACAAGAATCGAATCTGGAATTGGTCATCTACAGATATGCCCTGGCTGGATACAGGAGTCGAATCCGGAATTTGTTGTCTACAGATATGCCCTGGTTGGATACAGGAATCGAATCCGGAACTTCAAAAGGTTGCTTACAGACGTGCCCTGGCTGGATACAGGTATCGAATCTCTAAACTCTTCATGTAGATATGCCCTGGCTGGATACAGGAATCGAATCTGGAATTGTGATAGTTGATAGTAATCATCTTTGGATTGTCCTTTTTCCTAAAAAGGCAAGACATCAGTTGTATGCAATGTCATGATGTATGAAATGCGTGATGTCATGATGTTTTCAAGAATAAATGAGATTGTGTGATATGATGCGTATATGCATGCGTCATGGTGTATGATAATGTGATGAATGTATTTTTGTCTAGGAAAATAAATCCTTGACGACTATCGGGAGTTTGTGGAATCCTGGGTTGATGTTGAAGAGTGGAGTTCTTCGCTTCCGCTGGGGACGATGGTTGCAAGAATAAACCGGTAGGAGAAGATGACTCTGTTGGGGAATAAACTTGTTGGAGAGATTACTATGCGGGGAATTACTCTGTGGGAAGAGATACTTTGCTGAGGTTTTGATGAGAACTCCGCTGGGGATTCCACTGATAAGTTATGTTGGGGAATTTGATGAACTCCGCTGGAGATAAAAGAATCTTGACTGTTGACGGGGAAAGTGAATCCTTGACTGCTGCAGGGGAGGGAAAGAATCTTTTGATTGTTGAAAGTGAGAAATCCTGGGACCGCTGTTGGGGAATCCGGAGCTTGGGTTGTATGCCAATCTATTGGGGATTCTTGTCTTGAGGAGATCTTCACTGGAGAATATTCGAATATCCTGTGAGGAACTGAGAATGAGGGTCTTCACTCTGCTTGGAGATTGATAGTTGGAAGTTTTAGCTCCGCTGGGGATTGACAGTTTTGACTCCACTGGGGATTTTGAAACTTAACTCTGAGGGGAGTTAGCTTCTGGAAGGTTCTCTGGCTGGGGAAGTCGAGAATCTTTTGATCGTTGCAGGTATTGATCAGGTTGGTCAAGGAAATACTGTCCTAGCTTGTTTCAGGTGTTGATCTCTGACCTAAGAAAGAAAGATAGTTTTCCTGGCTTGTTACAGGTGTTGATCTTCAATCTCTTCATGTAGATAATTTCCTAGCTTGTTACAGGTGTCAATGCACAATCAGTCGTCCAAAGATATTTTCCTGGCTTGTTACAGGTGTTGATCTGGAACTTAAGAAATGTTGGTCGAGGAGATACTGTCCTGGCTTGTTTCAGGTGTTGATCTCTGACCTGAGAAAGAAAGATAGTTCCCTGGCTTGTTACAGGTGTTGATCTTCAATCTCTTCATGTAGATAATTTCCTGGCTTGTTACAGGTGTTAATCCATAATCAGTTGTCCACAGATATTTTCCTGGCTTGCTACAGGTGTTAATCTGGAACTTAAGAAAGGTGACGGAATGGCAACTGTGTGTGGAGCATATCTGGACCGTATCTTCCAACAGGTGATGAAGGAATTGTTGAACACTTTTGACATTCGAATGCCCCAAGTGGTGATGAAGGAGACTTGCCCCAAGTTCACTGAACTTTTGAGAGATTTGTTGAAATCTTGACTGGACTGCCCCAGGCGTGCTGGATGGTGACATGTCAAGCCCCCTTGTTGATAGGAGATTTGTCAATGGAAGTGTCAACCTTTTGAAGTGATTTTTGTTCACTGAGAGAGTTTTCGTTCATCCGAACATTCGCTGTATGAATTTCTTTGCTGTCAAACAAAATAGTCAAATGAAAACAGTGATATTCAAGCAATGCAAAGTTTATGTTTGTCTCGAAGTTTTGAGAAATGCATTTTTTAGTAGAAAACTTTTCATAAGACAAATCAACACAAGATTTTAGAGCAAAGCCTTACAGGAGTCAGGATACCTTTTGTAACAGTATGCTTTCGAACTAACCCATGCTTCAATTAGGACTTTTGAAGGGTGGTAACGTGGCTTGGTTCACGGTTTAAGAAACAAAGGATAAAAGGCTCAAAGTATATTTGTACCCACCCGCTCTTCGTGATGTTCTTCAATCCTAAGCTCAGTTAATTGTGCGTCGCACTCTATTCGAGTTTGGAACGAATTTTTGGGTGATGGTTCACCAATTGAATTGGGCGACAGTCATCATCTCCTTTTTTCTTTTGCAACATTTTTCATGTTGTCGAGGATTTGTAATGACCTCTCTATTTTGATTTTGATTTGTTATCCCTAACTTTTTCCTGACTGTCTCTGTTTTCGAGATCACAGCCAGCGGGATGCCCCAGCTTTCTTAAGCCTCCTTTACAGGTTTTGGCTTGGTGGGCTTTTCTCTTTTGAGAGATTGACTTCCCATGTGGTAGGGAACCATAATTGTCTTGTGATTCCAAAGGAATGTCTCTTTTTTTGACGTCGTTCGTTGTGTTACAAACTGAGAGTTTGCGGCTTCAATGCGCACCTTTTTTGGATTACTGAGACTACCCTGCCCCAGGTTTAAATCAAAGGTTTTGATTGTTTAGAACAGAAAACTCCTACTTCTTTGGCTCGAAGGGATTGACTAGGGATTATCTTCCTTATAACTCCAGTGTTTGGGAATTGAAAGAAATGCTTGTACATCATCAGCAAGGTCTGTTCAAAAGCATACTGTATGAGATTACGGTATTGTTTCGTCATCCTCCCTCTAAAGGCTTGCAGCTTTTTATCAAGAGTTAAATATCATAAAGAAAGCACAAGAGTAGTGAAAACGAATGGATGAATTCAAGACAAACATATGCAATGCATTAATGAAACAGAGTTTGACATCAACAGATATTTGTTTGAATAACAAAAGAAATTACAACTTTGAAAATTCAAAATGAAGCAAAAGTATTTCAGTCTGAGCTTTGTCACTTCAGGTGGAGAACTCCTCAACGGAAGATTTTCATCTCGCCGTCTGGCATGAACCTCAGCACTCCAATGTCAATCAGATCTTGAATTTTGTTCTTCAAGGCCCAACAGTCTTCGGTGTCATGTCCCAGGCTATAGGAGTGGTAAACATAAAATGCGTCGGGATGATAGTTAGGAGCGGAGGTATTGGGCTTCCGAATAGGATCCCTCAAAACAGTCAGATTGACCTCCAACAAGCGTTCCAGTATCAGAGATGACGGTATGTCAGTCTCTGTGAATTGTCTTCCCGACGTATTTTGATTACGCCGATTACCCCGTTGACGTTGGCGAGGTTGTTGCTGGGCTTGTGACCCTGAAGCAAGCAGAGGAGCCTTCCCTTTGTCTTCTTGTCTGGAGGGGGGTTGAGTGGTGACTTGCTCTTCAACCTCATATGTTTTCCCCAGTTGGTTGTTCCGAAGCAGTTAGTTGACGAGAACTCTGAGTTCCTCTTTTCTTTGAGCCAAGTCCTGGATGAGAGCCATCTGGCCCACCAGTTGCCCCGTCATTTGGATCCTCATTGTTGTCAGCTCAGACTGTAGTGCTTCCAACTAATCGCTCCTGGAATTGTTTGAATTCTCCTGGACCAATCCCTTTGTGAGGAGAGCGTTCATTTCTTCTTGCCCCAGAGACAGGTTCAAGAACATTTCCTACAGCTGAGCAGTCTGGTCCTGGATATCCTTGACAGTCCTTTCTAGAGCCATCTCTTACTGAAATAAACAGTAGGAGAGTAAGGAAACCTGAAAAAGGAAAAATCGTCAAGATGCAATGCATGATATGTGGATGCATGCTTTCAAGGATCTCTTGGGGTAAACAAAAGAAAATGTTAGAGGTTGAACTTCAGTCTTTGATTGGAGAACTTTGCACCTGTGGATGTCTTTCCACGAGAATCAAGCTCACCATGTCAAGTGGGTCATAGCCCCTGATTCAAGTTGTTGCACTTGATCTTTGATTGGAGAACTTTGCACCGGTGGATATCTTTCCACGAGAATCAAGCTCACCATGTCAAGTGGGTCATAGCCCTTGATTCAAGTTGTTACACTTGATCTTTGACGGCATTTGCTTAGAGGAGAAAACCTCTTGCCCCTTGGTAGACGTCTGGTTCAACGTAACCCTGCATCTAAAGAACCCTCGAGATCCTTGAAATGGTTATTGAAAATGCTATGGTATGATGGTATGATGTTATGTACATGTATGCAAAAGCAAGTAAGTGTATATACAGGTAATCATATTCACACAAAGCAAACAAGTCCTTAGGTTTAGGCTTGCATGGGGTTTGTAGGTAAGTACCCTCTTGAAGTTAGTTGGCTCTTCCTGTCCTAAAATAGAAACCGGGTTCTAAGGAGCTCAATATCATTGGATTGTTTTCTATGTTCATTGTTTTGGTTTAGCCACTTAACTGGCGACCAAAATATTCCAAGAAAACAACCCTCAATGAGTGCAGTATCGAGTATCTACCAACTTCGGACTGCACCAAAGTCGATCATCTCACTACCCCTAAAAAGTCTAGGATGGTTAATTAAGGTTCTAAGAGTTCGTTAGTGCTTCACGATATCACTCAGCGGCCCCGTACTCTCCTTGACTGAACTCAAGGGTTACCGGTACTCACAAATAGGTCACACTAACATAGCTTACTGCTTCAACCGTGTTGGTATACCCCGCACAGTTCCCTCACAGTTTTTTTGCTATTTACCTAAGAAGGTGCCCCAAATCCGGGTGTAGGATTTTCAACAAACCCAAACAAGGAACCAAAAAAGTAAAGCAATCAAGGCGATCAAAGCAAGAATGTAAAGGTGATCTAAACCCTAAGGTAACCCCACTTTTGAGATCATCCCCAGTAGAGTCGCCAGTTCTGTGATACGGTGGGAGAACTGACTTGGGTTTTGCGTTTGTTTTCGCAAATGTTTCGGTTGAGCAAGAGTCGCCACCGACTTTTTATTTTATCTTAAGGAAAGGTTAAAAAGCACAGGAAAAACCTTTTGAGATGTTTCGTGGGTTCGGGGGGTAGATTATGAAAAGGGAAGGTATTAGCACCCTTTTCATCCATGGTTATCCATGGGCTCTTAGTTACTTGTTTTAGATCACTTGCCTTTGATTTTCAATTGCTTGAAATGGTATGTGTTTGTATGTTTTGAAAATGTTTTGAAAAAAAGGCCTTGTCTAGGCAACCATTGTAATGACTCGTGTTTGAGTATATACAGAGGTGTGTATCTTTTCGAATAGATGTTTCAAATGTTTTTGGAGATTTGTTTTGAAAGTGTTTGTGGAGTGTGGTTTTGAAAAATAGGCAAGTGTGTTTTGCAAGTTTGATCAAGTAACTAAGAGTTTGTCTACCCTATTGTACTCAAAGGTTTTTCTCATGTTTTAACCCTTTTTAACAATTTTGTTCCACCATTGTATTTGGTGGACAATCTTGCGTTAGGATGTTTAACGGGACAGGTGCGGGTCATCGTATGGACCATGAATGCAATGGTTCCAAGTGTCTTTGGCAATTTGCTTGAAGGGACTATGATCATTTCGTATGCAACTTTCGAAAGCGTCATCGAGGGACTATGATCATTTGAATTTTTTTGTTTTGCCAAAGAAACTCAACGTGCAAGCATGGCCCATTTTGGAAGGCAACAAGCGGGATTACCCTAGAGGTGCAAGTGTGATTGAGTATTGATTTTATGTATTTGTTTTTGTATTAGGTTATCTAGTGTTTGATTTTATGTATATACAAACCCTAGGTCTATACATGGTATAATTGAAAGCGATAAATTGCGAAAATTTAAAGTCTACGCTATTACAAATAAGTATCCGGGAATGGGGGTACAAATATTTACAAATGGGGATGAGACTTAATAGGAGAGTAGTGTCCAAATAATTTACAACCAAATCGAATTGCGATCTCAAATGTAATATGTATCAAATGTACAAGATAAGCAAATGTAAACGTATCAATGTATTTGTGTATTGTAAATGTGTATGTGTAAATGTATTTGTGTAGGTGTATGTTTTATTTACAAGGTGAAATGTATTGTTATCATTTTTATATTTTGTTAAATATGTACAAAAAAAGATTTTTAAGAAAAGAAAAATAAAATGCTTATGTATTTTATTATGTTTATGTAAAAATGTTTAGTCAAAAAGAAATAAAAGAAAATCTATTTTCTTATGTATTTATTAATATGTATTTTTAATTAGTATTTTTATGTACAAATAGATTTATATAAAAAAAGAGAAATTTAAGATAAAAGTCTATTAATCTAATTAAACCTAATGGTCATGTAAATAAAGAAAGTTTTATAAAAAAGAATTAATGCATTTTTAATTTATAAAAAATAGACTATGTTAGTTTAAATTATAAAAAATAAAATGATAAAAAGGTTAGTTTATGTAAGAAAGGGAATGGGCTTAAAGGGGGTTTGTGGCACAAAACAAAATAAGTAGAACAAGTAAAAGGGAGGTGAGGCGCCAGGAGGGGGGGGGGGGGGGTCAAGTGCAAAAATCTGATGGGCTTAAGCGTGTTTTGTGGGGCAAGGCCCAGCATGTGACAACGTTTTTCCAAGGGTTTCAATGTTTTGTTTTCAATTGGATTTTAGGGTTTATAGAGGCGCCGCTTATCACTTTCGTCCTCTTCGTCTTCTTCGTCTCCTTCGCCATAGCTACTGAGCTCTCCTCCGCCTAGGGCCACTGAGCGCCAACATCCGTCCTTCCTCTTCCCTCCATGGTCACATAGTGATGTTTGTACACAGGTAATGGCTTTTGTTCGTGTTTGACAGTCTTTTAGGTTTTCAAGCTTTTATGTGTTACTTATGTTCTGATTTTGATGTGTTGGTATTTGTTTGCTATTTGAGGTGTACGTGAAAGGAAAGAAAAGAAGAGATACTACCTTGACCCTTGGAGACGGAGGAGAAGGTGGATTGGGAGGCGCTGTGGGCGGCCGGAGGCGAGGGGAAACACGTGATGTTTGAGCTAGCTTGCTTTGCTGGAAAACCTGGTACTCTGTTTCACTTTTTTAGGTTTAGTGATGATATCTGAAAACCTTAGCAGTTGCCTCTCTTCTTCTCTATTTGTCTCGTTTCTGTATGCTTGTATGCTTTGAGTTTCCTTGTATGTTGACAACCCTATGATGAGAACATTCTGAGGGTGTGGTTGGTTCGAACGTTTTGTGTATTTGATGCTTGCCTCTGTGTATTAGGGTGTTTAGAATCTGAGTTTGATGGTGTTGACAAGTTTGACACGGTTAGGCTTGAGAGCTTTTTGATGCAGGTTTATTTTGATGGCTTCTATTTGAGGCTTGGCTTGATGTTCTTGATGTATGTTTAAGCTTGGACAGGTTCAGGCCTGGTATGAGTTTGAAATGTTTGCTTTGGGTTTGTTTCAGTTTGTATGTTTAAGGCCATGGCTCCATGTTTGGTTCAAGGCTTATGCAGGTTGTGAGTTTGTGTTTGTCACAGGTTTGGGCAGGATGCAAGCTCGAGGCTTTAGGCTTGACAGTTTAATGTTCTGAGTTGTTTTATGGTTTGAGGCTTATTTAGGCTTTTGGAATGAAACTGTGTTTTAGGAATGCAGGTTAGCAGGCTTGGCCTTTGGCAAGCTTGAAGCAGCTTTGTCTTTACAGGTTGATGTGTTTGTTTTTTGAAACAGAGCTTAGGTTTCAGTTTTGGAGAATAGTTGGACAGGACCTGTGTTGTTTGAGGCAGGTTGCTGCTTGTGTTATCAGTTTGGTGTTATTTTTCTGGTTATGTAATTTGCCTCCCTTTGTACTGTGTTGTGGCATCTTGTTTTATATCTTTTGTCCAGCCTAAGCCTGTAAGCCTTTCTTTTTCTCTTCTCTCTCTCTCTTGACAGATTAAATAGCAATTTTATATTGTTTAAAATCTGTACTTTACTGAAAAGGTAGCTGCTGGAAAATGATGTATTTTAACATTGCTTGCACTTGTGGTTTAGCTCTGCATACTTCTTATCTCTTTTTTCCTGATTTTCTGCATATTGTACTTCTTTGACAGCTTTTGGATAGCCTTTTGTACTTGTTCGATATCTTTTTGGCAGCTTGTGGACAGTTTCATTCAGTTTGCAATTAGTTCAATTTGGACTTTGTGCATTGGTTTTGAAACTTTGAAATGTGCAGTTTGTTCTTTCTTGCATATGCAGTAGCTGTTCAGTTTGCCTCTTTGATTGGAAATTAGGCAGCATGTTTGACCATTTTGAATTTGTGCTAAATTGTAACTTGTGCATTTCATATTTTATTTGCAAGCATTTTTATCCCTCTTTGTGAACCAAGAGCAATCTTGTGATTTGCAGAGAGGGAAAACTGATCCCGGCCAGTTACCTTTAATGATGAATTCATTTTTTATCTGTCTGCTCTTTAATTTCATTCCATCTGCTTTTGACTTTTCTTTTTCTTTATTTTGCAGATAAAAATCAATGGAGAGGAGTAGCAGTAGAAGATGAAGATTTGAAGACTTTTAGGACATAGCTTTGTTTCCATTTTAATTATTTGTAATAGTATTAATGTAAATAACTGTAAATAAATTTACAGTATTTAAATAATATCTGTAACAAACAATTCAAAATAAATAAACATCCCTTTTTTTTTATCAATTAATTCTTCTTTCAATTCATTGTTCATTTAATTATTTGAATTCCTTAAATTAAAATAACTGGAAGTAAATCCAATTATTCTGACTTAGAAAAAAATAATTAATAAACACTGTGGTCTTGCCATTTAGCATGAATCAATAACAAACCCGGCGTTTCAGATAGCCATAAACATTGCACAGTCGAATCAAACAAACATCCCTATTCTTTTGCCTTCACTGATCATACCAAGCACTGCAAGTCCTCAATTCAAATGCCTCAAACCAAATCTTAGAGTAAACTGAAAAGGACTGTAGAATTAATCCTTTCTGAGAATGCGCACACAAAACCCTAGTTCTTGATTAAATGTCAAAGAAGCGTCCGCCTGATCAAAACCTGAGCCAAAATCAACCAAACCCTAATAATTTGCTTGAACTGTATCAAAAGTCCATGGAAACCCTAATTTGGCTAGACTGACAAGAAAAATTCTATTTGACTGATTTTTGACAAATCTTGGAGAATATGGGAGGGAAAATTTTGGGGTACAACAACAATTTTCGTTACACAATGGGGAACCTTTTGCTACAAGGTCATGCGGTTCAGATTGAAGAATGCAGGAGAAATATATCAAAGGGCTGTGGTAGCTTTGTTTCATAACATGATTCATCATGAAATAGAGGTATATGTAGATGATATGATTTCTAGATCACAAACTGAAGAGGAACATCTTGATCACTTGTACAAACTATTCGAAAGGTTAAAAAATTATAAGTTAAGGTTAAACCCTAACAAGTGCACATTTGGAGTACGATCTGGAAGCTTCTAGGTTTTGTTGTCAGCAATAAAGGCATTGAAGTTGATCCTGCCAAGGTGAAGGCCATCCAAGAAATGTCAGTCCCTCACTTTGAAAAGGAAGTTAGAGGATTCTTGGTTCGTCTCAATTACATTGCCCGCTTCATATCTCACTTGACTGCTACTTGTGAGCCAATCTTCAAACTCTTGAAGAAAGATCAGGTAGTCAGATGGAATGATGAATACCAAGCTGCCTTCGACAAAATCAAAGAATATTTGCAAGAACCTTCTATTCTCATGCCTCCAGTTGAAGGAAGACCCTTGATCATATACTTGACAGTACTAGAGAACTCTATGGGGTGTGTTTGCGCCAACATGATGAGTCTGGCCAAAAAGAGCATGCTATTTATTATATGAGCAAAAATTTTATCGACTGTGAAACCAGATATTCATTGCTCGAGAAAACTTTTTGTGCTCTGGCATGGGCTGTTCACCGGCTAAGACAGTATATGTTGACTCATACCACTCTGTTGATTTCTAAGATGGACCCAATCAAGTATATCTTCGAGAAACCTGCTCTTTCCGGACGGATAGCTAGATGGAAAATGATCTTGACTAAGTACAACATTCAATACACAATGAAAAAGGCAATCAAAGGAAGCGCATTAGCAGATCATTTGGCCCATCAAGCTGTTGATGATTATCATTCTATGAACTTTAACTTCCTGGATGAGAGCATCATGCTAGTGACCGACTGCACGACACCTGGGCTGTATGACGGACCTGAACAAGGATCCCGATGGACTATGGTCTTCGATGGGGATTCCAATGCCTTGGGTAACGGAATTGGTGTTGTGATCATCTCCCCTGAAGGTTTCCACACTCCTTTCACTGCCAGACTATGCTTCGATTGCACGAATAATATGGCTGAATATGAAGCATGCATCTTGGGTCTGAAAGCAGCCATTGACTTGAGGATCAAGCATTTGAATGTGTTTGGAGATTCCTCTTTGGTGATTATACAAGTAAAATGAGATTTGGATACTAAGGACCCTAATCACATCCCTTACAAGGAACTTGTGCTATCTTTGATTCCTTACTTCAAAGAGATCACCTTTGAACACTTCCCTAGTGAAGAAAATCAGCTAGATGATGCTTTGGCCACCATGTCTTCTATGTTCAAGGTCAGATGGGACAATGAAGCTCATATGATTACAACTGAAAGATTCGACGAACCTGCACACTACTGTGAGCTTGAAACTGACACAGAAAAGTCATGGTACCATGAGGTGGTGAGATATCTTGAAGCACAAGAGTATCCTGAGGGAGCATCCATCAATGACAGAAAGTTCTTATGAAGATTCTCAACTAAATTCTTCCTAAGCAACAGAATATTGTACAAGCACAACCATGACTTTACTCTACTCCGATGTGTGGACAAGAAGGAGGTAGAGGAAATTATGGAAGACATGCACGGTGGTCTTTTTGGCACTCACTCAAGCAGACATGCGATGGCAAAGAAGATCCTAAGAGCTAGTTACTATTGGTCAACAATGGAGACTGATTGCCATCAATATTCAATAACTTTTCATAAATGCCAAATCTATGCCGACAAGGTCCATGTGCCTCTTATCGCTCTGAATGTCATGACCGCTCCGTGTCCATTTGCAATGTGGGGCATTGACATGATTGGGAAGATCAAACCCAATGCTTCCAATGGACATCGCTCCATTCTTGTCGATATCGAGTATTTCACCAAATGGGTCGAAGCCTCCTCTTTTGCCTCAGTCACAAAGAATATGGTATCCAGATTCATCAAACATAACCTCATCTTTCGCTATGGTATCCCCGAGAGGATCATCACCGACAATGGGACTAACCTCAACAATGCTATGATTACCGAACTTTGCACTCAGTTCAAGATCAAGCATCACAATTCTTCTCCATGTAGACCTAAAATGAATGGCGCGGTCGAAGAGGCCAACAAAAACATTAAGAAGATTACGCGTGAAGATGGTAGTAACCTATAAGGACTGGCATGAGATGTTACCATTTTCTCTTCATGGCTATCGTACTTCAGCTAGGACATCAACTGGGGCAACTCCCTTTTCTTTAGTCTATGGCATAGAAGTTGTCTTGCCAGTGGAAGTTCATATTCCCAAACTAAGGATTATGAATGAGGCAGGCTTAGGCGAAGACGAATAGATTCAGGCAAGATTGGATCAGTTTTACTTGATTGACGAAAAGCGACTGGCTGCTGTTTGTCATGGTCATACGTACCAAAAACGTATGATCAAGGCTTTCAACAAAAAGATCAATCCTAGGGTATATCAAGTTGGTGACTTAGTGATAAAGCGCATCATTATGCCACAAGGCGACCACCAGAGGCAAATGGACTCCCACCTACAAAGGGCTATTTGTTGTCAAGAGAGTGTTCTCTGGTGATGCCATGATGCTGACTACCATGGATGGTGAAGACTTCCCACATCCTATAAACGTGGACATAGTTAAAAAATACTACGCATAAGAGACCCGCTAGGTTGACACACCTAGGAAAAATAAGGGCATCCCGGCAAACCAAAAGGTTTGGGCAAAAATTAGGGATATATGCAAAAGATTGTACACCCGGCAAGTTGAAAACCCGAAAGGGCGACTTGGGAAAAAATGGGTATCCTAGTGGGCTGAAAACCCGAAAGGGCGGTCCAGGAAAAAATTAAGGATCGAAAGCGTATGACTATGTCCCGTGGAATCACCACAATCGACTTTATTACCAAGGTCCGAGTTCAAACGGTCCAAGATCAATCCAATCAGCTTTTGTCAACGGAAAGGGGCATTCGAAGACATTGGGGCAATATTAGAGTTGGAATACAATGAGATCACTTGCACATGGCTATTATTTTTGTTTTCACTCTTTGTTTTCCCTTCGAAGATTTCCTCTTACTAGGATCTCCATCTCTTTGTACAAAAACGCCTATTCATGGGCAAAATATCAATACAAATATACTTTGAAGTGCAAACTTTCTGTTTTTGTTTTGAATGCAAAATTGTCCAATGACTAAAATTGAACGAACATATGCATATGAACATAATTAAAACTATTTGGCACATGTGTCCTGCTAAACAGTATCAAGCATCTCTTTAATGTTTATGGAATATACCCACAGAGTTATTTCATTAACATTATCTCCACAAGATCGTCTACGATAAGCCATTCCTCAACAAAGTTACCCACAAAGTTTCTTTGCACAGTTTAATCTCCAACTAGAGTCTCAATATCTTGGAAGCTCTCTCCCTAGCTAAGTTGATCCTACAAGTAGAAGCCTTGTGGATCTCTTCCTCAAAGAACTCACCTCATCAGCAATTCATCAAGTATTCACCAACAGGGTTTATTTCCCCAACAAATAACACACAACAATCAGCAAATTCCCCCAACATAGCTTCTCTTCCCCAGATGAGTCTATTATCCCCAGTTGAGTATATCCTCCCCAAGCTGAGTTTGTCCTCCCCGACTGAGTCTACACTCTCCAGTTTGAGTTTGCCTTTCAGACTATTACAAATCAAAGGGCCACAACCCCTAATCCCCAGTAAAGTCATCAACAAAACCTTTACTACCTCCAAAAGATACTATGAAACCTTGACCTGACCAGAAATTAGTACAAATTTTCAAGCTGCTATGAAACCTGGACCCGACCAGATAATAGTCAACTTCTCAAGACACTTTGAAGCCTGGGCCCGACCAGGTAACAGTGTAACCTTTCCAATACTATGAAACCTGGACCCGACCAGATATTAGTACAAATTTTCAAGCTGCTGTAAAACATGGACCCGACTATATAATAGTCAACTTCTCAAGACACTTTGAAGCTTGGGCCTAACCAGATAACAGTGTAACTTTTCCAATACTATAAAACCTGGACCCGACCAGATAATAGTTTAACACTTTAAGATATAGAAGAACCTGGACTCAACCAAACCAGGGCTTAACTTATTTTCTCCAGTAGAGTTTGCCTCTCCCCCAGCAAGTTACTGTGAAGCCTGGATCCGACCAGATATGAGTTTTCAACTTCATCTTTTCAATTAAGTTATTGTGAAGCCTGGATCCGACCAGATAGCAATTCCCCTAAGAAGTTTGTTGTGAAGCCTGGAATCTGACCAGATAACAACTAAGTTCCAAACAAGTTACTGTGAAGCCTGGATCTGACCAGATATCAGTTCAACTTTATCTATCCAAGCAAGTTATTGTGAAACCTGGAATCCGACCAGATAACAACTAGCTACAATCTCCAGCAAGACCCTATGAAGCCTGGACCCGACCAGATAATAGTATAACTTTTCAAAAAAAATATGAAGCCTGGACCCGACCAGATAGTAGTTACCACTTCAAATTACTATGAAGCCTGGACCCGACCAGATATTAGATCAACTTCATCCTTTCTAGCCAGTTACTGCGAAGCCTAGATCCAACCAGATAACAGTTAACTTCCTTATCCTTAGCAAGTTATTGTGAAGCTGGGAATCCAACCAGATAACAGACTAACTTCATTCTCCCCCAGAAATCTTCTGCAAAGCCTGGAATCTGACCAGAGAACAATTAATTCATTCTTCCCCAGTAAGTTACCGTGAAGTCTGGATCCGACCAGATAGTAGTTGACTTCCTCATCCTCAGCAAGTTGTGAAGCCTAGATCCGACCAGATAACAGCTAGCATTCAAGAGATAATCCCCAACAGCAATCCGGGACTCAAAATTCCTCAACAGCAGTCAGGGATTTATTTTCCCGGAAAAATATGCATCCCACATCCATACATCTTAGCATATACATACAAAATACATTCATCATAATCCTATTCATCTTGTGAACATCATGCATACATCTATATTTAACTAACCTTTTTCCACAAGTAAAACATCAAGTTTTAGTATAAATCGACCAAAGATTTGTGCTGATACTTCCTTCAGTATTTACCATCATTCCTCCAAATGGCATCTATAAGCCTATTCCCAATCCATCTTCGAGTGCAAATTTCTGGGCACTCTAGTGTTCAATCATCTTCCACCTTCAAGTCACGAATGGCGGATCCGCCAATCTAACTCTTCAAGTTTAAGAATATTGAACAGGGGCATCTGTTGTACCCCCAAAATTTCCCCTCTCATTTCTCAAGCAATCTCTCATAATATATTCTTTGGTTCAAGACTGCACAAGGGTTGATCAGCTCAAGACACCTCCTCAAGCACTGATAACTGAAAATTAGGGTTTGAGTTTGCACAAGGACAAATGGAAATTTAATGGCCCATGTGACTTTCACGGATCATTTTGGATCCTCAAGATTGCTCATGTCAAGTTTCAAGTCTTGGATCACATTTTTGCTCAGTCAATTAATCAGTTGCCTTAAAATCAATTGTATTGGGGGAAAAGTCAATTGTGGTCAATTTACAGTCAAACTTCATAATTTTTTATCCATATCAACATTATTAACTCTATATGTCATTTGATCAAGTTTGGATTACAATTCCTCAAGAAATTTGATCAGATCATCAAAAGGGCAAAATGGTCAAAATTAGGGTTTTGACTGAGAAGGTGCAATTTCTGATTTTTGACCTAGCAAATGACTTATTGGCTTGATACATGATCTCAAGGTTTAAAATAATTAATTTTTACCTAATGTCATGGCTCAAAACATCTCTCAAGATTAATTGATTGATAGATGAATTTCAGTCAACTGATGAAAAGTCAATTGTACACTGAAAAGTGAAACTTTGACTTTTTGGTTAAAATCAAGTATCAAAGATCACAATTCATCAAGACATATCAAAATATTAAACTTGTTCATCGAGAAATCAAAAAGTCAAGATTTCATTTTGAAAAGTCAAAATTTCTAAACTTAGAAATTTTTCTAAGTGTTGGAAATTCACTTTTTTTTTCATAACTTTGAGCCAAATTTCCACCATGATGCAAGATGATTCAAATGAAACTTAAAACATGAAAGTTGTAGATCTCAATGAGATCTAAAACATTGTAGAATACAACTTTTTTCTAGAAATGCATGGATTTCAAGTTATGATTTTAAGAAGACATGTTCATGAAACGGAAACTTAGTGAAATTTTGCCCTAGTTTAGGCAGGATTTTGACCTAACTTCATGGCAATTTTTCACATAGTTCCAAGATTAATCTTAAAACATTTCCAACATAGATGTTGTAGAGGATGTTACAATCTTTCCAAAATGTCCAATAACTCATTGATATCATACTTGAGCAAAGAGAATCGAAGGCAAGAAGTTAGAGTTTCATTCTTGAATTACAAGTCATTTCTTGATGAACACATAATTCAATCTCAATGTTAGGCTGCATAATCTTACTTTTCAGGCCTTCTAACTTATGTGTTTATCCATCATTAATGGATCACACAAACTTTTGAGCTATAATCCAAGTGGTTTAAGCTTTGTCCAATTTAAATTGTCATTTTGGGAAGAAAGTGAATAATGTCATTCTTGAAAAGCAAGCTTTATGCACAAAGTCAATTCTTGAGCCTCTCACTTATTCCCTATGATCACACTCCATCTACAAAGTCAGAAGCAGGTTTGTTTAAAGCATAACCACTCTACAATAGCAAGTACACGATGCATTGAAACTTGATTTTTCAAAGAAATCACATGTTGAGCTTAAACATTTGTTTTTGAATTCTGATCAACTACAAGTCTCCAAACTTGTTTCTTATAAATAGAGGCACTATTTGTGAGCTAAGATAGGAGCTTAAGCACCCTAAAACTCTCTCAAACTCCCTCAAGCCAAAAATCTCCCAAAAACGCTATTGTTGCACAGTTTCTGACTTTGAACTTGTAACTCACATTTCCCTCGTGCGTTTCTTGGCTTTTCACTTCCAAAAGCTCATACACATCAAGTATAGTCAATCTCCATCCTTATTCCACAACTATAACACCATTTACATCAACCTCCATAACCAAAAAAGAGTCTGAACATTGACTTCTCCAAGCCATTCTAGCCATCCATTGCTCAAGTTAATCATTGCATTAGCTTCCTGGGAAATTGAGGAAGCTAACCTGATCATCACAACTCCTTGAAAGCAGCTCAAACTCATTTCACGATTTCCAATTTTGAGGTACATTTTCTGAACTTTTATCTTCTCATTTAGGCATTGTTAGGCTTGCATTTGTAAAGATAAAATGTAGACATCATTACCCTGAAACTGTACATGTCCATATATTTCATTTATATTGCTTGAGTAGTGAGAATTTTAGGTTTGAATCTCTGAAAATAATTAGGTCAGAACTTGGTACTTTTAGAAATTCTCATTCATCTTTGATTTATAGCTTATGATATTTATATGGTTGGATTCGTATGGAAAAATGGAGCAACTTTCATGTTTGCATATTTCATTTTTGTGGAGAATTGGTGAAGTTACAGATGTTCAGACTGGAGGTTGAAGATGAAGTCATATTCAGGACATGACTTGTGTTATGTATTTATTGTTTTGTTTATGTTACCGAATGTACAGCCACCCCAGTGGCAATGGTAGTGTGTGTGTATGTTAAAGGTCATGGGTTCAAGTCTCAGCGCTACCTTTTGTTCATTTTCTCATATTTTTGCTTTTTTTTGTTTTGAGACAGCAGCGCCTGGGCCTCCATGCTAGGCCTTCCTTTTTTTTTTTGCTTCTTCTAACTCCTGCTTTTACTTTTGCACCTAGTTCAACTTTTTTTATTATTTCATTTATATATATATATATATATATATATATATATATATATATATATATATATATATATATATATATATATATATATATATATATATATATATATATTTCAGTTTTCTTTTATTATTTTTATTATTACTATTATTATTATTACTATTATTAGTATTATTATTAATAATAATAATAATAATAATAATAATAATAATAATAATAATAATAATAATAATAATAAAAAATCCAAAAAATATTTGTATTTATTATTTTCACATTTATATGTTTATTTTCTTTATAAAAACAAAAAGAACAAAAATATTCTTCTTAACAATTTAATTTCTTTTTTTAATAAATAATATTTAGATTTAGGTTTAATTATTATTTTTCTTTTTCATCTAAAATTAACTTAGAACTTAGGTTTCTTTTAATTAATTAATTTTTATTCTATTTTCATTAAACTTAAAACCTTTTTCATAAAAAAACCCTAAAAAATGTTTTAACTTATTTTCTTTCCTTAATTAATTTAGGTTTAATTTTATTTTTATTAATCATTTTCTTAATTAGGTCAAACTAAACCCTTTCATAAAATCTAAACAAAAATCATTTCTTTTTCCATTTACATTCTTGCATTACTTTCTTTTCAATTCTTGTATACTATTCAATATGATTGTAATAGATAATTAGGTTTAATTTTCTTGCAAAATCCTCATTTGTAAGTTTGTATACCCCCTCCCCTAATGATGTAATAGCGTAGTAATTTTACTTTTCGCAATATATCGCTTTTATATAAATGTTAGTAATTAGGGTTTGTATGGCAAGATTAAAATCAACAAGTAGAAAACCTTAATTCAAGATAAACAATGCATATAAATCAAACACACTTGCACCCTTAGGGTAATTCCACTTTGTTGCCTTATAAAAATGGCCATGTTATGCATGTGAGATGTCTTACCAAAAATCAATCAAAAATACAAGATCATAGTCCCTCGATGACGCTATAAATGTTGCCTTTCAAAATGATCTTAGTCCCTCAAAGATAAATGCTAAGACATCTTACAACATTGCTATCATGACTATACGATGACCCACATCCGTCCCTTTACATCCAAAGATAAGGCTTCTTACCAAATCAATGGTAAGATAGCAATATCAAAGGAAAAGAAGAAATAAACAAAGACTTTTGAGTAGGTAGATTGTTCCTAGTTGCTTGCTCATTTTCAAATCAAACATCCTTGCTTATTTTCAAAAACAAACACCAAACACTTTTAAAAACACTTTCAAAACATTTTCCAAACATGAAACATTTTCAAAAGTCCAACACTTTGTATATGTTCTTACAACGAGAACTATTACAAAGTTTGCCTAAACGAAGGCGCCTTTTCAAAAATACTTTCAAAAACCACACAAAGCACATTTTCAAACAAAAGCGAGTGATCTAGCAAGCAACTAAGAGCCCATAGATAACTATGGATGAAAAGGGTGATAACACCTTCCCTTTTCATAATCTACCCCCCTAACTCAAGAAATAATCTCAAAGGTTTTTCCTATTCTTTTCAACCTTTCCTTTTGGATAAAAGAAAAGTCGGCGGCGACTCTTGCTAACCGCAACATTTGCGATAAAATGCAAAACACCCAATTCAGTTCTCCCACCGTATCACAGAAGCGGGAACATAACATAAGGTCTTCAGAACTTCAAGTCTTCAGAGTCTTCAGAACCTGTTGTAGTGAACCTTTGGATTAGAAGAGATTCAAGTCTTCAGAGTCTTAAGATCTGCGTCTTTAGAGTCTCCAACACTTGGTCTTCAGAACCTGTTAGTAGATAACCTTGGACCTTTAGAACTTAATGAAGGAAAATTGCGATCAAAAGCGCAGCGGAATTTAAAATTTTCCTTTAGCGATCCTTACGAATGAACATGGTCAGTGATAGAAATATTTACCTCTTGTGGCGATTCAGACCTTTGATGTTATGATCACGAGCGTTGATGAAGAACAACGCCTCTACTCAGTCCACACGAACAGATCGCTTCCGGTCATAGTGCTAGATAATCACGAACAGAAACCTTGAGTGAGAGAGAGAATCAAAAACGAAATTGCATCAAGTGAAATTGCTTCATCACAAGGGATCTATTTATAGAATCACTCGTGTGGGCTACAAGCTAAAAGCCCAATTAAGGCTATAAGCTAAAAGCCCAATTAAGCTTATGGACATCATACCTTATGATGTACCATATATCACTTATCCACGTGGTACCTTACCACTTTTCGTATTACACTTAAGTGCACCGTACCTTACGGTGTTCCTTATCTATTCTATCTCTCATCAACATGTCCTTATGTGTGTGACCCTGTAGGTTTTCGCGATGTTGGCAATTATATTAAATCACACATTTAATATAATAAACAGTGAGCGGTATCTAGCAACACATCACTGTTACCCAAGTCACGAAAATGTCATGTGATCTGACCAAACCTTTTCCGTGATAATATTTGTGTTGTACAATTACCCTTTTGCCCTCATGTCTATATTGAACACAAGGAATACACTGTGTCACCCTTGTCCAGTTCAATATTGGGCCCTTAGACATTTATCCTGTTATGCAGGATGAGCAAATTCCATCTAGGTCACTCATGTCCCTTAGCATGCTTTGTGAAGTACCCATCAATCGTCTTTATAGTCATCCAGTTACAGATGACGTTTGATCAGCAATAAAGTACTTGACTCTACATCTAGGGTCCATAGTGGTTTCAGGTCGAAGGGTGGTATACACCATTATCATCATGAGAATAACTTATGACACTTTGCATAACATTCTATGTAGTATTCTCATAGCGGGTCAATCCAATATAAATATTACTCCTAATATTCATACCTATGTCAAGACTTGATAACTCCTTATCTATGATCCATGAGATGTGATCATCAATCTATCTTCATAATAATCTTAATGCTTTAATGTTATCCCACTTCACATTAAAGCTTGACTACAGATACTTTAAGAATAGTGTCTTATGTTTAATGGGATCTCATGATTAAGTCACACTTAACATTTCATTAAACAAATAAACCATTCTAGGGACTTTACTATTTTAGAAAGCAAACATAATAAAGAAATGCCTTTTATTATTAATAAATAATTCGATATAAGTACCAAAAGTATTGGCCTCTAGGGCCTACACCAACAATCTCCCACTAGCACTAGAGCCAATCAGGAATACCCCTAATACCCATAGATCTAGTATGTCCATCATGCTTCAGCTGCGCAAGAGGCTTTGTTAATGGGTCAGCAACATTGTCAAGTGTAGTTACTCTGCATATTTTCACATCTCCCCGATCTATTATCTCTCGAATGAGATGATAACGCCTAAGTATGTGTTTGGATCGTTGGTAAGATCTAGGCTCCTTAGCTTGTGCGATAGCACCATTGTTATCACAATAGAGATCAATGGGATCCACAATGCTATGGACTATGCCAAGTTCACTAATGAACTTCTTGATCCAAACAGCTTCCTTTGTTGCAGTTGAGGCAGCAATATACTCAGCCTCTGTTGTAGAATCAGCAACTGTATCTTGCTTTGAACTTTTCCAGCTCACAGCGCCACCATTTAAACAAAACACATAACCAGATTGCGATCTAAAGTCATCCTTATCTGTATGGAAGCTAGCATCGGTGTATCCAATTACAGCAAGCTCTTCCTGACCTCCATATATCAAGAATGAGTCCTTAGTCCTTCTCAAGTACTTAAGGATATTCTTGACAGCTACCCAATGAGCATCACCGGGATTAGACTGGTACCTACTCGTTGCACTTACAGAATACGAGACATCTGGTAGAGTACATAGCATGGCATACATGATAAATCCTATTGCAGATGCATATGGAATCTTATCCATGCGATCCCTTTCTTCCTTACTTGAAGGGGATTGTGTTTTTGACAGACACATGCCATGTTGCATAGGTATGAATCCTTTCTTGGAATCATGCATATTAAAGCGTCTCAACACTTTTTCTATGTATGTACTCTGACTTAGGCCAAGCAGTTTTTGTGACCTATCTCTATAGATCCTGATTCCTAATATATAGGCTTCTTCACCTAGGTCCTTCATTGAAAAGCATTTCCCTAACCAAGTCTTCACTTGTTGCAAGGTAGGGACATCGTTTCCAATGAGTAATATGCCATCTACATATAATACCAGGAATGCGATCATGCTCCCACTAACCTTCTTGTAGACACAAGGCTCATCTTCATTCTTGATGAATCCATATTGTTTTACTGTTTCATCAAAACAAAGATTCCAGCTTCTGGAAGCTTGCTTCAATCTATAAATTGATCGATGTAACTTACATATCTTTTGGGCTTCTTCTGGTATGTCAAATCCTTCAGGTTGTGTCATGTACACATCCTCAAGAAGATTCCCATTAAAGAAAGCAGTTTTCACATCCATCTGCCATATTTCATAATCATGATATGCAGCAATAGCAAGTAAAATCCGAACAGATTTAAGCATTGCAACTGGTGAAAAGGTTTCATCATAGTCAACCCCATGAATTTGTTTATAGCCTTTTGCAACCAATCTTGCCGTATAGGTATGTACCTTACCATCCATGTCAGTCTTCTTTTTGAAGACCCACTTGCATCCTATAGGGTTAACTCCTATAGGAGGCTCTACCAAGGTCCAAACCTGGTTTGTGTACATGGAATCTATTTCAGATTTCATGGCTTCTAGCCACTTCTCGGACTCAGGACCAGTTATGGCCTCTTGGTAGGTCACAGGCTCATCTTGATCCATGAGTAATACATCACCCTGATCACTTATGAGATATCCATATCTCTCAGGTTGTTGACGTATCCTGCTTGACCTACGCTGGTCTTGTTCTACTTGAGCAGGTTGCTCTTCCACAACTACTTGTGTTTCCTGCTCTAGTTCCTCCATAGGTGTATCAATGCTTTGTGGTTCTTGAATTTCTTCAAGCTCTATTTTCCTCCTACTGATTCTTTTGGAAATAAAATCCTTTTCCAGAAAAACTCCAGTTCGAGCGACAAACACTTTTCCCTCAGAAGGATTGTAGAAGTAATACCCTCTTGTTTCTTTAGGATACCCCAAAAATAAGCATCTGTCAGATTTGGGCTCAAGCTTAGTTGAAATTTGTCGTTTCATATAAACTTCGCAACCCCAAATCTTCATGTAAGACATATGTGGTTTCTTACCACTCCATATCTCATATGGTGTCTTCTCAACCTTTTTGGATGGAACCCGGTTAAGTGTGTAAGCTGCAGTCAATAGTGCATGTCCCCAAAAGGAGTTTAGAAGATCGGCGTGACTCATCATGGATCGGACCATGTCTAACAAGGTTCAATTTCTTCTCTCAGATACACCATTCCATTGTGGTGTTCCGGGAGGAGTAAGTTGGGATAAAATCCCACATTCCTTTAGATGGTCATCAAACTCTAGGCTTAAATATTCACCGCCTCGATCTGATCGAAGAACTTTAATATTCTTACCTAGTTGGTTTTGTACTTCATTCTTGAATTCCTTGAATTTTTCAAAGGTTTCAGATTTGTGTTTCATTAAATACACATAACCATATCTACTAAAATCATCAGTAAATGTGATGAAGTATTGAAAACCTCCTCTGGCTGGTATGTTCAGTGGTCCACATACATCAGTATGTATGAGGGCCAAAAGATCATTAGCCCTTTCACCTTTTCCTGTGAATGGGGACTTTGTCATCTTTCCAATTAAACAAGATCTGCATGTCTCATATGATTCATAATCAAAAGAGTCCAAGAGTCCATCTTTATGGAGTTTGGAAATGCGTTTCTCATTTATGTGGCCTAAGTGACAGTGCCAAAGGTAGCTTGGATTTAACTCATTAGGTTTAATTCGTTTAGTATTAATGTTATAAATTGGCATTTCAAGATCAATGACATATAGTCCATTGTTCATTTGTGCAGAAGCATAGAATATATCATTCAAATAAATAGAGCAACAATTGTTCTTTATTATAAATGAAAAACCAAACTTGTCCAAACAAGAAACGGAAATAATATTCCTACTAATTGCAGGTACATAATAACAGTTCTCTAACTGAATTATTAAACCACTAGGTAAAGTCAAAACACAAGTTCCTACGGCTAAAGCAGCAATCTTTGCTCCATTTCCAACTCGTAGGTCAACTTCACCTTTTGCCAAATCTCTACTCCTTTTTAGCCCCTGCACATTAGTACAAATGTGAGAACTGCATCCAGTATCTAATACCCATGATGCAGAAGTAGATAAATTAATTTCAATAACAAAAATACCTGAATTTGAAGTCCCTACTCCATTATTCATATCTTCCAGGTACTTTGGGCAGTTTCTCTTCCAATGTTCGGTCTTACCGCAATGGAAGCAAGTGCCCTCCTTTGCTATGCCTCCACTAGGCTTCAAAGCAGGAACAGTAGGTTTAGGCTTGGCAACTTCCTTGCCTTTCCCTTTACCAACCTGCTTGGTAGGCCTCTTGTTCAGCTTCTTTCCATTACTGACCATCAGAATGGACTTCCCTTTTGTCTTCATATTCTGCTCAGCAGTTTTCAACATGCTTAGCAATTCTTGAAGACTCTTATCCATGTCATTCATGTTGAAATTCATGACAAACTGATTAAAGCTATCTGGAAATGATTGCAAGATAAAATCAGTTGCAAGTTCTTTTCCAAGCGGAAACCCTAACCTTTCAAGGTTCTCCACATACCCAATCATTTTGAGTACATGGGGACCTAAAGGGTTTCCCTCAGATAACTTGCTGTTAAAAAGGGCCTTTGAAACCTGAAACCTCTCGTTTCTTGCCTGCTCTTGATAGAGCATTTTCAGATGTCCGATCATATCGAACACTGACATGTTCTCGTGTTGCTTTTGCAACTCCGAGTTCATAGTAGCTAGCATGAGACAAGCGGCTTCGTTAGCATCATCAAAATGCTTCTTATAAGCATCTCTTTCTGCCTTAGGTGCCGAACTAGGTGGTTCCTCTTCAGGAACAGATGTCTCCAAGACATACAGCTTCTTATCGTGCTTGAGGATAATCCTCAGATTTCGGTGCCAATCCAGGAAATTTGTCCCAGATAATTTTTCCTTATCTAGGATTGATCGCAAAATATGGTTGTTTGTTGTCATGGTAATCTACAAAGAAAATGAAAATATAAGTATCATTAAAACAACATATTTAATTAGGCCTTTAATCAAATATGCTCCCACTATTTTACTCAAACCAAATGACCCTCATCATTTGATTCGGAAAATCCTATTGGAAGACTTTCTAGTGGGTCGAGATCCACATTTCACTTCGTTCTAAGTCAGTGTTAGGCTGATTACACAAAACTAGGTTATTTAGGTAGGAACTCCTTCCAATTGTATCTCATACAACTCTCGAATATTTTCAGTTGGGTGAATAACTCCTTATTCTAATTCATCATATGAATCATTCCCAACTCTTGCTTCTAAACATGTATAATCTTATTATAATGTGTTTAGTTAAGTTTGACCCATTGTTTTAGCAGTTGGATATTACAATTATCCCATCGCACCTTACTAATATAGAACATGCACCTCGCGTAGGCGAAACCTACATTGTTCGATACTAGTCTTGATGAGTGCTAAAACTTGGAAAGCATGAACTTAATATTTAACTTGAGGGATTTTGTTATTAGTTTGATCTCACTGGCTTAACATGCAATTCGTCTCTCTCATGCATCAACATACAAACACATGCATCAATATACATAAAAGGATACAGTTATGGCCCCTAGCGCAATTGTTCTCCCAAGGCAATGAGAGAACCTAAGCTAACCTAATAACGATCTAAACTTCTCCAAGCAAGATCCCCAAGGTTATCCTCCTTTGATATTGTATTCTTCTCTTTCTTCATAACATTACATTACATAAAAGAAACTCGTTTTACATACGAGGGAGTGAGATGAGAAAAGAAGTTACATCAAGAATTTTAGAGAGAGGCACGACACGCAGGCCGTATTTTACAATCCCAAAACAAAATAAAAGAAAGAACTAAGGCCATAACTGATCACCACAAGACAATAATAATAAACACACATTTATTATTAGTTTAAATTTTGTTAATTAAAAAAAGGCAAATTAAATTTCGACGATTGATCACACTACGCAGAGTTAGCCGGGGGTTCCGCTGCCCGGTCAGCGGACGGTGGTTCCGCTGACCGTTCAATGTACGGGGGTCAAGGGGGCAGCGCCCCTTTATGGGGTTGTTAGGGGTAGCGCCCCGACGCAAAATTTTAATGAACAATTCATTTGAAATCGGCATCATTTTCGCACAACTCTTGTGCACTCACAACCCTAATCGCATAACTCTGCAACAACACAACCCTTGTGTCGTCATGAACCCTAATGCAACAGTTTCATGTTGTCAAACACATTTTGATTGATAATTCAGTATGATTAATCACATGCCATTGCTTCACCATACTAATGTCGGATTCCGAAGCATATGAACAGTGATCGGTCAAAGGAATAACAATCATCAAGTGTTTGAATGAACGAAACAGAAACAGTATATCCCATATACCATCGTTGCATCAGATTTACTTATATCATATATAAAAGTGATCGATCTTATTTGTGTAACCTATGGACGATCGATGTATCGCTGCTTCACCATACTAATATCGGATTTCGAAGCATAGTCAACATCAATCATCCAAATCATACACAACAGATGCCAAATTTAATTACTCGTTTATTATTCAATTCATTCTAGTTTTAATCGAATCAAAACAAAAAATATAGAACATAAACAACTATCAGATCCATGGTTTCGTAAGAGGCTTTGATACCACTGAAGGAAAATTGCGATCAAAAGCGCAGCGGAATTTAAAATTTTCCTTTAGCAATCCTTACGAATGAACATGGTCAGTGATAGAAATATTTACCTCTTGTGGCGATTCAGACCTTTGATGTTGTGATCACGAGCGTTGATGAAGAACAACGCCTCTACTCAGTTCACATGAACAGATCGCTTCCGGTCACAGTGCTAGCTGATCACGAACGGAAACCTTGAGTGAGAGAGAGAATCAAAAACGAAATTGCATCAAGTGAAATTGCTTCATCACAAGGGATCTATTTATAGAATCACTCGTGTGGGCTACGAGCTAAAAGCCCAATTAAGGCTATAAGCTAAAAGCCCAATTAAGCTTATGGACATCATACCTTATGATGTACCATATATCACTTATCCACGTGGTACCTTACCACTTTCCGTATTACACTTAAGTGCACCGTACCTTACGGTGTTCCTTATTTATTCTATCTCTCATCAACCTGTCCTTATGTGTGTGACCCTGTAGGTTTTCGCGACGTTGGCAATTATATTAAATCACACATTTAATATAATAAACAGTGAGCGGTATCTAGCAACACATCACTGTTACCCAAGTCACGAAAATGTCATGTGATCTGACCAAACCTTTTCCGTGATAATATTTGTGTTGTACAATTACCCTTTTGCCCTCATGTCTATATTGAACATAAGGCATACACTGTGTCACCCTTGTCCAGTTCAATATTGGGCCCTTAGACATTTATCCTGTTATGCAGGATGAGCAAATTCCATCTAGGTCACTCATGT
Organism: Vicia faba; assembly: GCA_948472305.1. Taxonomy (NCBI): domain Eukaryota; kingdom Viridiplantae; phylum Streptophyta; class Magnoliopsida; order Fabales; family Fabaceae; genus Vicia; species Vicia faba. The sequence continues at coordinate 265,858,599 of OX451736.1, forward strand.
CCCTTAGCATGCTTTGTGAAGTACCCATCAACCGTCTTTATAGTCATCCAGTTACAGATGACGTTTGATCAGCAATAAAGTACTTGACTCTACATCTAGGGTCCATAGTGGTTTCAGGTCGAAGGGTGGTATACACCATTATCATCATGAGAATAACTTATGACACTTTGCATAACATTCTATGTAGTATTCTCATAGCGGGTCAATCCAGTATAAATATTACTCCTAATATTCATACCTATGTCAAGACTTGATAACTCCTTATCTATGATCCATGAGATGTGATTATCAATCTATCTTCATAATAATTTTAATGCTTTAATGTTATCCCGCTTCACATTAAAGCTTGACTACGGATACTTTAAGAATAGTGTCTTATGTTTAATGGGATCTCATGATTAAGTCACACTTAACATTTCATTAAACAAATAAACCATTCTAGGGACTTTATTATTTTGGAAAGCAAACATAATAAAGAAATGCCTTTTATTATTAATAAATAATTCGATACAAGTACCAAAAGTATTGGCCTCTAGGGCCTACACCAACACTTTAATTCTTTGGAATCTTCAGACTTTCTGCCTTTAGAATCTTTAGTACTTGGTTCTTTAAGAATCCTTATCTTCAGAACCTTGTTATTAGAAAAACAAAGTCTTTAGCATCTGGACTTCAGTTAGAAATGTTGTCTTCAGGTCTTTTAACTTTGTCTTCTTTGAAACAAGTTGTCTTTTAGAAACTAAGTTTTTAGCATCTGAACTTCAGTAGAAACTTCGTCTTCAGATCTTCTAACTTTTTTTCTTAAAACACATTCTCTTTTAGAAACGTGAGTCTTCAGCATCTGGACGTAAGTAACAAATTTTGTCTTCAGATCTTCTGGCTGGTTTCCTTAGAACAAATTGTCTTTAGAAGCTTGAGCCTTCAGCATCTGGACATAAGTAACAACTTTTGTCTTCAGATCTTTTGACTGGTTTCTTCATACAAATATCAAGTCTTACACTTCATAGCCTTCTAGAGTGTCTTACTACTCTTCAACAAAACTTATGTAGCGTAGAAGTGGAATCATTTCTCTTCTAATGTCTTGGTCACGCCATTCATCAGAAGCAGAACCTGTTTGTTAAGTACTCAACAATAACAAACATTAGTACAACAAAATTATTCATTCAATCATACTCATTTATTATCATCAAAACTCAAATATAATATTGCAGAACCAAATCTTGTTCTTACATAATTTTCATCGATTGGGCAAAGCACTGCCATCTTTTGGATATGATCATTTGTTTTAAGGTTGGGAATTTTTTTTCTCAATCATATGGAGTGGGACGCACCTCTGAAAATCTCAAAATTCTATTCGGTTTATTTGGAGATATATTTCCGAACGCACTAAATTCTATTTATTGCCAAAATTTAGTTCAAAGATGCAATTGTGAATTTTTTTTAGGTTAATTCGTAGATACATCTTCGAACATACCCATGAAGCTATTTCATAGCAGTTTCATTTATATGTTTTATCCTTTAACCACTCAGTGATATTTTCAGAGATACATCTCCGAATATATCTAGCGGAAAATTAAATATATGACCACCTTGCATGATCATCTCTCTCACACTTCAAACTTCCTCCATAACCAAAAACCCTAAATAAAATCATTTTCAATCAACTTTTCGATTCCAAACCATTATTCGTGAATTTTATCACATCAAATGGAGAAAAAGAAGTTGCAATTTAAGGTAAAGTTCACTCATTTAACCCCTCATTGTTGGCATCAATCTTATTTTTTAGCTGAAAAAATGTGTGTCATGCCTGGATATACATATCTAAACTCATCTGCCACAATTTTGGATGTGTATATCCAAATATTTTGTTATTGATTTTTAAGCATTTTTCTATTTTGGTTTTTATTAGATATGGTGCAAGCAAATATATTTCTCAAAGTTGTTGTAAGTAATGATATAAAATCGGATGTAGTGAAGGATGATGTTAAACCGGATAAAGTGAAGGATGATGTTAAACCGGATGAGTGAAGCATGATATTAAATCGGATGAAGTGAAGGATGATATTAAACATGTTCTTGCCAAGATAGATGTTGGCCAATGTTTTATAAATGAACATATGCTTCAATGGATCCACATGGTAGTTATGAATTTGGGGTTTGACATTGTAATTAGAAGTTCTAACAATGGCTCAAATAGAAGACAAACATTTGTAACCATGAGATGCGAGAGAAGTGACACGTATGATCCCCTAATTCGAAAGTTAAAATGTGATGACATCGGAACCAAAAAATGTAATTGTTGCACGGATATTGTAAGTTGGATGGAATATGGAAATTCAATGTGATTTATGGAATACATAATCATGCCTTGCAAATAGAGCTGGCGGACATCCCATTGTATGTCGCCTTAAACCAGAGGAGGAAATTCTTGCGAACATCTATTTAATCAGAGTGGCGCCAAAAAGCATACTTGTAGATTTGAAATGGAAACAACCAGAAAGTGTTTCAAATATCAAACATGTATACAATGCGCGCTATCGAAACAACATGGCGATAAGGGGTCCAAGATCCGAAATGCAACAAATTTTGAAACTTTTGGATGAAAACCACTATGTTTCTAGGTACACAATTTGTGATGATAAAGTCATTGTTCATGACATATTATGGACTCATCTCGAAAGTATTAATTTGCTCAACACTTTTCTCACTGTCCTCATTATCGATTCAACATATAAGACAATAAGTATAGGCTTCCGTTTCTTGAAATTGTTGGTGTTACTTCTACGGAGAAGACATTTTCAGTGGGATTTGTATTTTTGGAATCCGAAAAAGAGGTCAATGTTACATGGTCTTTGGAAATATGCAAGACTTTGTTGATGAATCAAGAAAACACGTCGAAGGTAATTATCATTGATTGAGACATGACACTAATGAATTTGGTTGCAAAGGTGTTTCCTACATCCTACACATTACTTTGTCAATATCACATTACAAAAAATATGATGAGTCCGCTCAAATCCGCAGTAGACACCAAGCAAATCAAGGGTGAGGATGAAAAAATGGTCAAACATAGTGTGGTGGTGGAAAAACTAATGGAAGCGTGAAATAATATATTAAATCTATCCACAAAAGACTTGTATGTTACATCTTTAATGCATTTTAGAAGTTTGTGTGTCAGATGTTCAGATTTTTTGAAATACGTTGAGAATACTATTTTAGACCAAGTGAAGGAGAAGATTGTTTGTGCTTGGACCGATCAATATTATTTTCTGATATTCATCTCTGAAGTTATCCCTTTAGTTAAAAAAGTTGTGGTTTATTCGGATATACATATCAGAAAAGTTACCCGATGACATGATAAGGTTTATGAGGTCCAAAGTGACCAAATATTTATATAAAAATAGTGTCTCTCAATCCATTTTTTTCTATACAACACACTAAAACTAGAGAACAAATGCATATCCTCACCTTGAATTTGTGTAATGGTAAGAAGTCGTCACTTTCATTTAGGGTCACCGAGAAAACATCTCTCGCACATATGATATCAAAAGTGAATACTCTCTTATGCTTTCTAAAAAATTACAAAGTTGTCAAGCTCGAGTATCGTTCACCCTCGTTTGACAGCAAAGGGAAGATATATTTCACCAACTTTAAACTGAAGACGAATGAAAATTTAAAGGTTGCATGAATTGTTTTTCACTATTATGAATCAAAGGGTCTGATTAAAGTAGATGTGAGGATTCAAAGATCTGTCGAGGATATAATCATTATGTTGCAACGTCCCGGTTATAACAATATGTAATGCTGAATTTATTTTAATGATTATTTATGTAATATTGAGTGTTTTAATTTAATATTAAGTTGGAGTTAGTTTGATTTTCGATTTAGTCATATTGTCATGTTTCTGGTTTTTGTTTGATTTGTAGTATCAGACTATTTTTGGATATACATTTCCAAAATATATCTTCGCATATGTATCTTTGAATTTAATTTAGATAAAATGAATAAATGGTGCGTTCGGAGATATATTTCTAAAATTTAAAGATATTTTTGATATTTTACGAGGGACCTGGGAGAAGGTAAATGGTGCAAAAAAAATTCCCTTAAAATTTTTTTTGAAACCCATAAAAATGTAGTGCAAGAAAAGTATTTGATGAAATGCCACACAAAAATTTGAATTTATGATTGATTTAGAGACCATTAAAAGATAACATTCCAGTTAACATACACGATGGACTCCACATCAAGGTCATATAGACTAATGTAGTGCAAGAAAAGTATTCGATGCCACAAAGAAATTTGAATTTATGATTGATTTAGAGACCATTAAAAAATGACATTCCATTTAACATACACGTTGGACTCCACTTCAGGGTCATATAGACTGTAACGTTAAGTTCTACATCAGTGTCATATAAAATGTGCCATTGATTTTGACTATTAAATTAGATGGAAAGATCTAATGTAAAACGTTTTGAAAATTGAGGAATTTTAATAATCTTTTTTTAAATTAAGAGATCGAAATAAATTGAGATGAAAAAGAGTACTCTTCTATTTTAAAATAAATGTCATATTTAAAAGAAAAAAAAAACATCTTAAAATATTTGTCATTTTAAATTACCAATACAATTTTATATTTAATCTTTTAATTATACTCTCTAATAAATACTCTTAATTTATTGTTTTCTCCCTTAATATTAATGTTAATTTAAATACACTAATAGTTAATCATGACAATTTGGTAGAGTCAATCAATTACGACAAATAGTATGAGACGGAGGAATTATTATTAAACTTATTTATATTTTGTGAAAAATTGTTTGTTAACCACTATTTCCATTAACTCTAAAGTTGATAACTGAGTATTAAACTTATTTATATTTTGTAAAAATATTTAGTTAACCACTATTTCCATTAACTCCGAAGTTGATAACCTTATGATGTAGATTCTGAAACCATCCCGATCAAAACTCTTACTTGCCTCATGAGTTGCTCTATAAGAGTACTGCCACTAAAGCTCTTACAAAAGGATTTACTTTGTCATAGTTGAGTTCAAGATGAAGCAGTTGAGATTTTCCAAAGCAAGGTTGTATTACCCATAAGGTTAGGTTTCCTTTACGGTAAATTGGCATTTCCCCATACAATTACAAAGATTAATTGCTCAATTTGGATTCAAATTCGAGACCACCTGTTAAACTACAAGATACTTGAACCATTTTACTCCAGCACTATTAAACTCCCCACCACCAACTGATTACAGAATCAGTTCGGAAGCACCATCACCAAATACCGATGGCTGCTAGCTCGAATAATTGAAGCCAAAGTGCCGAAGCATGATAAATGCTTATACAACTTATCATCCCTGTTTTTTCCAATCTTACAATCAAATACATGCATCTAAGCTTCAGAAACTCCATATTGCAGTTCAGAGAATAATGGCAAAAAAAGTATATAGATAAAATGAAATTCCTTGTCAAACAAACATATCATCCAAACGTGGCTTACATGGAATTCTATCAGTTTCACACTTTTGCATTTGATTTCCATTAAGACGTCTCTAAATGAGAAAGCAAATTGACATCTGTGAACTACATAAAAAATACTATAAATAGCTTGTTGAACACAATAAGTTGTAACTGAACTACATAATACAACATATTTTACTTTTTGTTCCTCTAGATACAAAAACCCTGTTATAATGTTACAATGTTAACATGTTAACCAGCGAGTTCGTCCATCTATCCTACTTGGTGTAAGTTACTAGTACATCCTAAATTAACTGTGCAGGATCTTTAACAGTGATGATGCATGCATGATAGAGAGCCTTGTTGACAAGAGGTAAGATGGAAACCTGATCGGTGAAACTCTTCAACCTGCTAGCACCTTGGAACAACTCTACCTGTAATTAGTTCACAATAATATACAGGGTTCACTTCAATGAGGAAAGCACTAACTTCTTCGTTTTCCACGTCGTCTACTGCTACTATTATCTATATCAATTAGCCTTGATGGTTGAAAAGGTGAGGGTGCTGGCAGGCCAATGGATTCTGGAATATCAAGATTGACACCTGCAGATTGGGCATCCATTTTACGCTTGATGTTCAACCCATGTTCCTGCTGAACTTCAAATCTTGCTTTGTCAATCTGTTAATCAAAATGGTGAACAAACTATAATTAACTAAAAAGCTAAACAGAGAGATAGAGCTGCTTCGTTGAGATGAGCTTACTAATTCAATATGATAAATGGATGCTTGTGCTTCAGCCAGTTTCTTCTGCAAATCTTTTGATATTTTTGTTTTATACTCATCATTCTCCATTTGGCTTCCCTTTTCTCCTAATTCTTTATATAACGCTGCAAGAATCAAGTACAACATTTTAAAAAAAAAATTACAAAAAGAAATGAAGAAAACACATCTATCCACCCATCTGTTAGCATATAAAAGTTGCCGTTATCTGACAGCTAATTACCGAACTAGTTTTCTACAAATACTTGTCCAATGGACCAAATCAAAGTTTTGAAACATGAGAGTCTATGAAAACTCATTAAATCTATGTAGGCTCAACTCATAGAAGATCGTAAGATCGTGCGGTATTATGTTAGGGACCCTGTTTTTTGGGGTTGGGTGTAATGAATTGATAACAGACCAAACTCTATCTCATGACCCCAAGGTATGGCAAGTTTACTCAAGGGATGGCAGTATATCTCATGAGCTGGCAGTAGATGAGAGTATTAGGGATAACTAGTTCTGTTTAGGGGTGGCAAACGGGCATGCCCGCCCCGCAAAAGCCCGCAAAAAAACGGGGCGGGCATAGTTGAGGACGAGGGCGTAAAACTTAGGCTCGCCCCACAAAAAAGTGAGTGCGGGGCGGAGAAAACCCACGGATACTGCACCTTTTAGGCCTAAAAATGCAAAATTTTATGCTAATAATCATGTCCGCGAAGAAAACGGGGCGGAGCGGGGCGGTCACATTAGAGGGTGAGGGCCTAAATTCTTGGCCCGCCCCGCACTAAAATGTGGATAAAACAGGCATGTCCAACGGACCGGGCCCGTTTTGCCACCCCTAGTTCTGTTAGGCTGAAGCAGGTGAATAAGTAAAGGAAGGAGAGCATCTAAGCCCTCCACAGGAGCCTAGCTCTGTGGCAGTTGTGATTGTCAAGTTGATCCTTCTGTAAACTTCCTCAAAGAAATAATAACTCATTCTCATTTTCAATTGTCTCACTCATTGTTTTCTGCGTCTATTCGATTACTGTTTCATCAGGTTCTAACAGATGATGAGTGAATGGCGGTTTTAAGTTTTAACTACCCATGAACAATGAAATTAATGTTTTTTGCGCCACACAGCCTTATCATTCAATAGTTGCATTTTTGGTTATCTAACCAGAAAAAAGCTTGACCATTGTCATTTTAGGCATGCATTGGAGAAAATAACCATTATTCTATGTGTATCTATACGAGTGTACCCAAGTTTAGACTAACAATTTTGTAAGCAAGCTGGCTCGACTTTGATACCTAGAGTCACATGTTCATACGATATTGTGAGTTAAGTCTGGAGTTTGAACAGCCTAGATATAATCAACACATTCACTCATTCGATAATACTTGCAATTCACACAACACTTCCTTTATGATTTTTCCTTATTATCGGGAATCTCTCTGCTACACTTTCTCGAATTTTCTTGAATTTCTCACTCTGGTTAAGCAATTATAACTTCAAATTCTTTTGCCATGAGAACAGTATAAAAATAAATGACTGGCCTTTGATATTCTAAAACACCAACATATATATCAGGAAATGATTTCCAACAGAATCTATGAAACCAACATCAGATCACTAATACCAATTCAATTAATCCAGTTCACATGAAATTCTGACTTTGAAGGGCACCTGCTTCTTAGATAAGATTGGCGAGGTTAGAATTGAGCACATGTAGAGAAAGGAACTAGGGAAAAAATAATAATGTTTACAAGTATAGGTTCATGCAGTTCATAGAGAAAAGATACCAGGCCCTCTTAAACAATATTAATCAACAAACCAGAACAGAGCACACTGCAAGAAATGCAAGACACAGTGGAAGCTATCTAAATACACAGACAAGAATAAAATAGTGTGCTCTGCAAACTATAACTTGGGCACATTTAAAAGTAATAAAAAAGATATGTTAACAATAAAAAAAACTATTAAGAGAAGTACCTGTCAAAACAGATAGCACCCAGACTTGAGTAGGAGCATCAGAAAGCTTCTTTGCCAAGGTCAAAGACGATCTCAATATCTCCCTGGCTTGTACAGTGTCATGTAATACAAGGGCCAAACTGCCAAGGGTTGTTAAATATTGGGAGAGAAGCTGATGGTTCCCCAAAAAGTTATGTGCCAGCTGCAATCCACTCGCCAAGCGATTTCTACAACAAATTTAAAATTTAGAGAAAAGAGGAAGAAATAAAAACATCAAACTAAGGCACATAGATTGTTCTTATTATTTGTGTCCATGTAATGTGTTAGAATATTATAAGATATCTTATAATATCTTTAAATTAATTTAGTGTCTTTGTATTAATTTAGCATATCCCAGAGTATCTCTTAATATCAGATTTAGCATTAGTTATTATTATCATGATTTGTTCTGATTTTCTAAACTGATCTGTCCTCTTCAAGCTCATGAAATTTGTGTTCCAGACTTCTTCACTCAGACACGTACAAATTCAAGTAATCATGAGATACTGAGAATGTGTGGTAAAATATGGTAAATAATTTCTTTAAGACAGGTGTTTTCTGATCTTTAATTGCATTTGCAGACATAAACTAATTATTAACCTTTGCTTATTATTTCCAGGGAAAAAACCACTTCTAAGATGAAAATAACTAGCCCTGTTAGAAAGCTTTAGATGATAAGCTAGAATAAGTTATTTTGAAAAAATTGAAGAATGATAACTGTGACGCAGACAATACAGAAATATGTCAATGTTATTGTTTGTATGTGCAGATTAATTCAACCGAAGTCTTGGCGAAAAATCTTCTGCATTGATTTAAAACATTTTGAATCAAATAGATATAGAAAGTAGAAACATTAGACATACAAACAAGACTAGAAATTGGAGATTCACATCCAGACAAACAACCCTCGTGGAATTTGAATAAAAGTTACACGAAAAAAATCACTTCTATAGAAAGTAGAAAATTTTCCATACAAACAAGACTATAAATTGGAGATTCACATCCAGACAAACAACCCTTGTCGAGTTTGGATAGAAGTTATACGAAAAATTACCTTGCTTCTTGAATATCCCGCTGCTTCATCAATAAAAGACCATAAGCAAAAAGAATGCCCGTTTTCTCTCTAACTCCTACAAAAGAATCCATTATACCATAAACTGGCCTAATCAAATCAAGTGCCTGCAGGCAAAATATGTTTTGGTTACAAAATAATGCCCATGAGTTCAACCTGCTTCAAGAAAAGTAAGTAACACCAATTCAACTAGAGGTATCACTACACCTGTGAAGTAGATTCAGCATCACCAATGCAGATATAAGAAACAGCTGCATAAACCTGGCACATAGTTTGCATGGATTTGCTGTCTGTAAGCTACACAAAAATATGAAGTTATATCAGGATGACCATTAAAGTATCCCTATCAACAATTCATATCATTATCTAAACAAAACAACCTTACATGTGATCTCAAGCAAGCTAAACCAGCATATGAATGTATCACCAGTAAAAAAGCTGAAAAGAGTGTGTCTTGATCACTACAAAAATATATATTATATATACCTTTACTGCTTCAATATAATGAAAGGTGGCTTCGTTATAACAGCCAACAGAATGAGCATATTGGCCTCTAAGCATCTCAATGATGCATTCACGTGGCTGTAATATAGTCGGAAATCGCATGAACCAATTTTTCATCTGTACCAATGCCTGAAAATTTGCAGAGTGCCATTAATTATTTCAAGTATAGCAGAATGCAAATTCGCTGCCAACTTTTCAATCCACTACACTAGTTGGAAACCACCTAAACCAATTTTTCATCTGTAACAAAGCATGAAAATTTGCACAGATTTTCATTAATTATTTCATATTTTAAGTATGACATGATGCAAATTCACTACAAACTTTTTAAATCCACGACACTAGTACAAGAGACATATCACCAAAAGCAAGGCAGCTAATAAGGTGGATATTAAATGAGATTTGAAGTTTAACAGAATACAATGCATATTATTACATATTCTCAAACTCATCCCCTTTCTTAAATGACCGCGATGACAGAACAGTGTTGCAATTTTGTGGCAAAAATGCCACTGAGGCCATGTCGGGGCAGTTTTTACATGGAAGTCACTATTTCCACAACAGCGTGGCAGAAAAAGCACCAAATCAACATGAAAAGGAAAATAACGATGGGCAAAACAAACCCAAACCCATTGTGATCTCAACTAACAGAACGTTTCAGCCATATAACACTTGCACTTATCTGTTGCCTCTCACCCACACTTCTCTATCATCTCTCACTTGCTCATCTTTGGTGAACAGCACATCTTTGAGAAAATAGTGACTTCCTCTCTCTTTTGTAATATCTATTTCCAGATTTTGTTTAAAATGAACATAAAAAGGAAAATAAAGATGGGCAGAACAAACCCAAACTATATTAAACACTATGCCATGTCGTTTTCCTCCTTTTGTAATATCTATTTCCATATTTTCTAAGTTCCCCCACTCCTTTCTTGTCCTCTTATTCAGCTCTCCATACTTCTCTCTTTTACTGTCTATCTCTATTTCTTTCACACTGTTTCTCTGTTTTGTAAATTGTGAGTTTCTCAATCTCTGCTCTGCAAAAAGAATATTATTCTTGTCCTACTTTTATTTTTTGTTTTGACTTCAATTATATGATTTTGTCTTCTTTATTTAATGGGGTTCTACTTTTTCTCTTTGTTTTTTTTAACTGTGTTCAACATTTTTAGTATGCTGTGAGTTTTTTTCTCCTTTCACCATGAACCACGATAAGCCATCAATAGCATTGCTCGTCCTTAGTGCTCACACAATATACAACGAGAGCCCAAATATATAAAGCACAGCATGAACATAACAAACCTCTTGTGCTTCAGCGAACTCTGTCCGTGTGAGCTCTATGGCCACTTTGTTTTCAAGAAACTGAATTAGTAGCATTAAGTATACTCCAGCCATATAGATAGAAGATTGTTGCAAGTCTGCTTCTGCTAAACAAGAAAATTTAACCAGTTACATATGGAATCTTTGTTTGCATAAAAGCATAGTAGTCTTGTGGGTAAAATAAGAATAATGAATCTCACCTCTGACACGATTGGTAATTCCAAGCTTCACTAACTCACCTGCAAGGAAGAAAAAACATTTTCATAAGGAAAATGACTCGAAAGTGGCACGGATTACTCAGTCTCCACAGCAATGCACAACAGCAATTAGTAATATGGAAATCCCATATGCACAAATAACAGAAAGAAAATCAACTCGTTGATCATGTTTTTCGAAAGAATAATCCAAAGGAATGATGCTTCTAATCCAATGATGTTTCAAAAATGCATTTAACATTAAATCCTAGAAACAACCAGAAAATACATTTTACGGTTGTGATTGGACATATAGAATATCTGGCAAGTAGTAATGATGATAGGTTGAGTAAGTGCAAATTTGAAACAACTATTTCTATTTTGGATTCCAAATTAGTACTTGTATTTGCAGTCTAATACTTTTGCTATTACATGCCAAAAACAGTAAATTGATCCAAAGCCAAAAGAAGGAAAATGTATGCAAACAGAGGCTAAAAACAGTTACCAAACAACCTTGAATTGTACGCATGCCAGACTGTATGCGCTTTCCACACTCCTTAAAAAGTCCTTTTGGGCGCCCAAATATAACAACAATTAGATCAACAAGTGCATAGACAGCACTTTTAGGAAGCCATTCCCCATCAATAGGAGGTGGTGCTAATTGAAGCTTATCTCCTAGCGTCCTTCTACCATTCCCAAAATATACAGGTTCAAGAGATTCCCGCCCAGTTGAACTGAACCCATTCATGTTTCTCAGCTGTTCTTGAATCATTGCTTGCTTCTCAGACAGTGCTGCCCTTTCTCTGTGGTGAAGATCAGACCTGGAAAGACTTTGATCTAAAGCACTGAGCTCCTTCACTAGCTCTTGCATATGCTGTGTTTGCTTCCTTTCAGCCTTCACAGCAGCATCCAGATTGTCTACATGGGGCGCAGCATTCTTGTAATCACATAGCCGCGTTCGATAGAATATATGCAGTAATTCATTATAAAAGAGCAAGCCAGGGCATTGTTCTCTCTGAGGATTGTGTGGAAGCAAGTGGGTAAAGAGTTAGATTAAATTCAAAAAGGAATCAAGGTAGAGGTCAGTTGCAATCATGCACATGTCTGTGGATGAACATTGTCTACACGTGGAAAAGCTAGAAGCTAAAGAACATTTGCACTCACTTTATCCGGCTGAATTGACTCCCAAATCTCATTGCATTTTTTAACAGCTTGCTCAACCAAATCATTATCATCCCATTGCACGAGGTGGACATGCAACATTGAAGTGGCAAAGAACATCTGGCCCATAACAATAAAACAAGGAATTACTGACAGACAGATGGCAAATATTATAGCAAACTCGGCATAACTGGAACACCCCTTATTTTAGCAAACTAACATGTTGACACATGCAAAATGTGTGAAAAGAAGTAAAATGTCCAAATAAAACCAGGTAAAAAAGATGAAAGTGAGAAGTTAAGAATTAGGGAAGGAAAAAAGAAGGGGAAATTTGTTTATTTAAAAATTTCAATTTAGTTTTGTTTATATTTGTTATAGCTTTATTAATGTTAAGAGTCCCACATCGAACAATATATAGCCTGAACATGTGATTATAAGTGGGGGCAATACTCACCCTACAAGCCGGTTTTGTAGGGTCGAGTTAGCCCCAACCACAGTCTTAAGATGGTATCAAAGCCCGGTTTAAGATTTGTTGGGCAACCTGCTAGGTTTCTGCTATCTGGCCACTCACCATTAAGTTTCACGCTCCAGACATTCAATCCTGGGCGTGAGAGGGGGTGTTAAGAGTCTCACATCAGACAATATATGGCCTGAACATGTGATTATAAGTGGGGACAATCCTCACCCTACAAGCCGGTTTGTAGAGTCGAGTTAGGTCCAACCATATTCTTAAGAATTAAAAAAGGTAATTTTAAGGTTTTTGGTACAAAGGTTGAAAAGATTTCCAGAAGGTTCTACCTATTAGTGGTAAGACTTCAGTTTAACGTATGTGACTCGGATGCAAAGGGTGGAGAAGGAAGCAAATGAACTTTTGACAATTGTTGTAAATAATTAATTTTAACTACTACTGGTGTTATTTTTTACTATTGTTAGTAGTAATTTATATTTGGACCTTAAGTTCATTGGTTAGTCCCATTAGATTAGAATGGTCTATATAAAGAGATTCTTGCTCGTCTATGTTGTCGATAGCGCGCTATAGCGGCATAGAGTAGCGGAACCGGACCTCACTTCAACGCTTTTGGGTTGCTAAGTGCTATCCACGATAGCGGGAATAGAGGCCGCTATTTGTGGCATCATGGCGACGCAATAGCGGTTCTGTAGTGTTTGCAGACCACTATTGTGAAGATAAAGGTAAATTTGTAAATTCAATTTTTAAGGGAAAATTGGTATTTTGACCCTTTTATTTGACCTAATATAAAAGCACAAGTATTTGCTTTAGGGTCATTTCACGTATTTTTTTCAGTTTCCCTCTTCACTCACGTGTTTGCATTTCAAAAAGCCATCTTCTTCGCAAAACTTCCTCGCACAACATCTTCAACATTCTTCATCGCAAATCAGCAAGTCACGATCGTCCTTCCAAAATCATCACCATTATTCACCTATTCATCTATTTCTTCACCTTTCTCATCCATTCACAACAGCCTTCTCCTCTATGTTGCTATGTTTCTCTTATGTTAGCAACCATGACATCATCTTCTGCAAGTATGACACAAACTTCCAACAACAAGGTTTTTTTAAACATATTGGTGACAATATTGACATAGGTTGGGAGTGGAACTTAGAAGTGAAATGAGGCAGATGCGGATGTGATTTAGTCATTTTGTTTATGTTAAAAACTTGGTTTAGTCATTTTGAGTACATTCAGAATTTGATTTTGATGATTGATGGTGCTGTTGAAATTTATGTATGTTGTTTCAACTTCTTATTTTAAGGCATTATGTATGCTGTTCGAATGTATTTTAAGTATTTATGTATTCATGTTAAGTTTTGCCTTGGTTTTTAAAGCTCACGATAGCGGTCATCCCGCTATCCACTATGCCACTATAGCATTTTGGGGGTCCAGCGTAGTGCCGTTATCCGAGATTAACAACCTAGGTGCTCGTACATTATTCATATTTGAAATATATTATCCAGTTTTCACAACAACTAACCTGCAACTCCGGGTAGCCTAGTTCTGTAGCACAGACATATCCACATTCTAAGGCGGAAAATGAACCCTGGTGGTCTCCTTCGATTGACAAAGCATTTGCAAGTTGTGAATTGAAGTTGCAAGACCACAACTTCGTTGAACTCCTTCAACATGATAAACAAAAAACATGTAACAAAAGCAGCATTAGTTGGTAAGATTTGCATGCAACGCAGTCATATTGATAACACGTTATAAAAATAAGATAAATATTTTAACTATTCCAATCCCATAATTTAGAAATTAAAAAAAGAAGCTTTCCAGTTGTTCATCAATATAAAATATTCAACACCTTTGACGTATATATTATCAGACATGAATACTCATGTGAAAAAGTAAAAGGTGATTTTCAGGCTGAAAATGTAGGTATAGCCGTATAGGTACACAATTACTATTGAGTTTAGTTATTTATCATGAAACAAATGGTACAAGTACGTGAAAAGAGGGAAAAGCATAAATGATAGGGGGCATGGAAATAACAAACAGCAAATGTTTCCATTACAATTTACACTCTGGTGTAAAAGTTACAATTTATGAATTTCCATTCATACAAATCAGAGTTTTCCATTATTATTTAGCATTTACCATATACAGACTACAGCTACTGTTTTTACAATCTCTCTCAAGTTAAAACATAAATATAAGCACCAAGCTTGTCACAATTCATAAATGGAGCATATATAACTATTATTTACTATCTTTAGCTCTACTGTGCTAGCACACCCAGTTAAAACGTGTGGCAGTTACAGTAAGTTGATTAGAGAGGGAGAGAGAGGTGACTGGTATAAACAAATACTTATAATATGTTTTTTGGACTTTGAGGATATTTTGTATCACTATTCTTTGGTACTGCTTTTTTTACCTATGTTTCAGATATTGCTTCTCAGCGTTGAACACTGCATTTTTTTGCCCCAATTCTTATATGTCACACTAACTACCTGTTTGATTTAGACTCCAATGTAAACAAACAGAAAAGGAAAAATAAATTCTCAATGCATTTTTTACAAAAGTAAAAATATGTTAGCTTTGTTCAAAAGCTTATTTGACCCCTCTCCAAAAGCTAAACCAGATGCTAATATGTTCGAAGTGAACATTGTCCAAAGCAGCAAGCAAACCATACTACAACAACAACCGAGCCTTATCCCACTAAGTGGGTCAACTGCATGGATCAGATTTCTCCATAATGTTCTATCAAGAACCACGCTTCTATTCAAATCGTTAATCTCGAGATCTTTCTTACTTCTCTTAGAGTTTTTCTAGATCTTCCTCTTCTTCTATATGTTTGACTTCTCTCCGTCTGATCTACTCTTCTTACCATAGAATCTACAAATCCTCTCTACATGCCCAAATCATCTAAGTCTATTTTTCACCTCTCTACTATAGGTGCTACCTGAACACTCTCTGATATTTTCATTTCTAATCATATATTGTTTAGTCTTACCACAGATCCAACGTAAATCCTCATCTCTGCTACACTAACTATATTCTCGTGTAGATTCTCAAGCGCCCAACATTTTGTCTCGTACAACATCGCAAGCCTTACTGCAGTTCGATAAAAAAATTTCTTCATAATTATATATATTTAAAAAGGTCTCTTCAACAAAGGTTTTAAACCGTGGTCCCATCTCATTCCTTGACATTAACTCCAACTACATATCGCAACCAAAACCTCAGTCCCAAATCTTTACTGAAAACTCTATTATTGACCAAAGAACAAATTTCATTCATAGTTTCAAAAACCACGCCCACAATTTGACCACAATCGAAACCATATTAATGACTATATTTGGCAACAACTCTACACTCCACAATCCACACTATCTGAAGAACTACACTCAAAACCACAATTTAAAAAATCCAAAAATAATTTTAAAAAAAAAATAAAAAGCAGAGACTTAGAAGCATACTCATTTCCAGCAGAAGCAGCAAGCTCAAGACCTTTAGACAACACTTGTTTCTGAGGCTGAATAGCTCCAAGAAGTTGATAACACTGACTCAACAAACTATAAGCTCTACACTTCAATTCAAAACACCTAGGTATAGACTTCAAAAGCAATTGCTACAACAACAACAACAAGAACAACAAAATCGATTAAAAAAAGCGTTAGTCAACTGAAATTGAAGGATCCAGAAGATACTAACCGCGCGTTCGAGGTGAGATTTAGCGTGATTAGCGTTGTGAGAATGATGAAGAAGGATTGAAGCGATTCGGAGACGCGTTTTGACTTCGACGATTGGGGAAAACGAAACCTCGCTTTGGCAAATTGCTTCTAGGCATTTTACGGATTTTGCGATTTCGCCGCGATTTTCGTGGTAGTCTGATAAACCCCATAGTCCTTCTGCTACTTCTTCCATTGTTGATTTTTTTTTGGTTACTGTTAACCCCTTTTCTCAACGATTTCTCCAATTTCAACTCATTTTTTACAATTATTCTATTTCAGCAGTGATTTTTAATTTTGTTTAAAGCTACAAAATAGAGTCAACAGTCAACTGTGGAAAAAGAAGAAGAAAAGGAAAAGAAGAATGTTTGGGTTTTGTTTCTTGTATCTTTGTTGGGCTTGCTTTTTTTTCTTCTATATTGCTCTTGGGAGATAGTATTACTATTATTTACACCCTATAAAAGATAAGTGTATTATTGATATTCATATTAGGAATTAATAATTGCACAATGTGATTAAAATGTATATGAAAATTAATTATTTTCTTAAAATGTTTATCTTCACGTGTTAATTTATATGTTGAGTGTTAAATGTATGATTATTTAATACAATTGAGTTATTTTATAATTAAGTATATCATTTCAAATTTACATGTGTATTTAACTATATTCGTATCAAATAAATTTACATTTACCCCAGCATGGGTATATTGCTAGTACGTATGTTTGAGAATTTGAATTGATTTTGTGACATTTTACTACTTTTGTAGAGTGTGTCAAACACGTGGAGGATGGAACTTTGACCTTAAAATGCTAGTTCACAAATAAATAATAGATTGTATGTATTTGATCTTAAAATACTGATATTAAAATTAATGAAACCTAACGAGTTAAATATGACTTACATTTGTCATTGTCATTGTCATTTAGGACACATAAATGAAAATTTTATTTCTAAACTCTATAAAAAAAAATACTTTTGATTATGAGTCATATGAGGCATGTATCTTGTTTACTTGGAAAGACAACAAAGTCCTTATTCATAAAAAGTTATGCAAGGGATAATGATATTTTGACCATCATACAAACTTATGTATGCGAACCACTAAACACACCATTCATATGAGATTTTCATTAGTTTGTCACATTTACTGATGATTAAAGTAAATATAGTTTTGTGTAATTGATGAAACATAAATGGACAAGAATATTAAAATACACCAACAAACTGTTCTTAAGGTAGCTTGCTCTTCGATCCAGGTAGATATGGCTTCTACAAAAACCATTCTTAGCAGGTAGGTGGTGGTTGCACTAACAAACAACTATATTTTGTTGGAGAATATTATAATTTTTTAAAAAAAATCATATGCAAATATATTTAGAAGCACAAGCAGATGAAATATGGAATGTAGTCAATATTAGACCCTTCATTCCTACTATTATCATGAATAATGTAGAACAACCAAACGTACAAGGTTCTTAGAACAATGACGACAAGAAGAAAGTGTTGTATGACAAGAAGGCAAAAAATTTATGTGTGTTTGCCTTAGGAATTGACCGATTTTTTAAAGTATATAATTGCAAAACAACCAAGAAAATCTGGGAAATATTGAAAGTAACACACAAAAGAACCAAAGAAGTCAAGAGATCAAAATTGAGCACTTTGTCTCAAGAATATGAATTGTTCGAAATACTATCTAGTGAAAGTATTCTTGATTTTCCAAAGAGATTTACATACTTGACAAACCATTTGATGTCTCTTGGAAAAATATTCACAAATTATTTAAATCTCAAAGTTCTTAGATCATTGTCTAGAGCATGGCAACCAAAAGTATCGACAATATCCGAAAAGAAAAGTCTTTCTAAAATATCAATGGCTGCATTATTTGGTAAACTTCAAGAATATGAAATGAAACTTGATCAATTGGAAAGATATAAATTGGTTCATGATAAATTGGAGAAGCAAGAACGGTGTGAAGTTAAAGTTATATCCCTTGCTTTGAAGTCTAAATATGATAGTGATCAAGAAGAAGAATCTCAATCCGAAAATGATGAAGATTGTGCACTAATCATGAAATTTGAAAAATTCTTAAGAAAGGAAAAGACAAATGAAAATAGCCAAAGAGAAGCATCAATGTTAAGAAAAATAATTACTTATTTTGAATGTGGAAGAAGTGGTCATGTCAAAAGTGAGTGTCCTACTCTTCAAAAGAAGATCAAAGTCAACAACAAGAAAGATATGTGTGATACGGTGGGAGAACTGACTTGGTTGTTTTACGTTTGATCACAAATGTTGCGGTTAGCAAGAGCCGCCACCGACTTTTCTTTTATCCAATAGGAAAGGTGAAAAAGCATAGGAAAGACCTTTGAGATTGTTTCTTGAGTTCGGGGGGTAGATTATGAAAAGGGAAGGTATTAGCACCCTTTTCATCCATGGTTTTCCATGGGCTCTTAGTTACTTGCTAGATCACTTGCTTTTTGTTTGAAAATATGCTTTGTGTGGTTTTTGAAATTATTTTGTAAAGATGCCATCGTTTAGGCAAACTTTGTAATGATTCTCGTTCGTAAGAATGTATACAAAGTGTTTTGATCTTTTGAAAATGTTTTCAAGTTTGAAAGATGTTTGGAAAGTTGGTGTTTGTTTTGAAAAATAGCAAGGATGTTTTTGTTTTGAAATTGAGCAAGTAACTAGGAATATTCTACCTACTCAAAAGTCTTTCATGTTCATTTCCTCTTTCCTTTGACATTGTTATCTTACCAATGATTTGGTAAGTAACCCTATCTTTGAATGTAAAAGGAACGGGCGCGGGTCATTGTATAACCATCATTAGCAATGTTGCAAGATATCTTAGCATTTTCTTTAGGGACTAAGATCATTTTGAAAGGCAACATGGATAGCGTCATCGAGGGACTATGATCTTGTATTTTATTTGTTTTTGCTAAGATACCTCGCATACATAATATGGCCATTTTATAAGGCAACAAAGTGGGTTTACCCTAAGGGTGTAAGTGTGCAAGTGTTTTGATTTACATGCTTGATTTGTCTTGATTAGGGTTTGCTATTTGTTGGTTTTAATCTTTCCATACAAAATCCTAATTACTAGCATTTGTATATAAAGCATTTAAATTGCAGAAAATAAAAATACTAAGTTATTACATGATTTAGGGAAAGGGTGTACAAATTATAAATGGAGAATTACAAGAAATTAAATCTAAATAAATTATTACAACCATATTGAATTTGAATAAATGTACAAAAATAAAGATAAGATGCAAGAATATAAAAAGCAAGAAAAAATGTGATTTTTGTTTGGTTTTTCATGAAAAGGGTTTTTAACTTAATTAATTAAAACAAAATAATTAACTAAAAATAAGAAAAATTTAGATTAAGTTAGTAAAATAATTTAAGAAAACAAGTTTTTTAGGGTTTTTATGAATTTAATTAAATTAGTAAATAAAAATAAATAAATAAAAGATCCTAAGTTCTAAATTGATTTTAATTTACAAGAAAATAATATAATAATAATTAAAATTTATTATCTAGGTATTTTAAAAAAGGGAAATTAATTTATTAAACAAAATATTTTTGTTATTTTAGTTTTATGAAAAATAAACTAAATAAAAATAAATAATATAAATATAAATATTTTTGGGTTTTCTTTTTATTAGTAACAAAAAAATGGTATTAATAATAATATTAATAATAATATTAATAATAATAATAATAATAATAATAATAAAGAAAATAAAAATAAAGTATAAAGATAAGTCGGGGGATTTGGAAATGATTTAGAGGGTAAAAAAAAGAAAGAAAAGTCCAAATTGCTGGCCCAAGCGCTGCAAAAACAGAAAGATGTCAAAAAATATGAAAAATGCAAAAGGCAGCACGCTGAGGTTCGAACCCATGGCCTATTGGTTACCAGCGCGCTGCCTTACCACTGGGGTGGCTATACATCCGTTAATATAACTGAAATGATAAATATATAATACAAAACAAGTCCTAAATACACTTCATCTTTAACCTCCAGCCAGACCACCTTGCAAGAGGGTATCGTGTTTTGAGTTTGAGCAGCTTTTGATGAGTTCCAGTGATTGGGTTAGCTTCCTCAAGTTCCCAGGAAGCTAATGTGATGCTTAGCTTGAGCTGATTATGAATAAGGAGTTCTGGAGAAGTCAAGGTGCAAGGTGTTGTTTTTGAAAATGTCGAATGGTGATGGAGGTGTTACAGTCGTGTTGCAGGTGTTGGAATTTTTTGTGTATGTTATTTAGAAGCTCTTGAAAGTAAAAGGCCAAGAAACGCACGAGCAAATTTGGAGATTGGATTCAAAACTCAGAAATGGCAAGTTTTGAGATGTTTTTGGTGATTTTGTGTTTTAGGAGGTTTCGGGGCTTGAGCATGCGTGTGTTTTCTTACAAATGACTTGTGTTTATGTATGAAAAAGGTTTGTATACTTGAGGTGGTCAGAAGTGAAGAAGTGAAAAACACAAGAAGGGGGGTTGAATTGAAAACTTGAAATCAAATGTGCAATGACACAGTATTTTTATCCTGGTTCGTTTGATCTCAAACTACTCCAGTCCACCCGTCAAGGTGATTTCGCCTCTCTCCAACGAGGTCTTAATCCACTAATCTCAAAAGGATTACAATCACTACTTTAACAACTGTTAAAGTCTTCTTGAGTACAACCACAATCCGGTTAATCTCAAGGAACACTGTTTTAATCAAATAAACAAGAGTACTGTGTGTTGTTGTTTTTCGTTACAAAAACTGTTATCACAACTATGATAATTTACACAAATTTTGGAGCGTGGAAATATGATGAGTATGCTTGCAGCTTTTTGAATTCTCGTGAGTAGTATATTGAAAAATCGTTACCGATTTGATCACTGAGTTTGTTTACATAGGCAATGGATTCTCGTTGATCATTAAGCATGATAAATGTCATTAACTCAGTTTCCATTTGGAGAAGATCATGTCTGAATGAAGTCGTTGTAATTGATGTTGTCTTGAATGATTAGTAACGCTTCAGAATATTTCATCCTAGCCTGCTTCTGATGCTTCAGCACATTGATGACTTAGTTTATTATGCTCTTGTTCAGAATCAGAGTTTACTTCACTTAAGCGCCAGTTCTGGTCATCAATCTTCAGCGCAAATTATGATTGCTTCAGCGTGTAACTTCTATAGCTTATCTTCTGATGCTGCTTTGGTCAGAACTTCTGCATACAACATAACATAATTTTTAGGGTGCATAATTGTTCTTTGTATTTGTTATCATCAAAACTCTAACTAAGGGTTGTAGAATCAAACTATGTTCTAACAATCTCCCCCTTTTTGATGATGACAAAAACTAGAATTTTCAATGAAAAATAAAGAACAAAAGGTTTAAGATAAACTCCCCCTGAGTTGATTACTTCCCTTAAATTCCTTCTCATCAGAGTTTTAGCTACATCTCCTATCAGAATTTGTGTCTGTTCAAACTTTTCAGAAAGTAGAGGTTAAGTAATTCAGAATGTTTGAGACTTCTATCTCGGTAAACCATTATTGAAAATATCTTACTTTCTCCCCCTTTTTGTCAGTTATCAAAAAGGCAATATAATCAGAGCCAAAAGAGATGAATTATTTTTAAAACATAATGCAATGACAAGTTCCAGAAACAAAGAGGTAAACATAAAAGTTACAGATTAACAATTTCTAAAAGAAAATCTAAGAAAGAGGGGGAAGACGTGTGAACAACGCTTCCAACAAGCTCTTGATCTGAGTATTTGACTCTTCTTGCTTGCCCAAAATGCCTCTGATTTCCTTTGTGACGTCTTCTTGTTTACCCATAACACTTTTAATCTCTTTGTTCATATCCTCCTGCTTATCCAGCCTTGCATGGATTAAAGCATTTTCTTTCTTCAACTCTTCCAGAGTTTGCATGACTAAGGAGGAAGCTGGTGTCTCTTCAGGAGTTGGATGTTGCTCAGAGCATTCTGCAGCTTCTTCTGAGTGAACCATTTCTTCTGCTGTAATCATATTTTCTGGAGCAGTAGTCAGAGAGAGACTTTCTGATTCTGGTTCAGCTACATCTGAAGGATGATGCTCTTTCCATGGAGCATTATCCAGCGAGAGGATATCTTTCTTGAACAGTTGGCTCAGAACTTGGTCTTGGAAAGCCTTCAGCTTATCACTAAAGTTTTGCTGAACCTTTTCATAACTCAATTCCTTCAGCTTCAGCGTTTCAGAGCTGAGCCAATTTCTGAATCTTCCCCACATATAATCAGAAGCAGCAGGATTAGACATCTCCTGACTTGCATGCTTCAAAGAATTTATCCATTCCTGCATTCCTGTTTCAAAAATCAACAAACTTGTACCAACATCTGATGTGGTTGCAGTTAGTTTAGGTTTGGGAATGGCAGTTTTGTGTGAGATGGAAGCTAATCTTTCCAGCACAATTGGATCAATGACAAGTCTTACGTTGTCAGCTGGATTGTTAGTGGATGAAGGACTGGGAGAGTCAGGAATGATAATTGGTCTGGTAGGAGTGTTTGGAGGTGTGGATTCAAGGGATGACGAAATTTCTGGAATGTCATGAATGGTGAGAGGCATGCTAACCGCAAGAGGTTCTGTAATTCCAGGTATTATGATTGTGGTATCATAGTCTGAATGAGAGTCTTCATATTGGTTTGTGGAGGTGTATTGGGTTTCTTATTCAGGAATATCAGAAGATGGAATTTTAGAGGGTTGAGTTTCTGGTTGTGGTGAGTTAGAGTTCAGATCTTCTGGTTGAGGAGATTGTGGTTGAGTATTTTCTGGTTGTGGAATTTCTTGTTGAGGTGATTGTGGATGTGGAATTTCTTGTTGAGGAGATTGTGGGATTTCTGGTTGAGGAATTTCTGGTGGTTGTTGAGTGTTTGTATTTTCTGGTATGGGAGAAGAAAAATCTTGATCAAATAATTCAATATCAGACAGAACTTTGGCAAGTTCTGGTTGATGATGTTCTGGATTTAGATTTTGAGTAGGGGAGTGAGGTTCATTCAAAAAATTACCTAGAGGTATGGATGGAACAAAATCTATGTCAAAATCTTCAAAGGTTTGGGGTGATCAATTTTCTGGTTGAGAAGGCATGGTTTCAGATGTTGAAACAGTTATTGATTCTATAACAGAAACAGAGGATGGATTACCTTTCTTTTTGGCAGCTTTAGGTGTCCTCTGAGAGGGTCCTTCTCCTGCTGCTTTCCTCTTATTTGATTTCTTCAGAACAACCTCTGGAGCAGCCTTGTGCAAATCCTGAATGTTGATTTCTAGAGCAGTTCCATCAGCCTTACAAGCTTCAAGATATCTGACTATTATTTCTGGTTTGAAATCTATCTCAGAAAATAAAGGAAAATCCTTCAGAGGTATCCTTCTTAAAGTAATGGTCTCATGAACAGTAACAGTTGGTTCCTTCTTGATATTCTCAATGATCTTCATTTTCTTCAGATTCTTAGCGTTCAGGGGCTTCTCAACAGTTGCTTCCAATGTGTTGATTTCCTAAGCCTCCGTCAGATGTTCTATCAGCATATTCTCTATTAGAATATCTGATATCAGCCTTCCTAAGGGAATCCAATCCCTCTTGGTCCTTTCGTCTTCTCTGGTTTCCTTCACACTTGTTTTGAGATGGTTGAAGAGCAAGTGTGGAAGATTTACCTTTGTCCTCTTAGCAATGAAATAGTTCAGAAATTGCTGATCAATATTGATATAATCAGGAGAGCTTGTAGGCTTCCTGTGGTGGATGCATCCCAGAATGATTCTGGCCCAGATTCTGTGATGATCCTTCAAATCTCTGATTTTACTAGAGGGTTGTCCAGAAGTAAAAATTTCCTTTGCAATTGATCTTAGGTCAGAGCATCTCTCAGCCATGTCAATGCATCTGACACCACCACCATTGTATCCAAGAAGCTTCGCAATAAGATCTTCTGTAATCACAATCTTCTTCCCCATAACATAAGAAGTAACCCGGTGATTTGAAGAAGAAGTATGTATCCAGAATTCTTTGACAAGAATGGGAAATGTTGGACCAACCAGACGGTCAAAATACCTATTCCAATCTCGAGCAGTCACGTCTTCATAGAGGTTGAACCCATTTTCTTGTAGACTCCCAAAATCAATGATCAGTTCTGAGAGAACTTCTAGTTTATCAATAGGTGTGAGGAGCGTTCTATGGGGTTCTTCGTACTGTTCCGTTGAAGCGGATTCATGAGCACTGATATTTTTGAGACTTGATAAAGCCATTGTTCACACAGGATTTTGAGGAAGATGAAAAGGGTTTTTGAAAACAAGAACTTTAAACGAGAGAAAATATTGATGAGAGTAAAAGTGAATGAATGTGAAAAGTAATTTTGAGTTTAAATAGGTTTCTTGAAAACGTAAGCAGTAAGAAAAAGAAAAATTAGTCATGATTATATGCATTAATGACACCTGAAATTAGGGGATTTAGAAAGATACTGAACGGTTACCGCTTACAAGTGTCTCAATGCATCCAATCAGCGCCTTGATCCCTTCAGAAATTGAACGCGTGTTCAGCTTCAGAAGGTAGCAGGTGAGAGGATGACAAGTGTTTGATGTTGTGAACTGCACGCCTCTATCCTTAAAATGAAACGTTTAGATCTTCCTGGATAGATTATGTTGCAATCTGTACTTCTGTACTTGAGACATATAGCAGAAGTATTGTCACAGAGGATAGGGATGTTTCTCTCAAATATGTTGAAGTCTTCAAGTTGACTTTTCATCCAGAGCATTTGCGTGCTACATCCAGCAGCTGCTATGTATTCAGCTTCTGTTGTTGATAGTGTTATTGTAAAATGTCTCTTGCTGGTCCATGAGATTAGGTTTTCTCCCAGAAACTGGCAGCTTCCAGAAGTGCTTTTACGCTCTACTCTGCCTCCAACGAAGTCAGCGTCACAATATCATACTAAGCTATAATCATTTGATTTTCTATAAAACAAACCCAGATTAGTAGTACCTTTTAGATACTTGAAAATTTGCTTAACTGTTGTTAAGTGAGATTCTCTAGGATCTGATTGGAATCTAGCACATAAGTAAACACTAAATAAAATGTCAGGCCTTGAAGCCGTCAGATAGAGGAGAGAACCAATCATACCTCTGTAGACCTTTTGTTCTACCTTTTTACTTACCTCTTCCTTTTCCAGAATGCACATGGGGTGCATTGGAATATTTGAGGGCTTACATTCTGAGAGATCAAATTTCTTCAGAAGTTCTCTGACATATTTGCTCTGATGAATGTAAGTTCCTTCTGGAGTTTGGTTTATCTGAATGCCCAGAAAGAACTTGAGTTCCCCCATTAAGTTCATCTCAAACTCTGCCTGCATACATTTAGCAAACTCTCTTCCCAGAGAGGGTTTAGTAGATCCAAAGATGATGTCATCAACATAAATTTGACATACTAAAATGTCATTCTTAATTGTCTTACAAAACAGGGTTGTGTCCACTTTCCCTCTGGCGAGTTCCTTTTCTAATAGGAAGTTACTTAGTCTTTCATACCAAGCTCTGGGAGCTTGTTTCAGACCATAGATTGACTTCTTTAGTTTGAAAACATATTTTGGGTGTTTAGAATTCTCAAACCCATGGGGTTGGTGCACATATACCTCTTCATCTATGTAGCCATTTAAGAATGCCCTTTTGACATCCATCTGATACAGAGTGATGCCATTGTTTACAACAAATGATATTAAAAGTCTGATAGATTCTAACCTGGCGACTGGAGCAAAGGTTTCTGTATAGTCTATCCCCTCTTGCTGACTATAACCTTGTGCTACCAGTCGTGCTTTATTTCTGATGACTTCTCCTTGCTCGTTCAGTTTGTTTCTGAACACCCACTTTGTTCCAATGACGTTGAATCCTTTTGGTTTGGGAACCAGATCCCATACGTCATTTCTGGTGAATTAATTCAATTCCTCCTATATTTCCAGAATCCAGTCATTATCCAGACGCGCTTCATCAATTATGTTGGTTCAATCAGAGAGACCAGTCCCATGAGGGATTCTTCAGAGTTTCTGAATGTTGATCTTGTTCTGATTGGATTATCCTTCTTTCCCAGTATTTTGTCTTCTGGGTGAGCTATGCTGCTTCTGGATAGTCTTTTTTGAAGTTGATCAACTGAAGGTGCTGGATTGCTTGCAATAACTCTTTCTGATGTTGTGGTAGCGTCTCTGTTGAGAACTTCTGACGAGTTGTCTTTAGTACCTATGAGTTCAACTTCCATACCTTCAAGGAATTCATTCTACTTTGACTTTTGAGAGTCAAGCTTATCATCAAATCTAACACTGATTAACTCTTCAACAATCTGTGTTTCTATATTGTATACTTTGTACCCTCTTGAGCGTTCAGAGTATCCTAACATGATACACTTTTGTGCTTTAGAGTCAAACTTGTTCAAATAATTTTTTGTATTCAGAATAAAGCAAGTGCATCCAAATGGATGAAAATAAGAAATGTTGGGCTTTTTGTTCTTCCACAATTCATATGGAGTCTTTTCCAGAATAGGTCTTATAGAGATTTTATTCTAAATTTAACACGCTGTGTTGATTGCCTCTGCCCATAAGATCTTAGCAATGTTAGTCTCATTGATCATGGTTCTGGCCATTTCTTGCAATGTTTTATTCTTTCGTTTTACAACTCCATTTTGTTGGGGAGTTCTAGGACAAGAGAAGTCATGCAAGATGTCTTTTTCATTAAAAAATGATTCAAAATTTTTATTTTCAAATTCCCCACCATGATCACTTCTTACTTTGACAATTCTAAGATCCTTTTCATTCTGAACTTGGTTACAGAAGGTAACGAACACAGAGTGTGACTCGTCCTTGTGTCTTAAGAACTTTACCCATATCCATCTACTATAGTCATCTACGATTACTAACCCATACTTCTTGCCACTGACAGACGCAGTTTTTACTGGTCCAAATAAGTCAATGTGCAAAAGTTCTAATGGCTTAGAGGTGGAAAAAACATTTTTGGATTTGAAAGAAGGTTTTGCAAATTTGCCTTTCTGACATGCTTCACACAGAGCATCTGAGTTGAACTTCAAGTTTGGAAGTCCTCTGACCAGATTGAGTTTGTTAATCTGAGATATTCTTCTCATACTAACATGCCCCAATCTTTTGTGCCAGACCCATTGCTCGTTGTTAACAGAGAGTAGGCATTTTACATTCTGACTCTTTAGTTCAGAAAGTTTTATTTTATAAATGTTGTTTTTCCTCTTTCCATTAAATATGATAGTCCCATCTTTCTGACTAACAGCTTTGCATGAATTTTGATTAAAGATTATATCATAATCGTTATCACTTAATTGACTTATGGATAACATATTATGCATTAATCCATCAACTAATAATACATTATTTATAGAGGGAAGATTTCCATTACCTACTGTTCCAGATCCAATGGTCTTTCCTCTTTGGTTGCCTCCAAATCCCACGTAGCCTCCAGGCTTAAGTTCCAGGCTTTGGAACATATGACTTCTCCCCGTCATGTGTCGAGAGAAGCCATAGTCCAGGTACCATGACTGGTGTTTTAGCCTTGCTGCTAAAGATATCTGCTACATATATAATTTTATCCTTAGGTACCCATATCTTCTTGGGTCCTGGTTTGTTAGTTTTATCAAAATTATGATTGAATTTTGGTTTGACAGAATAATCACTACTTGTGTATTTCATGTCATGTGTGTGCCCATATATAAAATGTGATTTGAGTGGTTTACGTTTTATGACTAAGTCCATGACCTGTTTAGGTGTGGATACCTTACCTTGATATCTTATCCCTTTTCTTCCATTTCTACTAACTCTATAGATCATTGAAGCCATCTTGCTTCTATCTATGTTTTTAGCTAGAAACTTCTGAAAGTTGTGATCATACTCTTTAATGATCTCATCAGCATTACTGGGAGTCTCTAAGATTGTTTCCTTCTGAGAATTTTGCAAATCATTTTCTAATTTTGAAATTTTTTCTTTTAACTCAAAATTCTCTAATCTGAGACTCTCAGACTTTTCAGAGTCAGAGGCAAGATCCCTTTTTAGGTTCTTGAATTTGACTCTGATTTGCTGATACCTTTCCAGAATTTCATTTAGACTTTCTACAAGTTCAGCCTTAGTAAAATTAATGGTAAAGTCAGGAAATACCTCTTCAGTGTCTGATTCTGAGTCTGAACCAGAAGCTTCACTTTCTTCTGACACGTTTGCCATGAGAGTTATGTTTACTCTTTCATCATTTGACTCTGAGTTAGCTTCAGAGGTGTCCGAATCATCCCATGTTGCCATGAGGCTTTTCTTCTTTTCCTTGAAGAACTTCTTTTTGGGCTTCTCCTTCTGAAGCCTTGGGCAGTCACTTTTGTAGTGCCCTTGCTCATTACACTCATAGCAAATGATGTCCTTGTTATTTGGATTTCTGTATCCTGAAGAACCTTCAGATCTTCTGTGTCCAGAGGAAGACTCAGACTTTCTGTATCTGGAGGAGGATTCATCCTGGTTCTCTAATCTTCTAGGATTTCTGAATTTCCTTTGTCTATGCTTCCACAATTGGTTCACCCTTCTGGAGAGGAGAGACAATTCATCTTCTTCTGATGAGGATCCATTAGAAGTTTCTTCCGCAGCCTGCAAAACCTTATAGTCAGATTTTTTGTTAGATTTTAAAGCTAGTGGCTTACCTTGCTTTTGAGGCTCATATTCTTCTAGATCTATCTCGTGACTTCTGAGGGAGCTGACAAGCTCCTCCAGAGATATTTTGTTGAGATCTTTGGCTAGCTTAAGTGTTGTGACCATTGGCCTCCATTGCTTGGGTAAGCTTCTGATGATCTTCTTAACGTGATCAGCAGTAGAATACCCTTTGTCAAGAACCTTCAGTCCAGCAACAAGGATTTGGAATCTTGAAAACATAGCTTTTATGGATTCACTATCTTCCATATTGAATGCCTCATACTTCTGAATAAGCGCAAGGGCCTTGGTTTCTTTGACTTGAATGTTATCTTCATGCCTCATTCTCAGAGAGTCAAACATGTTCTTGGCAGTCTCTCTGTTTGAGATTTTCTCATATTCTGAGTATGAGATAGCGCTGAGGAGTATTGTTCTGGCCTTATGGTGATTTCTGAAGTCACGTTTCTGATGGTCAAACATCATTTTTCTGTCTATCTTCTGACCTCTTCCATCCACTGGATGTGTGTATCCATCAGTTACCATATCCCACATATCAACATCATGGGCCAGAAAGAAACTCTCAATTTTATCTTTCCAGTAATCAAAGTTTTCTCCATCAAAGACTGGTGGTTTGCCATTGAATCTGTCCTTGTCTTCATGGTAGTCATTGTTGATGTTTTGGCTTGGTCCCACCATAGTGTTTTTCTGCAGCTTGGATCTTGTACTGACACGATTAAGTGTTTAAGCTCAGAACCAGGTGCTCTGATGCCAATTGAAGAAGTGAAAAACACAATAATGGGGGGTTGAATTGAAAACTTGAAATCAAATGCGCAACGACACAGTATTTTTATCCTGGTTCGTTTGATCTCAAACTACTCCAGTCCACCCGTCAAGGTGATTTCGCCTCTCTCCAACGAGGTCTTAATCCACTAATCTCAAAAGGATTACAATCACTACTTTAACAACTGTTAAAGTCTTCTTGAGTACAACCACAATCCGGTTAATCTCAAGGAACACTGTTTTAATCAAATAAACAAGAGTACTGTGTGTTGTTGTTTTTTGTTACAAAAATTGTTATCACAACTGTGATAATTTACACAAATTTTGGAGCGTGGAAATATGATGAGTATGCTTGCAGCTTTTTGAATTCTCGTGAGTAGTATATTGAAAAATCATTACCAATTTGATCACTGAGTTTGTTTACATAGGCAATGGATTCCCGTTGATTATTAAGCATGATAAATGTCATTAACTCAGTTTCCATTTGGAGAAGATCCCGTCTGAATGAAGTCGTTGTAATTGATGTTGTCTTGAATGATTAGTAACGCTTAAAAATCTTTCATCCTAGCCTGCTGTTGATGCTTCAGCACATTGATGACTTAGTTTATTATGCTCTTGTTCAGAATCAGAGTTTACTTCACTTAAGCGTAGGTTCTAGTCATCAATCTCCAGCACAAATTCTGATTGCTTCAGCGTGTAGCTTCTATAGCTTATCTTCTGATGCTGCTTTGGTCAGAACTTCTGCATACAACATAACATAATTTTTAGGGTGCATATTTGTTCTTTGTATTTGTTATCATCAAAACTCTAACTAAGGGTTGTAGAATCAAACTATGTTCTAAAAAGAAGTACCAGATCACGTGTTTTGGCTTCTTGACTTATTTTTGAAGTAAGGTTGACAAACATGGTTTCAATGCATAGTACAAAGCTATCTAGAGTGGTTACCAACTTTAAACAAGCTTATCTGACTTTGTAGAGGAAGTTTGTGCAGATGTAACAAGTGCAAAGCTCAATGCAAGTTGACTTTGCATAAAGCTTGCTTTTATGTAAATGGCAATGGTGCCTTTGTGCCTTTAATGGAAAATTTACTTGGATAAAGCTTGAATCAAGTGGATAATAGCTCAAAAGCAAGTGTAATCTTCTGATTATGGAGAGATCTTGAGGTTTAGAGGCCTGCAAAGCAAGATTGTGCAGCATAGGTTTGAGATTTGAATTTTGTTCATCACATAATTTGCCTTGTAAAACAACTTGAAACCCCAACTTTTGACCTTCGATTCTCCTTGCTCACAAATGATCTCAAGGAGTTCTTGGAAACTTTTGAAAGCTTTTAATGTGATCTATAACCCCTCTTTGAATCACTTTTGCAAAATCCAAATGGAACTATGTGAAACTTGGGTTAGAAGATAGGTCAAAATCCTGACCTAAAATGTTCAAAATTTCACTAAGTGTTTTAGTTTCATGACCATGACTTCATGGATTAATAACTTGAGATCTAAGATTTTCTAGGAGAATTTGTGTAAAGCAATGTTATAGATCTCATGGATATCTACAACTTTCATGTTGAAAGTTTCTTTTGAATCATCTTGCATCATGGTGAAAAATTGGCTCAAAGTTGTGAAAAAGTATGAAGTTTTCAACACTTAGAAAAATTTCTAAGTTTGAAAACTTTGACTTTTCAAAATGAAATCTTGAATTTTTGATTTCTTGATGAACAAGTTTCATATTTTGACATGTTTTGATGAATTGTGATCTTTGACACTTGATTTTGACCAAAAAGTCAAAGTTTGACTTTTCAGTATACAATTGACTTTTGCTCAGTTTACTGAAAATCAACTATCAATCCAATTGATCTTGAGCAATATTTTGAGTCATGCCATTAGGTCAAAATGATACCATTGAAATATTGAGATCATGCCTCAAACCAATTAACCATTTGCTAGGACAAAAATCAGAAATTGCCATTTCTCAATCAAAACCCTAATTTTGAATATTTTGCCCTTTTGATGTTTTAATCAAATTTCTTGAGGAATTGTGCTCCAAACTTGATCAAATGATACATATTAGTTTATAATGTTGATGTGGATAAAAAATTATGAAGTTTGACTGTAAATTGGCCACAATTGACTTTTTCCCCAATACAGTTGATTTTTAGGTCAACTGCTCAATTGACTAAGCAAAAATGTGATCCAAGACTTGAAACTTGTCATGAGTAATCTTAGGGGTCCATAATGATCCATGAAAGTCAAATGAGGCATTGAAATTTCAATTATCCTAGTGCAATCTCAAACCCTAATTTCAGTCATCAGTGCTTAAGGAGGTGTCTTGAGCTGATTAAACCTTGCGCAGTCTTGAACCCAAGGAGATCCTGTGAGAAAATATTTGATAAATGAGAGGGAAAATTTTGGGGTACAACAACTGCCCCTGTTCAATCTTCTTAAACCTGAAGAGTTAGATTGGCGGATTTGCCATTCGTGACTTGAAGGTGGAAGATGATTGGACACTAGAGTGCCTAGAAATTTGCACTCGAAGATGAAATGGGAATGGGCTTATAAATTCCATTTGGAGGAATGATGGAGATTTTTTGGAGATGGGCTTGTAGATGCCATCCAAAGGTGACTGTTGACAGATAATGTACTAAGTCTGAACTTGATTTCAGCTGGAAAAGAATTAGGATAAATCTTTAGAGCGACTTATCTGAACCAGAAGAAGTCTTGTATGTTGTTTGACTGGGAAGAATCAGAATAAATCTTTATGCGATTTATCTGAACCAGAGAAAGTGCCTGCGGGAAAGAATCATAATAAATTGTTAAGAGATATATCTGAACCCGAAATGTTCCTTTGGAAAGTATCAGGATAAACCGTTGAGGGATTTAAACTAAACCAAAAGAGATCTTGAATATTCTTTAACTGGAAAGAATCAGAGTAAATCTTTGTGTGATTTATCTGAACCAGAGAAAGCGTTTGCAGGAAAGAATCAGAATAAATCGTTGAGAGATTTATCTGAACCGGCAAGGATTTGGAGAAGAATCAGAACAAATCATTGAGAGATTTATCTGAACCAGAGAAGACAGCTGCGGGAAAAGAATCAGAATAAATTATTGAGATATTTAAACTGAATCGGCAGGAGTCTGAAAGAAACATTTATTGTGTAGATGGTTGACCAATCCTTTCTTGGGAATTGATCTGTAATTGAATTGGTGAAAATTTGATGATATTTTTCTGTTGATTGATCTTTCCTGAAAAAGATAAAAGGTTAGTTGTATGCAATGTCATGATGTATGAAATGCATGGTGTAATGATGTTCTCAAAATAAATGAGATTGTGTCGTATGTATTTGTGTTGTCAATGTTATGACATATGGATGCGATGTATGGACATGTTAATTGTTATGCCGCAATGTTGTCAGGGAAAGTAATCCTCGAGTACCGCTGGGTACAAAGGGTGTAAGTCTTCATGTTTTGAAGTTGCTGACGAGTTGATGAGCTTCCATTTGTTAGAGAAATAAACTATGTTGCATAAAGGAAACTCCATGTATTGCTTGTGAAATCCTATTGGGGAATCCTGAGAAACTGGGCAACTTTTACTAGGGAGTGATAACTGGAAGTTTTGTTCTGTCGGGGATGTGAGAGAGCTTGATATCATTAAGCTGCACACTGTGGGGGATTTTATGGAATATTCTAAAGATATTATCCTATTTCTTAAAGCCATTAGTGATTGTCTTTCTATTTTCTGTTCTTTTTTTTTATTCATTTGTAAACAGTAGTCACGTTCAAATGCATATGTTCAAAAAAAAATTATTGGACGTTTTTGTAAATAAAACACTGAAAAAGAAAAACAGATAGTTTTTCACTTTCAAAGGGATATATTTGTATTAACTTGAATAAGTATTTTTGTACAATGAGACGAGCATTCTAGTAAGAGAATATCACCGTAAAAAATGAAAATTGATACAAAGAAAAGATAGCTATGTGAAATAATCCCGTGGGGTTCCTATTCTGCTATAGCCTTCGTGTCTTTGAGCGTCTTGTCCACTTGTTGCCTTGTCCGAAGTTGATTGAATTGATCAGAACCACTGAGTTTGTCAGTTGAAGCTAAAGGATGTTTGTAAGGTGATCCAACGGAACATAGTCATACGCTTTAATTCCCTAACTTTTGTCTGGACCTCCCTTTTGGGTTTCAGTCCACCGGGATACCCTTTTTTGCCCAAGCCGCCCTTTCGGGTTTTCAGCTTGTCGGGATACCGTTTTTTGCCCAAGCTGCCCTTTCGGGTTTTCAGCTTGCCGGGTGTACAGATTTTTTTATTTTATCCCTAATTTTTGCCTGAACCTTTGTGGTCCATCGGAATGGCCTTGTTTTTCCTAGGTGTGTCAACCTAAAGGGTCTCTTATGTGTAGTATCTTTTGACTATGTCTGCATTCACAGGGTGTGGAAGGTCTTCGCCATCCATAGTGGTTAAGATCATTGCTCCACCAAAGAATATGCTTTTGATTATAAACGGTCCTTCGTATGTAGGAATCCATTTTCCCCTGGGATCACCTTGTGGTAATATGATACGCTTGATTACCAAGTCACCAACTTGATATACCTGACGTCTGACCTTTTTGTTAAATTCCTTGACCATACGTTTTTGGTACATCTGGCTGTGACAGACAGCCGTAAGCCTCTTCTCGTCAATTAGGTTTAACTGGTCAAGTCGAGTTTGGATCCAATCGTCTTCACTCAGCCCTGCATCCCTTATGATTCTCAGAGAAGGTATTTTGACTTCAATTGGTAGAACAACTTCCATGCTGTATACCAAGGAAAGGGAGTTGCCCATGTTGATGTGCGTGTTGTGGTACGGTAACCGTGGAGAGCGAATGGTAGCATCTCATGCCAGTCCTTGTAGGTTACTGTCATTTTTTGTATGATCTTCTTGATGTTCTTACTTGCAGCTTCAATAGTGCCATTCATCTTTGGCTGGTAAGGAGAAGAATTATGGTGATGGATCTTGAATTGCACGCATAGTGCGGTGATCATAGTATTGTTGAGATTCATACCATTATCTGTGATGATTCTCTCTGGGATGCCGTACCGACAGATGAGATTCTGTTTGATGAAACGGGCCACAACATTCTTGGTAACGGAAGCGAAAGAAGCTGCCTCAACCCACTTCGTGAAATAGTCAATGGCCACCAATATGTAGCGGTGTCCATTAGAAGCTGTAGGTTTGATTTATCCAATCATACCGATGCCCTACATCGCGAATGGCCAGGGAACATCCAGGACGTTTAGAGGAACTAGAGGCACACGCACTTTGTCAACATAGATCTGACATTTGTGGCAGGTTCGTGATTGCTGATAGTAATCTTCTTCCATGGTAGACCAGTAGTACCTTGTCCGTAGGATCTTCTTAGCCATCGTATGCCCACTAGAATGGGTGCCAAAAGTGCCTTCATGTAAATCAGTCGTGATCTTTTCTGCCTCAACCTTGTCTACACAATGAAGCAAAACAGAGTCGTGGTTGCGTTTGTAGAGGATGCCATTAATGATGAAGAACTTAGTGGAGAATCTTCTCAAGAACTTCTTATCATTGACTGAAGCTCCTTCTTGATACTCTTGATCCTCGAGATACCTCTTGACTTCATGGAACCAAGGTTGGTCCACTACTTCTTCAGTATCGATATCATGACCGTAAGCTGGTTCATCCATCCGTTCAATGGTGATCTAGGGAGCCTCGTTACCCCACTTGAGTTTAAACATGGATGACATTGTGGCTAACGCGTCTTCTAGTTGATTTTCCTCTCGTGGAAAATGCTCAAAGGTAATTTCCTCGAAATGTGGGATTAATGTCAACGCATGTTCTTTGTAGGGGATAATATTAGGGTGCTTCGTGTCCCATTCTCCTTTGATCTGACTGATGACTAAGGCTGAATCTCCAAACACATTTGATGATGGCACCAGCATTGTGAATCCATGGTCGGCCCAATAAACAGGAATAGGAAGGGCGAATGTCCATCACGTAAAAAGTTGAATCAAAGGTTTGAGTTCCAACTTTTATGGGGATGTCCACCTCCCCATGCACCATTCTCTTTGAACCGTCGAAGGCCCTTACCATTATGTTGCTGGGTTTTAAGGTCAAACCTTCACAGTCGAGTCTATCAAGAGCCTTCTTAGGCAGCACATTTAAAGACGAACCGGTATCAACCAAGATATGGGCCAAAGTTGTGCCCCGGCATTCGACAGAGACATGTAATGCCTCGTTGTGCTTCCTCCCTCTAGGTGTTAAGTCAACATCAGTAAAAGCCTAAACCATTGTCAGCGGTCAAACTGGCCACACAGTCTTGGAACTGATAAATAGAGGTTTCTTATGGCACATGGGAAGTTTTAAGAAATTTTACCAAGGCCTTTGCATGGGCCTCGGAGCACAACAATAAAGCTAGCATGGAGATCTTTGACGGAGTCTTCCCTAGCTGTTCGACTACATTATAGTCACATCTCTTTATAATTTTCAGAATTTCTTCCATCTCCTTTTGGGAGGCATCTGGGATAGATACTGATTGCACCTTCATTCGGACAAGCTCAACGAGAATTCCTTTTCTGCGAGTCTCGGTTGACTCGGTGGTAGGGGTATCAGCAGGGGTAACTATAGGGATTGTAGTAGTAGTGACAATAGGAACAGAAGCATGGATGATCACAGGACCGGTAACAGTCTTCGGAGGAGCAATCTCGGGAGAGAATACTCTTCTACTTCGGGTTATCTTGCTGGTTCCCGCAACATTGCTGATGTCGGGGCCAACCTTCTCAAAAATTGAGTCTTCATCAGCCAACCAATCCTGCTTGACACCGTGATAGTAGACGTCTCCCTCATAATTCCATGAGACAGTTTTACCTGAGGAGTACGGGGTCGGCCCTGGCATAGTTATTATCAGTGGAGCCACTTTAGGAACTGATTTAATCCTAATGGGTCTTTAGGTGGAGACCCTGGAAGGATTGGCGGAAATGGTTACTATTGAAACATCATTGTAAGAAATGGTTAGAACGAGAGTCTTCTCAAACAAAATCTCTTTGTCATCCATTAGGCGCTGGACACCAGCTTTTAATAAATGACATCCAGTTGGCAGGGATAAACAAAGGTGGCAGCTTTCGTCACAGCCCAGAAATAAACCGGCTTTCAATAGGTTTTTATTGATAGTCAGGAGAGGAGTAACAAGTTCATCAACAGTAGTAACAAACATATCATCTTCAACAGTGTTAACATCACGGCTATACTTGGGCATAAGAGCAGTGATAACATTTGAGATTTCAGGAGCATCGAATTCAATTTCTTTTGCTTCGAGAAGGTCTTGCACCTTGTTTTTCAAAGCCCAACAATTGTTGGTATCATGGCCTGGACTTTCTGAATGGTAAGCATAACGAGCATTAGGGTGGTAACGAGGAGAGGCTGTGTTGGGATTCTTCGGGGCTTCCTTCAAAGTTACCAGATTAGATCTCAATAAATGTGGTAGGACTTGAGATAATGTCATATTTATCTGAGTAAATTTTCTTACTGGTCTTTCTGTTCTCGGCTGGTTGCTCTTTTGTTGAGTAGGTGCAGGCTTAGGGATCATGACAGCTATTATACCCCAAAATTTTCCCTCTCATTTATCAAGACTTTTCTCATAAGACTTCTTTGACTCAAGACAAGATTAGGGTTTGGTCAGCTCAAGACATCTCATCTTGCACAGATAACCTAAGATTAGGGTTTGAGTTTGCACAAGGATTTTTGGACCATCAATGCTTCATGTGACTTCCATACATCATTTTGGACCCCTAAGATTGCTCATGATAAGTTTCAAGCCTTGAACCACATTTTGATCAGTCAATTGGACAGTTGACCTAAAAATCAGCTGTATTGGGAAAAAAGTCAACCATGGCCAATTCACAGTCAAACCTCATAATTTTTTATCCACGTCAACATTTTAGATTCACATGTATCATTTGGTCAAGTTTGAATCACAATTCCTCAAGAAATTTGATCAAATCATCAAAAGGGCAAAATGGTCAAAATTAGGGTTTTTGATAGAGAAAGGGCAATTTCTGATTTTTAACCTAGCCAATGACCAATTGAGTTCAAGCATGATTTCAAGGATTCAATGGCATCATCTTGACTCAATTACTTGGTTCAAAACATATCAAGTTCACTGGATTGACAAATGAAATTTGCAGTCAACTGATCAAAAGTCAACTATATACTAAAAAGTCAAACTTTGACTTTTTGGTCAAAATCAAGTGCCAAGGATCATAATTCATCAAAACATGTCAAAATGTGAAACTTGTTCATCAAAAATCAAGAGAATAAAAAATCCCACTTTGCAAGACTTTGAAATTTTTCTAAGTATTTTCTACACTTGGTTAATTTCATTTACTTCATAACATATTTGCTACAATTCCAAATAATTCAAAATGATGCAAGTAATTCAAGTTATTACAAAGTGACATTTTGCAAAATTACAAATTCTAAAACTTTGTCTTGATTAAAACCTTGTCACAATATTTTTGCCTTTGACATAATGTGCACAAGACTAAATTTGTAACATGCTACAAACTATGATGTCCAAAGTTGAAGAAAACATGATATATCACATTTCTACAACATCCCATGCTGCCCTGCAAGAAAGCTTGTGTTATGCTGCCTCCCAAGTATGCATGCTGCCCAATACAGTCCAAAACTGCTCTATGCAGTCTACCCAAGCCTGCATCACAACAGCCCCAAAATTGCACCAAAATGACAAAAGAAAATTGTGTGCAGAAAGTATCAAAGCAGTAGGCAAAAACAATTCAAAATGACTTATTTGTTTTCCTCCCTAAACCACAGTCAAGGGGTCTACAAAAGAGGACTGCCTCATAAGACAAAGGGAGAGGGTTTTTGGAGTTTAAAAAAAAGAGAGGAAAGATTTTCTAGAGAAAAGATAGAGAGTTTTGTTGAGCAGAAAAAATAATATTCTGTGCAACCTTGACTCATTTTCAAAACCAAGACTGCTCTTGTTCAAAACAGAAACCCATCTCATTACTCTACCATACAAACTCTCCTTTAAACCAAACAACTCATCACATACAAAGGTGGTCCAAAACATCACAAAAACAGTTCCTGTGTTGCTATTCATCTCCATCTTCAAAACACCAAAAACATTACAGTACAGTCCAACTTAGTTTCAACAGTCCGGAGTAGCTTTCCGGAGATTCATTGAGGTATTCATCACATTTGGAAAAACATTCAGATTTAAAACAGACAGTGCAGTCCAGAGGTAAGTCTTCTTGATTTGATATATCTCCATACATCATTAACGATTTATTTATTTTGAAGACAAGATGTAGTACTTTAATATCTTTTTGAACTAGTCATTTGCACTTTGTTTAGGCTTATTCAATCATTTATTGTTCATGTTTATCCATCATATGCCATAAGCAAACCTGTACATTCAGTAAAATAATGTTTAAAGCAGGAAAAGGCAGCATGTATCGACACATATCCTAATGTGTCGACTCATCCTAGTGAAAAAACAAGGTATGAGTCGACACATAACCCCCATGCATCGACTCATACTGATTTCAGGTTACAAAACAGAAGTGGGAAAAGACTATGAGTCGACACATATGCGTTTCACGTCGATGCAAGAAGGTGCATGAGTCGACACATCCCATTATGTGTCGACTCATACTGAGCAAATTTTGTTTTACAGGAGTAAGGAAAAGCTATGTGTCGATGCATAGCAGCATGGGTCGACACATAGCAGTTCAAAATGCAGTTATCCTTTTATTTTACACTATTTTTACATTGTTTTCTTTATCATTCGATATGGTTGTAATATTTCAGTCTCTACTTCATCCCCATTGTAAATTTGTACCCCCATCCCCCTAAAGTGATGTAATAGCTTAGGATTTATTTTCCGCATGTTTACTTGCTTTCATATATTGCTAGTAATTAGGATGTATGGCAAAATAAAAACAACAAGTAGACAACCCCTAATCAAGACAAAAATGCATGCAATCAAACACACTTTGCACATATGCACACCTTAGGGTTCCTCCACTTTGTTTCCTATCGGAAAATAGTCATGTCCCTTGAACATGGGCATTTTAGCAAAAGACCCTCGATAAAAGATCGTAGTCCCTCGATGACCCTCGATGTTGCCTTCAGTAAACGATCTAGTCCCTAAACGACATTGCTAAAACGACTCATAAGTTGCTTTCTATGACTATACAAACGTCCCATACCCGTCCCTTCACATCCAACGATGGGGCTTCTTACCAAATCAATGGTAAGATAGCAACATCTAAAGGAGGAGGAAAAGAACATCTAAGACCTTCTGAGTAGGTAGGTTCGCTCTTAGTTACTCGCTTGCTCACAATAAAAACATTTTTATACACCCACACTCTCATCTTTGAACTATTTTCAAAACAAACACTTTGTAGGCGTTCTTATAGAAACGAGAACCATTACGAAATTCCATTTTCAAAATACTTTCAAAAACACATCTCATAAACACATTTTTGAACTATTTTCGAAACAAACACTTTGTAGGCGCTTTTATAGAAACGAGAACCATTAAGAAGTTCCATTTTCAAAATACTTTCAAAAATCACCACCACAAGCACACATTCAAACAAAAGCAACCGATATAGCGAGTAACTAAGAGCCCATGGAAAACCATGGATGAAAAGGATGTTAATACCTTCCCTTTTCATAATCTACCCCCCGAAGTTAAAAAACATCTCTAAAGGTCTTTCCTGTGCTTTTTCACCTTTCCTTTTTGGATAAAATAAAAGTCGATGGCGACTCTTGCTAACCACAACATTTGCGACAAAACGCAAAACTTCAAGTCAGTTCTCCCACCGTATCACAGAACTGGCGACTCTGCTGGGGACTTATTTATAAAAGTGGGGTTACCTTAGGGTTTAGATCACATTTATTTTCTTACTTTGTTTGACTTGTTTGCTTTACAATTATGGTTCTTTGTTTGGGTTTAAATCCTTCACCCGGATTTGGGAAACATTATAGGTAAATAGCAATACGTTGTGGAAAATGTGCGGGGTATACCGACATGGTCTAAGCAATAGCTATGTTAGTGTGACATATTTGTGGGTACCGGTAGCCTTTGAATCAATCAAAGAGAATACGGGGCCGCTGAGTGATGTCATGAAGCACTAATGAACTTCTAGAACCCTTTACTTGACCAACTTGGCCTTTAGGATGTAGTGAGATGACCGGCTTTGGTGCAGTCCGAAGTTGGTAGATACTCGATACTACACTCATTGAGGTTTGGTTTCTTGGGATATTTAGGTCGCCATTAAAGAGGCTTGAGCTGAAACAATGAACAAGGAAATAATCCAGTGATATTGAGATCCTTAGAACCCGGTTACTATTTTTAGGACAAGTTGAGCCAACTAAACTTCAAGAGGGTACTTACCTATGAAACCCCATGCAAGCCTAAACTAAGAACTTGTTTGATTTGTTTGTATATGCATGCTTGTACATAACATCATGGACATCATGAACATCATATGCATCCACTAACCATTTCAAGGATTTTGGAAATTCATCTTTGTTCTTGTTTTGTAGGATATGGATTCACTTCGCAGGAAAACTATCCAAATCAACCATGTAAGAATTCCTCCACAACTCAAGGAGCTAGCTTCAAGGATCCATGAGAACTCTCCATTTACTGAGAGACATGGTCGTCTACTCAACTTGGTCACCTCCAACACAGAAGAGGATATGATGAAGGTTCTCTTCCAGTTCTTTAACCCTTTGCATCATTGCTTCACATTTCCTGACTATCAGCTAGTGCCCACTTTGGAAGAATTCTCTCAACTATTGAGGATTCCTATTCTCAATCAACTACCTTTCAACGGTACGGAAAGAGATCCAAAGCCATAAGAGATTGCTCAAGCCCTGCACTTGCACTCATCTGATGTCACAACTCATTGGGAAACTAGAAGTGGTGTCAAAGGCTTCTTGGCAAAGTTTCTGTTTGAGAAAGCCCAAAGTTGTTGGAATTCTCTAGACTTGCAAGCTTTTGAGGAGATTGTGGCTCTTCTCATCTATGGGATGGTCTTGTTTCCCAATCCTGACCGACTCATAGATGTGAGCACCATCAGAATCTTCATGTCACACAACTCGGTGCCTACATTGCTAGGGGATATCCTACACTCTTTTCACACTCGCACAATGAGGAAAAGAGGGGTCCTGATGTGTTGCACCCCTATCCTAGCAAGATGGTTTATTTCTCATCTTCCCCAATCAGTCTTAAAAATGAGCAAGGTTTGAGGTGGTCACAAAGGTCAATGACGCTTAAACATTCAGATATTCATTGGTGTTCTCGATCTAAAGAGAATGTTATCATTTTTGACCGTTGTGGGGAATTCCCTAATGTCCCTCTACTTGGAATTAGGGGAGGCATCACCTACAACCCGTGCTTAGCTCTAAGATAGTTTGGTTATGCCCAAAGGGATGGCCCACATGATATGCTGATTCAAGGTTTGGTTTTCGACTACGACAACGACGATCAAGGACTTCGCCAGAGATTCATCCGAGCTTGGAAGATGCTAAACAAGGTGGATAGCAAGACTTTGGGACACAAGAATTCCATCCCTCTTGAGCCTTACCTAAAGTGGGTACGAACCCGCGCTCAAAGTCTTATGATGCCTTATCCTTCCATTCTCCCAGTGATTATTGAGCCTGTTAAGGAGGGAGAAGTTCCATACACTATCCTATATCCTGACATGCCTACATCACTCGAAGACCTGCAAAGGGATTGGATATAGCTCAAGGGAGAGCGTGATACTTTCGAAGCCCAATTCTACGTAAGCGAGAAGAAGGTTTTGGAACTCACTCGGCTACTTCATGAAGAGCAGACTCTAAATACCTACATTGCACCAAAGAGGATGCGCAATGTCTTTTTATCTTAGAATTTTGTATTATTTTGCCCAAGGGGCATTGATGTACTCAAATTCTACCTTATTAATATAACGTGTGTTCCTTTTTGTTTGAAACAAATTTGAATTTTTAAATCCTTGAAAGCATTGCATGAATACATATCATTCATCATAAACATAAACAGGTCTTTGCAACAAGTTTCCTCATCTCTCTACTGTTTATTTCAGTAAGATGGATCTCAAACAGACGGTAAAAGACCTTCAAGCTCAAAACACACAATTTCAACAGTTACTCATGACCTTAGCCAAGGGGCAAGAGGAGCTGAAGACTCTGCTAGAAAAAGAAAAAGAGAAAAAGAAGAAGAAGCCAGCTGGTGTGGTAATCATGGGCAGAAGGTTTCAGGGATAAGCTAGAAGGAGCTTAGATTTTCCAACAACATCTGATGAAGGGGAAAGAAAAGGAAAAGAAACGGAAGTTCCGTCAGACTCTGAAGAAGAGGAGGAAGAGGAGGACTAATCTAAACAATAATACCCTCCGGCTGATGATAAGTACAAACACCTGGAAGAGCGTTTAACCGCTATGGAAATACAGAGAGTACCGGGGCTAGATTTTGAGGAATTGGGGTTAGTGTCAGGAATTGTGATCCCACCAAAGTTTAAAGTGCCATTATTTGCGAAATATGATGGGGTGTCTTGTCCTAAAATGCACCTCCGATCATATGTTAGAAAGATTCAGCCGCACTCTGCCGACAAAGACTTATGGGTCCATTTCTTCCAAGACAGTTTATCAGGAACGCAACTTGATTGGTTTTACCAATTAGAAAGGGCCGACATCCACAATTGGGAAGACTTGGCCACAACTTTCTATAAACAATCCCAATACAACGCCGATTTGGCGCCTACCCGTACTTAACTTTAGAGTATGGCTATGGTTTCCAATGAGGGCTTCAAAGATTACGCGCAAAAGTGGAGAGATCTAGCCGGAAGAGTGCAACCCCCTCTGTCCGAAAGGGAGTTGGTGGACATGTTCTTGGGAACTCTATAGGGTCCTTTCTTCAATCATCTGATTGGAAGTTCCTCTGTAGGGTTTATTGAATTGATTTTAACCGGCGAAAGGGTGGAAGCTGATACAAGAAGTGGGAAGATTCAGAAAGATTCGTATGCCTCTACATCTGTGAAAAAACCCTTCACTGGGAAGAAGGGAGTGTCTGATGTTTATTCACACAGGAATCAAAGAAGAACTGAACGCCGACCACTGGTGGGGGCCGTTATGATCCCGAAGCCCGCATCTGACCAGCCAAGAAATAACCAGCCAAGGGTGGAAAGGCCAGTCCGGCAATTCACCAGGATTAACATGACTCTAGCTCAGGTTCTACTGCATCTTCTGAAATTGAATATGGAAACTTTAAAGGAGGCCCCAAAGAATCCCAATAATGCGTCCCCTCATTACCATCCAAATGCCAGATGCGCATACCATTCTGAAAGTCTAGGGCACGACACTAACAACTGTTGGGCTCTGAAGAACAAAATTCAAGACCTAATAGATGCGAAGGAAGTTGAGTTTGATGCGCCTGAGAAACTGAATGTCATTTTTGCTCCGATGCCTAGGCATGGTCACAATGCCAATGCTATTGAAGAAGATTTGTTTGTTGCTACAGTGGATGAACTGT
Source organism: Vicia faba (assembly GCA_948472305.1). Taxonomy (NCBI): domain Eukaryota; kingdom Viridiplantae; phylum Streptophyta; class Magnoliopsida; order Fabales; family Fabaceae; genus Vicia; species Vicia faba. The sequence goes on from OX451736.1 coordinate 265,903,247, forward strand.
TGACTCCGCTCCCGATCATTAAGTTGAATTTGTTGAAAGCTGGTATATTCCTAGGTTGTGACAAAGACTGCCATGTTTGCCTATCCTCATCATTTGATTGCCCCCTGTTGAAAAAGGGTATCCAACGCCTGATTGATAACCAAGAAATTATGTTTGAGAATGCTCCTATTTTATCCGTTCCTGTTAAAGAAGTTTCAATCATAACCATCTCCACCAATCCTTCCAGGGCCCCTAAAAGACCCATTAGGATTACACCTGCTCCAAAGACTACTCCACTTAAGATCACAATGCTCGGGCCGGTCCCGTACAAGTCAGATAAAATAGTACCATGGAATTATGGTGGAGAAATCTACTACCATGGTATCAAACAAGATGAACTGACTGCCGAAGAAGAAAGCTCCGAAGAAGAAAATTTCGACATTAGCAATATTGTTGGAACTAGCAAGATTACCCGCAGTGGTAGGATCTTATCTCCAGATATTGCCCCTCCAAAGGATGTTTTTGGACCCGTGGCCGTTCCGAAGATTACCTTTGTACCTGTGATTATACCTACAAGCGTACTTACCGCCAAAGACAACACAATCCCTATCCCTACTTCCACTGCTGAGAATAAAGGAAAAAGCATTCAAGAAGAGCCTGTCCGGACGAAGGCTCAATCACTAGCTATCCCTGAAACATCCAAGAAGGAAATGGAAGAAATCCTAAGGATAATAAAGAAGAGTGATTATGATGTGGTTGAACAGTTGGGGCAAACCCCTTCCAAGATCTCCATGCTAGCATTGCTGTTATGCTCTGAAGCACATGCGAAAGCTCTGGTAAAATTTCTGAAGACAGCTCATGTGCCACAAGAGACGTCTGTCGACCAATTTCAGGATTGTGTGGCCAGTTTGATAGCTGATAATGGCTTGGGCTTCTCTGATGCTGATTTGACACCCAGAGGGAGAAAACACAACGAGGCTTTGCATGTCTCTATGGAGTGTAGAGGAACGACTCTGGCCCACGTCTTGGTGGACACAGGTTCATCTTTGAACGTCTTACCGAAGAAAGCCCTTGACAGATTGGATTACGAAGGGCTAACATTAAAACCCAGTAACATAATTGTGAGAGCATTTGATGGTTCGAAGAGGATGGTCCACGGGGAGGTGGACATCCCAATAAACGTGGGAACTCAGATTTTCAACTCAACCTTCTATGTGATGGACATCCGTCCTTCTTATTCCTGTCTATTAGGACGCCCATGGATCCACAATGTCGGTGCTGTCACCTCCATATTACATCAGATGTTGAAGTACCCGGTCCAAGGAAAGATCATAACTGTCCATGGGGAGGAGGAGTACATGATTAGTCATCTGAATTATTTCCGATATGTGGAGTTGGATGGTGTTGTACCCCAAAATTTGCCCTCCCATATTTCTCAAAACATTTCAAGAAAATTCACAAGTCCAACCCGGCGCGTTATATTCAGGTGTTCTTTCGCCAAGATATCTCTGATAACATATTCTCAAATTCAGGTTTGGCTCAAGAGTCAATTCTTTAAAGAAGGTATCCGAATGTGTGAGTTTTCTTGAAGAAATATAGTGAAAAAGTGTGCTGAAAGTGCAGTTTTTACGCGCTAAAAAATTCATAACTTGAAGATCGTGACTCGTTGTGAACCCGTTCCGGTGGCCAAAATTCCGTCTTGACATTATCTATGTTTTCATCTCTCACAGCTGGAAGCCAATTTCGATTAGAAGGTTTTCAAAAATGTGGATTTATCAAGTATTTTCGTGCAGAAAATTTGTGACAGAAGTTTATTTGCGTCATGTTCAAAAAATCATAACTTGGTCGATTTTCATTGTATCGAGCTGGTTCTGGCGCCAAAATTTCACAAATTGAGTTGGCTACATTTTCACAAAAGGTATTGAGTTCAAACGGTATTCAAAAGGGCTTCGTTGTTTGCTCAGAGTGCGTGACACGCTGAAAATCCTGAATGCTGAATATTATTTCATCTGGGCCGAAACTTCGAAAATTCATAACTCGGTCAATTTTTATCGGATTGGGCTCATATTTTTACACAAGGTCACTGACTCATATATCTACAACTTTGCTTCAAAAGTCGAGACCGGATTATGCTCCGATCAATACCAGTTTTTTATTGAAGAACGTGTCAGAGTCGACACTAGAGCCCAAAATAAGTTTGTCTGAGCTGAAACTTCAAAAATTCATAACTAATTCACCGTTTATCCGATTGAGCCGATTTTCGGACAGGAGTTAGTTATCGATGTCAGCTACATTTTGTTTTCACATTTCAACTTCAAAAAATGCACTTAAGTCCCTGCGATTTAGCCTGGAAAGTGACGAATTCAAGTGAATATTAGAGGCCCAATTGCACATTCAAAGCCCATTTGCTTTACCCTAATTTCCATTATATAATCACCTTCTTTTCACACAAACCAGAGAAGAGGAGAAAAAAGAGAGAAAAAACCTTGCCACAACACTGTTAGAATATCAAATTCTTTCAAGAACCCTAAAACCTTGAAATCCTTATTACAAATCCCTCTCTCACTACAAACAAGCCATCACAGTTACAAACCAACACCTCACTACTTCTTCAGTAAGGATAAGGCTGGCCTGATCTCCATGATCCTAATTTTCCAGTAAGGCATAAAAGCATTCCGGTCACTAATTTTCCAGTAAGGGTAAGATTGATTTGATCTCCATGATCAAAAGGGTATAATCATTCATACATGCCATATTGTGCCTAAACATTAAATTTCTTCATATATTGGCTTTATTTGCATTTTATGATTTTATTTAATGTGTTCGTGAGATTCAACACTGCAGATTTAGACAGGATCCCATGCAGGTTGATTAAGGAACGTTGAGGCCAAAAGCCAAATGGCCAAAAGCCAAAAGCCAAATGGCCAAAACAGAACATTTTACACATGACACCAATACGTGGCGAGACAGACATCCTGAGAAGATTAAGGAACATTGAGGCCAGAACACAAATGGCCAAAAGCCAAAAGCCAAATGGCCAAAGTAGAACAACTTATGCATGAAACTCAATCCAATGGCCAAAGAATGTAGACCACGGTACTCAGGAGTCAATACTTCAAAAAAACCTCCCCTTGGGCCAGACACCCTCTATGGTTTGCTCAATTTTTAATTTTTATTTGTTTTTCCTTTTTATTCTTTTAATTGTTTTTTAATTGTTTTCTTTTAATTCCATAAAATAATTTTCATAATAAATATAAAATACAGAAAAATCAAAAAATGTTTATTTTATTAATATTAATTTTACTATTATTATTTTTGTAAATAAACTTTAAACAATTAATTAGATTAATTTAGGTTTCAAAACTTTAATATTTTTCTTAATAAATTAAATATGTAGAAATTATGGTTTTTAACTTTTTCATCATTTTTTTAATAAATAATTTTCTCATTATTATTATTATTATTATTAATTACTAATTTATTTTGTAAATAAACATGTACATAAATTCTTTAGTAAATTAAGTTAAACTTTAACATTTTTCTCAAATAATTAAAAATAACTTAGAATTAGGGTTTCTTTTAATTTTAATTTTAATTTTCTTATTTCATAAATACAAAAAAAACCTAAAAAACACTTCTTTTATTTCAATAAATAATTAATTAATTTTTAATTTCAATTTAACTTCAAAAGGGTCCAACGCCCTCGTTTTCAATTTTAATTCAATTCGCACATTTTATTTATTCCTTCTTTTAAATATTGATGTAATTCTCCCAAAGCCGTGTAAATATTTATCTTTCGCACTTTACTTTATTTCTTTATTTTATGTCAAATCGGGTCCTGGATATAATTTGGCGATGTGGACCCGCGCCTTTGTAATAGCTTAGGAACTTTACATTTCTCGCTCTTTTTTTTAACTGTTAATAATAGCATGCAAGAATGAATGACTAAAAACAAACGCGTAGATCACCTGACATGAACTAGACAAAAATAAATGAATCTGACACACAAATCACACACCACCCCTAGGGTACGCCTCACTGTTGCCTTGCCTCGAAAGGTGATCGTCGAGTAGAGGATGTCTTAGTAAGTCCTCATGATCCGGGAACCTGGCATGAGGGTAGCTTCTAAGGTGTCTTCCCATTGCTCTGGTGATCACCATGTCCCGAACCTCGAATTGACCCGAACACCTCCAACGGTGGTGCTACTTACCTCTCAATGGTGGGATGGCACTACTTTAAAGGACATCTACACAGACGAATTCCTTAGGGTAGGTAGACGACTCTAGATACTTGCTCTAATTTCAAAAACAAATCCAAAATACTTTTCACACCGACACCTTTTCAAAAAGCTTTCGAAGGCAACTTTTCAAACACTCTTGAGGACCGATACAAGAGTCGAACTGGAATTTTCAAAGAAACTTTTTTAAAACCCACAATTGAAAAGCAAACAAACCATTTTTGAAAACACAAGTGAGCAAGTATCTAAGAGCCCATGGATAACCATGGATAGAAAGGGTGCTAACACCTTCCCTTTCTATAACCTACCTCCCGAACCGAGAGCAATCTCTATAAGGAATTTTTCTGTGCTTTTGTCCTTTCCATTTGGAGAAAATAAAAGACGGTGGCGACTCTTGCTTTCGCGACATTTCGCGAACCAGCGTTAAACAGTCAGTTTCGGATCCACCGATCACAGAACTGGCGACTCTGCTGGGGACCTAAGACTTAAAAGTGAGGTGTACCTTAGGATTAGCTCATAACTGTGTTTTCAATTGTATTGACTTGCTTGCTTTAAATTGTGGGACTGTCTTGGGAGTTCTATAGATCCTAACCTGGATCTGGGGGATACCTTCTTAGAAAGTAGCAACAAGGCTGTGAGGGAACTGTGCGGGGTATACCGACATGGTTGAAGCAGTCTGCTACGTTGATGTGGCACTTTGGTGTATACCGGTAACCCTTGAGTCTAGTCAAGGAGAGTACGGGGCCGCCGCGTGGTGTCGTGAAGCATCAACTGACCTTAGGAACCTTAATTGAACCATCTTGGCCTCTTTAGGGTAGTGAGATAACTGACTTTGGTGCAGTCTGAGGTTGGTTGATACTCGATACTACACTCAATTGAGGGTTGCTTTCCTGGAATATTTCAGTCGCCAGTTCAGTGGCTAAATCGAAACGATGAACAATGAAAGCAATCCAATGATATTGAGATCCTTAGAACCCGGTTACTTCTAATAAGACAGGTTGAGCCCACCAACTTCAAGAGGGTAATACCCAGACCCCATGCAGGCCTAAACTCTAAGGTCTCTTGTGTGACTTGTGTGCCTTCCAACTTGACTATTTGCATGCTTGTTAACTGACACTTGAGTTTCAGGTTTTGTTTATAGTCCTTAATTGGGACTCATAACAGGGTTTACTGAATTCCTTGCAAGTTTTATTTACAGTCCTTAATTGGGACTCGTAACAGGGTTTACCTACATTACCCCATGCATAGCATGACATCATATCATTGCATACATCCTGCATAAAAAACTAATCCATTTCAAGGATCTCAAGGGCTTGTGATGCAGGTCATGATAAATCAAACATCTAGCAAGGGGCAAAGAGGATTTATTTTCCTCTAGCCAAAGATTGTCAGGGGCTATGGCCCACTAGATATGGTGAGCTTTGACACTTGAAGAAGGTTCCCCCCAACCAAGGTTGTTTGGAAATCAAAGCCAGACAGGATGACTAAAGTCAGGGGCTATGACCCACTGGATATGGTGAGCCTTTGACCCTTGAAGAAGGACTCTCAACAACACGAAGTTCCTTCAGTCAAGCTACCGGACCCAAATTCTAACAAATTTTCTTGTTTACCCCGCGAGGTCCTTGAAAACATTGCATGCATATCATACATATCATTGCATAACAGGTACCCTTTGGACAGGTCACTTACCATCTCCGCTGTTTATTTCAGCAATGGCTTTCCAACCAGACAACCAGGACCTTCTTGCTCAAGAGACTCGGTTCGGGGAAATCCTTCTGAATTTATCCAAGGGACAGGAGGAGCTGAGGACACTTCTCATGGAGATTTTTGTCAAGAACCATGCTGAGGATGAAAGGCTGAAACGCCTGCAAGTTGAGGTGGATGCCTTGAAAGTCCAGATGCTGGGGAAGGTGACTGCCACTCAAGGGTTGGCTCACAGACAAGACGAGCTCGGGTTTCTCGTCAACCAACTGCTTCAGGGTAACCAACTGGGGAAAACGTCTAAGGGTAAAAAGCCAGTCATCGTTCAACCACCTTTGAGACAAGGAGATAAAAGGAGAGCTCCTCAAATGGCTCCAGTGTCACAAATTCAGCATCAACCTCACCGGCTTCAGCCAGACAAGTCCAGGAGGCAATTCACCCCGCTCAACATGTCACTGTTTCAAGCTTTACAACGCCTGTTGAGATTGAATTTGATCACATTAAGGGCTCATCCCCAGAATCCCAACACAGCACATCCTACTTATGATCCCAATAAAAGGTGTGCCTACCACTCTGCCTGTCCAGGACATGATACAAACGAGTGTTGGGCTCTGAAGAACAAGATTCAGGACCTGATTGATGAAGGGGCATTGGAGTTCACACAAGAGGGTCAGGCTGAATTTTTCTACCATCCCCCAAGACTCACCATTTGAAGTGACAAGCCCTGAGACTAGAAAACTTTTGTTCATTCGAATGTTCAAGTTGTAATTTTCTTTTGTTCAAACATTTACTCATGTTAAACGTTGTTATTTCATTAATGCATCGCATATGTCTGTTTTGAAGCAATATATTCGTATTCACTATATGCAAATTATTTTCATATTTTTTCTGATGATCAACGCTCGGTTAATAATTCTAAGCCTCTTGAGGGAGGATGACGAAAACGATACCGCAAACTACAGTATGCTTTTGAATAGACCCCGCTGATGAGGTACTGTTGGCTCCTAAATTCGACACCCTTGTTTTATTAATGTCAGCCATTAAAGCTGAAGGATGTTTTCGACTAGCTAGGTCTGTCGAAATGCCCATCGAAAGATGGCAAGGTACTTAAAAGATTTCTTCCAAGGGAGAAGTTGGTTGCCTTCGACGTCGAGGAAGTTTCTCGTCGAAGATGCTTCTCGACGAAGGTGTTCGATGGTTCAGAGTGGAGCAGTTTGAAATTCAAGCGTTTGGAGGGAAAACGGTTTCCAGCGGTTACCAAGTGTGACGTGCGAAGATCTGGAGCGTCGAACGTTGAGAACGTGCCAAGTGGAATCATCTCGAAGCAGTGTAACTGCCCGACGGTTACTTGGGATGTTTTAGTATAAATAGTAGTAGTCATGTAGTTTCTCGCGTGTGTTCACAGTTCTATACAAAGTCACTCATATAGATTCGAGTACCCAGCGTGTGAGAAAGAATTGTTGAGAAATGTATGTGTGAAACACCAACTTTATTAATCAAAGTCATTTACTTTTCCAGAAATTTACTTGCTTTCTTCTTTACATTCCTGTCGAAGCCCTTTCATTTAAAGCCTTATTTATTTTACCAAGTCCTTTCTTCATGCAATTTATTTAAAGCCTCTTTATTTTATTGTCATTTAACCAATATCCAATTTAATCAAACTTCAAAATCAACCTATGTCCTAGGATCAATCTGATCGATCCTGCGAGTAACCAAATAAGTAACCATTTGGAGGATCAGCGGTTGTTTACCAAATACCAAGGTAAACAAATTGGCATACCTGGTGGGACCGTGTGTTGATTGTTGAAAATAATCTCATCCTTTTCAAGGAGCGTTGTATGTTATTGAGAAGTGGTAGAATATACACTAACGATAACAATACTGCCAGAAGAAGGGAAGAGATGGCGAATCCGCCAAACAATAACGAAATCCCACAAACGAATGTGGGAGCAACGGTTAGTACGACCGTAAGTGAAGCGACAACTGTTGGTTCGACACCAGCAGTAACGGTCACAACAACGGGGCCATTACTTTCGTTCACGGGCCCCAGGATGCCTTTGGGAACTCCCCCACCAAGGGGAAATTTAGGCACAAGGCCTTTTGTTCCCCCAGGATTTATGCCACTCTATGGTATGCCAACTTCTGAATTGGCTAGCCTGACGAATGCTGCGTCCACTTTCTCAGACCCTTTAGTGAGTGCCTCTTCGCCACTCCAAGGTTCTGGAGTAGGCATGGCGAATAGAAATAGGACCCAACTCTTAGGAGGAACGTCCCAAGTAGCCCATGGCCTTACAAATGCCTCGACAGCAGTCTTGAGGCAACAAATGGACGAAAGCAACCATGATATGGTGCAAATGTTGGCACAAACGTTGAGTACAGTGCTGAACCCTCTAATACAAAACACTACTCAATCGAATCAGCAAGTGACAGCGCAAATGACGCGTTTGGCTGATTTCTTTGGAGTACCCCAACCTATTCGACAGCCCCAAAGGGCGCAAATAAGGGGAAACCGGGGGATATTCTTAGAGGAAGAAACCACCATCAATCAGGCTCAACAGCCTGTCGAAGAAAACCTTAGGGCACGATTGGAGCAACCCGTCGAGGAACCTAGGGTAATAACCCCAGAGGTAAGGTTAGTTAACAGAAACCAAAATGCTGACGAAGTAGTCCAGCATATCCAATACCAGAACATGGGTTTGGAAAATAATCTGGCAACCATGATCGAAAGGATCATGACCTAAAATGGGATGAACATGGGCTTTCGAAGGCCCAACTTTACATCTCCGTTGTCAGAGTACGTGTTACAGACAGACTTACCTCCTAGATGCAAAGTCCCCAAATTTACTAAGTTCTCTGGGGACACGACAGAATCTACTGTCGAGCATGTGGTGAGATATTTGATCGAAGCAGGAGATATTTCGAATAACGAAAACCTGAGGATCAAGTACTTCCCAAGTTCTTTAACAAAGAACGCTTTTACTTGGTTTACAACTCTCCCTCCCAATTCGATCCATCATTGGACCCAGTTGGAAAGATTGTTCCATGAACAATTCTACATGGGGCAAACCAAGATAAGCCTGAAAGAATTGGCCAGTGTGAAGAGACGTTTCACTGAACCTATAGACGAATATCTAAATAGGTTTAGGCTGCTCAAGGCGAGATGCTTTACACAAGTGCCAGAACATGAGCTAGTCGAAATAGCCGCAGGCGGTTTGGATTATTCCATTAGGAAGAAGCTAGACACCCAATACCTGAGAGACATGGCCCAACTGGCCGATAGAGTTCGACAGGTAGAACGCCTCAAAGCTGAAAAAGCAAAGGCAACGAAAACTCACAAGAGAGAGAGGATAGCGTACGTTGAGATGGATGACGAAGATCCTGAATCCTTCGATGATACTTTAGCTGTCGAAGAAGGAGAAGTCGATTTAGCAGAACTGAAACAAGGACCACCATACTCTTGTAAACTGTTAGTCCCCTCAAGTGGGAAAAATCCCATTGGTCCAGAAAGGACCAACGATAGGTTCCCCAAAAAGACTTATAGTTTCGACATCACAAAATGTGATGAAATATTCGACTTGCTTGTTAAAGATGGCCAAATGATAGTACCCCCAGGGGTAAAAGTCCCTCCTCTTGATCAAAGAAAGAAGAGAGGTTTTTGCAAATATCATAATTTTTTGGGCCATAAAACTTCTCAATGTTTTCTTTTCAGGAACCTTGTGCAAGACGCTATCGAAGAAGGGAGGTTGAAGTTTGCTGACAAAACCCCCATGGCTGTCGACTCAAATCCATTGTAGGCTGAAGCCCACTATGCTGAGCCCTCTGAGGTGAACGTGATAGAGGCAACCAGGAGCCAGTCGAAGAAGCCAGGAATTACAATGGTCGAAGTCTCAAAGGACCACATCAACATGCCAATCTTTGGCAGTTTTTCTGGAAATTTATCCAGGAAGACAATTGAAGCAGTTTAGAAAGCGGTCGAAAGCCCGAAGTTGGAGACCGCTGAAGCACAAAAAACTGGACCAAAACCCAGTTCCCACTTGGCCACAGTTCAAGGCCAGACGGAGAATCTGGAGATACAAATGAAGCAGTTAACTCTTGCTAACAAAGATACAATGAATATCAACATGGTCGAACTTTCTGACCCAAAAGCATCAAAAGAGGCCATGAGGCAAGAACAAGCTAATAAGACTGCTTTCCCTCGGGAAAATGAAAATTTGGCAGATTTTCTACAAAGATGCCAGAAAAAGAAATCAGAGGTGATGCTGTGTCCAAGATGCAGTTCGATCTTTGACAAAAAGGCTGCTGAGCATATTCAAGGTGTAAGAGCAGCGAATAAGAGAAGGGAAAATGTTGATCTTCGACATGATCCCAGAAGAGCCTCCCAAAGAGGTTCAAACCAAGAAAAGAGGCCATTGACTTTTAGGCCTCCTACAAATGTGCCAGTAGATACTTGGTACAAAACCTCTGGTCGAAAAAGGCCAAGTGAGGAGAGATGGCATTCTTTCGACGTGCCAAGAGGTTCCTCTTTGACTCAAAAGAAAGAGCCTCAGGTTGCTGCACCTAAAGTTGCACAAGTGTCAAGCAACTACAAAGGTAAAAATCCCATGTCTCGATCTCAATGGAGGAGATACCAAAGGAGACGAAAAGCTGAAAGGGAGGCTGCCAATGAACCAAAGGCAGAAACTAGTTCGAATGTTCCTCAAAGGAAGCAAAGGAAACCTCTAGAAAGAGAGCCAGTAACCAACAGGCTAGTTTGGCCTAACCAAAGTGAAGTCGAAGACGAAGACGATTCTAAGTCTGATGATACTTTGGACATAATGGTGAATATAGTCTCAGTGCTGCCCAGAGAATTCAACCGACAGGTGGAAGTCGAAGTAAGTGACTGGGAAGTGGAGCAGGAAATGGCCAAACATAGGCCAGTGTGCTATTTTGTCGTGGACAATGGCACCACTGAGGAACAAAATGGGTTCTTCGAGCCACCTACAGAGGCGATGAAAAATCACCTCAAGCCTTTATTCATAAGGGCTAAACTCGAAGAAACTACTGTGAATAAAATATTGGTGGATTGTGGGGTAACCATCAACATTATTCCTCACTCTATGCTAAGGAAAATTGGCAAAAGGGATGAGGACATTAAGCCTCACAACATGGTCTTGTCGAACTATGAGGGCGGCATAGGGACCACTATGGGAGTGATCCAGCTAGATATCAAAGTAGGGTCTATCCTTCGACCAACAATGTTCATGGTCATATCGGCCAAACCTAACTACAATCTTTTGTTGGGCCGTGAATGGATTCATGGTGTTGGAGCTGTGCCATCATCAATGCATCAGAGGCTGCTCCTATGGCGTCCAGATGGGATGGTCGAAAACATAGAGGCAGATCAAAGTTATTACCTGGGCGAAGTGAATCACCTAGGGTTGGCAGATTTCGACAAGAACTTGGCTCACATAGGGCCATGTCCAACACCTGACTTTGACATGGCGCCAGCGCCAAACACTTTTTGTTCCCTATACCTGCATCCTGAGCATGGTTTCCAATGGGACAGAGAAGACTTGTCCCACATAGACTTCAGTGGGTTAACTGATATCCAACCAACTGGTTGGGGAAGTGAATTCAGTGATAATGACTGAGTCACAATCTTTGAAGCGAATTTCGGCTTATGTAGCCGAAACTAAGATGATAACGGCTCTCGAAGCCGAAGTGAAGTACATGGCCACACAGGCCAATGATCAACAGTTATCTGCTGCAGGTCCAGGAAAGGATTTCGATCCAAAACCCCCTGATATCGTGCAAGAAGAAATGCAGGAACAGAGGCTCGACGCCATTTATGACGATGAGCCTTTGGGCTTCGAAAAGGACCCCTTGGCGAACAACATTAAAATGTTAGCGCAAGATCCTTTAGAAGAAATCAACTTAGGCGAAGGGTCAGAGAAAAGGCCAACTTACATCAGCGCCAAGATTGACCCAGAACTTAGGTTGGAAGTAATCCAATTGCTGAAAGAGTTCAAAGACTGTTTTGCATGGGATTATGACGAAATGCCTGGTCTCGACAGAGGATTGGTAGAACTTCAGTTGCCAATCAAACCTGGGAAGAAGCCAATCAAGCAAAATCCAAGGCGCTTCGCTCCAGAAATACTGTCGAAGATCAAAACGAAAGTCGAAAGACTGCTGAAATGCAAATTCATACGTGTTACAAGGTATGTCGAATGGATTGCAAACATTGTGGCAGTAATTAAGAAAAATGGTACGTTAAGGGTGTGCATAGATTTCAGAGATTTGAATGCTGCTACACCCAAAGATGAATATCCTATGCCTGTGGCGGAAATGCTAGTCGATTCTTCCGCTGGCTATGAATACCTGAGTATGCTCGATGGCTATTCAGGATATAATCAAATATTCATTGCTGAAGAGGATGTGTCGAAAACAGCTTTTCGATGCCCTGGGGCCTTAGGCACTTACGAATGGGTAGTGATGCCTTTTGGCCTAAAGAATGCTGGGGCAACGTACCAGCGAGCAATGAATACTATCTTCCATGATTTTATTAACACTTTTATGCAAGTATATATTGATGACATTGTTATAAAATCTGTTTCCAGGAAGAATCATATTGACCACCTTCGACAATCATTCGAAAGAATGAGAGAACATGGTCTGAAGATGAACCCTTTGAAGTGTGCATTCTGTGTGAAAGCTGGAGATTTCTTGGGCTTCGTTGTCCATAAGAAAGGAATCGAAATCAACCAGAACAAGACGAAGGCAATTCTGGAAGCGAAAGCGCCATCGAATAAGAAGGAACTACAATCTCTCTTAGGCAAGATAAATTTCTTAAGGAGGTTTATATCTAATCTAAGTGGGAAAGCTCAGGCCTTTTCACCCTTACTTCAACTGAATAAAGAGGGGTTCGAATGGGGGCAAGAGCAACAAGAAGCCTTCGACAAAATCAAAGGGTACCTCACTAAGCCACCTATTTTGGTGCCTCCTTGTAGCAATAGGAGTATGAGATTGTACATAGCTGCATCCGACAAAACTTTGGGAAGCATGTTAGCCCAAGAAGATGAGAATGGAGTCGAAAGACCCATTTACTATCTCAGTAGAGTTTTGAACGATGCAGAAACTAGATATAGCGAAGTTGAAAAATTGTGTCTATGTCTGTATTTCTCTTGTACAAAACTCAAGCAATATATAAAACCAGTTGATGTGTATGTTTCGTCTCATTTTGATGTTTTTAAGTATATGTTGTCGAAACCTATCTTGCATAGTCGAATTGGCAAGTGGGCATTAGCATTAACTGAATACTCCTTGACCTTTATGCCTCTTAAGGCAGTAAAAGGACAAGTGGTTGCAGACTTTATAGTCGACCACTCAATTCAAGTTGAGGATATTAATTATGTGGAGATAGAGCCTTGGAAATTCTACTTCGATGGTTCCAGCCATAAAGATGGAACAGGGGTGGGAGTCTTGATTATTTCTCCAGAAAAAATTCCAACAACATTCAAGTACAAAATATCAGGTTCTTGTTCGAACAATGAGGCTGAGTACGAAGCTCTAATTACTGGCCTTGAGATATTGTTGGAATTGGGGGCAACTCGAGTCGAAATAATGGGAGACTCAGAGTTAGTCATTAAGCAAGTCACAAAGGAATATAAATGCATAAGAGAAAATCTCATTATGTACTTTGTGATAGCAAATCGTTTATTGAAAAAATTTGAAACGGTCAATATTCGACACATACCCAGAGTCGAAAATAAAATAGCCAATGACTTGGCACAAATTTCATCTGGGTATAAGATTTCAAAAACGAGATTACAAAGAGCAATCGAAGTTCGAGAAAAGATAAAAGCAACTTGTCTATCACCAATAGACTTGGAATCAACGAGACTAGGATATGCTGATCAAAGTAACTTCAAAATTTCGTTCATAGATAATTTGTCAGAGCAAGATTGGAGGAAACCCATTGTGGACTATCTTCAAAATCCAGGAGCTTCGACAGAACGAAAAACAAAATACAGGGCATTGAGTTATGTACTCATGGGTAATGAGTTATTCAAAAAGATGCCTGAAGGGGTATTGCTGAAATGTTTAAGTGAAACTGAAGCATACATAGCCCTTTCGACTACGCATGCTGGGGCATGTGGGGCTCACCAAGCAGGCCATAAGATGAAATGGTTGTTGTTTCGACAAGGACTATATTGGCCCACTATGCTGAAAGATTGTGTTGAGTTCGCCAAAGGTTGTCAAGAGTGTCAAGTCCATACAGGCATCCAACATGTACCAGCAAGCGAACTTCACTCGATAGTGAAGCCTTGGCCCTTTAGAGGATGGGCGTTGGATCTCATTGGAGAGATTCGACCAACATCATCAAAGAGTCAGAAATACATACTGGTAGGCATTGATTATTTTACTAAGTGGATCGAAGCTATTCCTTTAGTCAATGTAGACCAAGAAAATGTCATTGAATTTATTCAAAAGAACATTATCTTTAGGTATGGAATCCCTGAGACTATAACTACTGATCAAGGATCAGTTTTCACTGGTCGAAAGATGCAGGAATTTGCTCAGGAAACAGGTTTCAAACTCCTAACATCAACGCCTTATTATGCACAGGCAAATGGTCAAGTCAAAGCAGCCAACAAAGTGGTGATTGGCTTGATAAAGAAACATGTTGGGAAGAAACCAAAGAATTGGCATAAGACGTTAGACCAGATTTTATGGGCTTGTCGAACGTCCCCAAAAGAAGCCACAGGTACAACACCATATAGGCTAACTTTTGGCCATGATGCAGTGTTGCCAGCAGAAATTTGTCTTCAATCTGCAAGGGTTCAGAGGCATTATGATATTCCCTCTGAGATTTATTGGAACATGATGTTAGACGAACTGGTGGATTTAGACGAAGAGAGATTGCGCGCTCTTGACCTACTCAGGCTTCAGAAGAAAAGAGTAGAAAACTCTTATAATAAGAAGGTAAAACCTAAGGTATTTTTGCCTGAAGAACTAGTTTGGAAGGTAATTCTTCCCATGGATCGAAGGGATCGAAGCATGGGGAAATGGTCACCCAAGTGGGAAGGACCATTCAGAGTTATCCAAACTTTTTCTGGTGGAGCCTATGAAGTCGAAGAGTTAGGTGAAGATAAAAGGCTCTTGAGAGTAAATGGTAAATATTTGAAAAAATACAAACCTACACTCCAAGAGATAAAAATAAAATAACAAGACTAAATTAACCATAAAAAGCCAAAATGGAAATTTTTTATAAATTTAGCCAAGATGGCAATGTTGTCGAATATAGATTACAAAATATGGTTACAAAAGCTGAATCAATCAGAAGGGAACAGAGTCCTTGAGTCGAAGGTATTTGACTTGCTGCAGCTCCAATCTTTTCTTGCACCAGGCATTCTCCTGCACAAGCTTGGCAATCTGAGCGCCGAAGCCTTGGGCCTTCTCAGCAAATTCCAGGCCTTGTTTGATTTCAGTTTGACTCTCGGTGTCTGGGATGGTCGAAAGAAGTTCCTCCTTGCGTTTAGTGTTGGCATTTATCTTAGCCTCTATTTCTTCGATTTGTGCCCTGAAGGAAGCATTCTCTCGATCGATGGCATCGACTTCTTCCTGCGTAGATGCTTTTTGCTTCGACAACTCCGCAATTCGAGAAGTCGTCTCCGAAACAGCAGTCCATGCAGAAGAGCTTTTGCCATATAACACCTCAAGCTGACTATTAAAGCCCCTTTGGCGCCTATAATCTGCTGAGACTTGATCAATCATGGAGTGTAACTCCATGATCAAGCCTGAAACTTCTGGAGCTACAGCTAACAAGTCGACAGCATTCAAAACATCCCTCAAGTATTATGGAGCAGTGGGGTCCCCCTCTAAAGCCTTCATCAAGTCCTTCTTGAAAAACTGGGCCTTAACCTTCGCCAAAGCTTCATCAAGAGGAGAGGTTTCAGTGGACTTCCCCGACAGGGTAGGAGCCTCCTGACTAGCATCGGACGAACTTTTGCTCTCGATGATTGCGTTGAGATAGCTAACAGGGTCAGTTTGTTTCAAGAGTTCTAAGTCCTCTTTCGACCTGTGCTTCGTTGAGGTAGCAGCCATTGCAACAGCATTGTCTTGGGTTTGAGGCTGTTGAGTGATAGGTGTCTCGACTTGTTTCCCTTCGACTCGGACTGGGGCAGTACCAGCGTCATCTTGGTGCCCTTCGCCAGCGTCACCTTGGTTTGCTTCGCCAGCGGCACCTTGGTTTTCTTCGCCAGCATTGCCATGGTCCCCTTCGTCACGATTCTCTTCCGACAGATCCACCACCGGAACCTCTTTTGGCTGTTGTTCTTCCGTTTGAGGATCTTCTGTGGGTTTTTCTACCGTCTCAGCATTGGCCTCATTTATTTCAGTATGGGCTTCGTCATTTTCCAAGCCTTTTTCTTGTGGCCTGCTGAGTTCAGCAGACTCCAGTGTTTCAGAAGTCCTTGGCGGCGAGCTTTCAGTGGTGTCCTGAGAAAGGAAAGAAGAAGAATCTTCAGAGATCGAAAGAGACATAATCGAATGCAGGTATCTACACCTAAGTTACAAAAAGGTCTAAGAGATTACCTGTAAATTAGCTTCAGCCCCAGGGCTGGAATTGTCGCTTTCGACAGGCTTATTGAGAAGAACGTTTAGTTCCTCCTCCGTTGGCTTCTCAATGATCACTGGAGGTGGCCTGGGCTTTCTTCCAGCAACCTTAATTCTAATTGTTCGACCCTCAGGAGCAGGAGCAGGAGCGTCCTTCGTCAGCTTTCGCCTTTTTAGAGGAGCAGGGGGAGAATCACCTTCTTCATCGCTCCCAGATTCGACCACCAGTGCTGGCCGTTTCTTGGGCGAAGGTGCCTAAAAAACCAACGGGAATTCGATTTAGCAATTGCATCGAAAGTCAAAAATTGAAAGCCAGAAGAAAATAATGAAAGTCTGGTTACCGATACAGAAGGCTTCTTCGAAGGGCCTTCCCCCTGTTGGTTGGTTGTGGTCTTCGCCGGCGCTGTAGTCTTCGCCGGCGGTGGAGGTTTTGTTGAGGGGCCTCCTCCCTGTTGGCCTTCTGCAGCCTTCTTGGCTGCAGGCTTTCGAACAACTGAAAGCAAATAAAATAGTTAACAGGCTAGCAGTCGAAAGAGAAAGACAAAGTAATGTGAAAGGATGAACTTACATTTCTTTATTTTGTCCAACACAAGGACAAAGGATTTCTGAAGCTCATCCACGAAGTCCTTCTCGTCGAAAAACTCCTCAGCGTAATAACTTTTCCACCACTCCTCGAAGGATGGTGAGCAGAGAAAGTTGAGCTGGTAGTCAAACAACGAGAGAACTGTTCGACCAGCATATCTTCCGATATGCTTAATGGCAGCTTCTTCAGTGTAATCATTGCAGAAGTACAACATAGACTTCTCTCTTGGAAAAATTGGAGAAGGTAGGGTTTGAATAATACCAAACTGGCGAGATACCAGGTTTGGTTGGTATGCAATCAGACTCAAGTGAGTCTTAGAGCTCCTGAATCAAAGAGGCATGATCCTTGGTGTGAGGAACGCCTCCCACAGTATTGTATGTTCGTCAACATTAGGACCACTCGACGTCCTTGGATGTGGCCTTGTGAACCATGCTGGGCCTACCTTCCGTCGTGCAAACGGAGCCATAGTCGAAGCAAACTCTTTCCTTCGAGCAAACATCAGAACGAAGTTGGTGAAAGTTTGCTGAAACTCCAGTCCATCTTCCATAGGCGTCAACAGAGCCAGTCTGGTTCCTTCGACGCGTCTGTTCGCTATCTCTGGAGCCTGCTCATTTATTTGAACTTTCTTAGGCAAGAAAGATTCGAAGGTGGCATTGAGCCACAGTTGGAGCAGCCAAAAAGGTCCAGCAAGTAGCAAACTGGCCCTGTTCTCGATAATTTTTAGAAGAGTTGCCCCATTACTAATCGAATCATAGAGGCTGGCCAAAATCAATTCTGCCAAACAGATATTTTGGCCATGATGGAGTTGAGTGGCGAGAGTGACCATCTTCTTGGTCACCTGTAAGGACTTCGAGCAAAATACAAAGCGAGTCAGCCATAAGGCTAGAAACGCTATGTGTTCGACATCCGACACAGCATCTGTCGACCTGTCGTGGTAGTGATTGATGAAGGTGGTATAGGTTGGTTTGGTGTCAGAGAATCCAATTTGATCCTCCGACATCTCCTCCGGATCGAAGTAGTCCCCGGTGGGTCGAAGGCCAGTGATAGCGGCCACATCGAAGAGTGTAGGAGTCAACATCCCACAGGGAAGATGGAAAGTAAAGTGGGAGTAGTCCCATAAAAGTAGAGAAGCTATCAACATCTCCGGAGAATAGTTCAAACCTGTCTTCGACAGCATCACCAGGTCGAAAATCCCCATATCTTTCCAGATCGAAGCTTGGCGTTTCTCCATCTTTTCCAGCCAAGCAACGTAATCAGGAGTAAGGCTAGGGCCAGACCTGAAAGCCCTAACACCTTTGTTGAAGAAACGGAGGTCGATTTTTTCATGCGCAGGGTCTTCATTGTCCTCTGCGTCTTTCTTGGCGCATGCAACCGGTTTGAGTTTCTCAACTACCGGAAAATAACTCTTGATCTTCATGGCCTCAGCAATACTTGGATACAAGGGGCCAGACATAGCAAAGATTTGGTTGGAGTATCCAACCGGGATCATAAGGTGGTGTGAGTAAGCGTCACGTACGGCGATGTCCAAGGGTTCAGGGACCCTTCGTTGGCCCGTAGAAGTTACTACTGGAGCGGTGACGAAAACCTTAGGTTTGGCGTTTCTAGATGGTACGGTAGCGCTAGGAGCATTGGAACCAGATGCCATTGTTACTGATGAGGTTGAAGATGAAGTGAAGGAGGAAAGGTTTTTGCAAAGGTGACAAGTTTGTATGAAAATAGAGAAGTCTGAAAGCTAGATGGCATAAAAAGTCCCACAATGGGGTACTTACTGCTATTTATAGTAGTGGGGAAAAATCCCCAAAACCGAGGACATTAAATGCCATTTAATGTTGCAGGAGATAGTGGGACACGTGGCATGTCCTTGTTGATTTAGCCGTTCTGCAGAAATAGAGGGACGCAGCGTGCGTCCTCGTTTTTGAGAATTGTCATAATGACAAATTCTGAAATGACGTTTGGCACTGCACGCCGTACTGAAGTGACGTCTTAGGTACGGATAAATGATGGTTTTCTTGGGATTGCCAGTAGTTGGTAGAAGACAACAAAAGTGCACAATTTAATTTGTGATTAAGCGTGAAAAGACAGGTGTCGAATGGCGTTTCAAAGAATGCCTTTTTCTTTCAGAGTCGAAATAAGGCATTCTTGGGGGGCAATTTGTTGGCTCCTAAATTCGACACCCTTGTTTTATTAATGTCAGCCATTAAAGCTGAAGGATGTTTTCGACTAGCTAGGTCTGTCGAAATGCCCATCGAAAGATGGCAAGGTACTTAAAAGATTTCTTCCAAGGGAGAAGTTGGTTGCCTTCGACGTCGAGGAAGTTTCTCGTCGAAGATGCTTCTCGACGAAGGTGTTCGATGGTTCAGAGTGGAGCAGTTTGAAATTCAAGCGTTTGGAGGGAAAACGGTTTCCAGCGGTTACCAAGTGTGACGTGCGAAGATCTGGAGCGTCGAACGTTGAGAACGTGCCAAGTGGAATCATCTCGAAGCAGTGTAACTGCCCGACGGTTACTTGGGATGTTTTAGTATAAATAGTAGTAGTCATGTAGTTTCTCGCGTGTGTTCACAGTTCTATACAAAGTCACTCATATAGATTCGAGTACCCAGCGTGTGAGAAAGAATTGTTGAGAAATGTATGTGTGAAACACCAACTTTATTAATCAAAGTCATTTACTTTTCCAGAAATTTACTTGCTTTCTTCTTTACATTCCTGTCGAAGCCCTTTCATTTAAAGCCTTATTTATTTTACCAAGTCCTTTCTTCATGCAATTTATTTAAAGCCTCTTTATTTTATTGTCATTTAACCAATATCCAATTTAATCAAACTTCAAAATCAACCTATGTCCTAGGATCAATCTGATCGATCCTGCGAGTAACCAAATAAGTAACCATTTGGAGGATCAGCGGTTGTTTACCAAATACCAAGGTAAACAGGTACATGCATTGTTTCAATCCCTAAACACTGGAGTTATAAGGAAGATAATCCCTCGTCAACCCCTCTGAGCCCAAAGAAGTAGGAGTTTTTTTTAAATTTATTTTCGAAAATTAAAACCCTTTATCATAACCTGGGGCAGGGTAGTTCTCTCGGTTGATCCAAGTGCATAACAAATGGCACCAAGGAGGTCCTTACACAAAAAAAAAGAGAAAAAACAGTGATGGTTCCGCATAATCAATAAAGAAAGGCAGTCATTACTCCTCAAAATCAAAAGCCCAAAAAGTCAATACCCATGAAGGAGACTTACAAAACTAGGGCATCCCGCTGACTATAATTCCAAAAAAGGAAACAGTTCAGGCAAAAAAGAAAGGGATAACAAAAATCAGACAAGAAAGAGGTCCTACAAACCCTCAACAAAAAAAGGGGAATGACTGCCTGTTCAGAATAAGTTATCAACATCTGAACCATCACCGGAAAATCAGAGCAAAGACTCAAACAAGGTCTAATGCACGATCAACTGAGTTTAGGTTTGGAGAACATCACGAAGAGCG
This sequence comes from Vicia faba, assembly GCA_948472305.1. Taxonomy (NCBI): domain Eukaryota; kingdom Viridiplantae; phylum Streptophyta; class Magnoliopsida; order Fabales; family Fabaceae; genus Vicia; species Vicia faba. The sequence goes on from OX451736.1 coordinate 265,923,819, forward strand.
GGTGGGTACAAATAAAATTTGAGCCTTTATCCTTTGTTTCTTAAACCGTGAACCAGGCCACGTTATAACCCTCAAAAGTCCTAGCTGAAGCATGGGTTAGTTCGAAAGCATACTGTTATGAAAGGTATCCTGACTCCTTAAGGCCTACGGTAAATACGGAGTTGACATCACGTTTTACAAACATCCACTTGTTTTATGAAAAAGAATGCATTTTCAAAATCTTCAAGACAGACATAAGCTTTGCATTTTTGACATAACTTTGTTTGCATATGACCTTTTGTTTGAACAACATAGAAATTCACACGACGAATGACTAATGAACAGGAGCACGTCTAATCAAGGGGCATGGCATGATCAGTGGCCATCATCTGGGGCAGTTAAGTCAAGATTCGGAGAATCTCTCAAAGGCCAAATAGCCTGGGCCAAATCTCCGCCTGAGTCACTTGGGGCACTCCAACAACGAATCTTGCCTGATCAAACACCTTCTGGTGGCATGACAAAACACTTCTGACAGGGGCACCTCCCTACATTCTGAGAACATGGACATAGTCGAAAAAATACTACGCAAAATCAAAGACCCTCTAGGTTGACGTACCTAGGAAAAAATAAGGGCTTCCCGGCGAACCAAAAGGGTTCGGGCAAAAATAAGGGATGAAATGAAAAAAACACGTACACCCGGCAAGTCGAAAACCTGAAAAGGCGGCTTGGGCAAAAATGGGTATCCCGGTGGACTGAAAACCCGAAAGGGTGGTCCAGGCAAAAGTTAGGGATCAAAGCGTACGACTATGTCCTGTCAGCTCATCACTTGCCTACCAGAAGAAGGTTTGTCCATCAACAACTATCAGCACCTCACAGGTCTTCCTCTCCCACCTCAGAAACAGGGGCAATAAAGAGTTGTCTAGGCAATCTAATTGTTCTGTCCTCCAAGGTACCAAGGTAAGTTCAGCTGAAGAACATAACCAGATATCTTAATTCCCCAGAGAGTGAGCCAGCAAGTTAGTGCATTCTCCCCGAGCAAAGCTATTAACATCCTTAAGGAAGTTGGGTATCCTCCCGCAGATCTCAACATTCCCCAGCATTATATATGCATTCTTAACAAGCATCCCCGGCAGTCTTGGTCTAAAGATTGTTCCCCGGCGGTACATCAAACATTCAATGGAGTCACTTCCTCGATACAGTTCAAAACTTCCCCAGGAGAGTCCAATCCAGTTTCCCCAGAAAAAAGTTGGAATCCATCTCCCCAAGCAGTAAGCTTATCCCCAGTAGATTCTGGAAGCTTATCCTCGCAGAGCACGAACACGTCTCCCGGCTTTATTCAAAGAGTTATTTCCCTACCAGGATATAACTGGGTTATCCTCAGCCAAAAGCCATGAGAAGATTGTCCTCGGCAAAGTCTTCTTATCCCCAGCGAAGTCTGCTAGCACTTCCAACACAACAATGGTATCCCCAGCGGAGTTATCTTCATCAACATTTCAACAAAGTACCTCTCTCCCCACAGAGTATTGCTTCCCAGCACGATCGTTAGAGTACTTTTCTCCCCGCAGAGTAATCCATTCGCCAAGTTTATTCCCCAACGGAGTTATCTTCTCCTACCGGTATTCTTGCAATTATCATCCCCAGCGGAAGCAAAAATCTATTCTTCAACATCAGCCCAGGAGTGACTTCCCGGCACCCGTCAAGGATTTATCTTCCTAAAGACGAGAACATACATTTATAAACATCACATTTTCATACATTATAGCATGCATATACGCATAATATCTTACAAATCTCATTTATGTTGAGAACATCATTGCTTGATCCATATCATACATTGCATATGACTGACCTTTACCTTTCAGAAAAGATCCAGTTAAGCTCTCAGCTATATTCAAGACCTTGACCGGTTCAGTTAAATCGACCCTAAGATTTTTCTGTTTCTTATCCAGTCAAAGGCCTTCTCTGGTTCAGTCAGATCGACCCTAAGATCTCCCTGTTTCTTATCCAGTTGAAGACATTTCAAGACCTAGACCTGTTCAGTTAATCGACCCTAATATTTTCTGTTTCTTATCCAGTCAAAGGCCTTCTCTAGTCCAGCTAAATCGACCCCTAACAGATTTTTCTGATAAAGACTCAATAGAAGACATTCAAGATTCTCTCAATAATTACTGTTGAGGTTGTAGTCGCCTGTGGTTCTCTCCCCGATACTGCGGAGGTAGTAATCATCCCAAGTTTCTCTCAGCGTTACTGTTGAAGTAGAAGTTATCCAAGATTCTCTCAATGATTGTTGTTGAGGTTGTAGTCGCCTATGGTTCTCTCCCCGATACTGCGGAGGTAGTAATCATCCCAAGTTTCTCTCAGCGTTACTGTTGAAATATAAGTTATCCAAGATTCTCTCAATGATTGCTGTTGAGGTTGTAGTCGCCTGTGGTTCTCTCCCCGTTACTGCGGAGGTAGTAATCGCCCCAAGTTTCTCTCAGCGTTACTGTTGAAGTAGAAGTTATCCAAGATTCTCTCAATGATTGCTGTTGAGGTTGTAGTCGCCTGTGGTTCTCTCCCCGTTACTGCAGAGGTAGTAATCGCCCTAAGTTTCTCTCAGCGTTACTGTTGAAGAAGAAGTTATCCAAGATTCTCTCAATGATTACTGTTGAGGTTGTAGTCGCATGTGGTTCTCTCCCCGATACTGCGGAGGTAGTAATCATCCCAAGATTCTCTCAATGATTGCTGTTGAGGTTGAAGTCGCCCAAGATTCTCTCAATGATTGCTGTTGAGGTTGAAGTCGCCCAAGATTCTCTCAGCGTTACTGTTGAGGTTGAAGTCGCCCAAGATTCTCTCAGCGTTACTGTTGAGGTTGAAGTCGCCCAAGATTCTCTCAGCGTTACTGTTGAGGTTGAAGTCGCCCAAGATTCTCTCAGCGTTACTGTTGAGGTTGAAGTCGCCCAAGGTTCTCTCACCGTTTCTGTTGAGGTAGTAACCATCCCTGGTTCATTCATCGCCATTTGAAGCTCCAGATTCGATTCCTGTAACCAGTCAGGGCGCATCTATACAAAGAGTTTGAAGACCAGCTCCTGTAAACAGGCCAGGTAATCATTTTCTTTTTCAGGTACGCAAGTTCTCGCTAAGGAATCTCTTACGTGATCGACACCCAGATGGCATCTATAAGCCCATCCACCTACCCATCATCTCTTAGCATGGCATCTATAAGCCCATCATCCTATCCATCAATATCTAAATGGCATCTATAAGCCCATTCCCCCGTCACACTACTATGTGAGCACAAATTTCTGGGTACTCTAGTGTTCAATCATCTTCCACCTTCGGATTACGAAAGGCACGTCAGCCAATCTGCATCCTCAGGTCTAAGAAGATTGAACAGGGGCAACTGTTGTACCCCAAAATTTGCCCTCCCATATTTCTCAAAACATTTCAAGAAAATTCACAAGTCCAACCCGACGCGTTATATTCAGGTGTTCTTTCGCCAAGATATCTCTGATAACATATTCTCAAATTCAGGTTCGGCTCAAGAGTCAATTCTTTAAAGAAGGTATCCGAATGTGTGAGTTTTCTTGAAGAAATATAGTGAAAAAGTGTGCTGAAAGTGCAGTTTTTACGCGCTAAAAAATTCATAACTTGAAGATCGTGACTCGTTGTGAACCCGTTCCGGTGGCCAAAATTCCGTCTTGACATTATCTACGTTTTCATCTCTCACGGCTGGAAGCCAATTTCGATCAAAAGGTCTTCAAAAATGTGGATTTATCAAGTATTTTCGTGCAGAAAATTTGTGACAGAAGTTTATTTGCGTCATGTTCAAAAAATCATAACTTGGTCGATTTTCATCGTATCGAGCTGGTTCTGGCGCCAAAATTTCACAAATTGAGTTGGCTACATTTTCACAGAAGGTATTGAGTTCAAAAGGTATTCAAAAGGCCTTCGTTTTTTGCTCAGAGTGCGTGACACGCTGAAAATCCTAAATGCTGAATATTATTTCATCTGGGCCGAAACTTCGAAAATTCATAACTCGGTCAATTTTTATCGGATTGGGCTCATATTTTTACACAAGGTCACTGACTCATAGATCTACAACTTTGCTTCAAAAGTCGAGACCGGATTATGCTCCGATCAATACCAGTTTTTTATTGAAGAACATGTCAGAGTCGACACTGGAGCCCAAAATAAGTTTGTCTGAGCTGAAACTTCAAAAATTCATAACTAATTCACCGTTTATCCGATTGAGCCGATTTTCGGACAGGAGTTAGTTATCGATGTCAGCTACATTTTGTTTTCACATTTCAACTTCAAAAAATGCACTTAAGTCCCTGCGATTTAGCCTGGAAAGTGACGAATTTAAGTGAATATTTGAGGCCCAATTGCACATTCAAAGCCCATTTGCTTTACCCTAATTTCCATTATATAATCACCTTCTTTTCACACAAACCAGAGAAGAGGAGAAAAAAAAGAGAAAAAACCTTGCCACAACACTGTTAGAATATCAAATTCTTTCAAGAACCCTAAAACCTTGAAATCCTTATTACAAATCCCTCTCTCACTACAAACAAGCCATCACAGTTACAAACCAACACCTCACTACTTTTTCAGTAAGGATAAGGCTGGCCTGATCTCCATGATCCTAATTTTCCAGTAAGGCATAAAAGCATTCCGGTCACTAATTTTCCAGTAAGGGTAAGATTGATTTGATCTCCATGATCAAAAGGGTATAATCATTCATACATGCCATATTGTGCCTAAACATTAAATTTCTTCATATATTGGCTTTATTTGCATTTTATAATTTTATTTAATGTGTTCGTGAGATTCAACACTGCAGATTTAGACAGGATCCCATGCAGGTTCATTAAGGAACGTTGAGGCCAAAAGCCAAATGGCCAAAAGCCAAAAGCCAAATGGCCAAAACAGAACATTTTACACATGACACCAATACGTGGCGAGACAGACATCCTGAGAAGATTAAGGAACGTTGAGGACAGAACACAAATGGCCAAAAGCCAAAAGCCAAAAGCCAAATGGCCAAAGTAGAACAACTTATGCATGAAACTCAATCCAATGGCCAAAGAATGTAGACCACGGTACTCAGGAGTCAATACTTCAAAAAAACCTCCCCTTGGGCCAGACACCCCCTATGGTTTGCTCAATTTTTAATTTTTATTTGTTTTTCCTTTTTATTCTTTTAATTGTTTTTTAATTGTTTTCTTTTAATTCCATAAAATAATTTTCATAATAAATATAAAATACAGAAAAATCAAAAAATGTTTATTTTATTAATATTAATTTTACTATTATTATTTTTGTAAATAAACTTTAAACAATTAATTAGATTAATTTAGGTTTCAAAACTTTAATATTTTTCTTAATAAATTAAATATGTAGAAATTAGGGTTTTTAACTTTTTCATCATTTTTTTTAATAAATAATTTTCTCATCATTATTATTATTATTAACTACTAATTTATTTTGTAAATAAACATGTACATAAATTCTTTAGTAAATTAAGTTAAACTTTAACATTTTTCTCAAATAATTAAAAATAACTTAGAATTAGGGTTTCTTTTAATTTTAATTTTAATTTTCTTATTTCATAAATACAAAAAAAACCTAAAAAACACTTCTTTTATTTCAATAAATAATTAATTAATTTTTAATTTCAATTTAACTTCAAAAGGGTCCAACGCCCTCGTTTTCAATTTTAATTCAATTCGCACATTTTATTTATTCCTTCTTTTAAATATTGATGTAATTCTCCCAAAGCCGTGTAAATATTTATCTTTCGCACTTTACTTTATTTCTTTATTTTATGTCAAATCGGGTCCTGGATATAATTTGGCGATGTGGACCCGCGCCTTTGTAATAGCTTAGGAACTTTACATTTCTCGCTCTTTTTTTTAACTGTTAATAATAACATGCAAGAATGAATGACTAAAAACAAACGCGTAGATCACCTGACATGAACTAGACAAAAATAAATGAATCTGACACACAAATCACACACCACCCCTAGGGTACGCCTCACTGTTGCCTTGCCTCGAAAGGTGATCGTCGAGTAGAGGATGTCTTAGTAAGTCCTCATGATCCGGGAACCTGGTATGAGGGTAGCTTCTAAGGTGTCTTCCCATTGCTCTGGTGATCACCATGTCCCGAACCTCGAATTGACCCGAACACCTCCAACGATGGTGCTACCTACCTCTCAATGGTGGGATGGCACTACTTTAAAGGACATCTACACAGACGAATTCCTTAGGGTAGGTAGACGACTCTAGATACTTGCTCTAATTTCAAAAACAAATCCAAAATACTTTTCACACCGACACCTTTTCAAAAAGCTTTCGAAGGCAACTTTTCAAACACTCTTGAGGACCGATATAAGAGTCGAACTAGAATTTTCAAAGAAACTTTTTTAAAACCCACAATTGAAAAGCAAACAAACCATTTTTGAAAACACAAGTGAGCAAGTATCTAAGAGCCCATGGATAACCATGGATAGAAAGGGTGCTAACACCTTCCCTTTCTATAACCTACCTCCCGAACCGAGAGCAATCTCTATAAGGAATTTTTCTGTGCTTTTGTCCTTTCCATTTGGAGAAAATAAAAGACGGTGGCGACTCTTGCTTCCGCGACATTTCGCGAACCAGCGTTAAACAGTCAGTTCCGGATCCACCGATCACAGATGGCGAGTTCATTGAAACCCCTTTCCAACATTTTGAAGAGGTCTCTCAAGAAGTAGCGGCGACCAAGGTGGTATCCTCGATTCCTAAGATCACAAGACCTCCACTTCGGATGTCATCTCTAAAGGATGCAAAGGCAGTAGTGGAAGAGGGTGGATGCACCATCTGGGGGCAGCTTCCAGACATTCCGTACAAATCAGACAAGTTTGGCTTGGGGTTTACTTCAACTGCTCAGAAGGTTGTGCACCGTGCCCGTGCCGGGGGGCCACCTGTGAAGATTAGCAACCAAGGGGTCAATGCAGTAGAAGACAATGAAGAGGATGACAGCTTAGAAGATTGGATATTTCCTACTGTCAACGGAGGACTTCACAACTGGGAAGCCAGAGACTTTGTCCCAATAACTTTCATCCCTAAGTAATTTATCTTTTACATTTCTGTTGGACTTGTAATATTCACGAACAATTCACACTTTAAAAACCTTGTGTCTTACCCGAGGCACAATGGTCTATTTGTAAGGGTTTTTATTTCATTTTCATATGACATTCAATGAATCATGGACGCTTTTTCACATACAAACCTTTTGTGCTCATTGTCTTTCTTTTACATTTTATTATTTAAAGATGGCTATACCCTTACACACACACACACTCACAAATGCAGGTACCCCTCCATTCCGGATCCCATGGGTAACGATACTGCTATAGCCTTCAGTGACTCTGAAGATCTGATCTACCAAGCCGAATACGAAGGTGAGGAAGATTGTGAAGTGCTAGGGGAATTGGCCAGACTACTACAACAACAGGAAAGAGTTATCCAGCCTCATGAGGAGCTATTGGATACAATCAATTTGGATACCGAGGAAGATAAAAAGGAAATCAAAGTGGGTGCCAATCTAGAGCCGAGTGTTAAGGAGTTCCTAATTCAGCTGTTGTATGATTATGTTGAGATCTTTGCCTGGTCATACGAAGACATGTCGGGACTCGATACAGACATCATGGTACATCGTCTACCCACAAGAGAAGATTGTCCACCAGTGAAACAAAAAGTCCGCCGTATGAGACCTGACATGTCAGAGAAGATCAAAGCGGAAGTCATGAAACAGTTCAATGCTGGATTTCTGGTTGTTACTTCCTATCCTCAATGGGTTGCCAACATTGTTCCCATGCCTAAAAAGGACGGCAAAGTAAGAATGTGCGTGGATTATAGAGATTTAAACAGGGCCAGCCCTAAAGATGATTTCCCACTTCCACACATCGACATCTTGGTTGATAATACGGCCCAACACAAAGTATTTTCTTTCATGGACGGATTCTCAAGCTATAACCAGATCAAAATGGCACTTGAGGACATGGAGAAAACTACATTTGTCACACAGTGGGGAACTTTCTGCTACAAAGTGATGCCATTTAGACTGAAGAATGCCGGGGCAACCTATCAACGTGCCATGGTAGCTTTGTTTCATGATATGATACATCATGAGATAGAGGTCTACGTAGATGACATGATAGCCCAATCACAAATTGAAGAAGAACACCTGGATCACTTGCAAAAGTTGTTTGTTAGATTGAAGGAGTACAAGCTAAGGTTGAACCCGAACAAGTGCACATTTGAAGTCCGGTCCGGTAAACTCTTAGGCTTCATTGTCAATAACAAAGGCATTGAGGTTGATTCTGCCAAGGTCAAAGTGATACAAGAAATGCCTGCTCCTCGTACTGAGAAGGAAGTCAGAGGATTATTGGGACGCCTGAACTATATTGCCAGATTCATTTCTCACCTAACATCTACTTTTGAACCAATCTTCAAACTGTTGAAGAAAGATCAAGTAGTCAGATGGAATGATGAATGCCAGGTCGCTTTTGACAAAATCAAAGAATATTTACAAGAGCCTCCTGCCTTGATGCCACCAATCGAGGGAAGACCACTGATCATGTATCTGGCCGTTTTAGAGAACTCAATAGGGTGTGTATTGGGGCAGCATGACGAGTCTGGCCGAAAAGAGCACGCTATTTACTACCTGAGCAAAAAGTTTACCGACTGTGAAACCAGATATTCACTGCTCGAGAAAACTTGCTGCGCTCTGGTATGAGCTGCTCGCCGGCTAGACAGTATAGTTGACTCATACCACTTTGCTGATATCTAAGATGGATCCGATAAAGTACATCTTTGAGAAGCCTGCTCTGTCTGGGAGGATAGCTAGATGCAGATGATCCTAACGGAATATGACATACAATACACTACCCAAAAAGCTATAAAGGGCAGTGTGCTAGCTGATCATCTTGCTCATCAAGCTGTAGAGGATTATCAGTCCATGAAGTTTGAATTCCCGGACGAGGACATCATGACATTAGACAATTGTGAAGAAATCAGACCACATGACGGACCTGGACAAGGATCCTGATGGACCCTGTTCTTTGATGGGGCATCCAATGCACTTGGTAATGGTATCGGCGCTGCACTCATATCTCCGGAAGGACGCCATACTCCCTTTACTGCCAGACTTTGCTTCAACTGTACGAACAACATGGCGGAATACGAAGCATACATCTTTGGTCTCAAGGCTGCCATAGACTTGGGAATCAAATCTTTAGATGTGTTTGGAGATTCAGCTTTGGTCATCAGTCAGATTAAATGAGAATGGGACACTAAACATCCCAACCTTATCCCTTACAAAGAACATGTTTTGACATCGCTACCATATTTTGAGCAGATTACCTTCGAGCATTTCCCGCGAGAAGAAAATCAGCTAGCAGATGCTCTAGCCACAATGTCATCTATGTTTAAACTTAAATGGGATAAGGAGGCTCCCCAGATCACCATTGAACGAATGGACAAACCAGCACACTGTCACAAGATTAATACTGAAGAAGTAGTGGACCAACCTTGGTTTCATGAAGTCAAAAGGTATCTCGAGGCTCAAGAATATCCAGAAGGAGCTTTAATCAATGATAAAAAGTTCTTAAGGATATTCTCTGCTAAGTTCTTCCTAAGTAATGGCATCTTGTACAAACACAATCATGACTCCATTCTGCTCCGGTGTGTGGATAAGATTGAGGCTGAAAAGATCATGGCTGAATTACATGAAGGTGCCTTTGGCACTCACTACAGTGGGCATATGATGGTAGAGAAAATCCTACGGGCAGGCTATTATTGGTCTACCATGGAAGCAAACTGCTATCAACACTCTCGGACCTGTCATTAGTGTCAAATCTATGCAGACAAGGTGCACGTGCCTCCGGTTCCTCTAAATGTCTTAACAGCTCCTTGGCCCTTCGCTATGTGGGGAATCAATATGATTGGGGAGATCAAGCCTACAGCCTCTGTGATACGGTGGGAGAACTGACTTGAGGTTTTGCGTTTGTATTCGCACTTGTTCGGTTTAGCAAGAGTCACCACCGACTTTTTATTTTATCCTAAAGGAAAGGTTAAAAAGCACAGGAAAAACCTTTTGAGATGTTTTCGTGGGTTCGGGGGGTAGATTATGAAAAGGGAAGGTGCTAGCACCCTTTTCATCCATGGTTATCCATGGGCTCTTAGTTACTTGTTTTAGATCACTTGTCTTGATTTTCAATTGTTTGAAATGGTGCTTTGTGTGTGTGGTTTTGAAAATGTTTTGAAAAAGATGCCTTGTCTAGGCAACCATTGTGATGACTCTTGTTTGAGTATATGCAAGGGTGTTTGTCTTTTCGAAAAGATGTTTCAATGTTTTTGAAAGTTGTTTTGGAAGTTGTGTTTGTGAAGTGTGTTTTGAAAGTAGGCAAGTGTGTTTTGCAAGTTTGATCAAGTAACTTAAGAGTTGTCTACCCTATTTTACTCAAATATCTTTCTTGTGTTTTTAACCCTTTTAACTGTATTGTTCCACCATTGTATTTGGTGGACAATCTTGTGTTAGGATGTTAACGGGACGGGCGCGGGTCATCGTATACAATCATTGAAGGCAACTTGTGAGACGCTCTAGCAATTTTTGTAAGGGACGAGATCATTTTATTGAAGGAAATATCGAGGGTCATCGAGGGACTAACGATCTTTGTTTATCGAAGGGACATTTGCTAGAGTGTCTCATACTCGAGGGACATGATTGCATTTTTCCGAGGCAACAGGTGAGGTTACCCTAGAGGTGCGAGTGTGAATGGTGTATTGATTTTCATGCATTTGTCTTGTATTAGGTTAAACTATTTGTTGGTTTTATTTACATACAAACCCTAGGTCTATCATGGCATAATTTGAAAGCTTTTAAATGCGGAAATTTAAAGTCCTAAATTATTACAACATGATTATGGGGATGGGGATACAAATATTTACAAATGGGGGATGAGACTTATCGGAATAGTAGTGTCCAAATATCATTTACAACCAAATCGAATCGCATCCTCAATGTAAAATATATCAAAGTATAAGAATCAAGGATAAACAAAAATATTGCAAAATATATATGATTATTTACAAATGATGCAAGTTAAGTATTTTATTATTTTTATGTTTTTGTTAATTATGTATAAAAAAGTTTTAATAAAATAAAAAAAGGAAATATTTAACCTTAAAAAAAAATTCTATTTTTTTTATGTATTCTTTATTAATGTTTTTGTGTTTTTATATATTATAAATAAAAGAAAAAAGAAACTATTTAATTAAATTAATTCTACTATTTATGTATTTCAAGTGTGATAAACAAAATATTATTAATAAAATATGAAGAATTAATATATTACTTTTTAACTTAACAAAAATATAGATTGTAAAAAAGAAAGAAAATAAGGTAATAAGAAAAAGTGTTGATTTATAAGTATAAGAAATAAATAAATAATAAAAAGGTTAAATGGGCCAAAGGTCAAAATGAACAGATTGAAGTAAAAGGGGGGGGGGGGGGGGGGGGGTATGCGCTAGGATCTTGGGCTTAGGCGCTTTTGGTTTGAGGCAGAGGCCCAAAACATGTTTCACAAGTTTTGTTTAGGGTTGAATTGTTTGCTTCAGAGTTAGGGTTTACAGAGGCTTAGAGCGGCGCCGTTCCCTTCATCGTCTTCTTCGTCTTTCTCGTTCTCAAGCAGAAGCCATGGATACTCCTCCCCTCGCCTCAGCTGCCAGACGCTACCTCCATCTCCCTCTTTCCATGTTTGAGCAAGACAGTGATGAGAAAAGGTTTGATTCGGTTTTAACGCGCTTTTAGGGGTTCAAGTTTTTATCTTGCATGCTTTATTTTTGTATGTTCTGATTTTTATGTGTTGTTGTTCATGTGAGGTGTGTAAAAAGGGAGAAGAAATTTCTACCTTTGGAGAGGAGACGGAGGAGGACGGGAGACGTCTTAGGCGGCCGGGCGGAGGGAGTATGATGACGAGGCTTGTTGACTTCCCTGGTACTTTGTATCTTGCTTTTGTTTAATGATGATAGTACAATCTGAAAACGTTTGTATAACTTCTTCTCCTCTTCTGATTGCCTGCTTTATTTCCAATGCTAGGATGATTTTGATTCTGAGTATGATGATGTTATTGTTGAATTTCTGAGATGCTTGCCTTTTGTTGTTCTGATAACTTGATGTTGGTAATTTTGAGATTTGCTTTTCCTCTCTCTTTTGGCTTTGATTCTGAGAATGTTTATGTTGTTGTTGGCCCTGTGATGAGGTTGTTCTGAGGGTGTTTGGGATTTAGGTTTTGACAGGCTTGAAAGTTTAGGCTTTTTGGCTTGAGGTATTATGCAGGTTGTATGGCTTTTTGGCCTTTATCTGGTTTTTAGGCTTGAGCAGGTTGGAGGTGTTATGCAGGCTTTGAAACTGGACAAGTTTTTGATTTGTTGTTCAAGCAGGCATGAGGCTTGAGGCAGTTTTTTAAGGCTTGAGTCTTTTAGCTTTGTGTTATGTAACCGTTTTTGTGGTTTTAGGCCGGATGAAAACATGCTTATATTTTTGCTTGGCTTTTTTCTGGTGTCCTGTTAGGCTTCTCGTTTGTGTTATCTAAATAGACAGGCTGTTTGTTGTTTTTATTGGGATACAAGCTTGGAACAGTCTTCAATGTTTTAACCGGTTCTTGAGTTTGTCCTCTTTGCTTTTGGCTTCTGTAACTTGGTATTAGGCAGGCTGTTTCTTTGGTACAGGACTCAAAGCTTGTTTTTTTGAAGCAAACTTTGGTTTGAATGCTATCCTTGAGCAGGTTTGGGTTCTTAGTTTATGCAGGCTGCAAGGCTTGAGGTTTACAGTTTTTTGTGATATCTTCTGCTGCATGTATTCTGCCCCCCTCTGACAGTATTCTGATTTTGTTATATTTATCTTTAAGCCTGCCTGGAAAACTGTAAGCCTGCTACTTTTCTCTCTTTTTCTCTCTCCACAGAAAGCACATCTTTGCTTAGAATGTCTTTTTTTTTTTCTGAAAAGATTTTGGCCTGGAAAATGATGAATAAAAATGCCCTTTTCACAAGCTTGCTTGCATTTGTCTTTCTTCTGCATACTTCCTGTTTTTCTGCCTTGCTTTTGTGTACTTGTTGACCGCTTTTTGACAGTTTACAGCTTAGTTGACATTGTTTTGTTGACAGCTTGGTATTTGTGACTTAGTTTGCCTCTTTGACAATTTGGTTTGCTTCTTTGGACAGTTTTGAAAGTTTAGTTGGCATTTTGGACGTGGGCAACTTGCTTTTCAGTTTGAACTATGTAATTGTTTGGCATATGCAGTTTGTTTGGCATTTCAATTTGCACTTTGTAATTTAGCTTTGTGCATTTTGCAAAATAATTCATATGCTTGTAAAACATTGCTTTCCTCTTTGTGAACCAAGAAGAAACATCTTCTTGCGATTTGCAGAGAGGACGAATAAATTGATTCCAACCAAAATCTTTAATGATGAGTTTTTATGATTAACTGTCTGAAAATGCTCTCCTTTTCTTTTTTATTTATTTATCTGTGTTGACTTCTTTCTTTTTTGTCTTTGCAGATAAAAATCAATTGAGCAATGGGGAGCAACAGTAGAAGATGAAGGCTTAGGAAAATTAGGATATAGCTTTATTTTATTTTAATCATTTGTAATAAATATTATTATAAATACCTGTAAATAAAATTACTGTATTTAAATAACACTTGTACCAATAATTAAAAATAAATAAAAGTCTTTTTGTCAGATATCTCTTTTACTTCACTGTCTATTTAATTATTTAAGTTTTCTTGAATTAAAATAACTGGAAGTAAATCCCAATTATTCTAACTTAGATAAAATAAATAATTAATAAACACTGTGGTCTTGCAACTTTGCATTAATCAATAATAAACCCGGCGTCCCAATTAACCACATGTATTGCACAGTCAATCAAAACAAATGTCCATACGCTTTTCATTTCACTGACTAAACCAATACTTCAAACTCTCAATCAGAAGCCTCAGCCCATGTCCCGGATGTTTAGACCTTGAGAAACAAACAAAAATTTTGAGCAAACGTCAAAGCAGTGTAACAGCCAATTAAGACACCGTGGATTCAAATTCTTCTGAAAATATGCGTGCAAACCCTAATTCTTGATTTAAGGTTAAAGAAGCGTCTTCTTGATCAAACCCTGAGCCAAACTCAAACAAAACAAAAGAAACCCTAATTTTGTCTGACTGATTCAAAATCAATGAAAAACCCTAATTTTGTCTGACTGATGAGAAAAGTTTGTTTGACCGATTCTTAAACCAATCTGAAAAATCAGGAAAACCCTGAAGCTGCGATTTCTTGTGAAAAAGAGAGAGGGTAAATTTTGGGGTACAACAGTTGCCCCTATTCAATCTTCTTGAACCTGAAGAGTTAGATTGGCAAGTTTGCCGTTCGCGTCTCGAAGGTAAAAGGAGATTAGACACTAGAGTGCCCGTAAATTTGCACTCATCAGAACATGGATGCGGGAATGGGCTTAGAGATGCCATTTGGAGATGGGCTTAAAGATGCCATCTGGAGGGGAGACAGAATCTTGTCGGGGATGGGCTTAAAGATGCCACCTGGAATGTTTGTTGAACTGTATGTCGTTGAAATTGAAGCTTAATAATCTTATCCTGAAAAGGGTAAAATGTTAGCTGAAACACAACGTTATGTTGCATGAAATGTATGATGCAATACATGTTATATCAATGTTTATGACATGAATGTAATGATTGCGCATGTAAGCTGGTGAGCTGTCTTGCTGAGGATAGATGAATCCTAGATAGCCGGAGATAATATATTCTTGACTGCTGTCGGGGAAAGTGAATCCTTGACTACTGCAGGGGGTTGCAAGAATCTTTTGATCGTTGAACATGAGAAGTCCTGGGACCGCTGTTGGGGGAATCAAGAGCTTGGGTTGTATGCCACTTTAAGAATGAGAATCTTCATTCTGTTGGGAAGTATCAGGAACTCAGGTTATCTGCCACTTTGAGAATGAGAATCTTCATTCTGTTGGGCGTATCAGGAGCTTGGGTGTATGCCAATCTACTGGGGTTTCAAGGATGAGAGTCTTCATTCTGTTAAGGGTCAGAAATTGGGAGTATACCAATCTTCTGAGGTTTTAAGGATGAGAATCTTCATTCTGTTATGGGTCAGAAATTGGGAGTATACCAATCTTCTGAGGTTTTAAGGATGAGAATCTTCATTCTGTTAAGGGTCAGAAATTGGGAGTATACCAATCTTCTGAGGTTTTAAGGATGAGAATCTTCATTCTGTTAAGGGTCAGAAATTGGGAGTATACCAATCTTCTGAGGTTTTAAGGATGAGAGTCTTCATTCTGTTAAGGGTCAGAAATTGGGAGTATACCAATCTTCTGAGGTTTTAAGGATGAGAATCTTCATTCTTTGAGAGAAACAGATTTTTAGGAGCTTCAATTGTCCGTTATTCTGTTGGTGGTTGTAACTTCCAGCAGGTGATGAAGGAATTTGAAACTTGAAATGTAATTTATTTTGGAGAATAAATCCTTGACAAAGGTTGGGGATTGGAAATCTTTGGACATCCTTGTTGACTGCTGATTGCTTGGGGGAGCAAGATCTTCAATGGTTGAGGGATTTCAGGGCCACTGCTGGAGATTGAAAATCCTTGGTGATTTATGGGGAATGAGAATTCTGATGATCTCTACTGGGGAGTTCAGATGCTGGGAGACTCATGCTGGAGGAGTGAGACTGAGAATCTTCAATCTGATGGGAAGTATCTCTGTGGGGAGAATGTTCACTGGTCTGGTTCCGCTGGGGATTTATAGTCGGAAGTTTTAGCTCCGCTGGGGATTAACAGCTTTGACTTCACTGGGGATAGGATTTTCAGATTTTTAGGGCTCCACTGGGGAACTGAAACTTAACTCTGAGGGGAATTAAGTTCTGGAAGGCTCTCTGGCTGGGGAAATCAGCTTTGAGGAAGCTTTTGTTCTGCTGAGGATCCTGAAGTTTAACTCTGTTTGGGGAGTTAAGTTCTAGATTTTAACCTTGTTGAGGAATTTGGAGTTTAACTCCGCTGGGGATTCTTTAGGAAAGGGCATCAAGATATCTATCTGTACCTTTAACCTATCAGCAATCATCTTTCTTGATTTGTAAGAAAATGATTATGTTCAAATGCATATGCCTATTTAATAAAACATTGGACGTTTCTCAAATTAAGCATAAGTGTAAGAAGCAAAAGGAAGACAAAGCAAATTTCTGTATTTGGAAAAGTGTTTGTATTAACTTCTTATGAGTATCTTTGTACAAAGGAGACAGACATCCTAGTAAGAGGGTGTTGTCGTAAAAAAATTGAAAAAGTTTATACAAAAGAAAGATGGCTATGTGTAACAATTCTATGGGATTCCCATTCTGCTATAGCCTTCACAACTCTGAATGTCTGTCCATTCGCTGCTTCATCCGCCGATGACTAGATTGATCAGAAGCTCGGAGCTTGTTGATGAAGAGATTGTTCTTTAAAATGATCCGACGAGACATAGTCATACGCTTTAATTCCCTAACTTTTGCCTGGATCGCCCTTTCGGGTTTTCAATCCACCGGGAAACCCCTTTTTGCCCAAGCCGCCCTTTCGGGTTTTCGACTTGTCGGGTTGTTTTTATGCGTAGTATCTTTTGACTATGTCTGCGTTCGCAGGGTGTGGCAATTCGTCGCCGTCCATGGTGGTCAGAATCATTGCACCACCAGAAAATATGCTCTTGATCACAAACGGTCCTTCGTAAGTAGGAGTCCATTTGCCCCTGGGATCACTTTGCGGCAAGATGATCCGCTTGATTACGAGATCTCCGACTTGGTATACTTGACGTCTGACTTTCTTGTTGAAAGCCTTGATCATCCGTTTTTGGTACGTCTGACCATGGCAAACAGCAGTGAGTCGCTTCTCGTCGATCAAATTGAGTTGATCAAGTCGGGTCTGAATCCAATCGTCTTCACTCAAACCAGCGTCCTTCATAATCCTTAAGGAAGGAATCTGAACTTCCATGGGTAGGACAGCTTCCATGCCATATACCAAAGAAAATGGGGTTGCCCCTGTTGAAGTACGTGCCGTGGTACGGTATCCATGCAGAGCAAACAGTAACATCTCATGCCAGTCCTTGTAGGTGACTGTCATTTTCTGAATGATCTTCTTGATGTTTTTGTTCGCAGCTTCAATAACACCGTTCATCTTCGGCTGATAGGGAGATGAATTGTGATGATAAATCTTGAACTGTTTGCATAGAGCGGTGATCATAGTATTGTTCAGATTGGTTCCGTTGTCCGTGATGATCCTGTCGGGGACACCATACCGGCATATGAGGTTCTGCTTGATGAAGCGGGCAACCACATTTTTTGTAACAGAGGTAAAGGAAGCTGCTTCGACCCACTTGGTGAAATAGTCAATAGCGACCAGGATGAAGCGATGTCCATTGGATGCCGTGGGCTTGATCTCTCCAATCATGTCAATGCCCCACATTGCGAATGGCCAAGGAGCTGTCAGAACATTGAGAGGAACAGGAGGAATATGAATCTTGTCAGCGTAGACTTGACATTTGTGGCAAGTACGGGAATATTGATGGCAATCAGCTTCCATGGTAGACCAGTAATAGCCTGCCCTTAGAATCTTCTTAGCCATCGTATGTCCGCTCAAGTGGGTGCCAAATGTGCCGCTGTGTATCTCAGTCATGATCAACTCTGCCTCAGCTTTGTCCACACATCGGAGTAAAACACAATCATGGCTGCGTTTATAGAGTATGCTGTTGCTCAGGAAGAACTTGGCAGCAAATCTCCTTAAGAACTTCTTGTCATTGACGGAAGCTCCTTCAGGGTATTCTCTGGTCTGGAGATACCTTTTGATTTCGTGAAACCAAGGTTGTTCCACTACTTCTTCGGTATTAATCTCATGACAGTGTGCAGGTTCATCCATTCGCTCGATGGTGATTTGGGGAGCCTCGTTATCCCAGTTGAGTTTAAACATGGAAGACATTGTAGCCAGAGCATCTGCTAGCTGATTTTCTTCTCGCGGGAAGTGCTCGAAGGTGATCTGCTTGAAATGAGGCAACAATGTTAGGACATGTTCTTTGTATGGGATGAGATTAGGATGTTTGGTGTCCCACTCTCCTTTGATTTGACTGATAACCAAAGCCGAGTCCCCAAATACGATCAAAGATTTGATCCCCAAGTTTATAGCCGCCTTGAGACCAAAGATGCAAGCTTCATATTCAGCCATGTTGTTGGTGCAACTGAAACAAAGTCGGGCAGTGAAAGGTGTATGGCAACCTTCTGGAGAAATGAGTATCGCACCGATACCGTTTCCAAGTGCATTTGAAGCACCATCAAAGTACAGGGTCCATCGGGATCCTTTTTCAGGTCCGTCATACGGTCCGTTACCTTCAATGTTGTCCAATGTCATGATGTCCTCGTCCGGGAAGTCGAATCTCATGGATTGATAATCTTCGATAGCTTGATGAGCTAGATGGTCAGCTAGTACACTCCCTTTTATAGCTTTTTGGGTAGTATACTGGATGTCATACTCAGTCAGGATCATTTTCTTCTAACAATTCTTCCAGATAAAGCAGGCTTTTCGAAGATATATTTGATAGGATCCATTTTGGAGATCAACAAAGTGGTATGAGTCAACATATACTGCCTTAGTCGGCGAGCAACCCATACCAAAGCGCAACAAGTTTTCTCGAGCAGTGAATAGCGAGTCTCACAGTCGATAAACTTTTTGCTAAGGTAATAAATGGCATGCTCTTTTCGACCAGACTCGTCATGTTGGCCCAGTACGCACCCCATTGAGTTGTCCAAAACTGTCAGATACATGATCAGCGATCTTCCTTCGACGGGCGGCATCAGAATAAGAGGTTCTAGCAAATACTCCTTGATCTTATCAAAAGCAATCTGACAATCATCGTTCCATTCGACTACCTGATCTTTCTTCAATAGTTTGAAAATTGGCTCACAGGTAGACGTCAGATGAGAGATGAACCTGGCGATATAGTTCAAGCTCCCCAAGAATCCTCTAACCTCCTTTTCAGTACGGGGGGCAGGCATTTCTTGTATAGCCTTCACTTTTGCTGGATCGACCTCGATGCCTTTGTTGCTGACAATAAAACTCAGAAGTTTACCAGACCTAACTCCAAAAGTGAACTTACTTAGATTTAGCCTGAGTTTGTATTCCTTCAACCTGGCAAACAGCTTCTGCAAATGTTCAAGGTGTTCCTCCTCTGTTTGTGATCGAGCTATCATGTCGTCTACGTAAACTTAGATCTCATGATGTATCATATCATGAAACAAAGCTACCAAGGCGCATTGATAGGTTGCCCCTGCGTTCTTCAGTCCGAACGGCATCACCTTGTAGCAGAAGGTACCCCATTTTGTAACAAAGGTTGTTTTCTCCATGTCCTCGGGGGCCATTTTGATCTGGTTGTAGCCCAAGAATCCGTCCATGAAAGAAAACACTTTGTGCTGAGCCTTGTTGTCAATCAAAATGTCGATATGTGGTAGCGGAAAATCATCTTTAGGGCTAGCCCTGTTCAAATCCCGGTAGTCCACACACATTTTGACCTTGCCGTCCTTTTTGGGAACGGGCACAATGTTAGCAACCCATTACAGATAGGATGTAACAGCCAGAAAGCCAACGTTGAATTGCTTCATTACTTCAGCTTTAATCTTCTCAGACATGTCAGGCCTCATTCGGCGGACTTTTTGCTTGATCGGTGGACAGTCTTCTCTTGTAGGGAGACGGTGAACCATGATGTCTGTGTCTAACCTTAGCATGTCTTCATAAGACCAGGCGAAGATTTCAACGTATTCATTTAACAGCTGTATTAAGCGCTCCTTGACACTTGGTTCCAAATTGACACCCACTTGTACTTCTTTCCTGTCTTCCTCTGTTCCCAAGTTGACTGTTTCCAACAACTCTTCATGAGGTAAGATGGCCCTCTCTTCTTGTTGTAGAAGTCTGGCTAGCTCTCCTGGTACTTCACAATCTTCGTCATCTTCATACTCAGCCTGATTGACCAAATCTTCAGAGTTATTGAAGGATACAATAGAATAGTCACCCATGGAATCCGGAGTGGATGGGTACCTGCATTTGTGAGTGTGGGTGTGCGTAAGGGATAGCCATCCTTAAACAAACAAAAATGCAAAAGGAAAGAAAATGAACACAGCAGTTTATAAATGAAAAACGTCCAATGATTTATTAAACATGGCATATGATTATGAAGAGAATCAAAACCCTTACGAATGGACCTACATGCCCCGGGCAAGGCACGAGGTGAAAAACTAGTGTGCAGATTGTTTTAGTAATTATTACAGACCAACAGGAAATGTTCGAAAGATAAATTACTGATTAATGAAAGTAATGGGAACGAAGTCTTTCGCCTCCCAGTTGCGTAGTCCCCCTTCGATGGTTGGGAAGATCCAATCTTCAATGTTACCCTCTTCGTCTTCGTCTTCTAAAGCGTTGATTCCATGAGGAGAAATCTTGATGGGTGTCTTTTCAATTTTTGAGCGACGCATAGCTTTTTTCCCCGCAGCGGTAAATCCCAACCCAAACTTGTCTGTCTTATGGGGAAAGTCAAGCAACTGACCCCACGTTGAGCTCTTCCCCTCCTTCATTGCAGCCTTTGTGTCTTTCAGAGATGCCATCCTGGCCACCTGCTTGGGTACCTCAGCTACTGCCTTTGCTACTGCAACCTCGGGAGAAACTTCCTCGAAGTGCTGAAAGGGTGTTTCAATGAATTCGCCGTGCACTTCCACATACCGAAAAGAATTCAAATGACTGATCATGTACTCTTCCTCACCGTGTACAGTTATCATTTTTCCCTTAATAGGGTATTTCAACATCTGATGTAGAGAGGAAGTGACTGCCCCAACATTATGTATCCATGGCCTCCCTAGCAAGCAAGAGTATGACGGACGGATGTCCATCACATAGAAGGTTGAGTGGAACACTTCAGTGCCTACCTTGATGGGAATGTCAACCTCCCCATGCACCATTCTTTTAGACCCGTCAAAGGCCCTGACAATGATATTACTTGGTTTCAGCTCCAAGCCTTCACAGTCCAACCGGTCCAGAGCTTTCTTAGGCAGCATGTTTAGAGAAGAACCAGTGTCGACCAAGACATGGGCGAGAGTGGTTCCTCGGCATTCGACTGACACATGCAGTGTGTCGTTGTGCTTTCTTCCTTTCGGAGTCAGGTCAGCATCAGATAAACCTAGGCCGTTGTCGGCGGTAAGGCTGGCTACACAATCCTGGAATTGATCGGCTGAGGTTTCCTGGGGCACATGGGCTGTCTTCAAAATCCTTATCAAGGCTTTGGCATGAGCCTCCGAACAAAGCAGCAATGCTAACATGGAGATCTTCGAGGGGGTTTGCCCCAGTTGCTCTACCACATCATAATCACTCTTCTTAATTATTTTCAGAATCTCCTCCATTTCTTTCTTAGAGGTTTCAGGGATGACCAATGGTTGAGCCCTCGTCCTGAAGAGCTCTTCTTGGATCCCTTTCCCCTTATCAGCAGAAGTAGGAGGGACAACCACAGGAATAACAGCTACTTCAATCAACGGAATTCTTGCCGAAAGTTTTATCGGTGCAGAAGTAACCTTGGTAGTAGCTGAGGGTCCAAAGATTGCCTTTGGAGGGGCAATCTCTGGAGAGAAAATTCTCCCACTTCGGGTAATCTTGCTCGTACCGGCAATGTTTCCAATGTCGGTAGTTTCTTCGTCAGAGCTCTCTTCAGTTATCTCAATTTGTTTAACACCGTGGTAGTAGATTTCTCCACCATAATTCCACGGTATCAATTTGTCATATTTGTAGGGGACGGGCCCAGGCATGGTTATTTTCAGAGGTGCAATCTTCGGAACTGATGTAATCTTAACAGGCCTTTTGGGGACCTTGGAAAGATTGGCGAAAATGGTGATTATTGAAACTTCCTTGATAGGAGTTGGAGTAGCAGGAATCTTTTCGAAAAGAATTTGTTGGTTGTCCATTAGGCCTTGGATGCCTATCTTCAGCAATGGACAATCAGTTGGTAGGGAGGAACAAAGGTAGCAATCTTCTTTACAACCTGGGAAAATCCTGGCTTTCAATAGATTCAACTTGATTGTCAGTAATGGAGTTATCAGATCATCAACAGCAGAAACATACAGATCTTCTTCAACAACATGAACATGATGGCCATGCTTTGGCATCAGAGCGGATATTACGTTCGGCTTCTCGGGGGCGTCGAACTCAACCTCTTTTGCGTCTATCAAGTCTTGAATTTTATTCTTTAGTGCCCAACAATTGTTGGTGTCATGTCTGGCGCTGTCAGAATGATAGGCACATTTGGCATTGGCATGATAGTAGGGAGATGTGGTGTTAGGGTTTTTCGGCGTCTCCTTTAAACCAGTCAGATTCAACTTCAACAAATGGGGAAGAACTTGTGCAGGCGTCATATTGATGCGGGTGAACTGCCGTTGTGGCCGCTCTACCCATTGCTGATTAGGTCTAGACTGATTGGTACGAGGCTGATCATTTGACGAATTCTGAATCATCACGGCCCCTACAGTCGGCCGGCGCTCAGTTCTCCCCAATCCTTTTTGAGAGTACACAACAGCTGCCTCCTTCTTGGCTGGAAATGGTTTTTTAACAGTTGTAGATGCAGAGGCATCCCTTTGAATCTTCCCACTCTTAATACCAGCTTCCACCCGCTCGCCAGTCAGAATCAATTCAGTAAACCCTGCGGAAGAGCTCCCGATCAAATGGTTGAAGAAAGGGCCAGATAGGGTCCCCAAGAACATATCAACTAGCTCCCTATCTGAAAGCGGTGGTTGCACCCTACCGGCCAAGTCGCGCCATTTCTGGGCGTATTCTTTGAACCCCTCATTTGAGGCCATTCCCATACTTTGTAGCTGAGTACGGGTTGGCGCCAAGTCGGCGTTATATTGATACTGGCGATAAAAGGCAGCTGCCAAATCCTCCCAACTATGTACCTCTGACCTCTCAAGCTGGTAAAACCAATCAAGCTATGTACCAGACAGGCTATCCTGGAAGAAGTGTACCCAAAGATTTCTATCGGATGTATGAGGTTGAATTCTTCTGACATACGACCTCAGGTGCATCTTCGGGCAAGACAACCCGTCATATTTTGCAAAGATTGGCACCTTAAACTTTGGAGGGATCACAATCCCAGTGATCAATCCCAATTCTTCAAAATCTAGCCCGGGAACCCTTTGCAGCTCCATAGCTGCCAGTCTATCCTCCAGGTTTTTGTATTTGTCGTCCGCTGGTGGGTATTGCTGCTCCGAATAGTCTTCATCTTCCTCAACCTCTTCCTCTTCAGCCTCGGACTCAGAAGGTAATGCAGCTCCTTTTCCCTTACCGGTCCCCTCATCAGATGTGGAGGGAAATTCAAGAACTTTCCTAGCTTCATTCTCAAATCTTCTTCCCAGTGTAGCTACCCCAACTCTTTTCTTCTTCTTGTTTCCTTTTTCTTGCTCTTTATTCCCTAACAGTGCTTTAAGATCCTCCTGACCCTTTGCCAAGGTCATAAGGAGCTGTTGAAACTGTGAGTTTTGTGCCTGCAGATCTTTGACCGTCTGTTCGAGATCCATCTTACTGAAATAAACAACAGAAAGATAAGGAAACCTGGTGCGGAGACCTGTTTATGCATATGATGAATGATATGTTTATTCATGCAATGCATTCAAGGATTTAGAAATCCAAAGTTGTTGCAAACAAAAAGAATACACGTTATATTAATAAGAAGAAACTTTGTCAGTACATAAATGCCTCATGGGCCAAATATTACAAAAACTTCTTAAGGTAAAAAGATGTTGCGCATCCTCTTTGGTGCGATGTAAGTGTTGAGGGTCTCCTCCTCGTGAAGTCGGCGGGTAAGCTCCAAAACCTTCTTCTCACTGGCGTAGAAGCTGGCTTCAAAAGTATCCCTTTCTTCCTTGAGTTGGATCCAACTCTTCTGCATCTCCTACCATGATGTTGGCATGTCAGGATGTAGGATGGTGTACGGAACCTCTCCTTCCTTAACAGACTCTTTGATCAAAGGGAGAATGTGAGGGTAAGGCATCATAAGACTCTGGGCTCGGGTTCGTACCCACTTGAGGTAAGGCTTAAGAGGGATGGAGTTCTTGTGCCCCAGTGTCTTGCTATCTACCTTGTTAGGCATCCTCCAAGCTCTGATGAATCTTTGGCGAAGTCCTTGCGCATCGTTGTCGAAGTCAAAAACTAGGTCAGGAATCAGCATGTCACGAGGGCCGTCCCTCCGTGCATATCCAAATTGTCTCAAAGCTAGACAAGGGTTGTAGGTAATGCCTCCTCTAATGCCAAGTAATGGAACATTGGGGAACTCACCACAACGATCGATGATGACGACATTTTCTCTGGACCGAGAACACCAATGTACATCAGAATGTGTGAGGGTCATCAATCGTTGTGACCACCTTAAGCCTTGCTCATTCTTCAAAACAAATTGTGGAAGGTGAGAAATAAACCACCTTGCAAGGAGAGGAGTACAACACATGAGAACACCTCTCTTCCTCATTGTTCGTGTGTAAAATGAGTGGAGGATGTCCCCAAGCAATGTAGGTATGGGATTCCTGGATAGGAAAATCTTGACAGCATTGACATCTATAAGTTGGTCAGGATTTGGGAACAAAACCAACCCATAAATGAGAAGTGCCACAATTTCTTCAAAGGCTTGTAGATCCAATGAATTCCAACACTCTTGTGCCTTCTCAAACAAGACTTTTTCCAAGAAGCCTTTGACACCACTTCTAGTTTCCCAATGCCCCTTGATGTCAGATGGTTGCAAGTGTAGTGCTTGAGCAACATCTTCAGGCTTTGGTTCTTTTTCCGTACCATTGTAGGGTAGTTGATTAAGAATAGGAATTCTCAGAAGTTGAGAAAATTCCTCCAAAGTAGGCACCAATTGGTAGTCGGGGAATGTGAAACAGTGGTGAAGGAGGTCAAAGAATTGGAACAACACTTTCATCATGTCTTCTTCAATGCTGGTGTTGACTAGATTGAGAAGTCTACCATGTCTTTCACTGAAGAGAGAGCTTTCTGGAATTCTGGACGTAAGCTCCTTGAGTTGAGGAGGGATTCTCACAAGGTTGACTTGGATGGTTTTCCTGCGAAGAATTTCCATGACCTACAAAACAGGAACAAAGATGAAGATCCAAACCCTTGAAATGGTTAGTGGATGCATATGATGCTTTATGATGTTCATGATGTATGCACAAACACATGTACAAGCAATTCACACAAAACCCTAGTTTCAGGCTTGCATGAGGTTTCATAGGTAAGTACCCTCTTGAGTGTAGTTGGCTTAAAAAACCTGTCCTATAAATAGTAACCGGGTTCTAAGGAGCTCAATATCATTGGATTGTTTTCCATGTTCATTGTTTTGGTTTAGCCACTTAACTAGCGACCAAAATATTCCAAGAAAACAACCCTCAATGAGTGTAGTATCGAGTATCTACAAACTTCGGACTGCACCAAAGCCGGTCATCTCACTACCCCTAATAAAAGGCCAAGATGTTCAAGTAAGGTTCTAGGTCATTAGTGCTTAGTGACATCACTCAGCGGCCCCGTACTCTCCTTGATTGAACTCAAGGGTTACCGGTACTCACAAATATGTCGCACTAATATAGCTATTGCTTCAACCGTGTCGGTATACCCCGCACAGTTTCCACAATGTATTGCTATCTATGAATGTTTCCCAAATCCGAGTGTAGGATTTCAAGCCCAAACAAAAGAACCACAAAGGTAAAGCAATCAAAGCAAACAATTAATCATGCAAAAGGGTGATCTAAAACCCTAAGGTAACCCCACTTTTAGAAAAATCCCCAGCAGAGTTGCCAGTTCTGTGATACGGTGGAAGAACTGACTTGAGGTTTTGCGTTTGTATTCGCACTTGTTCGGTTTAGCAAGAGTCACCACCGACTTTTTATTTTATCCTAAAGGAAAGGTTAAAAAGCACAGGAAAAACCTTTTGAGATGTTTTCGTGGGTTCGGGGGGTAGATTATGAAAAGGGAAGGTGCTAGCACCCTTTTCATCCATGGTTATCCATGGGCTCTTAGTTACTTGTTTTAGATCATTTGCCTTGATTTTCAATTGTTTGAAATGGTGCTTTGTGTGTGTGGTTTTGAAAATGTTTTGAAAAAGATGCCTTGTCTAGGCAACCATTGTGATGACTCTTGTTTGAGTATATGCAAGGGTGTTTGTCTTTTCGAAAAGATGTTTCAATGTTTTTGAAAGTTGTTTTGGAAGTTGTGTTTGTGAAGTGTGTTTTGAAAGTAGGCAAGTGTGTTTGGCAAGTTTGATCAAGTAACTTAAGAGTTGTCTACCCTATTTTACTCAAAGATCTTTCTTGTGTTTTTAACCCTTTTAACAGTATTGTTCCACCATTGAATTTGGTGGATAATCTTGTGTTAGGATGTTAACGGGACGGGCGCGGGTCATCGTATACAATCATTGAAGGCAACTTGTGAGACGCTCTAGCAATTTTTGTAAGGGACGAGATCGTTTTATCGAAGGCAATATCGAGGGTCATCGAGGGACTAACGATCTTTGTTTATTGAAGGGACATTTGCTAGAGTGTCTCATACTCGATGGACATGATTGCATTTTTCCGAGGCAACATGTGAGGTTACCCTAGAGGTGCGAGTGTGAATGGTGTATTGATTTTCATGCATTTGTCTTGTATTAGGTTAAACTATTTGTTGGTTTTATTTACATACAAACCCTAGGTCTATCATGGCTTAATTTGAAAGCTTTTAAATGCGGAAATTTAAAGTCCTAAATTATTACAACATGATTATGGGGATGGGGATACAAATATTTACAAATGGGGGATGAGACTTATCGGAATAGTAGTGTCCAAATATCATTTACAACCAAATCGAATCGCATCCTCAATGTAAAATATATCAAAGTATAAGAATCAAGGATAAACAAAAATATTGCAAAATGTATATGATTATTTACAAATGATGCAAGTTAAGTATTTTATTATTTTTATGTTTTTGTTAATTATGTATAAACAAAAGTTTTAATAAAATAAAAAAAGGAAATATTTAACCTTAAAAAAAAAATTCTATTTTTTTTTATGTATTCTTTATTAATGTTTTTGTGTTTTTATATATTATACATAAAAGATAAAAGAAACTATTTAATTAAATTAATTCTACTATTTATGTATTTCAAGTGTGATAAACAAAATATTATTAATAAAATATGAAGAATTAATATATTACTTTTTAACTTAACAAAAATATAGATTGTAAAAAAGAAAGAAAATAAGGTAATAAGAAAAAGTGTTGATTTATAAGTATAAGAAAAAAATAAATAATAAAAAGGTTAAATGGGCCAAAGGTCAAAATGAACAGATTGAAGTAAAGGGGGGGGGGGGGGGGGGGGTATGCGCCAGGATCTTGGGCTTAAGCGCTTTTGGTTTGAGGCAGAGGCCCAAAACATGTTTCACAAGTTTTGTTTAGGGTTGAATTGTTTGCTTCAGAGTTAGGGTTTACAGAGGCTTAGAGCGGCGCCGTTCCCTTCATCGTCTTTCTCGTTCTCAAGCAGAAGCCATGAATACTCCTCCCCTCGCCTCAGCTGCCAGACGCTGCCTCCATCTCCCTCTCTCCATGTTTGAGCAAGACAGTGATGAGAAAAGGTTTGATTCAGTTTTAACGCGCTTTTAGGGGTTCAAGTTTTTATCTTGCATGCTTTATTTTTGTATGTTCTGATTTTTATGTGTTGTTGTTCATGTGAGGTATGTAAAAAGGGAGAAGAAATTTCTACCTTTGGAGAGGAGACGGAGGAGGACGGGAGGCGTCTTAGGCGGTCGGGCAGAGGGAGTATGATGACGAGGCTTGCTGACTTCCCTGGTCCTTTGTATCTTGCTTTTGTTTAATGATGATAGTACAATCTGAAAATGTTTGTATAGCTTCTTCTCCTCTTCTGATTGCCTGCTTTATTTCCAATGCTAGGATGATTTTGATTCTGAGTATGATGATGTTATTGTTGAATTTCTGAGATGCTTGCCTTTTGTTGTTCTGATAACTTGATGTTGGTAATTTTGAGATTTGCTTTTCCTCTCTCTTTTGGCTTTGATTCTAAGAATGTTTATGTTGTTGTTGGCCCTGTGATGAGGTTGTTCTGAGGGTGTTTGGGATTTAGGTTTTGACAGGCTTGAAAGTTTAGGCTTTTTGGCTTGAGGTATTATGCAGGTTGTATGGCTTTTTGGCTTGTATCTGGTTTTTAGGCTTGAGCAGGTTGGAGGTGTTATGCAGGCTTTGAAACTGAACAAGTTTTTGATTTGTTGTTCAAGCAGGCATGAGGCTTGAGGCAGTTTTTTAAGGCTTGAGTCTTTTAGCTTTGTGTTATGTAACAGTTTTTGTGGTTTTAGGCCAGATGAAAACAGGCTTATATTTTTGCTTGGCTTTTTTCTGGTGTCCTGTTAGGCTTCTCGTTTGTGTTATCTAAATAGGCAGGCTGTTTGTTGTTTTTATTGGGATACAAGCTTGGAACAGGCTTCAATGTTTTAACCGGTTCTTGAGTTTGTCCTCTTTGCTTTTGGCTTCTGTAACTTGGTATTAGGCAGGTTGTTTCTTTGGTACAGGACTCAAAGCTTGTTTTTTTGAAGCAAACTTTGGTTTGAATGCTATCCTAGAGCAGGTTTGGGTTCTGAGTTTATGCAGGCTGCAAGGCTTGAGGTTTACCGTTTTTTGTGATATCTTCTGCTGCATGTATTCTGCCCCCCTCTGACAGTATTCTGATTTTGTTATATTTATCTTTAAGCCTGCCTGGAAAACTGTAAGCCTGCTACTTTTCTCTCTTTTTCTCTCTCCACAGAAAGCACATCTTTGCTTAGAATGTCTTTTTTTTTTCTGAAAAGATTTTGGCCTGGAAAATGATGAATAAAAATTCCTTTTTCACAAGCTTGCTTGCATTTGTCTTTCTTCTACATACTTCCTGTTTTTCTGCCTTGCTTTTGTGTACTTGTTGACCGCTTTTTGACAGTTTACAGCTTAGTTGACATTGTTTTGTTGACAACTTGGTATTTGTGACTTAGTTTGCCTCTTTGACAAATTGGTTTGCTTCTTTGGACAGTTTTGACAATTTAGTTGGCATTTTGGACGTGGGTAACTTGCTTTTCAGTTTGAACTATGTAATTGTTTGGCATATGCAGTTTGTTTGGCATTTCAATTTGCACTTTGTAATTTAGCTCTGTGCATTTTGCAAAATAATTCATATGCTTGTAAAACATTACTTTCCTCTTTGTGAACCAAGAAGAAACATCTTCTTGCGATTTGCAGAGAAGACGAATAAACTGATTCCGGCCAAAATCTTTAATGATAAGTTTTTATGATTAACTGTCTGAAAATGCTCTCCTTTTTTTTATTTATTTATCTGTGTTGACTTCTTTCTTTTTTTGTCTTTGCAGATAAAAATCAGTTGAGCAATGGGGAGCAGCAGCAGAAGATGAAGGCTTAGGAAAATTAGGATATAGCTTTATTTTATTTTAATCATTTGTAATAAATATTATTATAAATACCTGTAAATAAAATTACTGTATTTAAATAACACTTGTACCAATAATTAAAAATAAATAAAAGTCTTTTTGTCAGATATCTCTTTTACTTCACTGTCTATTTAATTATTTAAGTTTTCTTGAATTAAAATAACTGGAAGTAAATCCCAATTATTCTAACTTAGATAAAATAAATAATTAATAAACACTGTGGTCTTGCAACTTCGCATTAATCAATAATAAACCCGGCGTCTCAATTAACCACATGTATTGCACATTCAATCAAAACAAATGTCCATACACTTTTCATTTCACTGACTAAACCAATACTTCAAACTCTCAATCAGAAGCCTCAGCCCATGTCCCGGATGTTTAGACCTTGAGAAACAAACAGAAATTTTGAGCAAACGTCAAAGCAGTGTAACAGCCAATTAAGACACTGTGGATTCAAATTCTTCTGAAAATGTGCGTGCAAACCCTAATTCTTGATTTAAGGTTAAAGAAGCGTCTGCTTGATCAAACCCTGAGCCAAACTCAAACAAAACAAAAGAAACCCTAATTTTGTCTGACTGATTCAAAATCAATGAAAAACCCTAATTTTGTCTGACTGATGAGAAAAGTCTGTTTGACCAATTCTTAAACCAATCTGAAAAATCTGGAAAAGCCTGAAGCTGTGATTTCTTGTGAAAAAGAGAGAGGGCAAGTTTTGGGGTACAACAGCCTCCAATGGACACTGCATTATTCTAGTGGCCATTGACTATTTCATAAAGTGGGTCGAAGCAACTTCCTTCGCATCCTTTACTAAGAATGTTGTTGCCCGCTTCATCAAACAGAATCTTATTTGCCAGTACGGTATCCCAGAAAAGATCATCACTGACAACGGTACAAACCTTAACAATACTATGATCAGCGCTTTGTGCGAGCAGTTCAAGATTCAACATCACAATTCATCCCCCTATCGGCCAATAATAAATGGTGCAGTCGAAGCTGCTAATAAAAACATTAAAAAGATCATACAGAAAATGACATTCACCTACAAAGACTGGAATGAGATGCTACCGTTTGCTCTCCACGGGTACCGTACCACGGCTTGCACATTAACTGGGGCAACACCCTATTCTTTGGTTTATGGCATGGAGGTTGTGTTGCCTATTGAGGTTCAAATCCCCTCTTTGAGAATTATGAGGGATGCAGGTTTGAGTGAGGACAATTGGATCCAGACCCGGCTTGATCAACTGAACTTAATTGATGAAAAAAGACTTATTGCTGTTTGCCATGGTCAGATGTATCAAAAACAGATGATCAAAGCTTTCAACAAGAAAGTCAGACGCCAAGTATATCAAGTTGGAGATCTGGTGATCAAACGCATTATCTTACCACAAAGTGATCCCAGGGTCAAATGGACTCCTACTTATGAAGGACCATTTATAATCAAGAACATATTCTCCGGTGGGGTAATGATCTTAACCACCATGGACGATGATGATTTGCCACACCCTGCGAATGCAAACATAGTCAAAAGATACTACGCATAAGAGACCCGCTAGGCTGACACACCTAGGCAAAACAAGGGCATCCCGGCGAACCAAAAGGTTCAGGCAAAAATTAGGGATAAAATAAAAAAAATATGTACACCCGGCAAGTTGAAAACCTGAAAGGGCGACTTGAGCAAAAAAGGGTTTCCCGGTGGATTGAAAACCCGAAAGGGCAGTCCAGGAAAAAGTTAGGGAATTAAAGCGTATGACTATGTCTTGTCAGATCACTTTAAGGATAATCTCTTCACTGATAAACTCAAAACTTCTGATCAATTCAATCATCTTTGGACGAAGCAACAGATAGACAAGATATTCGGAGATACGGAGGCTATAGCAGAATGGGAACCCCGTGGGATTATCACATATAGCTATCTTTCTTTGTATAATTTTTTCTTATTTTTATGACACCATCCTCTTACTAGGATGTCTGTCTCCTTTGTACAAAGTGCTTATTCAAAGTGAATACAAAGATATCTCTTTAAAGTACAGAAAACTATTTATCCTTTTCTTTTACACTTGTGTTTTATTTGCAAAAACGTCCAATGATTCATTAATGAACATATGCATTTGAACATAATCACTGTTTACAAATAAAAAAAATGGAAAAGAACAATTACTGACAGGTTTGAAAGAATAGGAAATTGTCTTTAGGCTATTCCATGAGCAATCCCTACAGTCCGTCATTAAGATACCCAGCGGAGCTGAAACTTCAAACTAGTAATCCCCAGTGGAAACCATCCAGTTTCTCCAAATTCCCCAGCAAGTTGTCGTGAAGCCTGAAAATCAACCAGATAACAGTTAACTTCTATTACTCCCCAACCTAGGATAACTCCCCGGTAGGGTGACAGACGACCGAAACTCCTGAACTTTTTCCAAACAGGAATAAGCTTTTCCCCACAGAATTTTCATTGTTCCCCAACAAAACGAAGATTCCCACTGTTAAATCCCCAGTAGAAGCCATCAAAATTCTCTGGATTCCCCAAGCAGATTACTCAAACAGTATATGGCATTGCTTACAACAGAATTTTTGTCAATTACTCTAACTTCAAGACATGAAGAATCCACATATCCTCAGCAGCAGTCAAGGATTTATTTTCCTGAGCAATACAACAAATCAGCTTACATGCGCATACATTACATCCATATATCATAAACATTGATAAAACACATATATTGCATCATACATTTCATGCAACATAATTCTATATTCCAGCTAAAATTTTACCCTTTTCAGGATAAGATTAACAGCTACCGTTAAACAATATGCAATCATGATACAGTCCAGATACGCTCCAGACACGGTTGCCAATCTGTTACTCATTCAGACTTCAACATTCATGATACAGTCCAGATACGCTCCAGACACGGTTGCCATTCTGTTACTCATTCAGACTTCAACATTCAGATACAGTTCAAATACGCTCCAGACACGGTTGCCATTCTGTTACTCATTCAGACTTCAACATTCAGATATAGTTCAGATACGCTCTAGACACGGTTGCCATTCTGTTACTCATTCAGACTTCAACATTCAGGTACAGTTCAGATACGCTCTAGACGCGGATGCCATTCTGACACTTATTCAGATTTCAATCATGATACAGTTCAGATACGCTCCAGAAACGGTTGCCATTCTTTTACTCATTCAGATTTCCAAAGTTCAAATACGCTCCAGACACGATTGCTATTCTGTTACTCATTCAGATTTCCAAAGTTCATATACGCTCCAGACACGAATGTCATTCTAATACTTATTCAGATTATAGTACGGATACTCTCCAGACACGGATGCCACTCTGATACTTATTCAGATTCAGTCTCCAGATACAACTCAGATACGTTCCAGATACGGACACCATTCTGATACTCATTATTTTGACTTACAACTTACAATTCAACAAACATTATTGGATGGCATCTACAAGCCCATCTCCAACAAGATTCTATCACTTCTCCAAATGGCATCTTTAAGCCCATTCCCTCAACTACACTTTGTCGAGTGCAAATTTATGGGCACTCTAGTGTCCAATCATCTTTTACCTTCGAGTCACGAATGGAAAAGCTCGCCAATCTAACTCTTCAGGTTCAAGAAGATTGAACAGGGGAAGCTGTTGTACCCTAAAATTTGCCTCTCATTTATCAAGACTTTTCTCATAAGACTTCTTTGACTCAAGACAGGATTAGGGTTTGGTCAGCTCAAGACATCTCATCTTGCACTGATAACCCAAGATTAGGGTTTGAGTTTGCACAAGGATTTTTGGACCATCAATGCTTCATGTGACTTTCATACATCATTTTGGACCCTTAAGATTGCTCATGATAAGTTTCAAGCCTTGAACCATATTTTGATCAGTCAATTGGACAATTGACCTAAAAATCAACTATATTGGGAAAAAAGTCAACCATGGCCAATTTACAGTCAAACCTCATAATTTTTGATCCACGTCAACATTTTAGGTTCACATGTATCATTTGGTCAAGTTTGAATCACAATTCCTCAAGAAATTTGATCAAATCATCAAAAAGGCAAAATGGTCAAAATTAGGGTTTTTGATTGAGAAAGGGCAATTTCTGATTTTTAACCTAGCCAATGACCAATTGAGTTCAAGCATGATTTCAAGGATTTAATGGCATCATCTTGACTCAATTACTTGGTTCAAAACATCTCAAGTTTATTAGATTGACAGATGAAATTTGCAGTCAACTGATCAAAAGTCAACCATATACTAAAAAGTCAAACTTTGACTTTTTGGTCAAAATCAAGTGCCAAGGATCATAATTCATCAAAACATGTCAAAATGTGAAGCTTGTTCATCAAAAATCAAGAGAATAAAAAATCCCACTTTGTAAGACTTTGAAAATTTTCTAAGTATTTTCTATACTTGGTTAATTTCATTTACTTCATGACATATTTGCTACAATTCCAAATAATTCAAAATGATGCAAGTAATTCAAGTTATTACAAAGTGACATTTTGCAAAATTACAAATTCTAAAACTTTGTCTTGATTAAAACCTTGTCACAATATTTTTGCCTTTGACATAATGTGCACAAGACTAAATTTGTGACATGCTACAAACTATGTTGTCCAAAGTTGAAGAAAATATGATATATCACATTGCTACACCATCCTATGCTGGCCTGAAAGAAAGCTTGTGCTATGTTGCCTCCCAAGTATACATGCTGCCAATATAGTCCAAAACTGCTCTATGCAGTCTGCCCAAACCTGCACCATAATAGCCCCAAAATTGCACCAAAATGGCAAAGGAAAATTATGTGAAGAAAGTATCGAAGCAGTAGGCAAAAACAATTCAAACAACTTATTTGTTTTCCCGTCTAAACCACAGTCAAGGGGTCTACAAAAAGAGGACTTTCTCATAAGACAAGTGGGGGGGGGGATTTTGAAGAGAGTTGGAAAAAATTTCTAGAGAAAAGATAGAGAGTTTTGTTGAGCAGAAAAACAATATTCTGTGCAATTTTGACTCATTTTCAAAACAAAAACTGTTCTTGTTCAAAACAAAAACCTAACTCATTACTCTACCATAAAAACTCTCCTTTGAACCAAACAACTCATCACATACAGAGGTGGTCCAAAAACATCACAAAAAATAGTTCCTTTGTTGCTATTCATCTCCATCTTCAAAACACCAAAAAACATTACAGTACAATCCATCTTAGTTTCAACAGTCTGGAGTAGCTTTCTAGAGATTCATTGAGATCCTCATCACATTTGGAAAAACATTCAGATTCAAAACAGACAGTGCAGTCCAGAGGTAAGTCTTCTTAACTTGATATCTCATCATACATCAATAATGATTTATTTATTTTGAAGACAAGATGTAGCACTTTAATATCTTTTCGAACTAGCCATCTGCACCTTGTTTAGGCTTATTCAATCATTTGATGTTCATGCTTATTCATTATATTCCATAAACTAACATGTACAATCAGTAAAACAATGTTTAAGGCAGGAAAATGCAGCATGTATCGACACATATCCTCATGTGTCGACTCATCCTAGTGAAAAAATAGGGTATGAGTCGACACATAACC
This sequence comes from Vicia faba, assembly GCA_948472305.1. NCBI lineage: Eukaryota > Viridiplantae > Streptophyta > Magnoliopsida > Fabales > Fabaceae > Vicia > Vicia faba. The sequence continues at coordinate 265,958,973 of OX451736.1, forward strand.
CCCATGCATCGACTCATACTGATTTCAGGTTACAAAACAGAAGTGGGAAAAGACCATGAGTCGACACATACGCGTTTCACATCGATGTAAGAAGGTGCATGAGTCGACACATCCCATTATGTGTCGACCCATACTGAGCAGATTTTGTTTTACAGGAGCAAGGAAAAGCTATGTGTCGATGCATAGCAGCATGGGTCGACACATAGCAGTTCAAAATGCAGTTTTCCTTTTATTTTACACTATTTTTATATTGTTTTCATTATCATTTGATATGGTTGTAATATTTCAGTCTCCATTTCATCCCCATTATTAATTTGTACCCCAATCCCCCTAAAATGATGTAATAGCTTAGATTTTACTTTCCGCATTTTACTTGCTTTTCATGTATTGCTAGTAAATAGGATGCATGGCAAGATAAAATCAGCAAATAGATAACCTTTCAAATACAAGACAAAATGCATGCAAACTAACACACTCACACACTAACACCTCTAGGGAAAACTCACTTTGTCGCCTTTCGTGAAATAGTCATGACCCTCGAGCATGGGCGCTTTAGCAAAGACCCTTCGATAAAAGATCGTAGTCCCTCGATGACCCTCGATGTTGCCTTCGGTAAACGATCTAGTCCCTAAAATAACATTGCTAAAATGTCCCATATGTTGCCTTCTATGACTATACAAACGTCCCAATGCCCATCCCCTCACATCCAACGATGGGGCTTCTTACCAAATCAATGGTAAGATAGCCGCATCTAAAGGAAAAGGAAAAGCATGTTTAAGACCTATCGAGTAGGTAGATTCGCTCCTAGTTACTCGCTTGCTCACAATAAAAATATTTTACACCTACACTTTCATTTCAAAACATTTTCAAAAGGACAAAACATTTTGTATACGTTCTTATAGAGACGAGAACCATTGCAAAACCTCTTTTCAAAACACTTTCTAAAACACAATCCATAAACACATCTTTGAACCACTTTTCGAAACAAAACTTTATATGCGTTCTTATAAAAACGAGAACCATTACAAATAAATTTTTCAAAACATTTTCAAATCCCACACCACAAGCACACTGTCAAACAAAAGCAAGTGATCTAAACGAGTAACTAAGAGCCCATGGAAAACCATGGATGAAAAGGATGCTAATACCTTCCCTTTTCATAATCTACCCCCCGAACTCAAAAACATCTCTAAAGGTCTTTCCTGTGCTTTTTCACCTTTCCTTTTTGGATAAAATAAAAGTCGTTGGCGACTCTTGCTAAACCGCAACATTTGCAAACACAAACGCAAAACCTCAAGTCAGTTCTCCCACCGTATCACAGAACTAGTTATGTGATACGGTGGGAGAACTGACTTGAGGTTTTGCATTTTGTCGCAAATGTTGCGGTTAGCAAGAGTCGCCACCGACTTTTCTTTTATCCAAAAAGGAAAGGTGAAAAAGCACAGGAAAGACCTTTATAGATGTTTTTTGAGTTTGGGGGGTAGATTATGAAAAGGGAAGGTATTAGCACCATTTTCATCCATGGTTTTCCATGGGCTCTTAGTTACTCGCTAGATCGCTTGCTTTTGTTTGAATGTGTGCTTGTGGTGGTGATTTTTGAAAGTATTTTAAAAATGGAACTTCGTAATGGTTCTCGTTTCTATAAGAATGCCTACAAAGTGTTTGTTTCGAAAATAGTTCAAAAGTGTGTTTGTGAGATGTGTTTTTGAAAGTATTTTGAAAATGGAATTTTGTAATGGTTCTCGTTTCTATAAGAACGCCTACAAAGTGTTTGTTTTGAAAATAGTTCAAAGATGAGAGTGTGGGTGTATAAAAATGTTTTTGTTGTGAGAAAGCGAGTAACTAAGAGCGAACCTACCTACTCAAAAGGTCTTAGATGTTCTTTTCCTCCTCCTTTTGATGTTGATATCTTACCATTGATTTGGTAAGAAGCCCCATCATTGGATGTGAAGGGATGAGTATGGGACGTTTGTATAGTCATAGAAAGCAACTTATGAGTCGTTTTAGCAATGTCGTTTAGGGACTAGATCGTTTACCGAAGGCAACATCAAGGGTCATCGAGGGAATACGATCTTTTATCGAGGGTCTTTTGCTAAAATGCCCATGTTCAAGGGACATGACTATTTTCCGATAGGCAACAAAGTGGAGTAACCCTAAGGTGTGCATATGTGCAAAGTGTGTTTGATTGCATGCATTTTTGTCTTGATTAGGGGTTGTCTACTTATTATTTTTATTTTGCCATACATCCTAATTACTAGCAATATATGAAAGCAAGTAAACATGCGGAAAATAAATCCTAAGCTATTACATCACTTTAGGGGGATGGGGGTACAAATTTACAATAGGGATGAAGTGGAGACTGAAATATTACAACCATATCGAATGATAAAGAAAACAATGTAAAAACAGTGTGAAATAAAATGAAAACTGCATTTTGAACTGCTATGTGTCGACCCATGCTTCTATGCATCGACACATAGCTTTTCCTTGCTCCTGTAAAACAAAATCTGCTCAGTATGAGTCGACACATAATGGGATGTGTCGACTCATGCACCTTCTTGCATCGACGCGAAACGCGTATGTGTCGACTCATAGTGTTTTCCCACTTCTGTTTTGTAACCTGAAATCAGTATGAGTCGATGTATGGGGATTATGTGTCGACTCATACCTTGTTTTTTCACTAGGATGAGTCGACACATGAGGATATGTGTCGATACATGCTACATTTTCCTGCTTTAAACATTATTTTACTTAATGTACATGTTAGCTTATGGCATATGATGGATAAACATGAACAATAAATGATTGAATAAGCCTAAACAAAGTGCAGATGACTAGTTCAAAAAGATATTAAAGTACTACATCTTGTCTTTAAAATAAACAAATCATTAATGATGTATGGAGAGATATCAAATCAAGAAGACTTACCTCTAGACTGCACTGTCTGTTTTAAATCTGAATGTTTTTCCAAATGTGATGAATACCTCAATGAATCTCCGGAAAGCTACTCCGGACTGTTGAAACTAAGTTGGACTGTACTGTAATGTTTTTGGTGTTTTGAAGATGGAGATGAATAGCAACACAAGAACTATTTTTGTGATGTTTTGGACCACCTTTGTATGTGATAAGTTGTTTGGTTTAAAGGAGAGTTTGTATGGTAGAGTAATGAGTTGGGTTTCTGTTTTGAACAAGAGCAGTCTTGGTTTTGAAAATGAGTCAAGGTTGCATAGAATATTGTTTTTTCTGCTCAACAAAACTCTCTATCTTTTCTCTAGAAAATATTTCCTCTCTTTTTTTTAAACTCCAAAAACCCTCTCCCTTTGTCTTATGAGGAAATCCTCTTTTGTAGACCCCTTGACTGTGGTTTAGGGGGGAAAACAAATAAGTCATTTTGAATTGTTTTTGCCTACTGCTTTGATACTTTCTGCACACAATTTTCTTTTGCCATTTTGGTGCAATTTTGGGGTTATTGTGATGCAGGCTTGAGAGACTGCATAGAGCAGTTTTGGACTGTATTGGGCAGCATGCATACTTGGGAGGCAACATAGCACAAGCTTTCTTGCAGGGCAACATGGAATGTTGTAGCAATGTGATATATCATATTTTCTTCAACTTTGGACAACATAGTTTGTAGCATGTCACAAATTTAGTCTTGTGCACATTATGTCAAAGGCAAAAATATTGTAACAAGGTTTTAATCAAGACAAAGTTTTAGAATTTGTAATTTTGCAAAATGTCACTTTGTAATAACTTGAATTACTTGCATCATCTTGAATTATTTGGAATTGTAGCAAATATGTCATGAAGTAAATGAAATTAACCAAGTGTAGAAAATACTTAGAAAAATTTCAAAGTCTTGCAAAGTGGGATTTTTGATTCTCTTGATTTTTGATGAACAAGTTTCACATTGTGACATGTTTTGATGAATTATGATCCTTGGCACTTGATTTTGACCAAAAAGTTAAAGTTTGACTTTTCAGTATATGGTTGACTTTTGATCAGTTGACTGCAAATTTCATCTGTCAATCCAATGAACTTGAGATGTTTTGAACCAAGTAATTGAGTCAAGATGATGCCATTGAATCCTTGAAATCATTCTTGAACTCAATTGGTCATTGGCAGGTTAAAAATCAGAAATTTCCCTTTCTCAGTCAAAAACCTTAATTTTGACCATTTTTCCATTTTGATGATTTGATCAAATTTCTTGAGGAATTGTGATTCAAACTTGACCAAATGATACATGTGAATCTAAAATGTTGACGTGGATAAAAAATTATGAGGTTTGACTGTGAATTGGCCATGGTTGACTTTTTTCCCAATACAGCTGATTTTTAGGTCAATTATCCAATTGACTGATCAAAATGTGGTTCAAGGCTTGAAACTTATCATGAGCAATCTTAGGGGTCCAAAATGATGTATGGAAGTCACATGAAGCATTGATGATCCAAAAATCCTTGTGCAAACTCAAACGCTAATATTGGGTTATCTGTGCAAGATGAGATGTCTTGAGCTGACCAAACCCTAATCTTGTCTTGAGTCAAAGAAGTCTTATGAGAAAAGTCTTGATAAATGAGAGGGCAAATTTTGGGGTACAACAGCTGCCCCTGTTCAATCTTCTTTAACCTGAAGAGTTAGATTGGCGAGCTTTGTCGTTCGTGACTCGAAGGTAAAAGATGATTGGACACTATAGTGCCCATAAATTTGCACTCGACAAAGTGTAGTTGAGGGAATGGGCTTAAAGATGCCATTTAGAGAAGTGATAGAATCTTGTTGGAGATGGTCTTGTAGATGCCATCCAAGAACGTTTGTTGAATTGTAAGTTGTAAGTTAAAAGAATGAGTATCAGAATGGTGTCCGTATCTGGAATGTATCTGAGTTGTATCTGGAGACTGAATCTGAATAAGTATCAGAATGGCATCCGTGTCTAGAGCGTATCCGTACTGTATCTGAAGTCTGAATCTGAATGAGTATCAGAATGGCAACCGTGTCTGGAGCGTATCCATACTGTATCTGAAGTCTGAATCTGAATGAGTATCAGAATGGCTTCTGTGTCTGGAGCGTATCTGAACTGTATCTGAAAGCTGTCTTTGAATGAGTATCAGGATGGCATCCGTATCTGGTGCGTATCTGAACTGTATTAAAAGGTTGAAATTGAATGTGTAACAAAATGGCTTTCGTGTCTGGAGCGTATCTGAACTGTATCTGAATTTGAAAACTGAATGAGTAACAGATTGGCAACCGCATCTGGAGCGTATCTGTACTGTATCATGATTTCACATTGTTTAGCAGTAGCTGTTAATCTTATCCTAAAAGGGGTAAAATGTTAGCTGAACACAAGGTTATGTTGCATTAAATGTATGATGCAATATATGTGTTTTATCAATGTTTATGATATGTGGATGTAATGTATGCGCATGTAAGCTGGTTTGCTGTATTCCTTGACTACTGCTAAGGATATGTGGATCCTTCATGTCTTGAAGTTGGAGAAATTGACAAAAATTCTGTTGTGAGCAATGCCATATACTATTTGAGTAATCTGCTTGGGGAATCCCGAGAATTTTGACGACTTCTACTGGGAATTAATAATGGGAGTCTTCATTCCGTTGGGGAGCAAAGAAAACTCTGTGGGGAAAAAGCTTATTCCTGTTTGGAAAAAGTTCAGGAGTTTCGGCCGTCGGTCACCCTACCGGGGAGTTATCCTAGGTTAGGGAGTAACAGAAGTTAACTGTTATCCAGTTGATTTTCAGGCTTCACGACAACTTGCTAGAGAATTTTGGAGAAACTGGATGGTTTCCACTGTGGATTAATAGTTTAAAGTTTCAGCTCCGCTGGGGATCTTAATGACGTACTGTAGGGATTGCTCATGGAATATCCTAAAGACATTTTCCTAATCTTTCAACCTGTCAGTAATTGTTCTTTTTCATTTTGTTTATTTGTAAACAGTAATTATGTTCAAATGCATATGTTCATTAATGAATCATTAGACGTTTTTGCAAATAAAACACAAGTGTAAAAGAAAAGGACAAATAGTTTTCTGTACTTTAAAGAGATATCTTTGTATTCACTTTGAATAAGTATTTTGTACAAAGGAGACAAACATCCTAGTAAGAGGATGGTGTCATGAAAATAAGAAAAATTTATACAAAGAAAGATAGCTATGTGTGATAATCCCATGGGGTTCCCATTCTGCTATAGCTTTCGTATCTCCGAATATCTTGTCTATTCGTTGCTTCGTCCGAAGATGATTGAATTGATCAGAAGCTCTGAGTTTTTCATTGAAGAGATTATCCTCAAAGTGATCCGACGAGACATAGTCATACGCTTTAATTCCCTAACTTTTGCCTGGACTGCCCTTTCGGGTTTTCAGTCCACCAGGAAACCCTTTTTTGCCCAAGTCGCCCTTTCGGGTTTTCAACTTGTCGGGCGTACAAATTTTTTTTATTTTATCCATAATTTTTGCCCGAACCTTTTGGTTCGCCGGGATGCCCTTGTTTTGCCTAGGTGTGTCAACCTAGAGGGTCTCTTATGTGTAGTATCTTTTGACTATGTCTGCGTTCGCAGGGTGTGGCAGGTCGTCACCGTCCATGGTGGTTAAGATCATTGCCCCACTGGAAAATATATTCTAGATTACAAATGGTCCTTCATAGGTAGGAGTCCATTTGCCCCTAGGATCACTTTGTGGCAAGATGATGCGTTTGATCACTAGATCTCCAACTTGATATACTTGGCGTCTGACTTTCTTGTTGAAAGCCTTGATCATCCATTTTTGATACATCTGACCATGGTAAACAGCAGTAAGTCTCTTTTCATTAATTAAGTCTAGTTGATCAAGCCGGGTCTGGATCTAATCGTCCTCACTCAAACCTGCATCCTTCATAATTCTCAAGGAGGGGATTTCAACCTTGATAGGCAAGACACCAAAGAATAGGGTGTTGCCCCAGTTGATGTGTGAGCCGTGGTACGGTACCCGTGGAGAGCAAATGGTAGCATTTCATGCCAGTCCTTGTAGGTGACTGTCATTTTCTGTATCTTTTTAATGTTTTTATTAGCAGCTTCGACTGCGCCATTCATCTTTGGCCGATAGGGGGATGAATTGTGATGTTGAATCTTGAACTGCTCGCACAAGGAGGTGATCATAGTATTGTTAAGGTTTGTACCATTATCAGTGATGATCCTTTCTAGGATACCGTATCGGCAAAAAAGATTCTACTTGATGAAGCGGGCAACAAACTTCTTAGTAACAGATGCGAAGAAGGCTTCTTCGACCCACTTTATGAAATAGTCAATGGCCACTAGAATGAAGCAGTGTCCATTGGAGGCTGTAGGCTTGATCTCCTCAATCATATCGATTCCCCACATAGCGAAGGGCCAAGGAGCTGTTAAGACATTTAGAGGAACCGGAGGCATGTGCACCTTGTCTGCATAGATTTGACACTTATGACAGGTCCGGGAGTGTTGATAGCAGTCCGCTTCCATGGTAGACCAATAATAGCCTGCCCGTAGGATTTTCTTCGCCATCGTATGCCCACTAGAGTGAGTGCCAAAGGTACCTTCATGCAATTCAGCCATAATCTTTTCAGCTTCAATCTTATCCACACAACAGAGCAGAATAGAATCATGATTACGTTTGTACAAGTTGCCATTACTTAGGAAGAACTTAGTGGAGAATCTCCTTAGGAACTTTTTATCATTGATTGAAGCTCCTTCTGGATATTCTTGAGCCTCAAGATACCTTTTGACTTCATGAAACCAAGGCTGGTCCACTACTTCTTCAGTATTAATCTCGTGACAGTGTGCTGTTTTATCCATTCGTTTAATGGTGATCTGGGGAGCCGCATTATCCCAATTAAGTTTAAACATAGATGACATTGTGGCTAGAGCATCTGCTAGCTGATTTTCTTCTCACGGGAAATGCTCAAAGGTAATCTGCTCAAAATGTGGTAACAATGTCAAAACATGTTCTTTGTAAGGGATAAGGTTTGGATGCTTAATGTCCCATTCTCCTTTGATCTGACTGATGACCAAAGCTGAATCTCCAAATACGTATAAAGATTTGATTCCCAAGTCTATGGCATCCTTGAGACTAAAGATGCATGCTTCGTATTCCGCCATGTTGTTCGTACAGTTGAAGCAAAGTCTGGAAGTAAAGGGAGTGTGACACCCTTCCGGAGATATGAGTACAACGCCAATACCATTACCAAGTGCATTGGATGCCCCATCAAAGAACAGGGTCCATCAGGATCCTTTTCCAGGTCCGTCATATGGCCTGATTTCTTCACAGTTGTCTAATGTCATGATGTCTTCGTTAGGGAATTCAAACTTCATGGACTGATAATCTTCTACAGCTTGATGGGCAAGATGATCAGCTAGCACACTGCCCTTTATAGCTTTTTGGGTCGTGTACTGTATGTCATATTCTGTTAGGATCATCTTCCATCTAGCTATCCTTCCAGACAGAGCAGGCTTCTCAAAGATGTACTTTATCGGATCCATCTTAGATATCAGCAAAGTGGTATGAGTCAACATATACTATCTTAGCCGGTGAGCAGCCCATACCAGAGCGCAACAAGTTTTCTCGAGTAGTGAATATCTGGTTTCACAGTTGGTAAAATTTTTGCTCAGGTAATAAATAGCATGCTCTTTTCGGCCAGACTCGTCATGCTGCCCTAATACACACCCCATTGAGTTCTCTAAAACAGTCAGATACATGATCAGTGGTCTTCCCTCGACTGGTGGCATCAAGACAGGAGGCTCTTGTAAATACTCTTTGATTTTATCGAAAGCAATCTGACATTCATCATTCCATCTGACTACTTGATCTTTCTTCAATAGTTTGAAGATTGGTTCACAAGTAGATGTTAGGTGAGAAATGAATCTGGCAATGTAGTTCAGGCGTCCCAAGAATCCTCTGACTTCCTTCTCAGTACGAGGAGTAGGAATTTCTTGTATTGCTTTGACCTTGGCAGGATCAACCTCGATGCCTTTGTTGCTGACAATGAAACCTAAGAGTTTACCGGACCGGACTCCGAATGTTCACTTGTTTGGATCCAGCCTTAGTTTGTACTCCTTCAATCTTACAAATAGCTTTTGCAAGTGATCAAGGTGCTCCTCTTCAGTTTGTGATCAGGCTATAATGTCATCTACGTAGACCTCTATCTCATGATGTATCATATCATGAAACAAAGCTACCATGGCGCGTTGATAGGTTGCCCCGACATTCTTCAGTCCGAATGACATCACTTTGTAGTAGAACGTGCCCCACTGTGTGACAAATGCAGTTTTATCCATGTCTTCAGGTGCCATTTCGATCTGGTTATATCCTGAGAATCCGTCCATGAAGGAAAATACTCTGTGCTGGGCCGTATTATCAACCAGAATGTCGATGTGTGGAAGTGGAAAATCATCTTTAGGGATGGCCCTATTTAAATCTCTATAATCCCTGCACATTGATACTTTACCGTCCTTTTTAGGCACGGGAACAATGTTGGCCACCCATTGAGGATAAGAAGTAACAGCCAAGAACCCGGCATTGAACTGTTTCATGACTTCCGCTTTGATCTTCTCTGACATGTCAGGTCTCATGCGGCAGACTTTTTGCTTCACTGGTGGACAGTCTTCTCTTGTGGGTAGATGATGTACCATGATGTCTGTATCGAGTCCCGGCATGTCTTCGTATGACCAGGCAAAGATCTCAACATAATCATGCAATAGCTGAATTAGACGCTCCTTGACACTCGGCTCTAGATTGGCACCCACTTTGATTTCCTTTTTATCTTCCTCGGTACCCAAATTGATTGTATCCAACAGCTCCTCCTGAGGCTGAATAGCCCTTCCCTCTTGTTGTAGTAGTCTGGCCAATTCCCCTGGTACCTCACAATCTTCCTCACCTTCGTATTCGGCTTGGTAGATCAGATCTTCAGAGTCACTGAAGGCTATATCAGTATCGTTACCCATGGGATCCGGAATGGAGGAGTACCTGCATTTGTGAGTGTGGTGTGTGTAAGGGTATAGCCATCTTTAAACAATAAAATGTAAAAGAAATACAAGGATCACAAAAGGTTTATATGTGAAAAAGCGTCCATGATTCACTGAATGTCATATGAAGTTGAAATAAAAACCCTTACAAATGGACCATTGTGCCTCAGGTAAGACACAAGGTTTTTAAAGTGCGAATTGTTCGTGAATATTACAAGTCCAACAGGAATGTAAAAGATAAATTACTGAGAGATGAAAGTTATTGGGACAAAGTCTCTGGCTTCCCAGTTGCGAAGTCCTCTGTTGACAGTAGGAAATATCCAATCTTCCAAGCTGCCATCTTCTTCAACATCTTCCACTGTGTTGACCTCTCTGTTACTAATCTTCAAAGGTGGCCCTCCAGCACGGGCATGATGCACAGTCTTCTGAGCAGTTGAAGTAAACCCCAAGCCAAACTTGTCTAATTTATACGGGATGTCTGGAAGCTGCCCCAAGATGGTGCATCCACCCTCTTCCACTACTGCCTTTGCGTCCTTTAGAGATGACATCCAAAGTGGAGGTCTCGTGATCTTAGGAATCGAGGATACTGCCTTGGTTGCTGCTACTTCTTGAGAGACTTCTTCGAAATGTTGAAAAGGAGTTTCAATGAACTCGCCATCCAACTCCACATATCGGAAAGAATTCAGATGACTAATCATATACTCCTCCTCCCCATGGACGATTATGATCTTTCCTTGGACCAGGTACTTCAGCATCTGGTGTAGCATGGAAGTGACAGCACCGGCATTATGAATCCAGGGGCGTCCTAATAGACAAGAATAAGAAGGACGAATGTCCATCACATAGAAGGTTGAGTTGAAAATCTGAGTTCCCACCTTTATTGGGATGTCCACCTCCCCGTGGACCATCCTCTTCGAACCATCAAATGCTCTCACCACTATGTTACTGGGTTTTAATGTCAGCCCTTTGCAATCCAATCTATCAAGGGCTTTCTTCGGTAAGACGTTCAAAGATGAACCCGTGTCCACCAAGACATGGGCCAGAGTCGTTCCTCTACACTCCAAAGAGACATGCAAAGCCTCGTTGTGTTTTCTCCCTCTGGGTGTCAAATCAGCATCAGAGAAGCCCAAGCCATTATCAGTTGTCAAACTGGCCACACAATCCTGGAATTGGTTCCGCAGACGTCTCTTGTGGCACATGAGTTGTCTTCAGAAATTTTACCAGAGCTTTCGCATGTGCCTCAGAGCACAGCAACAATGCTAGCGTGGAGATCTTGGAGGGGGTTTTCCCCAACTATTCAACCACATCATAATCACTCTTCTTTATTATCCTTAGGATTTCTTCCATTTCCTTCTTGGATGTTTCGGGAATAGCTAGTGATTGAGCCTTCGTCCAGACAAGCTCTTCTTGAATGCATTTTCCTTTATTCTCAGCAGTGGAAGTATTGGTAGGGATAACAACAGGGGTCGCGTCGTCTTTGTCGGTAGGTGCACTTGCAAGTATGATCACTGGTATAAAAGTAATCTTCGGAATGGCCACGGGTTCAAAAACTTCCTTTGGAGGGGCAATCTCTGGAGAGAATATTCTACCACTATGGGTAATCTTGCTAGTTCCGGCAATATTGCTAATGTCAGAATTGTCTTCTTCAGAGCTTTCTTCTTCGGTGGTCAACCCATCTTGTTTAATACCATGGTAGTAGATTTCTCCACCGTAATTCCATGGTACTGTTTTATCTGATTCGTACGGGACCGGCTCGGGCATTGTAATCTTAAGTGGAGTAGTCTTTGGAGCAGGTGTAATCCTAACGGGTCTTTTGGGGGCCCTGGAAGGATTGGCGGAAATGGTTATGATTGAAACGTCTTTGACAGGAACGGGAAAGACGGGAGCATTCTTAAACAAAATTTCTTGGTTATCAATCAGGCGTTGGATACCTGTCTTCAACAGAGGGCAATCAGCGGGTGAGGATAAGCAACGATGGCAGTCTTTATCACAACCTGGGAATATCCTAGCTTTCAACAAGTTCAATTTAATGATCGGGAGCAGGGTCAAAAGTTCATCTACTGTAGCAACAAATAAATCTTCTTCGATAGCATTGGCATTGTGACCATGCCTAGGCATCGGAGCGGAAATAACATTTGGTTTCTCAGGAGCATCAAACTCAACTTCCTTGGCATCTATGAGGTCTTGAATCTTGTTCTTCAGAGCCCAACAGTTGTTGGTGTCGTGCCCTGGACTTTCAGAATGGTATGCGCATCTGACATTTGGGTGATAATGAGGGGACGCAGTATTGGGATTCTTTGGGGCCTCTTTTAAAGTTGCTAGATTCAATTTTAGAAGATGTGGTAGAACCTGGGCTAGAGTCATGTTAATCCTAGTGAATTGCCGGACTGGCCTTTCCACCCTTGGCTGGTTATTTCTCGGTTGATCAGATGCAGGCTTTGGGATCATAACGGCCCCCACCGTTGGTCAGCGTTCAATTCTTCCTTGATTCCTTCGTGAATAAACAACAAATACTTCCTTCCTCCCAGTGAAGGGTTTTTTCACAGTTGTAGAGGCAGACGAATCTTTCTGAATCTTCCCACTTCTTATACCAGCTTCCACCCTCCCGCTGGTTAATATCAATTCAGTAAACCCTGCAGAGGAACTCCCAATCAGATGATTGAAGAAAGGGCCTGATAGAGTTCCTAAGAACATGTCCACCAACTCCCTTTCAGACAGAGGGGGTTGCACTCTTCCGGCTAGATCTCTCCACTTTTGCGCGTAATCTTTGAAGCCCTCATTGGAAACCATAGCCATACTCTAAAGTTGAGTACAGGTAGGCGCCAGATCAGTGTTGTACTGGTATTGTTTATAGAAAGCTGCAGCCAGGTCTTCCCAATTATGGACGTCGGCCCTTTCTAATTGGTAAAACCAATCAAGTTCTGTTCCTGATAAACTGTCTTGGAAAAAGTGGACCCACAAGTCTTTGTCAGCAGAGTGCGACTGAATCTTTCTGACATATGATCAGAGGTGCATTTTAGGACACGACACTCCATCATATTTTGCAAATAGGGGCACTTTAAACTTTGGTGGGATCACAATTCCTGAAACTAACCCCAATTCCTCAAAATCTAGCCCCGGTACTCTCTGTATTTCCATAGCGGTTAAACGCTCTTCCAGGTGTCTGTACTTATCATCAGTCGGAGGGTATTGTTGTTCAGAGTAGTCCTCATCTTCCTCCTCTTCTTCAGAGTCTGACGGAACTGCCACTTCTTTTCCTTTTCTTTCCCCTTCATCAGATGTTGTTAGAAAATCTAAGGTCCTTCTAGCTTGTCCCTGAAACCTTCTGCCCATGATTACCACACCAGTTGGTTTCTTCTCTTTCTACTTTTTCTCTTTTGCTAGCAGAGTCTTCAATTCCTCCTGCCCCTTGGCTAAGGTCATGAGTAACTGTTGAAATTGTGTGTTTTGAGCTTGAAGGTCTTTGACCGTCTGTTCGAGATCCATCTTACTGAAATAAACAGTAGAGAGATGAGGAAACTTGTTGCAAAGACCTGTTTATGTTTATGATGAATGATATGTATTCATGCAATGCTTTCAAGGATTTAAAAATTCAAATTTGTTTTAAACAAAAAGAAACACACGTTATATTAATAAGATAGAATTTGAGTACATCAATGCCCCTTGGGCAAAATAATACAAAATTCTAAGATAAAAAGACATTGCGCATCCTCTTTGGTGCAATGTAGGTATATAGAGTCTGCTCTTCATGAAGTAGCCTAGTGAGTTCCAAAACCTTCTTCTCGTTTGCGTAGAATTGGGCTTCGAAAGTATCACGCTCTCCTTTGAGCTGTATCCAATCCCTTTGTAGGTCTTCGAATGATGTAGGCATGTCAGGATGTAGGATAGTGTTGTACCCCAAAATTTGCCCTCCCATTTCCTCAACATTTTCTCATCCCAAGACCCTTGGAGCTCAGGATCAAGTTAGGGTTTGCTCTGCTCAAGACTTCTCCTTGCACTGTTGACCCAAATTAGGGTTTGAGTTTGCACAAAGATGTTTTGACCTAAAATGCCTAATATGACTTTCATGCTTCATGTTGAACTCACAAGTTTATCCATACCAAGTTTCAAGCCTTGATTCCAATCTTTGCCTAGTCAATTGGACAGTTGACCTAGAAATCAGCTGTATTGGGGAAAAGTCAACTGTGGTCAATTGACAGTCAAACCTCATGATTTTTGACCCACATCAACATTATGAACTCATATGAACCATTTGGTCAAGTTTGGATCACAATTCCATAAGAAATTTGATCAGATCACCAAAAGGGCAAAATGGTCATTTTTAGGGTTTTGACTGCACAAAGGCAATTTTTGACTGTTTGACCTAACCAATGGCAAACCAAGCTCACATATGGACTCAAGGACCCAAGGGCATTGTCTTTACATGTTCAACAAATTCAAAAGATCCCAAACGCACAAGATTGACAGATGAATTTTCCAGTCAACTGAGCCAAAATTGACTGTATACTGAAAAGTCAAACTTTGACTTTTTGGTCAAAATCAAGTGTCAAGATTCATTTTTCATCAAAACATGTCAAATAATGAAACTTGTTCATCAAGAAATCAAAAATCACAAATTAGGGTTTGAAATGAAGAAATTTCATAACTTAGAAATTTTCTAAGTTATGAAAATTCCTAATTTTTTCCTAACTTTGTCCCATCTTTTCATCAAGATACATTTGGATTCAAGGAAAACTAAAAACATGAAAGTTATAGTCCATTGCAAAATCTACAACTTTGATTCACAAAGTTTCCTCAAAAGAAGCTTGTAGCTCAAGTTATGATTTTTGAAATAAGGGTGCAAAACATTCTTAACTTAGAAATTTTTTGACCTATTCTAGGCAGGATTTTTGCCTAACTTCATGGCCACTTTTCACATGCTTCCACTTGGAATTTCAATTTGCATTACAAATATGGATTTTAGTACACATTCCAAGATTTCCAAAATGACTAAGAACTCATCAAACAACCTTGTGGTTAGGGAGAATCGAATTTGTCAATATGGGCAAAACTCACTTTGTTCATGAGCCATTTCCATGTTCATAACTTGTGCAATTTTTCAAATCAGCATGAGCAAGCTAGTTACAGGCCTCTAATCCTTTTATTACTCAATAATTAAATGCCAACCCATTGTGCCAAGGCATTATTTTGTGCATTTCGTCATTGTATGGAGAATTAAGCCTTAATTAGAAAAAGCACTTTATCCATTTTTGTAAAGTATGGCTTTATGTCAAGTTTGCAAATCAAGAAGTACAAGGCCATATCTTTGGACACATGATTCATGGACATAACACACTGATCAAGAGGGATTGAGGCAGCATGTTTAGGGGGCCTGCATAAGTCTAGAAACCAAGTTGACAAATTTGGCTTAAAAAAGAAGAAAACTTGGCATATTGTACAACAACTCACATTGCTGCAACCACAAGCCTAGACAAACTTGTTGAACACATTCCATACATCAAACCTGAGCTAAGGCACGAGCTAACTACCTTCCATACCTCCCTAAACCTCAAAACACCATTGTACTGCACAAAAACAGGGCATCCCTGCAGTTTGAGGTCCATAACTCAATCCACTCGTGCATTTTGGCTGAAACCTTTGCAAACACATTCCCTATCACCCACTGAAGCTATCCCAAGCATTGGACACGACCTGTAACATCCCTAACATCATTTGCCATTTTCAGTTTTCAACTTTGCAGGTGAACTTCTGTAGCTTGATATAGCAAGATTCAAAGCACACCAAGCATTGGAATAGCATCCCTGAACTTCAAGCAAGCTGTACAAGTCCTCACATTGCCTTGAAAGTACCTCCATTGTCAGACACGATCCAACCTGAACAGGTAAGTTCATGGACTTCTATCTCTCAATCTAGGAAGAGTTAGCTTTAGGTTTATGAATAAAAAATGCTCTACTCATGGCCCTGAAACTATACATATAATTACTTTCCATTTATATTGCATATGCTGAGAGAATTTAAGACCTGAATATTAGAAAAAAACTAGGTCAGGAATTGGGGGAGAAGAAATTTTCTCTCATTCCTGAGAGTTAGATCAAGTTCTTGGTATGTATGGATTCGTGGTTTGATGCTTGACATTTTTTATGTTATGAGTTTGTGCTGAAAATCAAAGAATCAGGAGTTGTGGTTGAAGCAAGGGAGCGCGCGCATTTTCAAACATTTGTCTGGAAGTTGAAGACAACCTCTCTTGGGCTGGGCCTGAGATTGCTTTTTCTATTTGCACCACTGCATTTCACATACACCCCCTGACCCATTTTGAGTTTTATTTGTCATTTTTAACTTTTTCTTTTTTATTCTGATTTGTTATTTTTTATTAAAATATAAAAAATATAAAAAATATTTTTCTCACATTTTTTACATTTTTATTTGATATTTATTTGGTTTCATTTAGTTTTATATGTAAATAAATACATAATACCTTTTATTTAAAAATACAAAAAATAATACAAACACTTTTATTTTCTGATTTTTATTTTATTTTACCTTTGAAAACATTTTATAAAAAATATACTTTTTTTTGTAAATATTAAATATTTTATTTTTGTACATATTTAATATATTTAATAAATAATATAAATACTTATATATTTATTAGTCTATTTAGGTTAAAAACATAAAAATAATACATTTTTATTTTTATTAATATTTAACTTAAAAAATCACTTTTTTACAATATACTTCCCTATTATTTATTTTTGTACATAATTAATAAATATTGCACATATTATATAATAAATACCTTTTTATTTATAAAATTAGGGTTTTCCCCAAAACATGTAAAAATATCCAAAATTATTCATTTTTGTTTTTGTTTATTTGTCACATAAAAATACCTTTTTACATACATATAAAAAATCATTTTTTTTGCATCTTGCATATTTATTATATTTTATTTAATTATTGTGCAATTAAATACCTTGTAAAACTTCAATTTGGATGTAATAGTTTAGGTTTAATTTCTTGCTAAAATATCCCCATTTGAACATTTGTACCCCCCATCCCATAATTTGTATTGTAATAATTTAGGACCTTTAAATTCCGCACTTTAAAAGCTTTCTAAAATATGCCATGATAGAATTAGGGTTTTGTATGCAAATCAAAAACAACAAATAGTTTGACCTAAATTCAAGATAAACAAGCATGAAAATGGACAACACTAATCACACTTGCACCCCTAGGGTATTCCACTTGTTGCCTTCAATAATGGGCCATATTGCATGTTAGGTGTCTTTGGCAAAACAAAACAAATTCAAATGATCATAGTCCCTCGATGATGCTTCCGAAAGTTGCCTAAAAATGATCAAGTCCCTTGAAAGAAAAATTGCCCAAAGACACTTGGCACCATTGCAATCATGGTCTAAACGATGACCCGCGCCCGTCCCGTTCACATTCTAATACAAGATTGTCCACCAAATACAATGGTGGAACAAAATTGTTAAAAGGGTTAAAACATAGCAATAATCTTTGAGAAATTTAGGGTAGATAGCTTTCGATTACTTGCCAACTTGCAAAACAAAAACACTTGCCTATTTTTCAAAACCACACATCACAACACACTTTCAAAAACAACTTTCAAAAATAATTTAAAACTTTTCAAGACATACACCTTTGTATACATCCCAACATGGATCATTACAAAGGTTGCCACCACATTGGCCTCTTTTCAAAACATTTTCAAAACCCACACACACAAAGCACCATTTCAAACAATTGAAAATCAAGGCAATTTGATCTAAGCAAGTAACTAAGAGCCCATGGATAACCATGGATAGAAAGGGTGCTAATACCTTCCCTTTCTATAATCTACTCCCCGAACCCAAGAAAACATCTCAAAGGTTTTTGCTGTGCTTTTTAACCTTTCCTTAGGATAAAATAAAAAGTCGGTGGCGACTCTTTCTCAACCGAAACATTTGCAAAAACAAACGCAAAACCTCAAGTCAGTTCTCCCACCGTATCACAGAACCGGCGACTCTGCTGGGGAGAACTTTTAAAGTGGAGTAACCTTAGGGCTTAGATCACCCTCTTGCATGATTAATTGTTTGCTTTGATTGCTTTACATCTTGGCTCTCTTGTTTGGGTATACAATGCTACACCCGGATTTGGGGAAACATTCATAGATAGCAATACGTTATGGAAACTGTGCGGGGTATACCGACACAGTTGAAGCAATAGCTGTATTAGTGCGACATATTTGTGAGTACCGGTAACCCTTGAGTTCAATCAAGGAGAGTACAGGGCCTCTGAGTGATGTCACTAAGCACTAATGACCTAGAACCTTACTTGACCATCTTGGCCTTTCATTAGGGGTAGTGAGATGACCGACTTTGGTGCAGTCCGAAGTTGGTAGATACTCGATACTACACTCATTGAGGGTTGTTTTCTTGGAATATTTTGGTCGCCAGTTAAGTGGCTAAACCAAAAAAATGAACATGGAAAATAATCCAATGATATTGAGCTCCTTAGAACCCGGTTACTATTTATAGGACAGGTTTTTAAGCCAACTACACTCAAGAGGGTACTTACCTATGAAACCCCATGCAAGCCTGAAACTAGGGTTTTGTGTGAATTGCTTGTACATATGTTTGTGCATACATCATAAACATCATAAACATCATAAAGCATCATATGCATTCACTAACCATTTCAAGGGTTTAGATCTTCATCTTTGTTCTTGTTTTGTAGGTCATGGAAATTCCTCGCAGGAAAACTATCCAAGTCAACCTTGTGAGAATCCCTCCTCAACTCAAGGAGCTCACATCCAGAATTCCGGAAAGCTCTCCCTTCAGTGAAAGACATGGTAGACTGCTCAGCTTAGTCAGCACCAACATTGAAGAGGACATGGTAAAGGTGTTGTTTCAGTTCTTTGACCCCCTTCACCACTGTTTCACTTTCCCCGACTACCAATTGGTGCCCACTTTAGAGGAATTTTCTCAACTCCTGAGAATTCCTTTTCTTAATCAACTACCCTACAACGGTACAGAAAAAGAACCAAAGCCTGAAGATGTTGCTCAAGCACTACACTTGCAACCATCTGACATCAAGGGGCATTGGGAGACTAGAAGCGGTGTCAAAGGCTTCTTAGCAAAATTCTTGTTTGAGAAGGCACAAGAGTGTTGGAATTCATTGGACTTACAAGCCTTTGAAGAAATTGTGGCACTCCTCATTTATGGTTTGGTCTTGTTCCCAAATCCTGACCAGCTTGTAGATGTCAACGCCATCAAGATCTTCTTATCTAGAAATCCAATACCAACATTGCTTGGGGACATTCTTCACTCATTTTACACACGAACAATGAGAAAGAGGGGTGTTCTCATGTGCTGTACTCCTCTCCTTGCAAGGTGGTTTATTTCGCACCTTCCACAATCTGTCTTGAAGAATGACCAAGGCTTAAGGTGGTCACAACGGTTGATGACCCTTACTCACTCTGATGTACATTGGTGTTCTCGGTCCAGAGAAAATGTCATCATCGTCGATTGTTGTGGAGAATTCCCTAATGTTCCATTACTTGGCATTAGAGGAGGCATTACCTACAACCCTTGTCTAGCCTTGAGACAATTTGGATATGCACGGAGAGATGGCCCTCACGACATGTTGATTCCTGACCTAGTTTTTGACTTCGACAATGATGCGCAAAGACTTCGCCAAAGATTCATCAGAGCTTGGAGGATGCCTAACAAGGTTGACAGCAAGACACTGGGACACAAGAATTCCATCCCTTTTGAGCCTTATCTCAAGTGGGTACGAGCCCGAGCCCAGGGTCTAATGATGACTTATCCTCATGTTCTCCCTGTGATTAAAGAGCCCGTTAAGGAAGGAGAGGTTCCCTACACCATCCTATATCCTGACATGCCTACATCGTGGGAGGAGATGCAGAAGAGTTGGATCCAACTCAAGGAGGAACAGAATACTTTTGAAGCCAGCTTCTACGCCAGTGAGAAGAAGGTTTTGGAGCTTACCCGCCAACTCCATGAGCAAGAGACCCTCAACACCTACATCGCACCAAAGAGGATGCGCAACGTCTTTTTACCTTGAGAAGTTTTTTGTAATATTTGGCCCATGGGGCATTTATGTACTGACAAATTTCTTCTTATTAATATGACGTGTGTTCTTTTTGTTTGCAACAATTTTGAACTTTCTAAATCCTTGAATGCATTGCATACATAAGCATATCATTCATCATGCGCATAAGCAGGTCTCCACACCAGGTTTCCTTATCTGTCTGCTATTTATTTTAGTAGGATGGATCTCGAACAGACGGTCAAGGACTTGCAGTCTCAAAACTCACAGTTTCAACATCTCCTGATGACCTTGGCAAAGGGTCAGGAGGATTTAAAAGCCCTGCTTGGGAAGAAAGAGCAAGTGAAAAAGAAGAAGAAGAGAGTCGGGGTGGCTACCCTAGGAAGAAGGTTTGAGGGTAAAGCCAGAAGAGTGCTTGAATTTCCCCCTACATCTGAAGAGGGAACCAGTAAAGGGAATGCGACTGCGGTACCTTCTGAATCCGAGGTTGAAGAAGAGGAGGCTGAAGAGGACGAAGACTACTCTGATCAACAATACCCGCCCGCCGATGATAAGTACAAAGGCTTGGAAGACAGGTTGGCAGCTATGGAGCTGCAGAGAGTTCCCGGCTTAGATTTCGAAGATTTGGGATTAGTTGCTGGAATTGTGATTCCCCCGAAGTTCAAAGTGCCAGTTTTTGCAAGATATGACGGGCTGTCTTGCCCAAAAATGCATCTCAGATCATATGTAAGAAAGATCCAACCTTACACTGCAGACAAGAACCTGTGGATTCATTTCTTTCGGGATAGCCTTTCTGGGGCTCAACTCGAATGGTTCTATCAACTAGATGGAGCCAGTATCCGAAACTGGGAGGACTTGGCCACTGCATTTTATAAACAGTATCAGTACAATTCTGACCTCGCTCCCACGCGTACCCAACTCCAGGGTATGTCACTGGGGACGTGCGAAGGATTCAAGGAGTATGCGCAAAAGTGGAGAGACCTGGCTGGCAGGGTGCAGCCACCGTTGACTGACCATGAACTTGTTGATATGTTCCTAGGGACCCTGTCCGGACCATTCTTCAATCATCTGATTGGTAATTCCTCAGTTGGGTTTACAGATTTAATCTTAACTAGTGAGAGAATAGAAGCTGATATCAAGTCGGGGAAGATACAGAAAGGTGCCTCTGCGAGTACTGAAAAGAAGCCCTTCAAGAAGGAAGCCAATGCTGTTTATGGTCCCAGAAGACAAGTTAAGCCAGAACGCCGCCAAGCTGTCAATGCATTGGTAATTTCAAAGCCTGCTGCTGCTCCTCAGCAGTTCAACCAACCAAGGGGTGAGAGGCCCAAAAGGCAGTACACTCGGCTCAGCATGACCCTATCTCAGATTTTGCCGCAACTATTGTCAACCAATCTGGTAACTGTCAAAGAAGCTCCGAAGGTAGTGAACACAACTTCTCCAAAGTACAACCCCAACGCCTGTTGTGCTTATCACTCTGATAGCCCGGGGCGTACTACGTACGATTGCTGGGCTCTGAGGAATAAGGTTCAAGACCTTATTGATGCTAAAGAAATACAGTTTGAGGCGCCCGAAAGGCCCAATGTTGTAACTGCTCCCATGCCCCAGCATGGAGTGAATGCTGTGGAAGAAGACCGGTATGTGACCTCCGTGGAAGATATTGTTACCCCGTTGTTGACTGTCAAAAGGAACCTGTTGCTGGCCGGTTTATTTCCGGGATGTGGTAAAGGTTGCCTTCTATGTGCTGTTTCACCTGTTGGTTGTCCTTTGCTGAAATCAGGTATCCAAAGCCTGATGGATAGCAAAGAAATCTTGTTCGAAAAGATTGCTGTTCCTGCTGTCCCCGCTGAAGAAGTGTCTATTGTCACTATTTTCAACAACCCTCCTAAGGCTCCCTCAAAGAAGCCTGTCAAAATCATGTCCACTCAGAAGATTGCTCCTATCATCATCACTGTTCCGGGGCCTCTCCCTTATACATCCGACAAAGCTGTCCCATGGCACTACGAGGCAGATGTTTATGTGCTTGGAGTTAAACAAGACTTTGATACTAGTACCGGTGTCAGTAACATCACCGGGCCTGCCAAAGTTACTCGCAGTGGTAGGTTGTTCTCACCAGATATTACGCCACCAGCTATTCAGAAACCTCTTATCATCACACCTGCAAGTGTGCCTGCTTCCCTTCCTAATCAAGTTCCCGTTTCTACCCCTGCTGCCGAGTCATCTGACGCTCGGGGCAAAGGGATTGCTACTGATTTGCCTGCCCTGACGGAGGCACCAAAAACAACCACTGTTGAAGCCTCCCAGCAAGAGATGGAGGAGATCCTCAAGATTATCAAGAAAAGTGACTTCAATGTAGTTGAGCAGTTGGGGCACACCCCATCAAAAATTTCTATGCTATCACTGTTGTTGTGTTCAGAGGCCCTTGCCAAGGCCCTGATCTCCTTCCTGAAGACGGCCCATGTGCCACAAGAAACGTCTGCTGATCAATTTACTGATTGTGTGGCCAACTTGACTGCCGATAATGGTTTGGGCTTCTCTGACGCCGATCTGACTGCAAAAGGAAAGAACCATAACAACGCCCTGCATGTCTCCATTGAATGCATGGGCACTACTCTTGCCCATGTGTTGGTAGACACCGGTTCTTCACTGAACGTATTTCCCAAGAAGGCCCTAAACAGATTGGATTGTGAGGGTCTGGAGCTCAAGCCCAGTAACATTGTTGTCCGAGCCTTTGACAGTTCGAAAAGGATGGTACATGGTGAAGTTGACATTCCAATCAGGGTTGGTTCTCAAGTTTTTGATTCTACTTTCTATGTGATGGACATCCGTCCATCATACTCTTGTTTGCTAGGTCGTCCATGGATCCACAAGGCTGGAGCTGTGACCTCCACACTACATCAGAAGCTTAAGTACCCGGTTAGAGGAAAGATTGTTACAGTTCAGGGGGAAGAAGAATATATGGTCAGCCACCTAAACTCGTTCCGGTACATAGAAATGGATGGGGAATTCATTGAAACCCCCTTTCAACACTTTGAAGAGGTGCCTCAGATGTTGGCATCAGCTGAAACTGTGATTGAAGACCCTCCTTTGAAGATGGCTTCCTTAAAGGATGCCCAGGCTGTGATTGAGAAGGGCGAGTGCGCAAACTGGGGCCGACTTCCTGACTTTACTCCGAAGACCGACAAGTTTGGTTTGGGCTTCACTGCGGAGGCTCAGAAGGCTGTTCGTAAGGCGAGGATTGGAAGACCTCCTGTGTTCATCACCAACCCGGGAGTGAATGCTATCAAAGACGACGTGGCGGAATCCGAATTCGACAGTTGGATCTACCCAACAACCGACAGTGGACCAAGCAACTGGACTGCCAAAGACTTCACACCTATTACTTTTGTCACTCAGTAATGAACTCTTTTGTTTTCAATTTGTAACAAACAATATGTTGACACTTTTATGGCTCAGTGTCCTACCCGGGGCACCGTGGCTCCATTTGTGAGGGCTTTTGTATGACATTTTCATATATCATTAATCAAAACATTGGACGTTTGTTGCATTTCAAAATCTTGCGCTCCTTTTCTTTCTTTGTTATATATTGCAAAACAACTATATTTACACACACTCACTTATACAGGTTATAATCCACTCTGGATCTCACTGGTAACGACTCTGCTACTGCCAGTTATGACTTTGAAAATCCGATCAACTTAGCCGAAGACGAAGGTGAAGATGATTGCGAAGTGCCTGGTGAACTTGCAAGACTGTTACTCCAGGAAGAGAGGGCCATTCAGCCACATGAAGAGCCAGTGGAAACGGTAAATCTGGGTACTGAGACAGACAAAAAGGAAGTCAAGATCGGTGCCAATCTAGAGTTCAGTGTGAAGCAACGGTTGATTCAGATGCTGCATGACTATGTGGAAATCTTTGCCTGGTCTTATGAAGACATGCCTGGGTTGGATACCGACATTGTGGTTCATCACCTGCCTACCAAGGAAGATTGCCCTCCGGTAAAATAGAAGGTCCGCCGTATGCGTCCAGAAATGTCCGAGAAAATCAAAGCTGAGGTTATGAAACAATTTGATGTCGGGTTTCTAGCAGTAACTTCTTACCCTCAGTGGATTGCCAACGTGGTTCCAGTGTCGAAAAAGGATGGTAAGGTTCGGATGTGTGTTGATTACAGGGATTTGAACAGGGCCAGCCCCAAGGATGATTTCCCTCTACCTCATATCGACGTTCTGGTTGACAACACTGCTCAGCATAAAGTTTTCTCCTTCATGGACGGCTTCTCCGGTTATAACCAGATCAATATGGCTCCTGAAGACATGGAGAAGACCACTTTTGTTACTCAGTGGGGCACCTTTTGATACAAGGTCATGCCTTTTGGGTTGAAAAATGCTGGGGCAACCTACCAACGTGCCATGGTTGCTTTATTTCATGACATGATCCATCATGAGATAGAAGTATACGTCGACGATATGATTGCAAGGTCCCAAACTAAGGAGGAACACGTTGACCATCTACGGAAGCTGTTTGACCGTCTAAAGTTGTACAAGCTGAGGTTGAACCCAAACAAATGCACCTTTGGGGTAAGATTTGGAAAATTGCTAGGTTTCGTCGTAAGCGACAAAGGTATTCAAGTGGACCCTGCCAAAGTGAAAGCCATACAAGAGATGCCAACTCCCAAGACAGAGAAAGAAGTCAGAGGCTTTCTAGGACGTTTGAACTACATTGCCCGATTCATCTCGCATCTAACTGCTACCTGTGAACCAATCTTCAAACTGCTGAAGAAAGATTAAGTAGTACGTTGGAACAATGAATGTCAGGCCGCTTTCGAAAAGATCAAAGAGTATCTCCAAGAACCACCCATTCTTATTCCACCGGTTGAAGGGAGACCTCTAATCTTATACTTGACAGTACTTGACAACTCAATGGGGTGTGTGCTGGGGCAGCATGACGAGTCTGGCCGAAAAGAACACGCCATTTATTACCTGAGCAAAAAGTTTACCGACTGTGAGACTCGGTACTCACTGCTCGAGAAAACTTGCTGCACTCTGGTATGGGATGCTCGCCGGCTGAGACAGTATATGTTGACTCACACTACTCTGTTGATTTCAAAAATGGATCCAATAAAGTACATCTTCGAAAAGCCCACCTTGTCCGGAAGAATAGCAAGATGGCAAATGATCTTGACGGAATATGACATCCAGTACACGACTCAAAAAGCAATCAAAGGAAGTGTATTAGCAGACCATTTGGCACATCAGGCAGTGGACGACTACCAGTCAATGAACTTTGAATTTCCAGACGAGGATATCATGGTAGTGACTGATTGTGAAGTACCTGGACCGGATGAAGGACCTGAGGAAGGATCCCGATGGTCTATGCATTTTGACGGAGCCTCGAACACTTTGGGTAATGGTATCAGCGCTGTGATCATATCCCCTAGAGGCACTCATACTCCACTCACCTCCAGGCTATGTTTCAATTGCACCAACAACATGGCGGAGTATGAGGCATGTATCATGGGCCTTCAAGCTGCAGTTGACTTAAGGATCAAGTTTCTGAGTGTCTTCGGAGATTCCGCTCTCGTGATCAATCAGGTCAAAGGCGAGTGGGATATGAAACACCCAAATCTTATTCCTTACAAAGAGTATGTGCTGACTTTGCTTCCCCACTTCGAGGAGATAACTTTTGAACACTTCCCAAGAGAGGAGAATTAGTTAGCGAACGCACTAGCTACGATGTCTTCAATGTTCAAAGTCAAATGGGACAACGAGGCTCCCCGGATCATTATCTGGAAGTTGGATGAACCTGCACATTGCTGCGATATCGAGGCCGAAGAGGTAACTGAAAAACCCTGGTATCATGAAGTGAAGAGGTACCTTGAAGCTCAAGATTACCCCGAGGGTGCATCTGTTAATGACAAAAAGTTTCTTAGAAGGTTTGCGGCAAAGTTCTTCCTCAGCAATGGCATTCTCTACAAGCGAAACCATGATTCAACCTTACTGCATTGTGTGGATAAGACTGAAGCACAAAAGATCATGGAGGAGCTACATAAAGGTACCTTCGGCACACATTCCAGTGGACATACCATGGCAAAGAAAATCCTTCGGGCAGGATATTTCTGGTCTACCATGGAAGCCGACTGTTATCAGCACTCTCGAACTTGTCATAAATGCCATATCTATGCTGATAAGGTGCACATTCCTCCGGTTCCTCTGAACGTCCTGACAGCACCTTGGCCTTTTGCAATGTGGGGGATTGATATGGTCGGTGAAATCTGACCTACGGCATCCAACGGGCATCGCTTCATCCTCGTCGCGATCGATTACTTCACAAAGTGGGTCGAAGCAGCTTCCTACGCTACCGTAACTAAGAACGTTGTAGCACGGTTCATTCGGCACAACCTGATCTGTCGATACGGTGTACCTGAGAGGATCATTACGGACAATGGTACCAATCTTAACAACAAGATGATCACTGAACTCTGCGAGCAATTCAAGATACAACACCATAATTCTTCTCCCTACCGGCCGAAGATGAATGGGGCTGTAGAAGCAGCGAATAAGAACATCAAGAAGATCATGCAGAAGATGACAGTAACCTATAAAGATTGGCACGAAATGTTACCGTTTGCTCTTCATGGGTACCGTACCTCGGCACGGACGTCAACAGGGGAAACTCCCTTTTCCTTGGTCTATGGCATGGAGGCAGTCTTGCCTATTGAAGTCCAGATACCCTCTCTCCAGATAATGAAGGATGCAGACTTGAGTGAAGATGACTGGATCCAGACTCGGCTTGATCAGTTAAACCTAATTGACGAAAAGAGACTAACTGCTATTTGTCATGGTCAGACATACCAAAAACGGATGATCAGGGCATTTAACAAGAAAGTCAGACGACAAGAGTATCAAGTCGGAGACCTGGTAATCAAGCGCATCATTCTTCCTCAAGGTGATCCCAGGGGCAAATGGA
Source organism: Vicia faba (assembly GCA_948472305.1). NCBI lineage: Eukaryota > Viridiplantae > Streptophyta > Magnoliopsida > Fabales > Fabaceae > Vicia > Vicia faba. Next base: position 265,985,985 of record OX451736.1, read on the forward strand.
CCCCTACGTACGAAGGGCCATTTGTGGTTAAACATATCTTCTCAGGAGGAGCTATGATTCTAACCACCATGGATGGTGACGACCTTCCTCACCCTGCCAATGCAGACATGGTAAAAAGATACTACGCATAATTAAAGACCCGCTAGGTTGACACACCTAGGCAAAAATAAGGGCTTCCCGACGAACCAAAAGGGTTCGGGAAAAAATAAGGGATGAAATGAAAAAATCTGTACACCCGGCAAGTCGAAAACCTGAAAAGGCGGCTTGGGCAAAAACGGGTATCCCGATGGACCGAAAACCCGAAAGGGCGGTCCAGGCAAAAGTTAGGGATAAAGCATAATACTGTGTCTCATTGGATCACCTTGCATCCAGAATTCGGCATCAATTATCGAGCTCAGATAAATTCAATCAATCAGCTTCATTTTCAACTAAGCAGCAAAGTGATGAGACGCTTGAAGACATAAAGGCGATAGCAGAGTTGGAACCCAGTGGGATTATTTTTCACATAGCTGTTTTGTTTCCTTTTCAAAATTGTATAAACTCTATGCTGTTCGGCGGCGTTTTCTTACTAGGACGTCAGCCTCTTGTACATAAAACGCCTATTTACAAGCAAATTTCAAAATCAATACAAGTTCAATTTTTCAGACAAATTACCCATCGTTTTTCCTTTTTCTGTTTTGTTTTGCAAAGAACGTCCAATGTTCATTTTTGATATATGCATTTGACATTAATTGCTAATCATGAATATTTGCATGCGAAACAAAGGACTAATTACAGATGACATCAGAAGCAGGGGCAATAAAGATTTGTCCAAACAATCTAGTTGCTTTGTCCACCAAGGTACCAAGGTAGGTTCGACTGAAGAATGTAACCAAGTTACCTCAACTCCCCACAGAGTAAGACAAGATTCAGCAATACTCTCCCATCAGCCCTAAAAAGGCACATGGTTCCCCTAGCAAGTCAGCAACACTCTCCTCAAGCAGAGTTAGTCTACTGTCAGCCTTAAGGAAGTTGGGTATCCCCAGAAGATCTCAACATTCCCCAGCGGAGTATAGACATTCCTCAACAAGCATCCCCGGCAGTCTTGATCTAAGATTGTTCCCCGGCGGAATACCAGACACCCTAGTGGAGCCATTTCCCAGTACAGTCTGAAAAGTTTCCCCAGGAAAGTGGAATCCATATCCCCAGCAGGTCTTGAAGCTTATCCCCAGTAGATTCTGGAAACTTATCCTCTGCAAAGTACATACGTCTCTCCCCGGTTTCATTTCAAAAGTTATTCCTCACCAGAGCTTATAACTGGTTTATCCTCAGCTAATTACAACGGAAAGATCGTCCTCGGCGAAGTTCTTCCTATCCCCAGCGGAGTTCATCAAATTCCCCAACAGAGCTTATCAACGGAATCCCTAGCGGAGTTATGGCATAAACCTCAGTGAAGTATCTCTTCCCACAGAGTAATTCCCCTCAGAATAATTTCTCCAACAAGTTTATTCCCCAACGGAGTCATCTTCTCCTACCGGTTTATTCTCACAACCATCATCCCCAGCGGAAGCGAAGAACTCTACTCTTCAACATCAGCCCAGGATTTGATTCCCCAGCCAGTCGTAAAGGATTTATTTTCCTAGACGAAAATGCATCATAGACATTTCACATTTCATACATCCTGCTTACATACATGATAAAGTGCATACAACACTATCTCATTTTGAGCATCATGACATCATGCATCTCATACATCATGACATTACATACAACTGATGTCTTGCCTTTTCAGGAAAAGATCAATCCAAAAGATGATTACTATCAACTATCACAATTCCAGATTCGATACCTGTATCTAGCCAGGGCATATCTGCATGAAGAGTTTGAAGATCAACCCCTGTAACAGGCCAGGAAATTATCTTTCATTCTCAAGTCAGAGGCTTACACCTGTATCCAGCCAGGAAAGCTATCTCTACCAACCTTCAACAGTTCCAGATTCGATTCCTGTATCTAGCCAGGGCACATCTGTGAGCAACTAATTCCAGATTCGATACCTGTATCCAGCTAGGGCATATCTGTAGACGACAATTCCGGATTCGATACCTGTATCCAGCCAGGGCACATCTGTAGACAACAGTTCCAGATTCGATTCCTGTATCTAGCCAGGGCACATCTGTGAGCAACTAATTGTAGATCCGATACCTGTACCTAGCCAGGGCATATATGCATGAAGAGACTGAAGATCAACACCTGTAACAAGCCAGGAAAACATCTTTCTTTCTCAAAGTACGCAAGTTCTCGCTAAGGAATCTCTTATGCGATCAACGCCTCCAAATGGCATCTATAAGACCATTCCCGATAAGGTTCTGTCACGCCTCCAGATGGCATCTATAAGCCCATCCTCCTATCCATCCTATCTCCAAATGGCATCTATAAGCCCACTCCCGCCATCATATTACTGATACTCCAGCGTGCGAGTGCAAATTTCAGGGCACTCTAGTGTCCAATCTCCTTTTACCTTCGAGTCGCGAAAGGCAAGCTTGCCAATCTAACTCTTCAGGTTCAAGAAGATTGAACAGGGGCAACTGTTGTACCCCAAAATTTGCCCTCCCATTTCCTCAACATTTTCTCATCCCAAGACCCTTGGAGCTCAGGATCAAGTTAGGGTTTGCTCTGCTCAAGACTTCTCCTTGCACTGTTGACCCAAATTAGGGTTTGAGTTTGCACAAAGATGTTTTGACCTAAAATGCCTAAGATGACTTTCATGCTTCATGTTGAACTCACAAGTTTATCCATACCAAGTTTCAAGCCTTGATTCCAATCTTTGCCTAGTCAATTGGACAGTTGACCTAGAAATCAGCTGTATTGGGGAAAAGTCAACTGTGGTCAATTGACAGTCAAACCTCATGATTTTTGACCCAGATCAACATTATGAACTCATATGAACCATTTGGTCAAGTTTGGATCACAATTCCACAAGAAATTTGATCAGATCACCAAAAGGGCAAAATGGTCATTTTTAGGGTTTTGACTGCACAAAGGAAATTTTTGACTGTTTGACCTAACCTATGGCAAACCAAGCTCAAATATGGACTCAAGGACCCAAGGGCATTTTCTTTACATGTTCAACAAATTCAAAAGATCCCAAATGCACAAGATTGACAGATGAATTTTCCAGTCAACTGAGCCAAAATTGACTGTATACTGAAAAGTCAAACTTTGACTTTTTGGTCAAAATCAAGTGTCAAGATTCATTTTTCATCAAAACATGTCAAATCATAAAACTTGTTCATCAAGAAGTCAAAAATCACAAATTAGGGTTTGAAATGAAGAAATTTCATAACTTAGAAAATTTCTAAGTTATGAAAATTCCTAATTTTTTCCTAACTTTGTCCCATCTTTTCATCAAGATACATTTTGATTCAAGGAAAACTCAAAACATGAAAGTTATAGTACATTGCAAAATCTACAACTTTGATTCACAAAGTTTCCTCAAAAGAAGCTTGTAGCTCAAGTTATGATTTTTGGAATAAGGGTGCAAAACATTCTTAACTTAGAAATTTTTTGACCTATTCTAGGCAGGATTTTTGCCTAACTTCATGGCCACTTTTCACATGCTTCCACTTGGAATTTCAATTTGCATTACGAAGATGGATTGTAGTACACATTCCAATCTTTCCAAAATGACTAAGAACTCATCAAACAACCTTGTGGTTAGGGAGAATCGAATTTGTCAATATGGGCAAAACTCACTTTGTTCATGAGCCATTTCCATGTTCATAACTTGTGCAATTTTTCAAATCAGCATGAGCAAGCTAGTTACAGGCCTCTAATCCTTTTCTTACTCAATAATTAAATGCCAACCCATTGTGCCAAGGCATTATTTTATGCATTTGGTCATTGTATGGAGAATTAAGCCTTAATTAGAAAAAGCACTTTATCCATTTTTGTAAAGTATGGCTTTATGTCAAGTTTGCAAATCAAGAAGTACAAGGCCATATCTTTGGACACAGGATTCATGTACATAACACACTGATCAAGAGGGATTGAGGCATCATGTTTAGGGGGCCTGCATAAGTCTAGAAACCAAGTTGACAAATTTGGCTTAAAAAAGAAGAAAACTTGGCATATTGTACAACAACTCACATTGCTGCAACCACAAGCCTAGACAAACTTGTTGAACACATTCCATACATCAAACCTGAGCTAAGGCACGAGCTAACTACCTTCCATACCTCCCTAAACCTCAAAACACCATTGTACTGCACAAAAACAGGGCATCCCTGCAGTTTGTGGTCCATAACTCAATCCACTCGTGCGTTTTGGCTGAAACCTTTGCAAACACATTCCCTATCACCAACTGAAGCTATCCCAAGCATTGGACACGACCTCTAACATCCCTAACATCATTTGCCATTTTCAGTTTTCAACTTTGCAGGTGAACTTCTGTAGCTTGATATAGCAAGATTCAAAGCACACCAAGCATTGGAATAGCATCCCTGAACTTCAAGCAAGCTGTACAAGTCCTCACATTGCCTTGAAAGTACCTCCATTGTCAGACACGATCCAAGCTGAACAGGTAAGTTCATGGACTTCTATCTCTCAATCTACGAAGAGTTAGCTTTAGGTTTATGAATGCAAAATGCTCTACTCATGGCCCTGAAGCTATACATATAATTACTTTCCATTTATATTGCTTATGCTGAGAGAATTTAAGACCTGAATATTAGAAAAAAACTAGGTCAAGAATTGGGGGAGAAGAAATTCTCTCTCATTCCTGAGAGTTAGATCAAGTTCTTGGTATGTATGGATTCGTGGTTTGATGCTTGACATTTTTTATGTTATGAGTTTGTGCTGAAAATCAAAGAATCAGGAGTTGTGGTTGAAGCAAGGGAGCGTGCGCATTTTCAAACATTTGTCTGGAGGTTGAAGACAACCTCTCTTGGGCTGGACCTGAGATTGCTTTTTCTATTTGCACCACTGCATTTCACATACACCCCCTGGCCCATTTTGAGTTTTATTTGTCATTTTTAACTTTTTCTTTTTGATTCTGATTTGTTATTTTTTATTAAAATATAAAAAATATAAAAAATATTTTTCTCACATTTTTTACATTTTTATTTGATATTTATTTGGTTTCATTTAGTTTTATATGTAAATAAATACATAATACCTTTTATTTAAAAATACAAAAAAATAATACAAACACTTTTATTTTCTGATTTTTATTTTATTTTACCTTTGAAAACATTTTATAAAAAATATACTTTTTTTTTGTAAATATTAAATATTTTATTTTTGTACATATTTAATATATTTAATAAATAATATAAATACTTATATATTTATTAGTCTATTTAGGTTAAAAACATAAAAATAATACATTTTTATTTTTATTAATATTTAACTTAAAAAATCACTTTTTTACATTATACTTCCCTTTTATTTATTTTTGTACATAATTAATAAATATTGCACATATTATATAATAAATACCTTTTTATTTATAAAATTAGGATTTTCCCCAAAACATGTAAAAATATCCAAAATTATTCATTTTTGTTTTTGTTTATTTGTCACATAAAAATGCCTTTTTACATACATATAAAAAATCATTTTTTTGCATCTTGCATATTTATTATATTTTATTTAATTATTGTGCAATTAAATACCTTGTAAAAATTCAATTTGGATGTAATAGTTTAGGTTTAATTTCTTGCTAAAATATCCCCATTTGAACATTTGTACCCCCATCCCATAATTTGTGTTGTAATAATTTAGGACCTTTAAATTCCGCACTTTAAAAGCTTTCTAAAATATGCCATGATAGAATTAGGGTTTTGTATGCAAATCAGAAACAACAAATAGTTTGACCTAAATTCAAGATAAACAAGCATGAAAATGGACAACACTAATCACACTTGCACCCCTAGGGTATTCCACTTGTTGCCTTCAATAATGGGCCATATTGCATGTTAGGTGTCTTTGGCAAAACAAAACAAATTCAAATGATCATAGTCCCTCGATGACGCTTCCGAAAGTTGCCTAAAAATGATCAAGTCCCTTGAAAGAAAAATTGCCCAAAGACACTTGGCACCATTGCAATCATGGTCTAAACGATGACCCGCGCCCGTCCCGTTCACATCCTAATACAAGATTGTCCACCAAATACAATGGTGGAACAAAATTGTTAAAAGGGTTAAAACATAGCAATAATCTTTGAGAAATTTAGGGTAGATAGCTTTCGGTTACTTGCCAACTTGCAAAACAAAAACACTTGCCTATTTTTCAAAACCACACATCACAACACACTTTCAAAAACAACTTTCAAAAACAATTGAAAACTTTTCAAAAGACATACACCTTTGTATACATCCCAACATGGATCATTACAAAGGTTTCCACCACATTGGCCTCTTTTCAAAACATTTTCAAAACCCACACACACAAAGCACCATTTCAAACAATTGAAAATCAAGGCAATTTGATCTAAGCAAGTAACTAAGAGCCCGTGGATAACCATGGATAGAAAGGGTGCTAATACCTTCCCTTTCTATAATCTACTCCCCGAACCCAAGAAAACATCTCAAAGGTTTTTGCTGTGCTTTTTAACCTTTCCTTAGGATAAAATAAAAAGTCGGTGGCGACTCTTGCTCAATCGAAACATTTGCGAAAACAAACGCAAAACCTCAAGTCAGTTCTCCCACCGTATCACAGATAGTGTATGGAACTTCTCCCTCCTTAACAGGCTCAATAATCACTGGGAGAATGGAAGGATAAGGCATCATAAGACTTTGAGCGCGGGTTCGTACCCACTTGAGGTAAGGCTCAAGAGGGATGGAATTCTTGTGTCCCAAAGTCTTGCTATCCACCTTGTTTAGCATCCTCCAAGCTCGGATGAATCTCTGGCGAAGTCCTTGATCGTTGTTGTCGTAGTCGAAAACCAAACCTTGAATCATCATATCATGTGGGCCATCCCTTCAGACATAACCAAACTGTCTTAGAGCTAAGCACGGGTTGTAGGTGATGCCTCCCCTAATGCCAAGTAGAGGGACATTAGGTAATTCCCCGAAACGGTCAATAATGATAACATTCTCTTTAGATCGAGAACACCAATGAATATCTGAATGTTTAAGCGTCATTAACCTTTGTGACCACCTCAAACCTTGCTCATTTTTAAGACTAATTGGGGAAGATTAGAAATAAACCATCTTGCCAGGAGGGGGGCGCAACACATCAGGACCACTTTTTTCCTCATTGTGCGAGTGTGAAAAGAGTGTAGGATATCCCTTAGCAATGTAGGCACCAGGTTGCGTGACATGAAGATTTTGACGGTGCTCACATCTATGAGTCGGTCAGGATTGGGAAACAAGAGCATCCCATAGATGAGAAGAGCCACAATCTCCTCAAAAGCTTGCAAGTCTAGAGAATTCCAACAGCTTTGGGCTTTCTCAAACAGAAACTTTGCCAAGAAGCCTTTGACACCACTTCTAGTTTCCCAATGAGTTATGACATTAGATGGGTGCAAGTGCAGGGCTTGAGCAATCTCTTCTGGCTTTGGATCTCTTTCCGTACCGTTGAAAGGTAGTTGATTGAGAATAGGAATCCTCAATAGTTGAGAGAATTCTTCCAAAGTGGGCACAAGCTGATAGTCAGGAAATGTGAAGCAATGATGCAAAGGGTCAAAGAACTGGAAGATAACCTTCATCATATCCTCTTTTGTGTTAGAGGTGACCAAGTTGAGTAGACGACCATGTCTCTCAGTGAATGGATAGTTCTCAGGGATCCTTGAAGCTAGCTTCTTTAGTTGTGGAGGAATTCTTACAAGGTTGATTTGGATAGTTTTCCTGCGAAGTTAATCCATATCCTACAAAACAAGAACAAAGATGAATCTCCAAAATCCTTGAAATGGTTAGTGAATGCATATGATGTCCATGATATCCATGATGTTATGTACAAGCATGCATATACAAACAAATCAAACAAGTTCTTAGTTTAGGCTTGCATGGGGTTTCATAGATAAGTACCCTCTTGAAGTTTAGTTGGCTCAACCTGTCCTAAAAATAGTAACCGGGTTTTAAGGAGCTCAATATCACTGGATTGTTTCCTTGGTCATTATTTCAGCTCAAGCCTCTTTAATGGCGACCGAAATATCCCAATAAACCAAACCTCAATGAGTGTAGTATCGAGTATCTACCAACTTCGGACTGCACCAAAGCCGGTCATCTCACTACATCCTAAAAGGCCAAGTTGGTCAAATAAAGGGTTCTAGAAGTTCATTAGTGCTTCATGACATCACTCAGCGGCCCCGTATTCTCTTTGATTAACTCAAAGGCTACCGGTACCCACAAATATGTCACACTAACATAGCTATTGCTTAGACCATGTCGGTATACCCCGCACAGTTTCCACAACGTATTGTTATTTACCTATAATGTTTCCCAAATCTGGGTGGAGGATTCAAACCCAAACAAAGAACCATAATGTAAAGCAAACAAGTCAAATAATGTAAGCAAATAAATGTGATCTAAAACCCTAAGGTAACCCTACTTTTAGAATATTCCCCAGCAGAGTCGCCAGTTCTGTGATACGGTGGGAGAACTGACTTGAGGTTTTGCGTTTGTGTTCGCAAATGTTGCGGTTTAGCAAGAGTCGCCACCGACTTTTCTTTTATCCAAAAAGGAAAGGTGAAAAAGCACAGGAAAGACCTTTAGAGATGTTTTTGAGTTCGGGGGGTAGATTATGAAAAGGGAAGGTATTAGCACCATTTTCATCCATGGTTTTCCACGGGCTCTTAGTTACTCGTTTAGATCACTTGCTTTTGTTTGACAGTATGCTTGTGGTGTGGGCTTTGAAAATGTTTTGAAAAATTTATTTGTAATGGTTCTCGTTTCTATAATAACGCGTACAAAGTTTTGTTTCGAAAAGTGGTTCAAAGATGTGTTTATGGATTGTGTTTCGGAAAGTGTTTTGAAAAGAGGTTTTGCAATGGTTCTCGTCTCTATAAGAACATATACAAAATGTTTTGTCCTTTTGAAAATGTTTTGAAATGAAAGTGTAGGTGTAAAATATTTTTATCGTGAGCAAGCGAGTAACTAGGAGCGAATCTACCTACTCGAAAGGTCTTAAACGTGCTTTTCCTTTTCCTTTAGATGCAACTATCTTACCATTGATTTGGTAAGAAGCCCCATCGTTGAATGTGAGGGGATGGGCATTGGGACGTTTTTATAGTCATATAAGGCAACATATGGGACGTTTTAGCAATGTTGTTTTAGGGACTAGATCGTTTACCGAAGGCAACATCGAGGGTCATCGAGGGACTACAATCTTTTATCGAAGGGTCTTTGCAAAAGCGCCCATGCTCGAGGGTCATGACTATTTTCTGAAAGGTGACAAAGTGAGATTTCCCTAGAGGTGTTAGTGTGTGAGTGTGTTAGTTTGCATGCATTTTGTATTGTATTTGAAAGGTTATCTATTTGCTGATTTTATCTTGCAATGCATCCTATTTATTAGCAATACATGAAAAACAAGTAAAATGCGGAAAGTAAAATCTAAGCTATTACATCATTTTAGGGGAATGGGGGTACAAATTAATAATGGGGATGAAATGGAGACTGAAATATTACAACCATATCAAATGATAATGAAAACAATATAAAAACAGTGTAAAATAAAAGGAAAACTGCATTTTGAACTGCTATGTGTCGACCCATGCTGCTATGCATCAGCACATAGCTTTTCCTTGCTCCTGTAAAACAAAATCTGCTCAGTATGGGTCGACACATAATGGGATGTGTCGACTCATGCACCTTCTCGCATTGACGCGAAACGCGTATGTGTCGACTCATGGTCTTTTCCCACTTTTGTTTTGTAACCTGAAATCAATATGAGTCGATGCATGGGGGTTATGTGTCGACTCATACCCTGTTTTTTCACTAGGATGAGTCGACACATGAGGATATGTGTCGATACATGCTGCATTTTCCTGCCTTAAACATTGTTTTACTGATTTTACAGGTTAGTTTATGGCATATAATGAATAAGCATGAACATCAAATGATTGAATAAGCCTAAACAAGGTGCAGATGGCTAGTTCGAAAAGATATTAAAGTGCTACATCTTGTCTTCAAAATAAACAAATCATTATTGATGTATGATGAGATATCAAGTTAAGAAGACTTACCTCTGGACTGCACTGTCTGTTTTGAATCTGAATGTTTTTCCAAATGTGATGAGGATCTCAATGAATCTCTGGAAAGCTACTCCGGACTGTTGAAACTAAGCTGGACTGTACTGTAATGTTTTTTGGTGTTTTGAAGATGGAGATGAATAACAACAAAGGAACTGTTTTTTTGTGATGTTTTTGGACAACCTCTGTATGTGATGAGTTGTTTGGTTCAAATGAGAGTTTTTATGGTAGAGTAATGAGTTAGGTTTTTGTTTTGAACAAGAACAATTTTTGTTTTGAAAATGAGTCAAAATTGCACAGAATATTGTTTTTCTGCTCAACAAAACTCTCTATCTTTTCTCTAGAAATGTTTTCCAACTCTCTTCAAAATCCCCCCCCCCCCTTGTCTTATGAGACATTCCTCTTTTTATAGACCCCTTCACTGTGGTTTAGGGGGGAAAACAAATAAGTTGTTTAAATTGTTTTTGCCTACTGCTTCGATACTTTCTTCACATAATTTTCCTTTGTCATTTTGGTGCAATTTTGGGGCTGTTGTGGTGCAGGTTTGGGCAGATTGCATAGAGCAGTTTTGGACTGTATTGGCAGCATGTATACTTGGGAGGCAGCATAGCACAAGATTTCTTGAAGGGTAGCATAAGATGTTGTAGCAATGTGATATATCATATTTTCTTCAACTTTGGATAATATAGTTTGTAGCATGTCACAAATTTAGTCTTGTGCACATTATGTCAAAGGAAAAAATATTGTGACAAGGTTTTAATCAAGACAAAGTTTTAGAATTTGTAATTTTGCAAAATGTCACTTTGTAATAACTTGAATTACTTGCATCATTTTGAATTATTTGGAATTGTAGCAAATATGTCATGAAGTAAATGAAATTAACCAAGTATAGAAAATACTTAGAAAAATTTCAAAGTCTTGCAAAGTGGGATTTTTGATTCTCTTGATTTTTGATGAACAAGCTTCACATTTTGACATGTTTTGATGAATTATGATCCTTGGCACTTGATTTTGACCAAAAAGTCAAAGTTTGACTTTTCAGTATATGGTTGACTGCAAATTTCATATGTCAATCTAATGAACTTGAGATGTTTTGAACCAAGTAATTGAGTTAAGATGATGCCATTGAATCCTTGAAATCATGCTTGAACTTAATTGGTCATTGGCTAGGTTAAAAATCAGAAATTGCCCTTTCTCAGTCAAAAACCCTAATTTTGACCATTTTGCCCTTTTGATGATTTGATCAAATTTCTTGAGGAATTATGATTCAAACTTGACCAAATGATACATGTGAATCTAAAATGTTTACGTGGATAAAAAATTATGAGGTTTGACTGTGAATTGGCCATGGTTGACTTTTTTCCCAATACAACTGATTTTTAGGTCAACTGTCCAATTGACTGATCAAAATGTGGTTTAAGGCTTGAAACTTATCTTGAGAAATCTTAGGGGTCCAAAATTATGTATGGAAGTCACATGAAGCATTGATGGTCCAAAAATCCTTGTGCAAACTCAAACCCTAATCTTGGGTTATCTGTGCAAGATGAGATGTCTTGAGCTGACCAAACCCTAATCTTGTATTGAGTCAAAGAAGTCTTATGAGAAAAGTCTTGATAAATGAGAGGGCAAATTTTGGGGTACAACAGCAGCCCCCACCATTGGACGGTGTTCAGTTCTTTCTTGATTCCTTTGAGGATATACAACACCAACTTCTTTTTTCCCGATAAATGGTTTTCTCATGGCACTGGAGGATGTGTCTTTTTGGATCTTCCCACTCTTAATCCAAGCTCCCACTCATTCTCCGGTCAAGATTACTTCAGTGAAGCCTGCTGAGGAACTTCCAATTAGATGATTGAAGAAAGGACCTGACAGGGTGCCCAGAAACATGTCTACTAGCTCTCTTTCAGACATGGGAGGCCAAACTCTTCCTGCTAAGTCCCTCTAGTTCTGAGTGTAGTCTTTGAAAACTTCACTTGAAACCATAGCCATACTCTGGAGTTGAGTACGGGTGGGAGAAAGATCTGCATTGTATTGATACTGTTTATAAAAAGCAGCGGAAAGGTCTTCTCAATTATGAATATTGGCCCTTTCTAGTTGATAGAACCAATCTAGCTGAGTCCCGGATAGACTGTCTTGAAAGAAGTGGACCCACAAATCTCTGTCAGTATTGTGAGGTTGTATCTTCCTCACATAGGATCGGAGGTGCATCTTGGGACATGAAACCCCGTTGTACTTAGCAAACACCGGTGCCTTGAATTTCGGTGGAATAACAATCCCAGACACCAAACCCAGCTCTTCAAAGTCCATCCCGGGCACGTTCTGAATCTCTATTGCACTTAGGCGTTCTTCCAGATGTTTATATTTGTCGTCGGCAGGGGAATACTACTCTTCAAAGTAATCCTCTTCTTCTTCCTCTTCAGATTCTGGATGGGCAATCGCTTCCTTTCCTTTCCCTTCTTTATTGTCTTTTTCACCAGATGATGTTCTGAAGTCTAAGGTCCGTCTGGCTGGCCCTGGGAACCTTCTTCCTAGATTCAGAACACCGATTGCTTTCTTTGCTTTCTTCTTCTTTTCTTCGATCAACAAAGTTTTTAAATCCTCTTGTCCTTTGGCTAGAGTCAAGAACATCTGTTGAAACTGAGCATTCTGCGCCTGGAGGTCTTTTACTGTCTGCTCGAGATCCATCTTACTGAAATAAACAGTAGAAAGATAAGGAGACCTGTTGTAAGAAACCTGCTTATGTTATGATGAATGGATATGCAATGATTTCAAGTAAATTAGAGATTTAAATTTGCTTTAGACCAAAAAGGAACACACGTTATATTAATAAATCCAAGTTTGAGTACATCATGCCTCTTTTGGGCTTACAAAGAAATACAAAAAGCTCTAAGATAAAAAATTTGTACGCATTCTCATTGGTGCGATGTAGGCGTTCATACTCCGCTCCTCATGAAGCTTCTTGGTGAGTTCCAAAACCTTCTTCTCGCTGGCGTAGAATTGGGCCTCGAAGGTATCTCGCTCCCCCTTAAGTTGTATCCAATCCCTTTGCAAATCTTAAAGAGAAGTGGGCATGTCAGAATGCAGGATACTGTATGGAATATCTCCTTCCACAACAGGCTCTATGATAACCGGGAGAATAGAGGGGTAAGGCATTATAAGACTTTGAGCACGAGCTCGTACCCATTTGAGGTAAGGCTCAAGAGGGATGGAATTCTTGTGCCCCAATGTCTTGCTATCTACCTTGTTCAACATCTTCCAAGCTCGGATAAATCTCTGGCGGTAACCTTGATCGTCATTCTCGTAGTCAAATAACAAACCTTGAATGGGCATCTCATGTGGGCCATCCCTTCGGGTGTAACCAAACTATCTTAAGGCCAAACAGGGGTTGTAGGTGATACCTCCTCTAATGCCAAGTAAGGGTACATTAGGGAATTCTCCATAACGGTCGATGATAGTAACATTCTCTATAGATCGGGGACACCAATGAATGTCTGAATGTTTGAGCGTCATCAACCTATGAGACCACTTTGAACCTTGCTCGTTCTTCAATACAGATTGGGGAAGATGCAAAATAAACCATCTTGCCAAGAGAGGAGTACAACACATAAGGATACCTCTTTTCCTCATAGTGCGAGTGTGAAAAGAATGTAGGATGTCTCCTAACAAGGTAGGCATTGGGTTACGAGACATGAAGATTTTGACGGCATTTACATCTATGAGTTGGTCAGGATTAGGAAACAAAACCATCCCATAGATGAGGAGAGCCACAATTTCCTCAAAAGCTTGCAAGTCCAATGAATTCCAACAGTTTTGGGCTTTCTCAAACAAGAACTTGGCTAAGAAACCTTTGGGTTATGAGACATGAAGATTTTGACGACATTTACATCTATGAGTTGGTCAGGATTAGGAAACAAAACCATCCCATAGATGAGGAGATCCACAATTTCCTCAAAAGCTTGCAAGTCCAATGAATTCCAACAGTTTTGGGCTTTCTCAAACAAGAACTTGGCTAAGAAACCTTTGACACCACTCCTTGTTTCCCAATTAGTTGTGACATCAGAGGGTTGTAAGTGTAGGGATTGTGAAATCTCTTCTGGATTTGGATCTCTTTCCGTATCGTTGAAAGGTAGTTGATTGAGAATGGGAATACTCAAGAGTTTGGAGAATTCTTCCAAAGTTGGCACAAGTTGATAATCGGGAAATGTGAAGCAATGGTGTAGAGGATCAAAGAACTAGAAGAGCACCTTCATCATGTCCTTATCAGTGTTGGAGGTCACCAAGTTTAGGAGGCGACCCTGTCTTTCGGTGAATGGAGAATTCTCGGGAACCCTTGATGCTAACTCTTTAAGTTGAGGAGGGATCCTTATAAGATTGACTTGAATGGTTTTCCTGCAAATAGAATCCATGTCCTACAAAACAGAACAAAGATAAATCCCAAAATCCTTGAAATAGTTAGTGAGTATGAGTATGATGTTATGATGTTTATGATGTTATGTACAAGTAAATATATACAAACAAAACAAACAAGTCCTTAGGTTTAGGCTTGCATGGAGTCTCATAGGTAATTACCCTCTTGAAGTTTAGTTGGCTCAAATCTGTCCTAGTAATAGTAACCGGGTTCTAAGGAGCTCAATATCACTGGTTTGTTTCCTTGGGCATTGTTTCAGCGCAAGCCTCTTTAATGGTGACCGAAATATCCCAAAAAACCAAACCTCAATGAGTGCAGTATCGAGTATCAACCAACTTCGGACTGCACCAAAGTCGATCATCTCACTACGTCCTAGTGGCCAAGTTGGTCAAGTAAAGGTTTTAGAAGTTAGTTAATGCTTCATGACATTACTTAGCTACCCCGTATTCTCCTTGACTACTCAAGGGCTACTGGTACCCACAAACATGTCACACTAATGTAGCTATTGCTTAGACCATTTTGGTATACCCCGCACAGTTTCCATAACATATTGCTACTTACCTATAAGGTATCCCAAATCCGGGTAGAGGATTCAAACCCAAACAAAGAACCATAATGTAAAGCATACAAGTCAAATAATGCAAGCAAATAAATGTGATCTAGCCCTAAGGTAACCCCACTTTTAAGATTGTCCCTAGCAGAGTCGCCAGTTCTGTGATACGGTGGGAGAACTGACTTGGTTGTTTTGCGTTTGATTGCAAATGTTGCGGTTTAGCAAGAGTCGCCACCGACTTTTCTTTTATCTAAAAGGAAAGGTGAAAAAGCATAGGAAAGACCTTTGAGATTGTTTCTTGAGTTCGGGGGGTAGATTATGAAAAGGGAAGGTATTAACATTATTTTCATCCATGGTTTTCCATGGGCTCTTAGTTACTTGCTAGATCACTTGCTTTTGTTTGAAAATGTGCTTTGTGTGGTTTTTTGAAAGTATTTTGAAAAGGTGCCATCGTTTTTAGGCAAACTTTGTAATGACTCTCGTTCGTAATAATGTATAAAAAGTGTCAATATTTTGAAAATGTTTTCAAGTTTGAAAGGTGTTTTTGAAAGTGTTGGTGTTTGTTTTGAAAATAGCAAGAATTTTATTGGTTTTGAAATTGAGCAAGTAACTAGGAACATTCTACCTACTCAAATGTCTTTCATGTTCATTTCCTCTTTCCTTTGACATTGTTATCTTACTATTGATTTGGTAAGTAACCCTATCTTTGGATGTAAAAGGGACGGGCGTGGGTCATTGTATAACCATGATTAGCAATGTTGTGAGATATCTTAGCATTTTCTTTAGGTACTAAGATCATTTTGAAAGGAAACTTTGATAGCGTCATCGAGGGACTATGATCTTGTATTTTGCTTGTTTTTGCTAAGATACCTTACATGCATAATATGGCCATTTTTGTAAGGCAACAAAATGGGTTTACCCTAAGGGTGTATGTGTGCAAGTGTATTGATTTACATGCTTGATTTGTCTTGATTAGGGTTTGCTACTTGTTGGTTTTAATCTTTCCATACAAACCCTAATTACTAGCATTTGTATATAAAGCATTTAAATTACGGAAAATAAAAAATACTAAGTTATTACATCATTTAGGGGAGGTGCTGTACAAATTACAAATGGAGAATTGCAAGAAATTAAATCTAAATAATTATTACAACCATATTGAATTTGAATAAATGTACAAAAATAAAGATAAAAATGCAAGAATGTAAATGTAAAAAGAAATGTGATTTTTGTTTGTTTTTTCATGAAAAGGGTTTTTGAATTAATTAATTAAAATAAAATAATTAACTAAAAATAAGAAAATTAAGATTAAGTTAGTAAAAATAAATTAATTTAGAGAAAACAAGTTTTTTAGGGTTTTTTTGTGAATTTAATTAAATTAGTGAATAAAAATAATTAAATAAAAGTCCTAAATTCTAAATTAATTTTTTATAAGAAAAATATAATAATATAATGATCAAAATTAAATTATCTAAGTATTTAAAAAAGTAAATTAAATTAAATTATGTAAAAGAAATATTTTTGTTCTTTTGTTTTTGTGAAGTAAAATAAACTAAATGAATATAAATAATAAAATATAAATATTTTTTGGATTTTTTATTAATGAAAATAATAATAATAATAATAATAATAATAATAATAATAATAATAATAATAATATTAATATTAATAATAATATTAATAAGATAAAAAAGTAAAATAAAAAAATAAAAGAAATAAAGTCAGGGAGGTTGATAAGTGAAATAGGGAGTATTGTTAAGAAAAAAAGGTTAGGCCCATAGGATGGAGGCTCAAGTGCTGCAAAAACAGAAAGATGTCAAAAAAATATGAAAAAATGCAAAAGGCAGCGCGCTGAAGTTCGAACCCATGACCTCTTGATTACCAGTGTGCTGCCTTACCACTGGGGTGGCTATACATCCGTTAATATAACTGAAATGATAAATATATGACACAAAACAAGTCCTGAATACACTTCATCTTCAACCTCCAGCCAGACCACCTGTAACTTCACCATTTCTCAATAAAAATGAAATATGCAAACATGAAAGTTGCTCCATTTTCCATACGAATCCAACCATATAAATATCATAAGCTATAAATCAAAGATGAATGAGAATTTTTGAAAGTACCAAATCCTGGCCTAATTACTTTCAGAGGTTCAGATTCAAAATACTAACTACTCAAGCAACAATAATGAAATCTAAGGATATGGTTAGCTTCAGGACAATGATATCTACATTTCTTATTCACAAATAAACCATTAATGATGCTTGTATGAAGAGTTCAAAATTCAGAAAACTTACCTTGCAAGAGGGTATTGTGTTTTGAGTTTGAGCAACTTTTGGTGAGTTCCAGTGATTGGATTAACTTCCTCAAGTTCCCAGGAAGCTAATGTGATGCTTAGCTTGAGCTGAAAGTGGCTGAGGAGTTCTGGAGAAGTCAAGGTGCAAGGAGCTATTTTTGAAAATGGTGGATGATGGTGGAGGTGTTACAGTTGTGTTTCAGGTGTTGGAATTGTTTGTGTATGTTATTTAGAAGCTTTTGAAAGTAAAAGGCCAAGAAACGCACGAGCAAATTTGGAGATTGGATTCAAAACTCAGAAATGGCAAGTTTTGAGATGTTTTTGGTGGTTCTGTGTTTTAGGATGTTTTAGGGCTTGAGCATGCATGTGTTTTCTTGTAAATGACTTGTGTTTATGTATGAAAAAGGTTTGGATACTTGAGGTGGTCAAAAGTACAAGATCACATGTTTTGGCTTCTTGACTTGTTTTTGAAGTAAGGTTGACAAACATGGTTTCAATGCATAATACAAAGATATCTAGAGTGGTTACCCACTTTAAACAAGCTTATCTGACTTTATAGAGGAAGCTTGTGCAAAAGGAACAAGTGTAAAGCTCAATGCAAGTTGACTTTGCATAAAGCTTGCTTTATGTAAATGGCAATGGTGCCTTTGTGCCATTAATGGAAAATTAACTTGGATAAAGCTTGAATCAAGTGGATAATAGCTCAAAAGAAAGTGTAATCTTCTGATTATGGAGAGATATTGAGGTTTAGAGGCCTGCAAAGCAAGATTGTGCAGCATATGTTTGAGATTTGAATTTTGTTCATCACAAAATTTGCCTTGTAAAACAACTTGAAACCCCAACTTCTGACCTTCGATTCTCCTTGCTCACAAATGATCTCAAAGAGTTCTTGGACATTTTGGAAAGCTTGTAATGTGCTCTACAACCTCTTTTTGACTAACTTTTGCAAAATCCAAATAGAACTATGTGAAAATTGGGTCAGAAGTTAGGTCAAAATCCTGACCTAAAATGTCCAAAATTTCACTAAGTGTTTTAGTTTCATGACCATGACTTCATGGATTAATAACTTTAGATCCAAGAATTTCTAGAAGAAGTTGTGTAAAGAAATTTTGTATATCTCATGGAGATTTACAACTTTCATGTTTAAAGTTTCTTTTGAATCATCTTGCATCATGGTGAAAAATTGACTCAAAGTTGTGAAAAAATGTGAAGTTTTCAACACTTAGAAAAATTTCTAAGTTTGAAAACTTTGACTTTTCAAAATGAAATCTTGACTTTTTGATTTCTTGATGAACAAGTTTCATATTTTTACATGTTTTGATGAATTTTGATCTTTGACACTTGATTTTGACCAACAAGTCAAAGTTTGACTTTTCAGTGTATAGTTGACTTTTGATCAGTTAACTGAAAATCAACTATCAATCCAATTGATCTTGAGAAATATTTTGAGTCATGCCATTAGGCCACAATGATACAATTTAACTTTTGAGATCATGCCTCAAACCAATTAACCATTTGCTAGGTCAAAAATAAAAATTGCCCTTTCTCAGTAAAAACCCTAATTTTGACCATTTTGCCCTTTTGATGATTTGATTCAATTTTTTGAGGAATTGTGGTCCAAAATTTTCAAATGATACATATGAGTTTATAAAATTTATGTGGATAAAAAATTATGAAGTTTGACTGTAAATTGGTCACAGTTGACTTTTTCCCCAATACAACTGATTTTTAGGTCAACTGCTCAATTGACTGAGCAAAAATGTGATCCAAGGCTTGAAACTTGACATGAGTAATATTGGGGGTCCATAATGATCCATGAAAGTCATATGATGCCTTGAAAGTTCAATTATTCTTGTGCAATCTCAAACTCTAATTTCAGTCACTAGTGCTTAAGGAGGTGTCTTGAGCTGATTAACCCTTGTGCAATCTTGAACCCAAAGAGATCTTGTGAGAAAATATTTGATAAATGAGAGGGAAAATTTTGGGGTACAACAGAGGGACTATGGTATTTTACCGAGGGTCTTTGCTAAAACTCCCATGTTCGAGGGACATGACTATTCTTCTGAGGCAACAAGTGAGATTACCCTAAGGGTGCATGTGTGCAAAGCGTGTTTGATTTGCATGCATTTTGTCTTGATTAGGGGTTGTATACTTGTTGGTTTTATCTTTCCATACACACCTAATTATTAGAATTTGTACAAAAGTAATAAAAAATGCAGAAAATAAATCCTACACTATTACAACCATATTGAAGTGCATAAGAACATAAATGCAAAAATAAGATAAAAAGAAGAAAAATGAGCTCCTTCGATTGGGGGAAGGAGAATCCTTTGATTTTGCTTCTGTTGGCCTCCTTCAATTGGGGCTAGCATCAGCAAGTCATGGCCTTCGATTGGTCATGACAGCAACAAGGCGTGGCCTTCGATTGGGCATTGGCAGCAGCTGGGCGTGGCTTCTGGTTTAGCCTTGTTGCCTTGTTACCTTCTTCGATTAAGCCTGGAATCAGTAAGTCATGGCCTTCGATTCTGACTGGACTTAGTGCAAGTGTGCCTTCTGATTTCGCCTTTCTGGGGCTTGGAAGTTAGCATGAGTCCAAGGCTTCATTTCATGTCTCCTTCCCCCTGTCTCTTTCGTTTGGGACATAAAATGGCAACATGGCCTAAGGCCATGCTAGCATTTGTATTGTGGCCAAACTAATTATTAAAGTATATTTGATAAACTCAAGCAACAAGAAACAAAAAGATTAGCCAGAAAAACAAATTACAAGGGTGCAAACAAATAAGAGACAAAACATTATACACATGTTATGATTGAAACAAAGGAGGCAAGGGTAAGAGTAACTTACCTTGCTGCAGCCTTAAAAGTGAACTGGGCCATGAGTGGTGGCCCTAGGCTCTCCTGGATTCAAAGGGAGGGGCTTGAAGCTTGGCCTTGGAGACTGGATTCTAAGGAGGAACGAAAGAAAGTGTAATGCTTCTTTCCACTGGATTTGGAGGAGACTGAAGCGTGTTTGTTCTTCAGAATCAAAGGAGGTGGATGTGATTCTGGGTTTTTTGATTTCACAAGTGTTGAAGAACTTGAGAGTTTTGTTGTGTTTGAGAAGATTTTGGAGGTTTCGTTCCTCTAGTCCCAAAAAACCCTCTCCCGCCTTTGCAAAAAATTCCTCTATTTATAGATAAAAAGTGGACATGTTGTAGTAGCCAGCTTTGCAAAGAAATAATAAAAAGTAACGAGAAAGTACAAGTGGGGGGCCTTTTGGCAGTTGGGGTGCAGAAGATGTGACTTATGCTTTTGGCCATCTGATTATACAAAGATTTGGAAGCAACATAGCCTGTTAAGTAGGGTAAGGCCATGAGATTTCCTCAGATTTGCTTCAAATGAAACCTACTTCGAATGGCTCAACTTGGATTCGAAGTAAGCTGATTCGAAGGGGATCCACCTTCCAATTGAAGCTTTGCATGCAAGTACTTTTGTCCAATCGAAGAGTTTGCCTTGAAGGGGGCACATGTGGCCAGCAGTTCATGGCCTTCGATTGCAAGCATACAAGCAACATACTTGTCCAATCGAAAGGCTTTCCCTGCATGGGGCACCTGTGGTAGCAAAATTTGGTATTCGAAGCAAACATGCAGGTAGCACGCTTGGTGAATCGAAAGGTTTTCCGTGTAGGGGGCACTTGTGGACAGCAAACTTGGGATTCAAAGCAAACATGCAAGCAGTGAAAGACACAAATGAAGCCTGCAACAAGAAGTCAAATGCCCATACGAAAGAGGCACGCTAGCAGCAATTTTTGAGCAATCGAAGGAGGTGCAAAGTCCAATCGAAGGGTGCTGAATCGAAGGAGGCATATTTTTCTCAAAATTTGTAAAAATGTTATTTTTATCATGTTGTACCCCAAAATTTTCCCTCTCATATTTCTCAACACATGGTAAGTGAGGTCCCCAAATTGCTCAAGGAAGTCCAAGAGTTGGCCAGACAAACTCTCTCCTAAGGCAGTATACCTCAAATTAGGGTTTCTCTTTTCATCAAGATGTGTGGTCCACAAAGGACTCAAATGATCAACATTGTCCAAATATGTTCTCATAATCATTCATGTCAAGTTTCAAGCCTTGCAGAGGAAGTTTGCCCAGTCAAATGCTCAAATACCTGAAAATCAACTATGCTAGGTCAAAAGTCAACTGTGGCCCATATACAGTCAAAATTCAATATTTTTTGTCAACATCCTCATTTTGAATTATTATTCATCATTTGATCAATGGTTGATCATGATTCCTCAAGGATTGCTCACAATTCATCAAAACCCAAAAGTTGCTAAATTAGGGTTTTATAGGAAAAGTCAACTCAACTTTGACCAAGCATAACTTTCTCATACTTTATTAGAAATGACTCATCCAAAGCTCATTTTGAATAGGATACAATTCCCTACAACTCATCTTCATCTCCCAAGTTCAAAATATGCACTCACAAGAAGATATGAATTTTGACATTATAGGTCATTTTGAAAAGTCAACAAAAACACCTTTTGGGTTAAAGCTTCATACATGAACATGGAAGACTCAATTGATATTAGACCAAAAGGGTTGCTTAGAGGATATCCTAAGTTTTTTAAAAAGTCCAAGAACACCTCTCTAGGGTCAAAATTGAGAGGGTTATGGATTGGCCAAGTTGACCATTTTTGCAAAATTGCCAAAAGTCAAATATGCTCAAATTTGCATTTTTTTTAAATGGGCCCAACTTTTTATGCTTGCAACTCACTTATAATATGATCCACGACCCAAATATCCAACCTCATGTTATTTGCTTCACTTTTCAATTTATTTTGATTTTTTGTTAATTAAAATTTCAATTAAATCAAATAATTGATGAATAATGAAAAAGATATGTTGTGATCTGATTTTTGGACAGGATCTCAATCAAATAATGCAAGGATATCATGATCAATTCGAATCAAGGTTGATTGGGACAAGAAAGGCATAGTTTATCTCAATATAACAAGTTTACATATGCCATGAAAATCAAATCAAATCTTGAAAACTTCCAAACATGTGATCATTTTTTACAACCCTAATGCACTCTATGATATATATTAAACGTATCCAAGGCAAGAACAAGGGTTATAGGTCGTGCATAGCCAAGAACAAAAACTGAAAAAATTCAAGAAAAAGTGGGAATCATTTTTCAATCTACAAGGAGTTTCAAAGCATTTCAAGAGTACCAATCCCTTCCCAGACATCCCAGGAAGCAATTCCAATCACTCCCAGGTCTTGAAACGCCCATAATCGTGCTCTACACCTCCCACAATTTGCCCAAAAGCTTGATTCTGATTTCACTAATTCACGCATCTTTAACACTTTTGATTGTTATACTCTTGTTTATCATCATGTTTGAAAGCTAATCCTTCCATTTAATTGCATTTTTGATGCCTATACATGATATTGCCATAGTTAGGGTTTTGTGTTCTTGTTTAGGGGTTTTCAATGCAGGTAAAATTGGGCATTGATTCTGGTACCATGATGCTCGTTAGGATGAGACGAGTTAATTGGTACCAGCCATTGTCATTTATCTTGAGCATATGCAATTTTTGAGATGCATAGGTCTGTACCTACAACAAGGTGTTTGTAGGTAAAAGTATCCCAAGCTAAAACGATGGTTTGGGGAAGAAGACGATGCATGGCACTCACTGGTTAGATGGTTTGAATTTTCGCGCATTTTTGTCTGAATACATCACGTGATTTGATTATATTGTTTATTTCTATTATATGTACAAACAAACAAAGCAGCTCAGTTGGCAGTGTGGTATTGGGAGCGAGCCTAAGGGCCTGGGTTCGATCCCCAGGTCCCAACCTTTCTTTGCATTATTTTGTTTCATGTGATTAGGTACACTGCATCCTCAAGCGTGCACCATGGGCCATCAAGATCCAACCATCAAATTCATCAACAAGCTAGATCTAATATGCCAGCATTGAGGGACCACCATACACCTCAAAGTCAACATTGTATGGGAACCAACAAGGTCAAACGGGCTTGGATTATTTGGGCTCAGAATTTCAACAATATACCCCCATAATTGCTAGCACAGGCCCATCTCATCTTTTCTTTATTTCTTTTTTTTTAAATTATTTTTATACTTCCTTTAATTATTTTTAATTTACAAAATTAATTATTATTTTTCATAAAAAAAATCATAAAATCAATAATTGACAAAAAAATTAGAATTAGTTTTTTATTACTATCAAATTTAATTTAATTTAGTTAAACTTAGGGAAACTTTAATTTATTTTATCAATAAAATCAAATAGAATTAGGTTAAGTTCTTGATTTGATTCTTTTATTGTTTCTCAAATAAATAAAAACACAAAAATAGGTTTTTTTTAGAATAAAATAATTTATTTTTCTTAATTTAAAATTAATTAGAATTAGGATTTTCTTTTTAATTTAATTGTTTCTTTATTTTCTTAAATAACAAAAACGTTTTTAATCAATCGTCAATAGGTTTAGTCAAGGGTCAAAACCCTAGTCGTTTCGTATTTGATTCATCGCGCGCTTATTATTATTTTTGCCAATATTGTTGTAACTGCTCACTGGTTTGTAATAGTTTAATTTAGGGCTTTTACTTATCGCTTTTCCCCGGATTTTTTGGCTATGTAATTAATCCCCCTTCCCGAAGCCTTATAATAGCGTAGATTTACTTTCTCGCATCTTAATTTTTGCAAATATTTAACTGTTTAGATGTATGCTAATAGGATTGTATGACAAGAATGCATGACAAATTAATACGGTTAGAAAACCCTAATGTGCAAAGATAAATAATTAAAAATAAATCACTCGCACATATCACTCTTAGGGTATACTCTCACTTTGGTTGCCTTCGGTAAACGATCATTAAGCATAGGGTGTCTTAGTGGTTACCCTCCTGTCTAAAAAAGATCAAACGTCCCATTATAATGTTGCCTCGGAAATGTTGCCTCGAATATGATCTTAAGACTCTAGGGTTATTACTAAGGTGTCCTAATATTGCTTTAGTGATCGTGCACCCCTTTCGAATTGACCCTTACAATTCCAACGATGGTGCTACCTACTTCTCAATAGTAGGATATCACTATCTAAATGAAATAAGAATAGAAATGATATTTTTTCGAGTAGGTAGATGCTAGTAGGTACTTGCTCAAATCAAAATTGTTCACACTTACACTCTTCAAACAAATTTTCAAAACAACTTCGTCACACCTTTGAGGACTGATACAAGGGTTATCACGAAGTAAAACATTTTCAAAACAAAGCACACACACAAGCAATTTTAAAAAAGATGAGCAAGTACCTAAGAGCCCATGGAAAACCATGGATAGAAAGGATGCTAATACCTTCCCTTTCTATAATCTACCCCCTGTACTCATAATATCTCGAAAAAGGATTTTTTTCTGTACTTTTTTCCTTTCCGATTGGGTGAAATAAAAGTCGGTGGTGACTCTTGCTTACCGCGACATTTTGCGAACACAAAACGCAAAATGCAAACCAGCATCAAACAGTCAGTTCTGCCACCGTATCACAGAACTGGGACTCTGTTGGGAAATTAATAAGTGGGGTATACCTTAGGATCTAGTTCATCATAATTGCTTCTCTTGATTGCTTTGTTTGCTTTACTTTTAAGGGTTTTTGTTTGGGGTTACTATAGATCCTACACCCGGATATGGGGAACACCTTTTAGGTAAGTAGCAATAGACTATGAGGGAACTGTACGGCATAGACCGATACGGTTGAAGCAGTAGCTACGTTGGTGTGGCACTTTGGTTGGTATCTATATCCCTTGTGGAGAAACAAGGAGAATACAGGGCCGCTGCATGGTGTCGTTAAGCATCAACTGACCTTAGAACCTTTAATCGCCCAACTTGGCCATTAGAAAGTAGTGAGATAGTCGGCCTCGGTGTAGAGCTGAGAACTGGTTAATACTCGATACTACACTCATTGAGACCATACTCTCAGAATAATTTCGGCCGCAAGAAAAGATTGCGTGAGCTGAAACCATTACCGATGGAGGATGGTCAGTGATATTGAGATCCTCTAGAACCCGGTTACTTTTCTAGGACAGGTTGAACCAACTTAACTTCAAGAGGGTATTACCTTTGACCTCATGCAAGCCTTAAACCTAAGGGCTTTGTGTGATTTGACTGTGTGTGCAATACCTGTGTTTGCTATACCTGTGGTTTATCATGACATCATGCATCATAACATGGCATTCATGTTTCATTACACTAACCATTTCAAAGACCAAGGGAATTTATCTTTGTTCTGTTTTGCAGATCATGGCTTCCATGCACAGAAATACCATCTGAATCAACTTTGTGCATATACCTGCCCAACTTAAAGAGCTAGCATCAAGAGTTTCCGAAACTTCTACTTTCATTAAGAGACACGGTCAACTTCTCAGCCTGGTTACTTCAAAGCTTGATGAACATATGATGAGCGTACTATTTCAGTTCTTCGATCCCAAGCATCACTGCTTCACCTTTCTAGATTACCAGCTGGTACCCACCTTGGAAGAATTCTCTCATTTATTGGGCATATCCATTCTTGAACAGGTACCCTTCACAGGTATGGAAGAAGTTCCTAGGCCAGAAGACATTGCCTCAGCCTTGTATTTAAAACGGGTCGATGTAGTATCCAATTGGGAAACTCGAAGCGGGGTCAAAGGTTTTCTAGCCAAATTTCTGATAGATCAGGCTCAGTTGTTTTGGGATGATTTGGATTTTTAGGCTTTTGAGGATGTCTTGGATCTTCTTATCTATGGTTTGGTTCTCTTCCCTAATCCGGACTCCTTTGTAGATATGAATGCTGTCAAGATTTTCCTTTCTCGCAACCCCGTGCCTACCTTGCTTGGAGATATCTTGCATGCTCTCCATACTCGTACTATGAAGAGAAAAGGGACTCTTATGTGCTGCATGTCGTTGATGTCGAGGTGGTTTATTTCTCACCTCCCTAAGTCTGCACTGAAGAACGAAGAAGGTTTGGGTTGGTCATACAGAATAGTGTCACTTGCTCATACGGATGTTCTTTGGTGTTCCCGGGCTATGGAAGACACTATTGTTATTGACTGCTGTGGGCGATACCCTAATGTCCCATTACTTGGTATCAGAGGGGGTATAAATTACAATCCTTGCCTCGCTTTGTGACAATTTGGTCGTGCTCGAAGGGATGGTCCCCATGAGTTACTTCTCGAGGACATTGTATTCGACTATAAGGATGACGTTAAGGAGTATCGCCGGAGGTTCATACGAGCTTAGGGTATGGTAAACAGATCTGACCCTGAAGTGTTGGGACCGAAGACTTCCCTTCCTAAGCAGCCTTATCTCCAATGGGTCCGAGCTCGTGCTCAGAAGCTTATGATCCCTTATGCGGCCGTATTACCAGTGATTGTGGAGCCCACTAATGAAGAAGGCATTCTTTACATGGTTCTCTATCCTTACATGCCCACTGATCCTGGGGAGTTACAGAGGTCTTGGATTCAGCTGAAGAATGAGCGGGATACTTACCTGGAGCAGTTACATGAGCAAGAGAGGAAGGTTTTAAAGCTCACCAGGCAGCTCAAGGAAGAAAGATTGATCAATGATTACATCAGCACAAAGAGGAAGCATCCATGGGACTTTTGATTTTGCTTTTTCTAGTTTTAGATTTGTTTTATTTACTTCATTGTAACGCCTCAAAGGCATTGTTGAACCTTTCAAAGTTAAGCTAATAAAGTTTTGTTTATCTTTGGTTTGCAAATTTAAATCTCCCAAAGTCTTTGAAATCATTACATGCGCATCCCATTATCATACACATCATTACAGGTACCACTACAGGTTTCTCATCTTCTTCGTTATTTATTTCAGCAGAAATGTCTTCCGATCAAGCCATCAAAGATCTTCAGGCACAAAACGCCCAGTTCCAACAGATGTTCATAAGTCTGGCTAAGGGGCAAGAGGATCTGAAGACCCTTATTCTGAAAGAGAAGAAGAAGAAGAAGGTCGGTATTCTGAATATGGGTAGAAGGTTCGGAGAAAGGTTGAAGCATCAAACTGATCTGACCTCTTCATCCAAGGAAGGGGAGAACCAAGAAAGGGAAAAGGACCTTAGTCCTGCATTTTCTGACAACGATACTGATTACGACGATGAGCAATATCCTCCTGCTGAGGATAGGTACAAGCAGTTAGAAGACCGTCTGAGTGCTATGGAAGTTCAGAAGATCCCTGGTTTGGATTTTGGAGAATTGGGACTGGTATCGGGAGTAGTCATCCCTCATAAGTTCAAAGCTCAAGTTTTTTCCAAGTATGATGGGGTGTCCTTCCCAAAACTCCATCTCCGCTCGTATGTCAGGAAAATCCAACCCCACACTGCTGATAGAAATTTGTGGGTACATTTCTTTCAAGATAGTCTATCAGGGACTCAGCTTGAATGGTTTTACCAGTTGGAGGGAGCCAGTGTCCGAAACTGGGAAGATCTTACTGCTGCTTTCTACAAGCAGTATCAGTATAATTCCGACCTTGATCCCACTCGTACTCAACTCCAGAGTATGTCCATGGTTGCAGGTGAAGGTTTTAAGGACTATGCTCAAAAGTGGAGAGACTTGGTTGGGATAGTTCAACCCCTTTTGTCTGATAGGGAATTGGTTGATATGTTTCTAGGGACGCTATCTGGTCCATTTTTCAATCACTTAATCGGCAACTCGTCATCTGGTTTCACCGAGCTGATTTTAACTGGAGAAAGAGTAGAAGCTGGAATTCGGAGTGGTAAAATACAGAAGGATGCCTCCTCGAGTTCCACAAAGAATCCTTTCGCTGGTAAGAAGGAAGCTAGTGCAGTCTATAGCCTGAGGGGCCAAAGCAGATCTAAACACCGCCAAACGATAAATGCTGTAGTGATACCAAGACCCACAGTTGCTCCACAACACAATAATCAACAAAGGGTGGAAAGACCACAACGACAGTTTACCCGCATCAACATGACATTGGCTGAAGTGTTACTCCACCTGCTGAAATCCAACTTGGCGACCTTGAGAGAGGCTCCCAAGAATCCAAACATTACCTCTCCCAGATACAATCCCAACGCGCGGTGCGCCTACCATTCTGAGAGTCCTGGCCATGATACAAATGATTGTGGGGCTCTGAGAAACAAAGTACAAGACTTGATTGAAGCTAAGGAGATAGAGTTCGACGCTCTAGAAAAGCTGAATGTTATAACTGCTCCCATGCCCAAACATGGTCGTGGAGTTAATGTTGTTGACATTGATTTGTTTATGACCTCTGTTGAAGAAATTTCTACTCCTCTTATGACTGTTAAGAAGAATTTTCTGTTGGCCGGTTTATTTCCGAGTCATGGTGAAGGTTGCCACATGTGTTCGATTATACCTTCTGGTTGCCGTTTGTTGAAGTCAGGTGTTCAGCGCCTAATGGATAATAAAAAGATTTTGTTTGAGAATACTTTGATCCCTATTGTTCCTGTTGAAGACGTTGCCATTATAACCATTTCCGCCAATCCTTCCAAGGTTTCCTCGATAAGACCTATTAGGATTACACATATTCAAAGAATTGCTCCGCTAATAATCACTGTTCCTGGTCCCATCCCGTACACTTCAGACAAGGCTGTCCCATGGCATTATGGTGGTGATGTGTACTACCATGGTATTAAGCAAGATCTGAAGAATGAAGAAGTTGATACTGATGTCAGTAATATTGTTGGGACTAGTAAAGTTACCCGAAGTGGAAGGGTCTTCTCTCCCGAGATTTCCCTAAAGACTATCATCAAGCCTACTGTTATTCCAACTGCTGTTCCAACCAGCACTCCTGACATTTCTCCTGTTCCTACTCCAGTTATTACACCTGCTACTGTTCCCGTTCTTACTCCAGTTATCACCCCTGCTGTTGAGCCATCTGGGACTCGGGGCAAGGAAATTATAGGTGAGCCTGCCCGGACAGAGGCACCTAAGAAAATCATTGTGGAAGCCTCTAAACAAGAAATAGAGGAAATACTGAAAATTATCAAGACCAACGACTACAATGTGGTCGATCAGCTGGGGCAGACCCCATCAAAGATCTCCATGTTGTCTCTGCTGTTGTATTCTGAAGCCCATGCGAGTGCTTTGATTACATTTCTCAAGACTGCGCATGTGCCGCAGGAAACTTCAGCAGATCAATTCAAAGATTGTGTGGCCAGCCTGACTGCTGACAATGGGTTGGGTTTTTCAGATGCGGATCTGACACCGAAAGGAAGAAATCATAATGATGCTCTGCATGTCTCGATTGAGTGCAGGGGAACCATTATGGCGCATGTGCTGGTAGATACCGGGTCTTCGCTGAATGTTCTGCCGAAGAAAGCATTGGACCGTTTGGATTGTGAGGGTTTGACTTTAAAGCCGAGTAAAATTGTGGTAAGGGCTTTTGACGGATCAAAGAGAATGGTGCATGAGGAGGTGGACATCCCTGTCAAAGTGGGTTCTCAGACCTTTGAGTCCACCTTCTACGTAATGGACATCAGGCCACCTATTCTTGCTTGCTGGGTCGTCCTTGGATCCATAGGGCTGGGGCAGTTACTTCCACACTCCATCAAATGCTGAAGTATCTGGTGAAGGGAAAGATTATCACAGTGTGAGGTGAAGAAAAATATATGGTGAGTCACCTCAATTCCTTCCGCTACGTAGAGATGGATGGGGAATTCATAGAAACTCCTTGTCAGAACTTCGAAGAGGTCCCTCAGTTCTCGGCGTCAACTGAAATTACTACCAACAAACCTCCGCTGAAGATGGATTCTCTCAAGGACGCCAGGGCTGTGGTTGAAGAAGGTGGGTGTACCAATTGGGGTCGTCTCCCTGATTTCACTCACAAAACTGACAAATTTGGTTTGGGCTTTACTACAGGGGCTCAAAGGGCTGTTAGGCGCGCTCGGGCGGGAAGACCTCCTCTACGCATCAACAATCGGGGAGTTAATGCAATTGAGGTCAGTGAAGAAGATTCAGACATCGACAACTGGATCTACCCAACAACCAACGGTGGACTGAATAACTGGACGACGAAGGACTTCATACTTGTTTCTTTTATTCCACAGTAATTGACTTTTGTTTTACGATTTGTAATAAACAAGTTTGAAACTTTATGGCCTAGTGCCTTGCCCAAGGCACCTTGGCTTTGTTTGTGAGGGCTATTATTTGTCATTTCATATATTATTAATAAAGCATTGGACGTTTCTTGCATACAAATTTTGCGCTCCTTGTTTTTCTTTTCTGTCTCTCACTTTATCAAAACAGCTATTCGCTTACACACACTCACGTATCATACTGCAGATCCATATCCACTCTAGATCCCATTGATAACAACTCTACTACTGCCAGTTATGACTTCAAAGATCTGATCAACCAAGCCGAGGACGAAGGTGAGGATGATTGTGAGGTGCCTGGAGAACATGCTAGACTGTTACAGCAGAAAGAAAGGGCCATACAGCCTCATGAAGAGCCATTTGAGTCAGTGAATTTGGGTACAGAGGAAGACAGGAATAAGGTTAAGATAGGTGCGAATCTGGAGCCTAGTGTCAAACAACGGTTAATATAGATACTACACGAATATGTTGAGATCTTTGCCTGGTCCTATGAAGACATGCCTGGTTTGGACACTGATATTGTGGTACATCGCCTGCCGACTAAAGAAGACTGCCCTCCGGTAAAGCAGAAGGTCCACCGTATGCACCCTGAAATGTCAGAGAAAATCAAGGAAGAGGTCATGAAATAGTTTGACACAGGATTCTTAGCTGTCACTTCTTATCCGTAGTAGGTTGCCAATGTTGTTCCGGTACCTAAGAAGGACGGTAAGGTACGGATGTATGTGGACTACAGAGATCTGAACAGGGCAAGCCCCAAGGATGACTTCCCCCTGCCTCACATTGATGTTCTAGTCGACAACACCACGCAGTACAAGATCTTCTCCTTTATGGATGGTTTTTTTGGCTACAACCAGATCAAGATGGCTCCCGAGGACATGGATAAGACAACCTTCGTTACACAGTGGGGCACCTTTTGTTACAAGGTAATGCCTTTTGGGTTGAAGAATGCTGGGGAAACTTATCAGCACGCCATGGTCACTTTGTTCTACGATATGATTCACCACGAGATTGAGGTTTATGTTGATAACATGATAGCCAGGTCCCAAACTGAGGAAGAGCACCTTGATCATCTCCGGAAACAGTTTGACAGATTGAAGACATACAAGCTGAGGTTGAATCCCAACAAGTGTACCTTCGGGGTAAGGTCTGGTAAGCTTCTGGGTTTTGTTGTTAGTGACAAAGGTATTCAGGTGGACCCTGCAAAAGTAAAAGCCATACAAGAGATGTCGGTCCCCCACATAGAGAAGGAAGTTAGAGGTTTCTTGGGACGTCTGAATTACATCGCCAGATTCATTTCACATCTGACTGCTACTTGTGAGCCAATCTCCAAGCTTCTGAAGAAAGATCAAGTGGTAAAGTGGAATGATGAATGCCAGACCGCTTTCGAAAGAATCGAGGAATACCTTTAAGAACCACCAATTTTGATGCCTCCAGTTGAAAGAAGACCTTTGGTATTATACTTGACAGTGCTAGACAATTCAATGGGGTGTGTGCTGGGGCAGCATGACGAGTCTGGTCGAAAAGAGCACGCCATTTATTACCTTAGCAAAAAGTTTACCGACTGTGAGACCTGATACTCATTGCTCGAGAAAACTTATTGCGCTTTGGCATGGTGTGCTCGCCGACTGAGTTAATATATGTTGACTCACACTACCTTGTTGATATCAAAGATGGATCCGATCAAGTATATTTTCGAGAATCCCACTCTCTCCGGAAGGATAGCAAGATGGTAGATGATCTTAACTGAGTACGATATCCAATACACAACCTAAAAAGAAATCAAGGGGAGTGTATTGACGGATCATTTGGCGCATCAAGCTGTAGATGACTACCAGTCCATGAATTTCGAGTTCCCGAATGAGAATATCATGTTAGTAACTGACTGCGAAGAACCTGGACCAGATGAAGGACCCGAGGAGGGATCCCGATGGTCTATGTATTTTGATGGAGCCTCGAACGCATTGGGTAATGGAATTGGCACTGTAATTATATCTCCTGAAGGCTGTCATACTCAATTCACCACCCGATTAGGTTTTAACTGCACCAACAATATGGCGGAGTATGAAGCATGTATCATGGGTCTTCGAGCTGCTATTGACCTGAGGATTAAGTTCTTGAGTGTATTCGGAGATTCCGCTCTGGTGATAAGTCAGATCAAAGGCGAGTGAGATACGAAGCACCCTAATATTATTTCTTATAAAGAGTACATACAGAAATTTCTCCCACACTTTGAGGAGATAAGTGTTGTACCCAAAAATTTTCCCTCCCATATTTCTCAATACATGTCAAGTGAGGTCCTCAAATTGCTCAAGGAGGTCCAAGAGTTGACCAGACAAACTCTCTCCTAAGGCAGTCTACCTCAAATTAGGGTTTCATTTTGCATCAAGATACTTGAGTCCAAATGATCCCAAATGCTCACCATTGTCCTAATATGTTCTCAAGATCATCCATGTCAAGTTTCAAGCCTTGCAGAGGAAGTTTGCTCAGTCAATTGCTCAAATACCTAGAAATCGACCGTGCTAGGTCAAAAGTTAACTGTGGCCTACATACAGTTAAACCTCAAGATTTTTGGTCAACATCCTCATTTTTAAGTATCAGTCATCATTTGATCAAGGGTCGATCATGATTCCTCAATGATTGCTCACAATTCATCAAAACCCAAAAGTTGCTAAATTAGGGTTTTGTAGGAAAAGTCAACTCAACTTTGACCAAGCATAACTTTATCACACTTTATAAAAAATAACCTATCTAAAGCTCATTTTGAAGAGGATGCAATCCCCTAAAATTCATATTCATCTCCCAAGTTCAAAATATGCACTCACAAGAAGATATGAATTTGGACATTATAGGTCATTTTGAAAAGTCAACAAAAACACCTTTGGGGTCAAAGCTTCATACATGAACATGGAAGACTCAATTGAGATGAGACCAAAAGGGTTGCTTAGAGGACATCCTAAGATTTCTAAAAAGTCTAAGAACACCTCTCCAGGGTCAAAATTGAGAGAGTTATGCATTGGCCAAGTTGACCCTTTTTGCAAAATTGCCAAAAGTCAAATGTGTCCAAAATTGCATTTTTTGCTAAACAGGCCTAACTTTTTATGCTTGCACTGAGCTTGTGATGTGATCCAAGACCCATGAGCCCTTCCACTTGTCATTTTTTTTATTTTTATTATTTATTTTGATTTTATTTCATTTAAATCAAATAAAATCAATATAAAATAGTGAAAATATCAAAAATCAATTAAACCTTGAGATTTTGTGCATGATTAGAGTCATTATACAGCTGGTGGCAAGATCAAATCGTGCAAGGCTTCATATGGACAGAAAAATATTGAAAATGCTTGTTTTTGAAAGATTTGGTGCAAGGAATAAATCAATGGTCAATCTTCATAAATGGAAAAGATTTGATGCAAATTTTTACCCTAATGCACTCTATTATAGATAGTGAACAAAGGCAGACCAAAAACAGAAGGGTTGGAGGCGTGAAAAGGCAGAAAAAAGTTCAAAATTTTCAAAGAAAAGTGCTGATCAAATCTTGCTCCGCAGGCTGTTTCAAGCGTTTCAAAAGATCAATTCATATTCTTGGATCATTCCTGAAGCCAACAAGATCGTTTGCAAGGCCTGAGACGCTCAGAACCACCCTACAACATTCATACGGTTTGCTTGATTTCTTGAAATCGAATACACTAATTCTTGCATATTTAGCATATTTGATTGACATATTTATAACCTTTGAGATGTTTGCAACGTGACACCATGATTCAATTGCATTTTTTACGCCTGTATATGCAGATGCCATGGCTAGGGTTTGCTCGTTGTTTTTAGGGGGTTTTTTATACATGATAAATTGGGCGTTGATAATGGTACCATGATGCTCGTGAGATTGAAACGAGTTGATTGGTACCATTAGGTTTCATTTATCATGCACGTACAAGATTTTTGAAATTGACAGGGGCTATACCTACGCTTGATGTCTGTAGGTAAAAGTCACAAAACCTAAGATGACGGACGCTGGAGAAGATGATGAGGTGTTCAGTCACCATTGGACTATTTGAATATGATGCGCGTGTTTTTGCTTCAGTTTCATGGGAATTGTTTTTATATATTATATATTACTTTTGTTTCTCTAACAACTAATCATCATAGCTCAGTTGGCAAGCGCGCAAGGGGAAAATGCCAAGGACCTGGGTTCGATCCCCAGGTCCCAACCTTTATTCATGTTTTTCTTTAACAGGCAATCCAGCGTATTACATGTCAAAGGGGTCCATCATGTACCATCAAGATCTGGCCCTCTGACCCACCAGTGCTTCATATCTAACGCCTTCCCCATGGAGGACCACTGTACGCCTCAGTCAAGCATGCACACTAGATGGGAGTAAAGTCAAACAGGCCTAGACTTTTGGGCCCATAAACTCAGTTTTCACCCCCCTCTTGCTAAATACAGGTCCATCTCACCTTTTCTCATTTATTTATGTTTAATTCTTTTAATATTTTTTTAAATTATTTTAATTGACAACTAATTATTCTTTTTCATAAAAAATCATAAAATAAAATAAAAACCAAAAAATTAGAATTAGACTTTTTTTAATCAAAAACTAATTTTGTTAATATAATTTAGTTTGGTTTAATTTAGGGCAATTTTAACCTTTTTCATGATTAAAGCTAATTAGTAAATTAGGTTAAATTATTGATTTAATTCTTTTATTTTATTTTTTGAAATAAATAAAACACAAAAAAAAAGGTTTTAGTATAAATTAAATTTTTTAAAAAAAAAATTAAAGTTAATTAGAATTAGGATTTTTTTAATCTAATATTTCCTTTATTTTCTTAAATAAACAAAAACCTTTTTTGAACTAATCGCAATTAGGTTTAAGTTAGGGTCAAAACCCTAATTATCTTGTATTCGATTCATCCGCGTGTTTATTATTTTTACAATATTGATGTAACTGTTCACGGTATGTAATAGTTTAATCTAGGACTTTCTTTTATTTATCGTCTTTTGCAGGTTTTTGGCTATGTAATTAATCCCCTCCCTGAAGCCTTGTAATAGCGTAGGTTTACTCTCTCGTATTTTAATTCTTGCAAATATTTAACTGTCTAGATGTATGTTAATAGGATTGAATGACAAGATTGCATGATAATTTAATACAGTTAGAAAACCCTAATGTGCAAAGATTAAATAATTGAAAACAGATCACTCGCACATATCACTCTTAGGGTATACTCACACTTCGGTTGCCTTCGGTAAAACAATCATTAAGTATAGGGTGTCTTAGTGGTTGCCCTCCTGTTTAACAAAGATCAAATGTCCCGTTCGGAAATGTTGCCTCATAAATGTTGCCTCGGAAATGTGCCTCGAATATAATCTTAAGACTTTAGGGTTATTACTAAGACGTCCTAAACATTGCTTTAGTGATCGTACGTCACTTTCGAATAAACCCTTACGACTCCAACAACGGTGCTACCTATTTCTCAATAGTAGGATAGCACCATCTAAAGGAAATGAGAATAGAAACGATCTTTTTTTCGAGTAGGTAGATGCTAGTAGATACTTGCTCAAATCAAAACTCTTCACACTTACACATTTTCAAAACAAATTTTCAAAACAACTTCGTCACACCTTTGAGGACTGATACAAGGGTTATCACGAAGTCAAACTTTTCAAAAGTAAAGCACGTACACAAGAAATTATAAAAAGATGAGCAAGTACCTAAGAGCCCATAGAAAACCATGGGTAGAAAGGGTGCTAACACCTTCCCTTTCTAAAATCTACCCCTCGTACTCAAAATCTCGAAAAAGGATTTTTTCTGTACTTTTTTTCTTTCCGGTTGGATGAAATAAAAGTCGGTGACGACTCTTGTTTAACGCGACATTTTGCAAATAAAAAACGCAAAACGCAAACC
The DNA here is from genome assembly GCA_948472305.1 of Vicia faba. Classification (NCBI taxonomy): domain Eukaryota; kingdom Viridiplantae; phylum Streptophyta; class Magnoliopsida; order Fabales; family Fabaceae; genus Vicia; species Vicia faba. Next base: position 266,022,438 of record OX451736.1, read on the forward strand.
AGTATTAAACAGTCGGTTCTGCCACCGTATCACAGAACTGGCGACTCTGCTAGGGAATGTAAGTGGGGTATATCTTAGGATCTAGTTCATCATAATTGTTTCTCTTGATTGTTTTGATTGCTTTACTTTTAAGGGTTTTGTTTGGGAGTTACTATAGATCCTAACCCGGATCTGGGGACACCTTTTAGGTAAGTAGAAATAAACTGTGAGGGAACTGTACGGCATAGACCGATACGGTTGAAGCAGTAGCTACATTGATGTGGCACATTGGTTGGTACCGGTATCCCTTGTGGAGAAACGAGGAGAATACGGGGCCGCTGCATGGTGTCGTTAAGCATCAACTGACCTTAGAACCTTTAATCGACCAACTTGGCCATTAGAAAGTAGTGAGATAGCCGGCATCGGTGTAAATCTGGGAACTGGTTGATACTCGATGTTACACTCATTGAGACCATACTCTCGATATAGTTCCATCCGCAAGAAAAGATTGCATGAGCTGAAACCATGACCGATGGAGGATGGCCAATGATATTGAGATTCTCTAGAACCCGGTTACTTTTGCTAGGGCAGGTTGAAACCAACTTAACTTCAAGAGGGTACTACCCTTGACATCATGCAAGCCTTAAACCTAAGGATTTTGTGTGACTTGACTGTGTTTGCAATATCTATGTTTGATATACCTGTGGTTTACCATGACATCATGCATCATAACATGGCACTCATATTTCATTATACTAATCATTTCAAAGACTAGGGGAATTTATCTTTGTTCTGTTTTGCAGATTATGACTCCCGTGCGCAGAAATACCATCCGAGTCAACCTTGTGCAAATACCTACTCAACTTAAAGAGCTAACCTCAAGAGTTTCTGAGACTTCTATGTTTATTAAGAGACACTGTCAACTTCTCAGCCTGGTCACTTCAAATCTTGATGAGTAGATGATGAGTGTACTTTTCTAGTTCTTCGATCCTATGCATCATTGCTTCACCTTCCCAGATTACCAGCTTGTTCCCACCTTGGAAGAGTTCTCTCACCTATTGGGCATATCCATCCTTGAACAGGTACCCTTCACAGGTATGGAAGAAGTTCCTAGACCAGAAGACATTGCCTCAGCTCTGTATTTGAAACGGGCTGATGTAGTATCCAATTGGGAAACACGAAGCGAGGTCAAAGGTTTTCTAGCCAAATTTATGATAGACCAGGCTCATCTATTCTGGGATAATTTGGATTTTCATGATTTCGAAGATATCTTGGCTCTCCTTATCTATTTGTTGGTTCTCTTCCCGAATCCAGATTCCTTTATAGATGTGAATGCTGTCAAGATTTTCCTTTCTCACAATTCTGTTCCTACCCTACTGCATGATATCTTGCATGCCCTCTATACTCGTACCGTGCGAAGCAGAGGGACTCTTATGTGTTGCATGCCGCTGCTGTTGAGGTGGTTTATTTCGCACCTCCCTAAGTTTGTGTTGAAGAACGAAGAAGGTTTGGGTTGGTCCTAAAGGATAATGTCACTTGCCCATACAAATATTCTTTGGAGCTCCCGGGCTATAGAAGACACTGCTGTTATTGACCGTTGTGGGGGATACCCTAATGTCCCATTGCTTAGAATCAGAGGGGGTATAATTTACAATCCTTGTTTAGCTTTGCGACAATTTGGTCGTGCTCGGAGAGATAGTCCCCATGAGCTGCTTCTTGAGGACATTGTATTTGACTACAAGGAGGACGTTAAGGAACACCTCCGAAGGTTTATATGAGCTTGGGGCATGGTGAACAGATCTGACCCCCAAGAGATGGGACCAAAGACTTCCCTTCCTATGCAGCCTTACCTCCAATGGGTCCGAGCTCGTGCCCAGAAGCTTGGGATACCCTATGAAGCTGTATTGCCAATGATTGTGGAGCCCACCAATGAAGAGGGAATTCCTTACACGGTTCTTTATCCTTACATGCCCACTGATCCTGGGGAGTTGTAGAGGTCTTGGATTCAGCTGAAGAATGAGCGGGATACTTACCGGGAAAAGTACCATGAGCAAGAAAGGAAGATTTTGAAGCTCACCAGGCACCTCGAGGAGGAAGGAGTGATCAATGACTACATCGGCACAAAGAGGAAGCATCCATGCCTTTTGATTTTGTTTTCCTAGTTTTTAGAGTGTGTTTTATTTACTTCTTTTGTAACACCTTAAAGGCATTGTTGAACCTTTCAAAGTTAATATAATAAAGTTTGTTTATTTTTGGTTTACAAATTTAAATCTCCCAAAGTCTTTGAAATCATTACATGCGCATCCCATTATCATGCACACCATTACAGGTACCATTACAGGTTTCTCATCTTCTTCGTTGTTTATTTCAGTAGAAATGTCTTCCGATCAAGGTATCAAAGATCTTCAGGCGCAGAACACCCAATTCCAACAGATGTTCCTAAGTCTGGCTAAAGGGCAAGAGGATCTGAAGACCCTTATTCTGAAAGAGAAGAAGAAAAAGAAGAAGGTCGGTATTCTGAACATAGGTAGAAGATTCAGAGAAAGGATAAGGCAATCAGCTGATCTGACCTCGTCATCCAAAGACGGGGAGAACGAAGAAAGGACAAAGGACCGTAGTCCAGTAGTTTCTGATAATGATACGGATTACGATGATGAGCAATATCCTCCTGCTGAGGATAGATACAAGCAGCTAGAAGACCGTCTGAGTGTTATGGAGATTCAGAAGATCCCTGGTTTGGACTTTGGAGAATTGGGACTGGTATCAGGAGTGGTCATCCCTCATAAGTTAAAAGCTCCGGTTTTTGCCAAGTACGATGGAGTATCCTGTCCAAAACTCCATTTCCGCTCTTACGTAAGAAAAATCCAACCCCACACTGTTGATAGAAGTTTGTGGGTACACTTATTTCAAGATAGTCTGTCAGGGACTCAGCTTGAATGGTTTTATCAGTTGGAAGGAGCCAGTGTCCGAAACTGGGAAGACCTTGCTGCTGCTTTTTACAGACAGTATCAGTATAACACCGACCTTGCTCCCACTCGTACTCAGCTCCAGGGTATGTCCATGGGTGCAGGTGAAGGCTTTAAGGATTATGCTCAGAAGTGGAGAGACTTAGCTGGAAGAGTCCAACCCCATTTGTCTGATAGGGAGTTGGTCGACATGTTTCTAGGGACGCTATCTGGTTCATTTTTCAATCACTTGATCGGTAGTTCGTCATCTGGGTTTACTGAGTTGATTTTGACTGGAGAGAGAGTGGATGCTGGTATCCGAAGTGGTAAAATACAGAAGGATGCTTCATCAAGTGCAGTGAAGAAGCCTTTCACCGGTAAGAAAGAAGCTAGTGCAGTCTACGGCCTGAGGGGCCAAAGCAGACCTGAACAACGTCAAGCGGTAAATGCTGTAGTGATATCGAGACCCGCGGTTGCTCCACAATGCAATAATTAGCAAAGGGTAGAAAGACCATAATGACAGTTTACCCGCATCAACATGACTTTAGCTGAAGTTCTGCCTCATCTGTTAAAATCCAACTTGGCAACCTTGAAAGAGGCTCCCAATAATCCAAACACCGCTTCTCCCAGATACAATCCCAATGCGCGGTGCGCCTACCATTTAGAGAGTCCTGGTCACGACACAAACGATTGTTGGGCTCTGAGGAATAAAGTGCAAGATTTGTTGGAAGCTAAAGAGATTAGGTTTGATGCTCTAGAAAATCCAAACGTTATAATTGCTCCTATGCCCAAACATGGTCGTGGAGTCAATGTTGTGGACACCGATTCGTTTATGACCTCTGTGGAAGAAATCTCTACTCCTCTGATGACGGTTAAGAAGAATTTGTTGTCGACCGGTTTATTTCCGGGCTGTGGTGAAGGTTACCACATGTGTTCAATTCTGCCTTCTGGTTACTATTTATTAAAATCGGGTGTTCAGCGCCTGATGGATAATAAGGAAATTTTATTTGAGAAAACTATGATTCCGTTTGAAGATGTTGCAATTATCACCATTTCCGCCAACCCTTCCAAGGTTTCCTCGAGAAAACCTGTTAGGGTTACACCTGTTCCAAGAATTGCTCCGTTAATAATCACCGCTCTGGGTCCCATCCCATATACCTCAGATAAGGCTATCACATGGCATTACGATGCTGATGTATATTACCATGGTGTCAAACAAGATCTGAGGACTGAAGAAGCCGATATGGATATCAGTAATATTGTTGGGACAAGCAAGGTCACCAGAAGTGGAAGACTCTTTTCTCTCGAGATTTCCCTTTCGACTGTCCATAAACCTGTTATCATTCTGTCTGCTAGTACATCAACTACTGTCCCAGTTCCCACTCCAGTCATCACCCCTGCCGTTGAGCCATCTGGGACTCGGGGCAAAGAAATCATAGGTGAGCCTTCCCGGACGGAGGCACCTAAGAAGATCATTGTAGAAACCTCTAAACAAGAGATAGAGGAAATACTAAAGATTATCAAGAAGAGCGACTACAATGTAGTCGAGCAGCTGGGGCAGGCCCCGTCAAAAATCTCCATGTTGTCCTTGTTGTTGTGTTCTGAAGCCCATGCAAAGGCTTTAATTGCATTCCTCAAAACTGCGCATGTGCCGCAGGAAACTTCAGCCGATCAGTTTAAAGATTACGTAGCTAGCCTGACTGCCGAAAATGGGTTGGGTTTCTCAAATGCAGATCTGAATGCTAAGGGGAGAAATCATAATGATGCTTTACACGTCTCGATCGAGTGCAGGGGCACCACTATGACCCATGTACTGGTAGATACCGGGTCCTCATTGAATGTTCTACCAAAGAAAGTGCTAGACCATCTGGATTGTGAAGGTTTAATTCTAAAGCCGAGTAATATTGTGGTAAGGGATTTTAATGGGCAAAAAAGAATGGTGCACGGGGAGGTGGACATCCCTGCCAAGGTGGGTTCTCAGACCTTTGGGTCCATCCTCTACGTAATGGATATCAGACCATCATATTCTTGCTTGCTGGGCCGTCCTTGGATTCATAAGGCCGGGGCAGTAACTTCCACGCTCCATCAAATGCTGAAATATCCGGTGAAGGGGAAGATTGTCACAGTGCGAGGTGAGGAAGAGTATATGGTGAGCCATCTCAATTCTTTCTGTTACGTAGAGATGGATGGGGAATTCATAGAAACGCCTTGTCAAAATTTCAAAGAGGTTCCTCAGTTCTCGGCATCAACTGAAGTTGCTACCAACGAACCTCCGCTGAAGATGGCTTCTCTCAAGGACGCCAGGGATGTGGTTGAAGAAGCTGGGTGTACCAATTGGGGTTAGCTCCCTGATTTCACTCACAAAATTGACAAATTTGGTTTGGGCTTTACTACAGGGGCTTAAAGGGATGTTAGGCGCGCTCGGGCTGGAAGAACTCCTCTACACATCAGCAATCGGGGAATTAATGCAATTGAAGACAATGAAGAGGATTCAGACATCGACAACTGGATCTACCCAACGAACAACGGTGGATCGAATAACTGGACGACCAGGGACTTTATAGTTGTTTTTTTATTCCACAGTAATTGACTCTTTTGTTTTAAGATCTGTAATAAACAGTTTGAAACTTTATGGCTCGGTGCCTTGCCCGAGGCACCTTGGCTTTGCTTGTGAGGGCTATTATTTGTCATTTCATATATCATTAATAAAGCATTAGACGTTTCTTGCATACAAATTTTGCGCTCCTTGTTTTTATTTTCTGTCTCTCACTTTATCAAAACAACTATTCTCTTACACACACTCATGTATCATACTGTAGATCCATATCCACTCTGGATCCTATTGATAACAACTATGCTACTGCCAGTTATGACTTCAAAAATCCGATCAACCAAGCCGAGGACGAAGGTGAGGATGATTGTGAGGTGCCTGGAGAACTTGCTAGACTGTTACAGCAGGAAGAAAGGGCCACACAGCCTCATGAAGAGCCAGTTGAGTCAGTGAATTTAGGTACAGAGGAAGACAGGAAAGAAGTCAAAATAGGTGCGAATCTGGAGCCTAGTGTCAAGCAACGGTTGATACAAATGCTATGCGACTATGTTGAGATCTGTGCCTGGTCCTATGAAGACATGCCTGGTTTGGACACTGATATTGTGGTACACCGCCTGCCGACCAAAGAAGACTGTCCTCCGGTAAAGCAGAAAGTTCGTCATATGCACCCTGAAATGTCAGAGAAAATCAAAGCACAGGTCATGAAACAGTTCGATGCAGGGTTCTTAGCTGTCACTTCTTATCCGCAGTGGGTTGCCAATGTTGTTCCAGTACCTAAGAAGGACAATAAGGTACGGATGTGTGTGGACTATAGAGATCTGAACAGGGCAAGCCCCAAGGATAACTTCCCGCTTCCTCACATTGATGTTCTGGTCGAAAACACCATGAAACACAATATCTTCTCCTTCTTGGATGGTTTTTCTGGCTATAACCAGATCAAGATGGCTCCTGAAGACATGGAGAAGACAACCTTCGTTACACAGTAGGGCACCTTCTGTTACAAGGTAATGCCTTTCGGGTTGAAGAACGCTGGGGAAACTTATCAGCACGCCATGGTCGCTTTGTTCCATGACATGATTCACCACGAGATCGAGGTTTATGTTGATGACATGATAGCTAGGTCCCAGACTGAGGAAGAGCACCTTGATCATCTCCAGAAACTGTTCGACAGGTTGAAGACGTACAAGCTGAGGTTGAATCCGAACAAGTGTACCTTCGGGGTAAGGTCTGGTAAGCTTCTGGGTTTCATCGTCAGTGATAAGGGTATTCAGGTGGACCCTGCAAAGGTAAAAGCCATACAAGAGATGCCAGCTCCCCGCACATAAAAAGAAGTCAGAGGTTTCTTAGGACGTCTGAATTACATCGACAGGTTCATTTCACATCTGACTTCTACTTGTGAGCCATTCTTCAAGCTGCTGAAGAAAGATCAAGTGGTAAAGTGGAATGAGGAATGCCATACCGCTTTCGAAATAATCAAGGAATACCTTCAAGAGCCATCAATTCTGATGCCTCCAGTTAAAGGAAGACCTTTGATTTTATACTTGACAGTGATAAACGGTTCAATGGGGTGTGTGCTAGGGAAGCATGACGAGTCTGGCCGAAAAGAGAATGCTATTTACTACCTTAGTAAAAAGTTTACCGACTGTGAGACCCGATACTCATTGCTCGAGAAAACTTGTTGCGCTTTGGCATGGGCTGCTCGCCGGCTGAGACAGTATATGCTGACTCACACTACCCTATTGATATCAAAGATGGATCCAATCAAGTATATTTTCGAGAAGCCCGCTCTCTCCGGAAGGATAGCAAGATGGAAAATGATCTTAACTGAGTATGACATCCAATACACAACCCAAAAAGCAATCAAGGGGAGTGTATTGGCAGATCATTTGGTGCATCAGGCCGTGGATGACTACCATTCCATGAATTTCGAGTTCCTGGATGAGAATATCATGTTGGTAACCGACTGTGAAGAACTTGGACCGGATGAAGGACCTGAGGAAGGATCCCGATGGTCTATGTATTTTGATGGAGCATCAAACGCTTTGGGTAACGGCATTGGTGCCGTAATTATATCTCCTGAGGGCTATCATACTCCGTTCACCGCCGATTATGTTTTAACTGCACCAATAATATGGCGGAGTATAAAGCGTGTATCCTGGGTCTTCGAGCTGCTATTGACTTGAGGATTAAGTTCTTGAGTGTATTTGGAGATTCTGCTCTGGTGATCAGTCAGATCAAAGGCGAGTGGGTACGAAGCACCCAAATCTTGTTCCTTACAAAGAATATGTACTGACATTGCTCCCACACTTTGAGGAGATAACCTTTGAACACTTCCCAAGAGAGGAGAACCAGTTAGCGGACGCACGAGCTACCATGTCTTCTATGTTCAAAGTCAGGTGGGACAATGAAGCTCCCCAGATTACCATCGAGAGGTTGAACGAACCCGCACATTGCTGTGACATTGAGACTGAAGAGGTAGCAGATAAACCCTGGTTTCACGAGGTAAAGAGGTATCTTGAGGCTCAAGAATACCCCGAGAGGGCATCTGTTAATGATAAAAAGTTTCTGAGAAGATTCACTGCAAAGTTCTTCATCAGTAATTGTATCCTTTATAAGCATAACCATGATTCAACCTTACTGCGGTGCGTAGACAAGAGCGAGGCCAAAAGGATCATGGCAGACCTACACGAAGGTACCTTCGAAACTCATTCCAGTGGACATACCATGGCGAAGAAAATCCTACGGGAAGGATGTTGTACCCCAAAATTTTCCCTCCCATATTTTCTCAATACATTTCAAGTGAGGTCCTCAAATTGCTCAAGGAAGTCCAAGGGTTGACCAGAGAAACTCTCTCCTAAGGCAGTCTACCTCAAATTAGGGTTTCAGTTTGCACCAAGGTACTTGAGTCTGAACGATCCCAAATTCTCACCATTGTCCTAATATATTCTCAAGATCATCCATGTCAAGTTTCAAGCCTTGCAGAGGAAGTTTGCTTAGTCAATTGCTTAAAGGCCTAAAAATCGACTGTGCTAGGGCAAAAGTCAATTGTGTCCTACATATAGTCAAACTTCAAGATTTTTGGTCAACATCCTCATTTTGAAGTATTATTCATCATTTGATCAAGGTTTGATCATGATTCCTCAAGGATTGCTCACAATTCATCAAAACCCAAAAGTTGCTAAATTAGGGTTTTGTAGGAAAAGTCAACTCAACTTTGACCAAGCATAACTTTCTCATACTTTATAAAAAATGACCTATCCAAAGCTCATTTTGAAGAGGATGCAATTCCCTATAATTCATCTTCATCTCCCAAGTTCAAAATATGCACTCACAAGAAGATATAAATTTGGACATTATAGGTCATTTTGGAAAGTCAACAAAAACACATTTTTTGTCAAAGCTTCATACATGAACATGGAAGACCCAATTGAGATGAGATCAAAAGGGTTGCTTAGAGGACATCTTAAGCTTTCTAAAAAGTCCAAGAACACATCTCTAGGGTCAAAATTGAAGGAGTTATGCATTGGCAAAGTTGACCTTTTTTGCAAAATTTCCAAAAGTCAAATGTGGCCAAAATTGCATTTTTTAATCAAATGGGCCCAACTTTTTATGCTTGCATTGAGTTTGTAACATGATCCACGACCCATGATCCTTCCCATTTGTCATTCTTTCATTTTTGTCATTTATTTTGATTTTATTTAAATTAAATTAAATAAAATCAAAATAAAATCATGAAAATATCAAAACTAATCAAAGCTTGGGATTTTGTGCATGTTTAGGTCTATTATACAGCTGGAGATAGAATCAAATCGTGAAAGATTCAAATGGACACAAAAAGATTGGATTTTCTCAATTTGGAAATATTTGCACAAAGGATCAAATATTGAATCAATGATCATAATTGGAGAAGATTTGAAACCAAATTGCAACCCTAATTCATTCTTGGGTACATAAGGAACGTGTTCAGGCCATAAACAAGAGATTGAAGGCGTGTAAAACACAAAGCAAGTTTCAAAAAAATGGAAAAAAGCGGAACACTAATTTCTAAGTCGCAGACCAATTCAAAGCGTTCTAGTCATCTCAATCGCTTCCTGGACGTTCTAGGATCCTATTCAATTCACTAGAAAGCCTCATAACATCCAGAAACGCACTGTAAGTATCCCACGCTATCCATACTTTCTTGAAATCGAATATCACAATTCTGGAACTTTTAGCATGTTTTATTTGAATATTCTTAATCCTTGAATCATTTGCAAGCTAATGGTGGTACTTAATTGCATTTTCATTAACTGTAGAGCAAGATGCCATAGTTAGGGTTCTTGGTTCGTTTTTGGGGTTTTTCTTTACATGTACAATTGGCCATGGATAAGGGTACCATGATGCTCGTGAGGTTGCCATGAGTTGATTGGTACCATTGTTGTGCATTTATCATGCTTGCATAAGATTTTGGAGAAACAAAGGGCTGTACCTACGCCCATATGTCTGTAGGTAAAAGTTAAGAGACTTTTAGCAACGGTGGGAGGAAGGAGATGATAGCGCGGCATCCTGTGACTGGCCAATTCAAAATTTGCGTGTTTTATAATATATTATTTTGTTTTTACCATATTATATTTCTTTGTCATTAACCATACAAATAAGCAAGCTAGCTCAGATGGTCATCATGCAGGGTAAAATGCCAAAGGGCCTGGGTTCGATCCCCAGGTCCCCATATTTGCCTTATGTTTATTTTCTTTGCATAATCAGGTGCGCTAGCATCCAAGGCATCCACCATACGCCCTTAATATCCAACCAATTTGATCATTAAGTGCCAGATCTAAAGCTTCCCAATGAAGGTCCATCATACGCCCAGTCAAGCTAACAACACAGGATCTGGAAAATCAACAGGGCCAGGCGCTTTTGGGCCCAGAATTGCAAGTCTTACCCCCCTGTTTGCTAGCATACCACCAGACCCATTCTATTTCTTTTTCTAATTTCCTTTATTTAATTTAATTAGTTTAATTTATTTTTCTAACACAAAATTAATTTCTTTTTTCAAAGAAAATCATAAAATAAATTTCACAAATTTAGAATTAGGTTTATTTTATTTTATCAAATTTAATTTAATATTAGTTAAATTTAATTTTGGGGTAATTCTAACTTTTTTGTAAATAATTTAAAATCAATTAGACAATTAGGTTTGTTCTTGATTTAATTTTTATTTCTTTTCACAAAATAACAAAAAAAAATACAAAAATAGTTAATTTAATTATTTTTCTTAAATAAAATTAATTAGTAATTAGGTTTGTATTTTATTCAATTAAAATCTTATTTTCTCAAAACAATCAAAAACCACAAAAATATGATTTTTTCTTTCAATTAGGTTTAGACGGGGTCAAAACCCTAATTTTTCTTGTTCTCGATTCATCGTGCGCATTTATTATTTTTACGATATTAATGTAACTGCTTACAGTATGTAATAATTTAATTAGGATTTTCTTTTATTTTCTCGTTTTACGGGTTTTTGGCTATGTAATTAATCCCTCTCCACGAGGCCTTGTAATAGCGTAGTTTTTATTTCTCGCATTTTAATTCTCGCAAAATATTAACTGTTAGATGTATGATAATAGGATTGCATGATAAGACTGTATGTTAATTTAAAATGGTTAGCAAACCCTAATGTGCAAAGATAATAACTGAAATCAAATCACTCGCACATGCGCACTCCTAGGGTATACTCTCACTTCGATTGCCTTCGGTAAACGATCATTAAGTATAGGGTGTCTTAGTGGTTTCCCTCTTGTCTAAACAAAGATCAAATGTCTTGTTCGAAAATGTCGCCTCGAAAATGTTGCCTCGGAAAGGTTGCCTCGAAAATGTTGCCTCAAATATGATCTTAAGACACTAGGGTTATTACTAAGACGTCCTAACATTGCTTTAGTGATCGTACGTCCCTTTCGAATTAACCCTTACAACTCCAACGACGGTGCTACCTACTATTTAATAGTAGGATAGTGCTGTCTAAAGGAAACAAGAACATAAACAATCCTTTCTCGAGTAGGTAGATGTTAGTAGGTACTTGCTCAAAAACAAACTTTTTCACACTTACACTTTTCCAAACAAAGTTTCAAAAACACTTCGTAACACTCTTGAGGACTGATACAAGGGTTAAAACGAAGTAAGACAAAAACTTTTCAAAACACACAAACACAGAAGCAATTTTTAAAATGATGAGCAAGTACCTAAGAGCCCGTAGAAAACTATGGATAGAAAGGGTGCTAATACCTTCCCTTTCTATAATCTACCCCCCGTACTCAAAATCTCAAAAAAAGGATTTTTTTTGTGCTTTTGTCCTTTCCAGTTGGATAAAATAAAATTCGCTGGCGACTCTTGCTTACCGTGACATTTTGCGAGCACAAACGCAAAACACAAACCAACATTTTTCTCAAAACAGTATGGTTCTGCCACCGTATCACAGAACTGGCGACTATGCTAGGGAGAATAAGTGGGGTATACCTTAGGATATAGTTCATCATAAATTGCTTCTCTTGTTTGTTTTGGTTGCTTTACTTCTAAGGATTTTGTATTGGGAGTTACTATAGATCCTAACCCAGATCTGGGGGACACCTTTTAGGTAAGTAGCAATAAACTGTGAGGGAACTGTACGGTGTAGACCGATACGGTTGAAGCAGTAGCTACATTAATGTGGCACATTGGTTGGTACCGGTATCCCTTGTGGAGAAACGAGGAGAATACGGGGCTGCTCTGTGTGTCATTAAGCATCAACTGACCTTAGAACCCATAATTGACCAACTTGGCCATTAGGAAGTAATGAGATAGCCGGCCTCGGTGTAAAGCTGAGAACTGGTTGATACTCGATGCTACACTCATTGAGACCATACTCTCGAGATAGTTCCGGCTGCAAGAAAAGATTACGTGAGCTGAAACCATGACCGATGGAGGATGGTCAGTGATATTGAGAACCTCTAGAACCCGGTTACTTTTGCTAGGACAGGTTGAAACCAACTGAACTTCAAGAGGGTAATACCTTTGGCCCCATGCAAGCCTTAAACTTAAGGGCTTTTGTGTGACTTGTTTGCCTTTGCCATGTCTGTTATCTGCTATACCTGTTGTTTGTTTTATCATGACATCATGCATCATAACATAGCATACATACTTCATTATACTAACCATTTCAAAGACCGAGGGGATTTATCTTTGTTCTGTTTTGCAGATTATGGCTTCCGTGCGCAGAAACACCATCTGAGTTAACTTTGTGCAAATACCTGCTCAACTCAAAGAGTTAGCCTCAAGAGTTTCTGATACTTCTTCATTCATTAGGAGACATGGTCAGCTTCTTAGCTTGGTTACCTCAAAGTTTGATGAGCAGATGATGAGTGTGCTTTTCCAGTTCTTCGATCCTGTGCATCATTGCTTCACTTTCCCAGATTATCAGCTAGTTCCCACTTTGGAAGAGTTTTCTCACTGGGCATATCCATCCTTGAGCAGATGCCCTTCACAGGTTTGGAAGAAACTCCTAGACCATAAGACATTGCTTCAGCTCTACATTTGAAACGGGCTGATGTAGTATCTAATTGGGAAACACGAAGCGGGGTTGAAGGTTTCTTAGCCAAGTTTCTGATGGATCAAGCTCAACTATTCTGGGATAATTTGGACTTTCAGGCTTTTGAAGATATCTTGGCTCTCCTTATCTACAATTTGGTTCTCTTCCCGAATCCGGATTCTTTTGTGGATGTAAATGTGGTTAAGATCTTCCTGTCTCGCAATCCTGTGCCTACTCTACTGGGTGATATCTTGCATGCCCTCTACACTCGTACTGTGCGTAGAAGAGGGACCCTTATGTGTTGCATGCCTTTGCTGTCGAGGTGGTTTATTTTTCACCTCCCTAAGTCTATGTTGAAGAATGAAGAAGGTTTGGGATGGTCTTATAGGATAATGTCACTTGCCCATACAAACATTCTTTGGATTTCCAAGGTTATGGAAAGCACTACTGTCATTGATCTATGTGGGGGATACCCTAATGTCCCGTTGCTTGGAATCAGAGGGGGTATAACCTGCAGTCCTTGTTTAGCTTTGCAAAAATTCGGTCGTGCTCAGAGAGATGGTCCTCATGAGCTACTTCTTACGGATATTGCATTTGACTATAAGGAAGACGTTGACGAGCATCGCCGGAGGTATATACGAGCTCGGGGGCATGGTGAATAGATCTGATCCCCAAGATCTAGGACCAAGGACTTCTCTCCCTATGCAGCCTTATCTCCAGTGGGTCCGAGCTCGTTCCCAGAAGCTTGGGATGCCCTATGAAGCTGTGTTGCCAGTGATTGTGGAGCCCACCAATGAAGAAGGCATTCCTTATACAGTCCTTTATCCCTACATGCCCACTGATCTTGGGGCATTGAAGAGATCCTGGATTTAGATGAAGGAGGAAAGGGATACCTACCGGGAAAAGTACCATGAGAAAGAAAGGAAGATCTTGAAGCTCACCAAGCAACTTGAGAATGAAAGAACGATCAATGACTACGTCAGCACAAAGGGGAAGCATCCATGGGATTTCTGATTTTGCTTTTTCTAGTCTAGATTTGTTTTCCGTTTATTTCTTTGTAACGCCTTAAAGGCATTGTTGAACCTTTTTACAAGTTAATCTAATAAAGTTTGTTTATTTTTTTGGTTTGCAAATTTAAATCTCCCAAAGTCTTTGAAATCATTACATACGCATCCCATTATCATGCATATCATCACAGGTACCATTACAGGTTTCTCATCTTCTTCGCTATTTATTTAAGCACGAAATGTCTTCTGATCAAGCCATCAAAGATCTTTAGGCACAAAATGCCCAATTCCAAGAGATGTTCTTGAGCTTGGCTAAAGGGCAAGAGGATTTGAAAGCTCTCATTCTGAAAGAGAAAGAGAAGAAGAAGAAGAAGAAGAAGAACGTTGTTCTTCTGAGTATGGGCAAAAGGTTTGGGGATAGGTTAAAACAGCAAGCTGATCTGTCCTTTTCATCCAAGGAAGGGGAGGACCAAGAAGAAGAAAAGGAGCAATATCCTCCTGCCGAGGATAGGTACAAACAATTGGAGGACCGTCTAAGTGCTATGGAGATTCAGAAGATCACTGGTTTGGATTTCAGAGAGTTGGGATGGTATCGGGAGTGGTGATCCCTCATAAGTTCAAAGCTCCGGTCTTTGCCAAGTACGATGGAGTATCCTGTCCAAAACTTCATCTCCGCTCGTACGTCAGGAAAATTCAACCCCACACTGCTGATAGAAATTTATGGGTGCACTTCTTTCAAGATAGTCTGTCAGGGACTCAGCTTGAATGGTTTTATCAGTTGGAAGGAGCTAATCCAAAACTGGGAGGACCTTGCTGCTGCTTTCTACAGGCAGTATCAATATAACGCCGACCTTGCTCTCACTCGTACTCAGCTTCAGGGTATGTCAATGGGTGCAAGGAAAGGTTTTAAGGACTATGCTCAAAAGTGGAGAGATTTAGCTGGAAGAGTCCAACCCCCTTTGTTTGATAGGGAGTTGGTTGACATGTTTCTAGGGACGCTATTTGGCCCATTTTTCAATCATCTGATCGGCAGTTCGTCATCTGGGTTTACTGAGTTGATCTTGATTGGGGAGAGAGTAGAAGATGGTATCAGAAGTGGTAAAATATAGAAGGATACTTCATTAAGTGCAGTAAAGAAACCTTTCACCGGTAAGAAAGAAGCTAGTGCAGTCTATGGCTTGAGGGGCCAAAGCAGACATGAACACCGCCAAGCAGTAAATGCGGTAGTGATATCAAGACCCATAGTTGCTCCACAATGCAACAATCAACAGAGGGTGGAAGCCCCAAAGAATCCTAACACCACATCTCTGCTATATAACCCGAATGCCCGTTGCGCCTATCACTCCGATGGCCCAGGTCATGGTACAAACAACTATTGGGCCTTGAAGAATAAGGTGCAAGACTTTATCGAAGCCAAAGAGATTGAGTTTGACGCTCCGGAAAAGCCCAACGTCAGAACTGCTCCTATGCCCAAACACGGTCATGGAGTAAATGCTGTGGACGATGATTTATTTGTGAACTTCGTAGAAGAAATTTCTACTCCTTTGATGACAGTTAAGAAGAATCTATTGTTGGCCAGTTTATTTCTGGGCTATGGCAAAGGTTGCCACATGTGTTCAGTTCTTCCTGCTGGTTGCCATTTATTAAAATCAGGTATTCAACGCCTGATGGATAACAAAGAGATCCTGTTCGAAAAGACTATGATTTCGTTGGTTCTAATTCAAGATGTTGCCATCATAACCATTTCCGCCAATCCTTCCAAGGCTTCCTCGAGAAAGCCTGTTAAGATTACACCCGTTCCTAGAATTGCTCCGTTAATAATTACTGTCCCTGGTCCTATCCCATACACTTCGGATAAGGCTGTCCCTTGGCACTATGGGGCCGATGTGTATTACCATGGAGTTAAGCAAGACTTAGAGAGTGAAGAAGCTGATGCTGATGTCAGCAATATTGTCGGAGCTAGCAAGGTCACCAGAAGTGGAAGACTCTTTTCTCCTGAGATTTCCCCTCCGACTGTTCACAAACTTGTTGTCATTCCATCTACTAGTACATCGGCTACTGTCCCAGTTCCTATTCCAGTTATCACCTCTGTCGCCGAGTCATCTGGGACTCGGGGCAAAGAAATCACAGGTGAGCCTGCCCGGACGGAGGCGCCTAAGAAGATCATTGTAGAAACCTCTAAGCAGGAGATAGAGGAAATTCTGAAGATTATTAAGAAGAGCGACTACAACGTAGTTGAACAGCTGGGGCAGACCCCGTCAAAAATCTCCATGTTGTCCTTGTTACTGTGTTCTGAAGCCCATGCAAAGGCTTTAATTGCTTTCCTCAAAATTGCGCATGTGCCTCCGGAAACTTTGGCTGATCAATTCAAAGATTGCGCAGCTAGTTTGACTGCCGAAAATGGGTTAGGTTTCTTGGACGCAAATCTAACTGCTAAAGGAAGAAATCACAATGATGCTCTGCATGTCTCGATCGAGTGCAGGGGCACTACCATGGCCCATGTACTGGTGGATATTGGGTCCTCATTGAATGTTTTTCCAAAGAAAGCATTAGACCGTCTGGACTGTGAAGGTTTGATTCTGAAGCCGAGTAATATTGTGGTCAGGGCTTTCGACGGGTCAAAAAGGATAGTGCACGGGGAGGTGGACGTCCCCATTAAATTTGGCTCTCAGACTTTTTCATCTACTTTCTACGTGATGGATATCCGACCATCATATTCTTTCTTGCTGGGTCGCCCTTGGATTCATAAGGCTGGGGCAGTAACTTCAACGCTCCATCAAATGCTGAAATATCCCGTAAAGGGGAAGATTGCTATGGTACGAGGAGAAGAGGAGTACATGGTGAGTCATCTCAATTACTTTCGCTACGTGGATATGGATGGGGAGTTCATCGAAACCCCATGTCAGAACTTTGAAGAGGTTCCCCAGACTTTGGCGTCAACTGAAGTTGCTAATGATAAACCTCCTATGAAGATGGCTTCCCTTAAGGATGCCAGGGCTGTAATTGAAAAAGGTGGGTGTGCAAATTGGGGTCAGCTCCCTGATTTCACACACAAAACTGACAAGTTTGGTTTGAGCTTTACTTCAGGGGCTCAAAGGGCTGTTAGGCGCACGCGGATTGGAAGACCTCCTCTGCACATCAGTAATCAGGGAGTGAATGCAATTGAGG
Organism: Vicia faba; assembly: GCA_948472305.1. Lineage (NCBI taxonomy): Eukaryota > Viridiplantae > Streptophyta > Magnoliopsida > Fabales > Fabaceae > Vicia > Vicia faba. The sequence continues at coordinate 266,039,628 of OX451736.1, forward strand.
ACAGTGAAGAAGATTCAGATATCGACAACTGGATCTACCCGACAACCAATGGTGGATTGAACAATTGGACGGTGAAAGACTTCATACCTGTTTCTTTTATTACACAGTAATAGAATTTTGTTTTGAGATTTGTAACAGACAGTTTGAAACTTTACGGCCCGGTGCCTTGCCCGAGGCATCTTGGCTTTGTTTGTGAGGGCTTATTATTTGTCATTTTCATATATCATCAATAAAGCATTGGACGTTTTCTTGCATTACAAATTTTACGCTCCTTGTTTTTCTTTTCTATCTCGCACTTTATCAAAACAGCTATTGTCTTACACACACTCATGTATCATAATGCAGATCCATATCCACTCTGGATCCCATTGATAACAACTCTGCTATTTCCAGTTATGACTTCGAAAATTCGATCAACCAAGCCGAAGACGAAGGTGGGATGATTGTGAGGTGCCCAGAGAACTTGCTAGACTGTTATTACAGGAAGAGAGGGCCATACAGCCTCATGAAGAGCCAGTGGAATCAGTGAATTTGGGTACAGAGGAAAACATGAAAGAGGTCAAGATAGGTGCGAATCTGGAGCCTAGTGTCAAGCAACGGTTGATACAGATGCTGCGCGACTATGTTGAGATCTTCGCCTGGTCCTACGAAGATATGCCTGGTTTGGACACTGACATTGTGGTTCATCGCCTGCCGACTAAACAAGACTGTCCTCCGGTAAAACAGAAGGTTCGCCGTATGCGCCCTGAGATGTCTAAGAAAATCAAAGCTGAGGTCATGAAACAGTTTGACGCTGGATTTCTAGCTGTCACTTCTTACCCGCAGTGGGTCGCCAACGTTGTTCCAGTGCCCAAGAAGGATGGTAAGGTACGAATGTGTGTAGATTATAGAGATCTGAACAGGGCGAGCCCCAAGGATGATTTCCCACTTCCTCATATTGATGTTCTGGTCGACAACACCGCACAACATAAGATTTTCTCTTTTATGGATGGTTTTTCTGGTTACAATCAGATCAAGATGGCTCCCGAGGACATGGAGAAGACAATCTTCGTTACACAATGGGGCAACTTTTGCTACAAGGTCATGCCGTTCGGGTTAAAGAATTATGGGGAAACTTATCAGCGCGCCATGGTCGCTTTGTTCCACAACATGATTCACCATGAGATTGAGGTTTATGTTGATGACATGATAGAAAGGTCCCAGACTGAGGAAGAGCACCTTGACCATCTCCAGAAACTGTTCGACAGGTTGAAGATGTATAAGCTAAGGTTGAACCCGAACAAGTGCACCTTCGGGGTAAGGTCTGGTAAGCTGTTGGGTTTTGTTGTTAGTGATAAAGGTATTCAAGTGGATCCTGCAAAGGTGAAGGCTATACAGAAAATGCCATCTCCACGAACAGAAAAGGAAGTTAGAGGCTTTTTGGGACGTCTAAATTGTTAGAACAAAGTTTGAATCTACTACCCTATACTTAAGTTTTGATGATAACAAAGTGAAAAGATATAGTATTTATAAGTTTCATGTATGAACTATCTGCTGCCTAAAATTATTATGTTCTGACTTGCAGATACTCTGATTGATATAAGCAAGATCACATCTATTCAGCATCAGAATTTGGTTTCAGACACCAGTATCAGAAGTTGCCATATCAGAATGACAGAATCAGATGATCAACTTACGTATATGCTGAAGCCTGATGAACAAGACTGCGCTCAACACTCTGATAAAGAAACACAACAGTTCATCAGCAGCGAAGCAGAGTCAAAATGAGCCAAGCCAGAACTTGCATTAAGTAAGCAACGGTACTGTGCATTGAAAGCAAATTAATTCCAACGGCCTCATTCCAGACAAGATCTGCTCAATAAGGAAAGTTTGTTATTAGCATTGAATCAAGAATATTGCATCCAACGTTCATCATCTCAGTGCTATATAAACAAGACTTTGAAGATTGAAATGGCTAATGCTCTCCAAATCTCTACACGCACAAAAGCTAATCAAAATCTTCTTTCTCTCAGTTTTGCTAAACCACATTCTGATTTTCTATCATTGTTTAGCAATCTAGTTTCTAAGCTTCAATTTGTGTATACATCACAGTTGTGATACAGTTTTGTAGAAAACATTCACACACTTAGTTTTATCTCTTTGTAAGAAAGTGTTACCTTGACAAACCGGGTTGTGGTTTGGATCAAGAAGGCTTTAGCAGTTGTTAAAGCAGTCTGTAATATTCAGTTGAATATAGTGGATTAAGACCTCGTTGGAGAGAGGCGAAATCACCTTGACGGGTGGACTGGAGTAGTTTGAGATCAAACGAACCAGGATAAAAATATCTTGTTCATTGCATTAGATTTCAGTTTTACAATTCAACCCCCCCTTCTTGTGTTTTTCACCACTTCAATTGGTATCAGAGCGCCTGGTTCTGAGCTAAAACACTTAACCGTGTCAGTACAAGATCCAGCGTCAGAAAAACACAATGGCAGGAAACAATTCTCACATCAGCAATGACAACAATGAGGACAGAGACAGATTCAGCGGCAAACCTCCAGTCTTTGATGGAGAAAACTTTGATTACTGGAAAGACAGAATTGAAAGCTTCTTTCTGGCACATGATGCTGATCTGTGGGATATGGTGACAAATGGATACACGCACCCTGTGAATGCAAGCGGTCAGAAGATTGATAGAAAAACAATGTCTGATCAACAAAAGCGTGACTTCAAGAATCACCACAAAGCCAGAACCATCCTCCTCAGCGCCATCTCCTATACTGAGTATGAAAAGATCTCCAACAGAGACACATCAAAGAATATTTTTGACTCACTCAGAATGACGCATGAGGGCATCGTTCAGATCAAAGAAACAAAAGCTCTGGCGCTCATTCAGAAGTATGAGGCGTTCAAAATGGAAGAATCTGAATCCATTGAAACCATGTTCTCTAGATTCCAGATTCTGGTAGCTGGTCTCAAAGTTCTGGACAAAGGATACTCTACTGCTGACCATGTCAAGAAAATCATCAGAAGTTTACCCAAGCAGTGGAGACCTATGGTTACAGCTCTGAAGCTAGCTAAATATCTCAACAAAATCACTCTGGAGGAACTTATCAGCTCCCTCAGAAGTCATGAGATAGAGCTAGAAGCTGATGAGCCTCACAAGCAAGGTAAGCCTTTAGCATTAAAATCTAACAAAAAATTTGAGTCTAAAGTTTTGCAGGCAGTTGAAGAAACATCTGATGGATCCTCATCAGAAGAAGACGAACTCTCCCTCCTCTCCAGAAGAGTAAATCAACTGTGGAAGCAAAGACAAAGGAAGTTCAGGAATCCCAGAAGATCTGATCAGAACGAGTCTTCTTCCAGATACAGAAGGACAAATTCTTCCTCTGGATACAGAAGATCTGAAGGCTCCTCCAGTAGCAAAAAGCCAAACACCAAAGACATCATCTGCTATGAGTGCAATGAGCAAGGACACTATAAGAGTGACTGCCCAAAGCTTTAGAGGGAAAAGCCCAAAAAGAAGTTTGGAAGAGAGAAGAAGAAGAGTCTCATGGCTACATGGGATGACTCTGACTCGTCTGAAGCTGACTCAGAATCAGATGATGAGAGGGCAAACATAGCTCTCATGGCTAACATCTCAGAAGATAGTGAAGCTTCTGAATCAGACTCAGAATCAGACACTGAAGAGGTATTTCCTAACTTTGCTGTTAACTTTACAAAGGTTGAACTTGCTGAAAGCCTTAATGAGATTCTGGAACGGTATCAGCAAATTAGAGTTAAATTCAGAAACCTGAAAAGGAATCTTGAATCTGACTCTAATAAGACTGAGAGTCTCAAATTGGAAAATTCTGAGCTGAGAAATAAGATTTCAAAATTAGAAAACACTTTACAAAACTCTCAGAAGGAACCAATTTCTGAAACTCCCAGCAACGCTGATGAGATCATCAAGGAGTATGATCACAGTTTCCAGAAGTTCCTAGCTAAAAGCATAAATAGAAGCAGAATGGCTTCAATGATCTATGGAGTTAGCAGAAACGACAGGAAAGGAATAGGATACCAAGGTAAGGTTCCTACACCAAAGAATGTAATGGACTTAACCATTAAACACACTCCTCTAAATTCACATTTTGTGTATGGTCACACACATGATATTAAATACACTAGCAGTAAGCACTTTGTGAAACCAAAATTCAACCAGAGTTTTGGTAAAACTAACAAATCAGGACCCAAGAAAATCTGGGTACCTAAGGATAAAATAATACATGTTGCAGATATCTTTAGCAGCAAGTCAGAAACACCAGTCATGGTACCTGGACTCTGGCTGCTCATGACACATGACAGGAAGAAGGCATATGTTCCAAAGCCTGGAACTTAAGCCTGGAGGCCACGTTGGTTTTGGAGGCAATCAGAAGGGAAAGATAATTGGCTCTGGAACTGTAGGTAATGGAAATCTTCCCTCTATTAATAATGTTCTGCTAGTAGATGGATTGATGCATAATCTGTTATCCATAAGTCAATTAAGTGATAACGGTTATGATATAATCTTTAATCAAAAATCATGTAAAGCTGTTAGTCAGAAAGATGGGACTATCCTGTTTAATGGTAAGAGGAAAAACAACATTTACAAAATCAAACTTTCTGAACTAAAGAGTCAGAATGTAAAATGTCTTCTGTTTGTTAACAACGAGCAGTGGATCTGGCACAGAAGATTGGGGCATGTTAGTATGAGAAGAATATCTCAGATTAACAAACTCAATCTGGTCAGAGGACTTCCTAATTTGAAGTTCAATTCAGATGCTCTGTGTGAAGCATGTCAGAAAGGCAAATTTGCAAAACCTTCTTTTAAATCCAAAAATGTTGTTTCTACCTCTAAGCCATTAGAACTTCTGCACATTGACTTATTTGGACCAGTTAAAACTGCTTCAGTCAGTGGTAAGAAGTATGGGTTAGTAATCATAGATGACTATAGCAGATGGACATGGGTAAAGTTCTTAAGACACAAGGACGAGTCACACTCTGTGTTTGTCACCTTCTGTAACCAAGTTCAGAATGAAAAGGATCTTAGAATCGTTAAAGTCAGAAGTGATCATGGTGGAGAATTTGAAAACAAAGATTTTGAGTCATTCTTTAATGACAGAGGCATTCTGCATGATTTCTCTTGTCCTAGAACTCCCCAACAAAATGGAGTTGTAGAACGAAAGAACAGAACATTGCAAGAAATGGCCAGAACCATGATCAATGAGACAAACGTTGCTAAGACCTTTTGGGCAGAGGCAATAAACACAACGTGCTACATTCAGAATAGAATCTCAATAAGACCTATTATGGAAAAGACTCCATATGAATTGTGGAAGAACATAAAGCCCAACATTTCATATTTTCATCCATTTGGATGTACTTGCTTTATATTAAATACAAAGAATTATTTGAACAAGTTTGACTCTAAAGCACAGAAGTGTATTATGTTAGGATACTCTGAACGCTCAAGAGGGTACAGAGTATACAATACAGAAACACAGATTGTGGAAGAATCAATCAGTGTTCGTTTTGATGACAAGCTTGACTCTGAAAAGTCAAAGCAGAATGAAGTTTTTGCAGGTATAGAAATTGAATTTGCAGGTTCTGAAGACAAGTCATCAGAAGCTCTCAACACAGACATTCCTTCAACGTCTGAAAGGAGCACTGCTAGCAATCCTACAACAGCTGCTGATCAACCTCAAAAGAGATTACCCAGAAGCAGCTTGGATCACCCAGAAGAGACTATCCTAGGAAGAAAGGAAGATCCAATTAGGACAAGAGCAAGCTTCAGAAACTCTGAAGAAACACTTATGGGACTTGTGTCTCTGATTGAACCTTCTTCTATTGATGAAGCACTTCTGGATAATGACTGGATTCTGGCAATGCAAGAAGAGCTGAATCAATTCACCAGAAACGACGTATGGGATCTCGTTCCCAGACCAAAAGGATTCAACGTCATTGGAACAAGATGGGTGTTCAGAAACAAGCTAAATGAACAAGGTGAAGTCATCAGAAACAAGGCACGACTGGTTGCACAAGGTTATAGTCAGCAAGAGGGGATAGACTATACAGAAACCTTTTCCCCAGTCGCCAGGTTAGAATCTATCAGACTTTTAATTTCATTTGTTGTTAATAGAGGCATCACTCTGTATCAGATGGATGTCAAAAGTGCATTCTTAAATGGTTATATAGAAGAAGAAGTTTATGTACACCAACCCCCAGGTTTTGAAAATACAAAACATCCAGAACATGTTTTCAAACTAAAGAAGTCACTGTATGGTCTGAAACAAGCTCCCAGAGCTTGGTATGAAAGGCTAAGTAACTTTCTGTTAGAAAATGAATTCACCAGAGGGAAAGTGGACACTACTCTATTCTGTAAATCAGTTAAGGATGACATCTTAGTCTGTCAAATTTATGTTGATGATATTATTTTTGGTTCTACTAATCCTTCTCTTGGAAGAAAATTTGCTAAGTGTATGCAGGCAGAATTTGAGATGAGCCTCATGGGGGAACTGAAATTCTTTCTAGGAATTCAGATCAATCAAACTCTAGAGGGAACTTACATTCATCAGAGCAAATACATCAGAGATCTTCTGAAGAAATTTGACCTCTCAGAATGTAAGCCATCAAAGATTCCAATGCATCCCACGTGCATTTTGGAAAGAGAAGAGGTAAGCAAAAATGTAGAACAGAAAGTCTACAGAGGTATGATTGGTTCTCTCCTCTATCTGTCTGCTTCAAGACCTGACATATTATTCAGTGTTTGTATCTGTGCTAGATTCCAATCAGATCCTAGAGAATCTCACTTAACAGCTGTTAAGCGAATTTTCAAGTATCTGAAAGGTACTACTAATCTGGGTTTGTTTTATAGAAAATCTAGTGATTACAGCTTAGTAGGCTACTGCGATGCTGATTTTGCTGGAGACAGAGTGGAACGTAAAAGTACTTCTGGAAGCTGCCAGTTTCTGGGAGAAAATCTGATCTCTTGGTCCAGCAAAAGGCAATCAACAATTGCACTATCAACAGCAGAAGCTGAGTACATAGCAGTAGCAGGATGTAGCATACAAATGCTCTGGATGAAAAGTCAGCTTGAAGACTTCCAGATTTTTGAGAGTAACATTCCTATACTCTGTGATAATACTTCTGCTATTTGCTTAAGTAAGAATCCCATTCTACATTCTAGAGCTAAGCATATAGAAATAAAACATCACTTCATTAGGGACTATATTCAGAAAGGTATTTTGAACTTAAAATTTATAGATACAGACCATCAATGGGCTGATATCTTTACTAAACCCCTTTCAGAAGATAGGTTTAATTTCATTCTGAAACATCTCAGCATGAAAGTGTGTCCAGAGTGAAAATGTTCTAATTCCATATATTTACCTTCAGAATGTAATTGTTTTACTGTGAACTTCTGATCAATCTTCTTTCAGAAAGATAGAACATGCAGATTGTATCAGATGCAAGTCTAAAGATCTGAGAGTCTAAGCTCAAAGACAGACGTGCTGATCACTACATCAAACAAGTGTCATCCAATCATCAGCATATCTCTGAAGCAGAACGCGTGCACGCTTCTGAGAAGGCAAAGCGCTGATTGGGTGCATTGAGACACATGTCTGGTAACCGTTTTTAAGTATCTTTCTCAAATCCCCCAAAATCAGCAAGCATTTAATGAAAAGTAATCATGCTTTTAAAATGCAATCATGATTTTTTTTCTCTCTCTTAAAAAACGTTTATCTTTTCAAAATAGTTTTGAAACTTTATTTAAGCACATTAATCTCTCATTCTCATTCTTTACGTTTTCTCACTAATACTCAAGCATTTTCTGCATATTTCTGTGTTCATCTCTTGCAAAACCTATTTTCCTCAGTTTATTCTCAAAACCCTTTTAGTGTGAACATGGCAACCTCCAGCAGTGCTTCTGCAGGTCCTCAGAAGAAAGCATCATCTGAGCAATATCAAGTGCCATTCAGAACTCTCCTCACTCCTGTGAAGAATCTTGAAGTGCTTTCTGAATTAATCATTGATTTTGGAAGCTTGAAGGAGAACGGTTTTGACCTAACTGAAGAAGTTAGGGCACAGAAGTGGGAAAGGTATTTTGACAGGTTGGTTGGACCAACATTCCCAATGCTAGTCAAGGAATTCTGGATTCACGCCAAGGCTTCAACACATCTAGTCACCTCCTTTGTTATGGGGAAGAAGATTGTGATCATTGAGGATCACATTGCAAGGCTAATAGGTTACAGTGGCGGTGGCGTCCGTTATATGGACATGGCTGAAAGATGTGCTGATGTGGGTGTGATAGCTGCAAGGATTTTCACTCATGGGGTGCCCAGCAGCAAGATTAAAGATCTGAAGGATCATTACAGAGTTTGGGCTAAGATAATTCTGGGGTGCTTCAACCACAGGAAACCAACCAGTTCTCCTGATTACATAAATGTGGATCAGCAGTTTCTGATCTACTTTATTGATCAGAAGGTAAAGATCAATCTGGCTCATTTTCTGTTCAACCACCTCAGAACAAGTGTGAAGGAAACCAGGGAAGAAGAAAGAACCAAGAGGGATTGGATACCCTTTGGAAGGCTGATATCAGATATTCTGACAGAGAATAGGCTGGTTGAGCATTTGATAGAAGCTCAAGAGCTAAGCACTATTGAACCAACAGTTGGGAAACCTCTGAATGCAAAGAACTTGAAGAAGATGAAGCTGATAGAGAATATTCAGAAGGAACCCAGAGCTACTCCTATTGCTGATATCACCAGCAGAAGAGTGCCTCTGAGTGACTTTCCGTTATTTTCTGAAATAGAATCCAAACCAGAGGTGGTTCTCAGATACCTGGATGCATGCAAGGCAGATGGTTCAGATCCAAATCTGATTATCAAAGCTCTGCATCAACCTCAGCAAGAAGTGACTCTGAAGAAGACGAAGAAGAGGAAGGCACCATCAGAAGGATCATCCCAGCAGACACCCAGGAAAAGAGGTAATTCATCTGCTGCTTCTGTTTTAAATTCTTCTACTATTCCAGCATCTATTCCTCCTCAAACCTCTCATAGAATCTCAATCCCTATCCCTACCATAGATGAAACTGTACCAGAAGAGGACCCTTCTGAGGCATTAAAACTCAGAAGACCCAGAACCAAACATCCCAAACAACCAACAATCTCAACAACATCAGCAAACGACCAAGTGCTGTCTGACATTGATCAACACACCTCTGATCAACCAATCTCTGAACCACAAATTGTTCCTCCTCCACAACCAGAACAACAGTAATCTGCTGAAGAACCAGAACAACAACAACCACTCTCACCAATTCCTGAAGAACCCATTATCCCTGAACAATCAGAAAATCCAACAACTTCTCCTCAACCAGAAATTAATCCACCATCACCTCAACCAGAGTTTCATCACTCTGAAACTCCTTCACCTCAACCATCACCTTTGGCAATTCAGCTGCCAGGTGGAACAACTATCACCTTAGCACAATTGCCATCCTCATCAGAATCTACACCACCAAATACTCCCAAAACACCACCCAGTCCAATCATAATCTCTGATTCTGATACTCCATCTCCAAAACAAACAGCTGCCCAGAAAACCTCTGAAAACCCCAGCAGGACTTTCATAGACTTAACCAGTCTTGACCGTCTTGCTGATCTGAAACACAAAATTGCCATCCCAAAACCAAAACAACCAGATGTTGGCTCTGGTATTATGAATTTTGAAACAGGTGTGCTGCAATGGATTGCTTATTTGAAGCAAGTCTGTCCTGGAACGATTGACCCAACTGCTTCTGATCAGCTCTGGTCACAATTCAGACTTTGGGTACGTGCTGAAGCCCTCAAGTTGCAGGATATCAACTATGAGCAGGCACAACAAAATTTCAGCAAGCTTCTGAATGAAGTTGGAAGTCAGCTTCTGAAAGAAGACGTGCTCCCTCTGGATAGTGAACCTTGGTCTGAGAAACAGCAAGCTGCAAAGGTGTAATCAGAAGAAGACAAGACCATTCAAGCTGAAGAAAGTCAAGCAAAAGATGTTGCTGAAAGCTCTCAGAAGCTTCCTGCTTCTGATGCTTCTCAAGCTGCCTTGGACAGGCAGACTCTGGAAGAACTAAGGCTGAATGACATGCGTCTGCAACAACGGATGGAGGAAAGCGACCAGAAGATGAAAGAGAGAATGGATGTGCAGGATAGCAAGATTGACACTGTTGTCAGCATGGTGCACAAGCAGAATGAGACTGCTGAAAAGATCCAAGCCATGCTGGAGAACCTGTTCACACGCTTGCCTCCTCAACCTTAGTCTTTTTTCATTCATGTCCTTTTTCATGTTTTCCTTGATTTTCTGATGTACTGTTTGAATATGTTTTGTACTATTTTCATGTTTTGATTCTGAACTCTCTTAATATGATTAGTTTTTCTGATCTTAATTGTTTTAGCACATCACCTACACTTTTTGATTGCTGACAAAAAGGGGGAGAACAAGAATGATATTTTAATCAATAACGGCTAACTAGACAGAAATTTTCAAACATTCTAACTCTATTACTTGAAAACGTTTTTTCTGTTTTGCTTAAAGTCTACAGGTACAAGGAAGCTCCTGGACACTCTGAAGACTAGAAGCTCTGAAGCTCTGATCACTATGAAGTTCTGATCCGCTCTGATGCTCTGATCCAAAGCAAAGCTCTGACAAGAAAAGCTCTGAAGCTCTGCTCTGACATAAAACTTCTGATAAGTCAAAGACTCTGATACTCTGATGTTCAAAGAAAGGCAAAAAGATCTGATCCTGAAGAACACGTGTAATCAAAGGGAAGTAATAAACTCAGGGGGAGTATCTCCCAACTCTGATATCTCTTTACTCCTTATCCTTTTACTTCTTACTCTGATGCATATCTCAGATACCTTTTCACGTTATTTTCATTTAAAAATATCTAGTTTTTGTCATCATCAAAAAGGGGGAGATTGTTAGAACAAAGTTTGAATCTACTACCCTATATTTAAGTTTTGATGATAACAAAGTGAAAAGATATAGTATTTATAAGTTTCATGTATGAACTATCTGCTGCCTAAAATTATTATGTTCTGACTTGCAGATACTCTGATTGATATAAGCAAGATTACATCTATTCAGCATCAGAATTTGGTTTCAGACACCAACATCAGAAGTTGCCATATCAGAATGACAGAATCAGATGATCAACTTACGTATATGCTGAAGCCTGATGAACAAGACTGCGCTCAACACTCTGATAAAGAAACACAACAGTTCATCAGCAGCGAAGCAGAGTCAGAATGAGCCAAGCCAGAACTTGCATTAAGTAAGCAACGGTACTGTGCATTGAAAGCAAATTAATTCCAACGGCCTCATTCCAGACAAGATCTGCTCAATAAGGAAAGTTTGTTATTAGCATTGAATCAAGAATATTGCATCCAACGTTCATCATCTCAGTGCTATATAAACAAGACTTTGAAGATTGAAATGGCTAATGCTCTCCAAATCTCTACACGCACAAAAGCTAATCAAAATCTTCTTTCTCTCAGTTTTTCTAAACCACATTCTGATTTTCTATCATTGTTTAGCAATCTAGTTTCTAAGCTTCAATTTGTGTATACATCACAGTTGTGATACAATTTTGTAGAAAACATTCACACACTTAGTTTTATCTCTTTGTAAGAAAGTGTTACCTTGACAAACCGGGTTGTGGTTTGGATCAAGAAGGCTTTAGCAGTTGTTAAAGCAGTCTATAATATTCAGTTGAATATAGTGGATTAAGACCTCGTTGGAGAGAGGCGAAATCACCTTGACGGGTGGACTGGAGTAGTTTGAGATCAAACGAACCAGGATAAAAATATCTTGTTCATTGCATTAGATTTCAGTTTTACAATTCAACCCCCCCTTCTTGTGTTTTTCACCACTTCATAAATTACATTGCAAGATTCATTTCACATCTGACTGCTACTTGTGAGCCAATCTTCAAGCTGCTGAAGAAAGATCAAGTAGTAAAATGGAATGATGAATGTCAGACCGCCTTCGAAAGGATAAAGGAATACCTCTAAGAGCCACCAATTCTGATGTCTCCAGTTGAAGGAAGACCTTTGATCTTATACTTGACAATACTGGATAATTCAATGGGGTGTGTGCTGGGGCAGCATGACGAGGATGGCCGAAAAGAGCACGCTATTTACTACCTTAGAAAAAAGTTTACCGACTGCGAGACCCGATACTCATTGCTTGAGAAAACTTGCTGCACTTTGGCATGGGCTGCTCGCCGGATGAGATAATATATGCTGACTCACACTACCCTATTGATATCAAAGATGAATCTAATCAAGTATATCTTCGAAAAGCCTGCCTTGTCCGGAAGAATAGCAAGATGGCAGATGATCTTAACTGAGTACGACATCCAATACATAACCCAAAAAGTAATCAAGGGGAGTGTATTGGAGGATCATTTGGCACATTAGGCCGTGGATGACTACCAATCCATGAATTTCGAGTTCCTGGACGAGAACATCATGTTGGTGATCGACTGTGAAGAACCTGGACCGGATGAAGGACCCGAGGAAGGATCCCGATGGTTTATGTATTTTGACGGAGCCTCAAACGCGTTGGGTAATGGCATTGGAACTGTGATCATATCTCCTGAGGGCTGTCATACCCTGTTCACCACCCGATTATGTTTTAACTGCACCAAAAATATGGCGGAGTATGAAGCGTGCATCATGGGTCTTCGAGCTTCTATTGACCTGAGGATTAAGTTCTTGAGTGTATTCAGAGATTCTGCTCTAGTGATCAGTCAGATCAAAGGCGAGTGGGATACGAAGCACCCAAATCTTATTCCTTACAAGGAGTATGTACTGACACTGCTTCCGCACTTTGAGGAGATAACCTTTGAACATTTCCCCAGAGAAGAGAACCAGTTAGCGGACGCGCTAGCTACCCTGTCTTCTATGTTCAAGGTCAGGTGGGACAATGAAGCTCCCCAGATTACCATCGAGAGGTTGGATGAACCCGCACATTACTGTGACATCGAGACTGAAGAGGTAGCAGATAAACCCTGGTTCCATGAAGTAAAGAGGTATCTTAAGGCTCAAGAGTACCCCGAGGGTGCATCTGTTAATGATAAGAAGTTCTTGAGAAGGTTCACTGCGAAGTTCTTCATCAGTAATGGGATTCTTTATAAGCGTAACCATGATTCAATCTTACTGCGGTGTGTGGACAAAAGCGAGGCAGAAAGGATCATGGTAGAGTTACATGAAGGTACCTTCGGAACTCATTCCAGTGGACATACTATGGCAAAGAAAATCCTACGGGCAGGATATTATTGGTCCACTATGGAAGCCGATTATTATCAGCACTCTCAGACCTGTCATAAGTGCCAAGTCTATGCTGATAAGGTGCATGTACCTCCAGTTCCTCTAAATGTTTAGACAACTCCCTGGCCTTTCGCAATGTGGGGCATCGATATGATCGGCGAGATCATACCTACTGCATCCAACGGACATCGCTTCATTCTGGTAGCTATTGATTACTTTACAAAGTGGGTCGAGACAACTTCCTTTGCTACGATAACCAAGAACGTCGTGGCGCAGTTTATCTGACACAATCTGATCTGTCGATATGGTGTACCAGAGAGGATCATTACGGACATGGGTACAAATCTCAACAATACAATGATCACTGAGCTCTGCAAATAGTTCAAGATACAGCATCATAACTCTTCTCCCTACCGACCGAAGATGAATGGGGCTATTGAAGCCGCTAATAAGAACATCAAGAAGATTGTGCAGAAGATGACGGTGACATACAAAGACTGACACGAGATGCTACCATTTGCTCTTCATGGGTACCGTACCTCAGTACGGACGTCAACAGGGGCAACACCCTATTCCTTGGTATATGGAATGGAGGCATTCCTACCTATTGAGGTCCAGATACCCTCTCTCAGGATTATGAAGGATGCAGGTTTGAGCGAAGACGACTGGATCCAGACCCGGCTTGATCAGTTGAACCTAATCGACGACAAGAGACTTGCTGCTATCTGTCATGGTAAGACGTATCAAAAGCGAATGATCAAGGCTTTTAACAAGAAAGTCAGACGTCAGGAATATTAAGTCAAGGATCTGGTGATCAAACGCATCATACCGCCGCAAGGTGATCCCAGGGGCAAATGGACCCCTACGTACGAAGGGCCATTTGTGGTTAAGAACATTTTCTCGGGAGGAGCTATGATTCTAACCACCATGGATGGTGACGACCTTCCTCACCCCGTTAATGCAGACATAGTGAAAAGATACTACGCATAATCAAAGACCCGCTAGGTTGATTGGCCTAGAAAAAAATAAGGGCTTTCCGACGAACCAAAAGGGTTTGGGCAAAAGTAAGGGATGAAAATGAAAAAAACTGTACACTCGGCAAGTCGAAAACCTGAAAAGGAGGCTTGGGCAAAAAAGGGTATCTTGGTGGACTGAAAATCCGAAAGGGAAGTCCAGGCAAAAATTAGGGATTGAAGCGTAACACTATGTCTCATTGGATCATCTTGTAACCAGACTTTGGTATCGACTATCAAGCTCGGACGACACTAATCAATCTGATCTACCTTCAACCAAGTAGCAAAGTGATGAGACGCTCGGAGATATAAAGACAATAGCAGAGTTGGAACCCGATTGGATTGTTTCACATAGCTGTTTTTTCTTTCTTTTACACAAATTGTATAAACTCTGTTCTTTTGGCGACGTTCTCTTACTAGGACGTCAGCCTCTTGTACAAAACTCCTATTTCAGGTTAACTTCAAAAATCAATACAATTTGTTTTCACAAAGAAATTTTAACTTGTGTTTTCTTTTTCTGTTTTGTTTTGCAAGAATGTCCAATGGTTCATTTTTGATAATGCATTTGACAATAATTGTTGCTCATAAATATTTACATGCGAAACAAAAGAGGATTACTTATAATTCCAGGAATAGGGGCAAACAAGAAATGTCCAAACCTTTCAGTTGCTCTATTCACCAGGTACAGGGATAGAGCCAGCTTGAGAATATGACTAAAGGTGCATACAATCCCCGCAGAGTAGGAAGTACCCAAAGACAGTGATGTTAATTCTCCCCAAGCAGAGTTTATCTATCACCAACAATAGAAGTTCACCATCAGTGGAGTTTATTTCTTCCACATGCAGAAACTCAATCACCGGCAGGGTTCACTATCACCAACAACAATAATTCATCCCCAGCTAAGGATATTTCTCCAACTCAGCAGATCTTCTAGCAGAGTATCTCTCTTCCCCATAGAGTCATTCTCTCGCCAATTTATTCTCCAGCAGAGTCTCTCCCGGCGGAATATTCTCAAACAGAACGAATGCAAGTCTTTGGCTAATCATCTTCGGTTGTTATCCCCAGCGAGAATGAAGAACTCAACTCCTTGTATTCTCTAGCAGCAATCCAGGATTTATTTTCCCCAGCTAGAGAACATCACAAAAAACATTGCATATCCATACATCATGGCATGCACATACGCATCATACAACACAATCTCATTTATTTTGAGAGCATCATTACTCGATACATGTCATACATCATGACATTACATACAACTAACTCTTTACCTTTCAGGAAAAGATACAATCAAATTCTCACAAGTTTTCTCTAGTTCAGTCAAATCAATACTAAGATTTCTATTCCAGTTCAAGCTATGAGGCCCGAATTCGACCGGATAATATCTTGATTTCTCCAAAATACTATGAAGCCTGGAATCGACTAGATAGTGGTATATCCCAAATCCAAAGCTATGAAGCCCGAAAATCGACCAGAAAATAGTTGAATCCTCAGCAAGTTACTGTGAAGCCTGGAAATCGACCAAATAGCAGTACAAAACACCATAAAGCATGGAATTGACCAGATAGTGCTATATCTTAAATTCAAGCTATGAAGCCCGAATTCGACCGGATAATATCTTGATTTCTCCAAAACACCATGAAGCCTGGAATCGACCAGATAGTGGTATATCATAAACACAAGCTGTGAAGCCTGGAGATCAACCAGAAAACAGCTTAACCCCTCAGCAAGTTATTGTGAAGTCTGGAAATCGACTAGATAGCAATACAAGATACCATGAAGCCCGGACTCGACCGGATAATGGTATAAGATACCATGAAGCCTGGGACACGACCAGATAACAGTATAAGGTACTGCGAAACTTAGAATTCGACCAAATAGCAGTTTACCCGGCCCATTACTAAGAATCCCGGAATCGACCAGATATTAGTATGCCTTAAATTCAAGTTGAAGCCCGAATGCGACCGAATAACAACTTAATTCCTTCTAAATCCTGGAGCACGACCAGATAAGAAGTGAGAAATTGCGAAGCCTGGATAACGACCAGATAGAAAGTTTAATCTCACCCCCCCAGTAAGTCGCTGTAAAGCCTGGAGCACGACCAGATATCAGTCGATCTTATTTTACTCAGCAAATCACTGTGAAGCCTGGAGCACGACCAGATAGCAGTTTATTTTCACCTCTTCGACTAAGAGATGATTCCCCGGTAGAATAACGGACGACTGATCGCGACTTTATGAGTCTGTCGGGATACTAACTGCAAGTATACAGTTCAGTCGTTCTAGTTTTAAAAGATTATCGAACCCACAGAGACTGAGGATCAATCGCATACGATCTAATGCTACAGTTTGTTTAACTAAGCGATGAATATTCGATTTTTTGGGGGAAACAGTTTAATTAAAATAATGGTAATAGCTATACCGGTATGTGATAGTCGGACTTCGGGACTTCGGTGAATCGCTTGGCCTATAAAGTATTTCGGTAAAAACTAATTGTTTAAAAACTTGAGACATACACTCTCATGTTCATGAAATAAGTTATGCTACTAAACCTAGTGGATGAACTTTAAATTTAATAACACTTTTTGAAAACAATTTGAGTTTAATTAATTTATTAAAACACCCTCGTGTATTTAAAAATTAATGTTTCGTTACCACTATCTGGGTTGAACCCCAGCTCTCGCATGCAGGTTCTTGCCTTAATTAATTTCCCACTCTCGTGGAAAAATCGTGTTAATTAACCTCTCACTCTCGTGACAAGGATAGTTAAATTAATCTTGGAAATTGGAAACCAGAAATTGTTTTATAAATAAATATTTTTGGCCAAGGTATCACTGAATTCTTTCGGTTCTTAAGAGTCACATACCGGTACGAATAATTTAGCCGGACATAATAGATTTAACAACAATGCAATTCAAAATATAATTCATAAAAATAATTGGCATAATACAAAAATTGAATAAATATTAATTGTAATAAAAACCTGGAATTAAAGTTGCTATGGTAATCTTGAAGTATTACAATATTCCTTGCAACTTGATTGAGATAAATGAATTGTGTTAATTCTTGAATGAAGAATTAACACCTAAAACTAAAGCTTGAAATAGAAATTACAGCAATGTAGAAAAAACTCTAAAAACAAGGAAATAGAAATAACTGCAAAAAAATAATAAATTTGTTCTGAGAAAATTCCTTCGACCCTCATCCCTTTGCACTACCACATATATATAGGAGAAAATATTGCAGTTGAGAAAATCTTGGAAGAGGCTTGAGTGGCGTGAAAATAGGATGCACGGTTACTGAGTGGAGGAAATATTGGAGAAGGATTCTGCCTCACGTTGCCCACGTCTCCACCAATTCATAACGTTCCTCTTTACGCGCGTGACGGTCGTCACAGGTGGGTGACGGTCGTAATGCGCTTAAATAGCACATTACGCTCGTCAACAATGTGTGACGAGCGTTCTTTCTAGTTGGGGATGCGTGACGGTCGTCACAGGGTGTGACGGTCGTCACAGGTGCAAAATATGAGATTTTTTTCTTTTCTCTTCTGTTTCTTGTTTAGCTTTCTTCATGTGGTCCTTTTTTCATTGTCTTGAGTTGACAAATGTTATACCTGTGAAAAGACATAAAAACTCGGAATAATCGGGAGTTAGACGACTCAATGTATTATAAAATCGGTAGAAAGCGTAGTAATTATATGATATGATTTCTCGTTATCAAATTCCCCCATACTTAAACCTTTGCTTGTCCTCAAGCAAATAGTCATTCAAAAGGTCAGACAAGTTTTGTCAAGCGCATATGCATGACATACCTTGGATTTTTAAAGCAATTTCGGGAAATCCTCGTCGGTTCGGCCAATACTTGAGTGAAACACTAAAGATACGCTAATGACACAAGCAATAAGCTTAGTCGTAGGCTTCCATTTCAAACGAGCTATCCAACAATTCCGTTATAATTCTGCCCAGAGTTCCTCGTATCTATTTCACCCGGTTTCATTCTGGCGCAATCACATTAAGCCCTTTGTCTTAGCACGCACGTAGTGGAGTAACCGGTTAGTGACTTTGATCCTTTTAGCACGGGGTCTGGTACACGAATGTGGCAACCCTACATATGTTATCCAAATTGGAGGTTGTGGGGGATCGGGCCGTAGCACGCCCTACCGAGTTCAGAACCAGATACCTCTGAACCAACCAACACTGGATTCCTTCATTATTTGCTCAGCTCTTATATGTGACCGTATATTTTGGTGCACAAAATTTCTTTTCTTTTAGCAGCGAGATAGGAAGGATATTTTTAGAATCAGGCATCAAACACTTATATTCATTGATTCTCCACGTGGTTTGTGTCAAGACGGTGCTGACTGCTAGTATAAACTACTAGGGGTTACTTTAGAACTAAAACTCCAGATATCGGTATAATGGTTATTGAAATGGATCGCGTAAGTAGGAAGTCTACAGTGTCATAACTGTATCGATCTTGTTATGTCGTTTTCGGCTTCCTCAACTGGGATTTCGTTAAAATAGGTATGTCAGGCTAATGCGAAGATAAAATTTTTTCGGTATGGCTAAATAAAGCGAAGAATTTGAATCGAGACATATCATAAAAATTTACTAGTTTATAAAAGATGGAAAGGTACCTCTCCCACACTAAATCCAACATTGTCCTCAATGTTGCGGTATATAGGCGGGGAAGTACAATTACAAAAAAACAAACGGTAAGGAAATGAAACAGAAAAAATAAATAATAAACTACATAGAAAATAAAGAAAATTACTGGTGACCACGTCCTCTACTCCTGGTGCGAGAGCGTCTGGTAGGAGTGGCTTCTGTGTCAGTATCCTGGTAACCAAGGGTGCTGACGTCCATCCTTAGGGTGTTGAGCTCTGACAGGGCCTCATCTAACCTCTCATTCATGTTGCACTGCCCAGTCAAGATCTGAGTGTTTTGAGCGCATAGAGACTCAAATTGCTCATGTTGCCTTCTTTCAAGTGTTGCGTTCATTTGGTTTTGCATATGGATGGCGCGGAGGATGTCTTCAAGATTAATAGGAGGAGGTGCAGATGAGGATCCTGGAATGTCGTGGACTGGAGGAGCACTATCCAACTCTTCTTGCATTTCGTCTGCGGGGGCTGCAGGTTGGTCTTCATGAGCAGGTGCACACTCTGTGGGAATTACAGGATCGAACAACCAGTTTTCTCAGTTTCTTAGATCGATTCGGTCCCTGCAAGGCAAAATGATGTTCTGATAGACAGTGTTCCTGATTACAGGGTGGAATCTGCCATCCTCCCGCTCGTAAATGAGATGTGCGGCTTTGCAGTGATCCAAAGTTAGCAAAGCCGGTGCCATAGAAGGCAAAGTTGCGAGAGCAGCACCGTAGTTCAGACCTATGGCAAGTGAAGTGACCAACCCTCCGAAATAAAATGGTTTTCCGCCTCTAGCACAAATAGAGTGGATGTGAGCGAGTAATAACGGGGCAGCATCGATCTTTTGCCCTGTGAATGCGCAATGCATAAAGAAGAGCTCCTTGGAGTTGAGATTGTGGTTGCTTTCACGGGCGAAGATTGTGTTGCTGAGGATGCGGTGGAAATAGAGGATGGCCGGATTATGAATGTGGGTGGCATTTAGGTGGTCGTAGGATCCGACACGGATATTCGTCAAACTGTGCCATAAGTTGAAGGCTTCCTCACCAAAATTATCCGGCACCCGGAGATGAACACCTTCGTCCAAACAGAAGCCTAAAAGTCGCGCGATGTCGGATTGAGGCAACTCGTGCTCCATGCCAAACATGCGGAATTTGGCCAGGCCTGACAATTGGTTCGTGGCACCTGGCGGAGTGATGTAAACAAAGGAACTCAGAAACTCAAAGGTGAGAGTTTCGTAAATGGGTTGCGGTTCGCGGCACAGGTTCCATAAGTTCACATTCTGCAAAAGTCGTCGGACGCTGTCTAGCAGTCCCAAATTCCTCAAACGATCAAGGTCAACATACCGTGTAGGTTGGAGACCGCGGCGTTGGAACTTCTGGAATTTGAGTCGTTGGGTTTCACCTTGCTCGCCGACTCTGAAAGTGAGATTGGGGATTTGCTAGTTGTTGGCCATAGTGCATGCAAAAGATTTAATCGTGAAAATGGTTTGGAATGTGGATTGAGTAGTGGGTTGATGGAGTTTAAGTGTTGGAGTGTTGGAATTTGAGATAGAATTTGAATGGGTACTGTTACGGATTTGGGAAAAAGGGAAGAATGAATGGAAAGTGGAACAGCTTCTGTAATAGCAGAATCTGCTATTGGGCGCGCGTGACGACCGTCACAATGGGCTGACGGGCGTAACACGGTGAAACGCGTGTTACGCTCGTCATGGGGACGTTACGATCGTTACGGGTGCAAAGAATCATATTTATGAAATGGACGAAACAATAGAATTCCAAAACATTATAACACAATAATTCAATACATGCAGAGTATTTCCAACATACATCGTATAACAAAATTTTGCAAAATGATAATATGATAAGTGAATATAATATTAGATGTAACACACAGTAAATTTAATGAAAATGAAAATAAACTGAAAATGAAATGAATATATGTTTCTAACAGAACTTCAAAAACTGTAAAGAGTAAACTTGTTTAAAATGAAATCATAAACTGCCTAGAAACATAAAACACAAGGTAAAAATAAGTGCTGATTCTGCTGCTTCATCCCAGTCGCGTCTTCAAGTCTTCGAAAGCTGCATGTATGTGATAAAACTGCTCCATAGTAATATCAGTTAAGCCTATCACGTCCATACGCATACCCTTCAACTCGTTCTTGATTCCATTGATGTCCGTCTGGTAAACGTCCAGTGTAGAAAAGATCTTATTCAAATTTTTAGCATATTCTCCTTTTGTTGTTGCAGGGGCATCAACATCCTCTATGATGTTGTTACCACCATGGTAACCAGGAGGGGTCTCGGGGTCACTCTCATCAGACATTGTGGTATCATAAACTTGGTAGGATTGGGGTGTCTCAGGTGTCGAAGGGTGGTCGGGAGGGTTAAGCTCATACAGCCAATTATTCCGATTGTGGGCACTTGTTTTGGCATGGTTAAGAAGTGTAAATACCGTGACTACTTCATCCCTTATCAAGTATTCGAAGGGTGCAGGACCTAGATTACCTACTATTCGTAGGTGGAAACAAAAATCAATGTTCATAGGGCGGATTGAACTGAATTGTGTACACCTATGTAGCTGGTATCTAAGTCTGAGGGCGTTAGCAATCATGGTAACAAGGCCTCCTATGATGATCGGCTCGCTAGGGTTCTCAGCAATGAGGGAAAAGGTCCGCATTAAGAATGGAACTGCATTTACAGGTCGGCCTTGTGTCATACACTGCAGCAAAAATATCTCATCTTTAGATACGACAGTGCGGTTCTGTTCTTTGCCGAAAATGGTATGTGCTAGAATCTTGTGGAAATAGCGGATAGCGGGGTTGTGTATTTCATTATTATCCATGCTATCCGGCTCAGGGTGGTAATTTCCGGTTAAAGTCCCCCAGAAATAGTCTAGCTCAAAATCCATTAACTCTGCTTGGGTGGTAGAAAAAGCAAAAGGTCCGCTAGGGAATCCTAGAAGATCGGCTAATTCTTTATGGGTGTAAGCAAATTCAATACCAAATAACCTGAAGGCTATAAATCCCTTTCTAGTTCCGAAGCCGCGCTCGGGTATATGAACTAAGGAGCTTAGAAATTCAAGGGTAAGCTCGCGGTATGTAACAAACCTAGATTTAACGTGGGCTTTTTCCCACCCCAGCTGGCTAAACAGATAATGGACACTATCCTTAATGCCTAAAGTGTCCATTGTTGGTTCATCATAATATAAGGTCATACAAATATTTCTGTGTGATAATTCCTCAAACCTCCTCATTTGGTTTCTGCCTCTAAAAGTGGTTTCCATAGTATATAGTAAAGGGAGGGAAGCAAATCAGGGGAGAAGGTAGGATAGAAAAAGACTTTTTCAGAAAACCTGTAAAGTTGTTTGAAAATCAGCAGCAGTTGTATAAATTTTTTTTTATAAGTAATGAAAATAAAGCTTTAAAAGAAATAAATGTAGAAACGGAAAAGAAAAACAAAAATAAGAACAAACGAAAATAATAGCAATAACAAATAGGTGGGTTGCCTCCCACGCAGCGCTTTTTTTAATGTCGATAGCTCGACGGCTCAGAAGTGCAAGCACTCATGGTGGTTCTCTCGAGGATGACTCCTCAGTTGAACTTTTAGTAGTTGTCATTTTCCATGGCCACTTATCAAGCCATCTCACATATCCCTCACCTTTTCTTTTCTTTCTTCTGAGGGGTGGTTCATTCTTATGAACTTGTGGTGGTGGTTCTGGATCTATCCTAAGTATCAACTTTTCAAGTTTGGGCTTAGTGATTTCACCCACCACCTCAAAGGTTAACCTTACCCTCTTAACAGTAATTATATCCCTAGTTTCACGGTCCTCTAATTTTCTCTTTTTATGCAAGACTTCCAACAAGGGTGCATTAGTGTGGATATTTTCCAATACCTCCATATATGTTTTAGATTGGGAGTCTATCTGAGCTTCCATAAAACTTTTCGAGAAAGGAAACGGTGGGGTATAGGGGTGAGGCATAACAATAGGTGCTCCCTTTTCTACCTCTTCTACAACCTCCCTTTTAGATGGTGTTGGAGGATTTTTCTCAATCTTTACTCTTTTCTCGTCTGAACTCTCCTCGTCCACATCATTACTCTCCTCAACCTCATTATCACTCTCTTCAACCTCATTATCGCTCTCCTTAGGATTTTCAACTTGTTTTTCACTACTGGTTGTTACAACATCCAATTTCTCCTCAGGGAAGGGTCCTAGAGGGTTTTGTTCAAGCTGGGAGATTTGGGTCTCTAAGGCTACGTTGTGGGTCGCGAGCGAGTCAACCACAGTGGTCAGTTGCCTAAGGTTTTCACTGTTTTGAAGACTTTGTTTTCTAAACTCTTCGTTCTGGACAGTTTGTGTCTCTACAAAGTGCTCCATCAGAGATTCTAACCTAGAGTGAATTAGCATCGCGTCAGAATCCTCCATTGATGTTTCGAAGTTGAAATCATGCGATTCTTCTGATTCTTCAAATTGAGTTAGAGTCGCATTTTATATTTCCGTAAAGCGCTTTGTCATCATTGATATTTCATTAAAATTTCCCATTAATATTTCGAGGTCGGATTTATAGGATACTTGCGTCTCCTCGAAATATTAGATGTAGTGATTGTAGGGGAAATTTGGTTGAGAATAAGTTTGGTTGGAATTATAATATTCTTGTGATTCCTCAAAACATTGGGATTGGTGGTTGGAAAGGTAATTCGGATGAGAATGAGTCCGTGATGCATTGAGATTCTCCAATAGTATTTCGAGGTCGGATTTATGGGATTCTTGTGATTCCTCGAAATACTCAGAGTGGGGGTTGTAGAAAAAATTCGGGTGATACATAGTAACTGGGACAAGATTTATAGATGCAAAGGCTCGCTTCGGGAGTGAGTATTTGGCATACAAATCGAAAGAGGGTTTCTGTTGCCTAGTCTAAACGCGCAACAGAAGAATAGTACTTAATTGATTAATCAGTCCCCGGCAACGGCGCCAAAAACTTGATCGTGACTTTATGAGTCTGTCGGGATACTAACTGCAAGTATACAGTTCAGTCGTTCTAGTTTTAAAAGATTATCGAACCCACAGAGACTGAGGATCAATCGCATACGATCTAATGTTATAGTTTGTTTAACTAAGCGATGAATATTCGATTTTTGGGGGGAAACAGTTTAATTAAAATAATGGTAATAGCTATACCAGTATGTGATAGTCGGACTTCAGGAATTCGGTGAATCGCTTGGCCTATAAAGTATTTCGATAAAAACTAATTGTTTAAAAACTTGAGACATACACTCTCGTGTTCATGAAATAAGTTATGCTACTAAACCTAGTGGATGCACTTTAAATTTAATAACACTTTTTGAAAACAATTTGAGTTTAATTAATTTATTAAAACACTCTCGTGTATTTAAAAATTAATGTTTCATTACCACTATCTGGGTTGAACCCCAGCTCTCGCATGCAGGTTCTTGCCTTAATTAATTTCCCACTCTCGTGGCAAAATCGTGTTAATTAACCTCTCACTCTCGTGACAAGGATAGTTAAATTAATCTTGGAAATTGGAAACCAGAAATTGTTTTATAAATAAATATTTTTGGCCAAGGTATCACTGAATTCTTTCAGTTCTTAAGAGTTACACACCGGTACGAATAATTTAGCCGGACATAATAGATTTAACAACAATGCAATTCAAAATATAATTCATAAAAATAATTGGCATAATACAAAAATTGAATAAATATTAATTGTAATAAAAACCTGGAATTAAAGTTGCTATGGTAATCTTGAAGTATTACAATATTCCTTGCAGCTTGATTGAGATAAATGAATTGTGTTAATTCTTGAATGAAGAATTAACACCTAAAACTAAAGCTTGAAATAGAAATTACTGAAATGTAGAAAAAACTCTAAAAACAAGGAAATAGAAATAACTGCAAAAAATAATAAATTTGTTCTGAGAAAATTCCTTCGACCCTCATCCCTTTGCACTACCACATATATATAGGAGAAAATATTGCAGCTGAGAAAATCTTGGAAGAGGCTTGAGTGGCATGAAAATAGGATGCACGGTTACTGAGTGGAGGAAATATTGGAGAAGGATTTTACCTCACGTTGCCCACGTCTCCACCAATTCATAACATTCCTCTTTACGCGCGTGACGGTCGTCACAGGTGGGTGACGGTCGTAATGCACTTAAATAGCACATTATGCTCGTCAACGATGTGTGACGAGCATTCTTTCTAGTTGGAGATGCGTGACGGTCGTCATAGGGTGTGACGGTCATCACAGGTGCAAAATCTGAGATTTTGTTCTTTTCTCTTTTGTTTCTTGTTTAGCTTTCTTCATGTGGTCCTTTTTTCATTGTCTTGAGTTGACAAATGTTATACCTGTGAAAAGACATAAAAACTCGGAATAATCGGGAGTTAGAAGACTCAATGTATTATAAAATCGGTAGAAAGCGTAGTAATTATATGATATGATTTCTCGTTATCAACGACTGAAGCTCCTAAGATTCTAATTTTACCAAGACAGAGACCAACATTCCCCAACGAAGTCCTCCTCAACAACAGGTATATGGGCTCTCGCAAAGGAATCTCTTATGCGATCGACACTTCTTCTGATGGCATCTTTAAGCCCATCTTCCTACATCAACTTCCAAATGGCATCTATAAGCCCATTCCCGACATCACGAGATAATTACCACTTCATGCGAGTGCAAATTTCTGGACACTCTAGTGTTCAATCATCTTCCACCTTCGGATCACGAAAGGCATACAAGCCAATCTACATCCTCAGGTTTAAGAAGATTGAATAGGGGCAGCTGTTGTATACCAAAATTTTCCCTCCCATATTTTCTCAATACATTTCAAGTGAGGTCCTCAAATTGCTCAAGGAAGTCCAAGGGTTAACCAGACAAACTCTCTCCTAAGGCAGTCTACCTCAAATTAGGGTTTCAGTTTGCACCAAGGTACTTGAGTCTAAAGGATCCCAAATGCTCACCATTGTCCTAATATGTTCTCAAGATCATCCATGTCAATTTTCAAGCCTTGCATAGGAAGTTTGCTCAGTCAATTGCTCAAAGATTGTTCACAATTCATCAAAACCCAAAAGTTGCTAAATTAGGGTTTTGTAGGAAAAGTCAACTCAACTTTAACCAAGCATAACTTTCTCATAATTTATCAAAAATAACCCATCCAAAACTCATTTTTAATAGTATGCAATCCCCTACAATTCATCTTCAGATCCCAAGTTCAAAATATGCAATCACAAGAAGATATGAATTTGGACATTATAGGTCATTTTGAAAAGTCAACAAAAACACCTTTTGGGTAAAAGCTTCATACATGAACATGGAAGACTCAATTTAGATGATACCAAAAGGGTTGCTTAGAGGACATCCCAAGCTTTCTAAAAAGTCGAAGAACACCTCTCTAGGGTCAAAATTGAGATAGTTATGCATTGGCCAAGTTGACCCTTTTTGCAAAATTGCCAAAAGTCAAATGTGTCAAAAATTGCATTTTTTGCTAAATGGGCCTAACTTTTTATGCTTGCACTGAACTTGTGATGTGATCCCAGGGGCAAATGGACCCCCACATACGAAGGGCCATTTGTGGTTAAGAACATTTTCTCGGGAGGAGCTATGATTCTAACCACCATGGATGGTGACAACCTTCCTCACCCCGTCAATGCAGACATAGTGAAAAGATACTACGCATAATCAAAGACCCGCTAGGTTGAATGGCCTAGGAAAAAATAAGGGCTTCTCGGCGAGCCAAAAGGGTTCGGTCAAAAGTAAGGGATGAAAATGAAAAAAAACTGTACACCCGGCAAGTCGAAAACCTGAAAAGGCGACTTGGGCAAAAAAGGGTATCCCGGTGGACTGAAAACCCGAAAGGGCGGTCCGAGCAAAAATTAGGGATCGAAGCGTAACACTATGTCTCATTGGACCATCTCGCAACCAGACTTCGACATCAACTATCAAGCTTAGACAGCGCCAATCAATCTGATCCACTTTCGGTCAAGCAACAAAGTGATGAGACGCTTGAAGATATAAAGGCAATAGCAGAGTTGGAACCCAATGTGATTGTTTCACATAACTGTTTTTCTTTCTGTTACACAAATTGTAATTTCTATCTTTCAGCGGCGTTTTCTTACTAGGACGTCATCCTCCTTGTACAAAACGCCTATTACAGGCCAACTTCAAAAATCAATACAATTCATTTCCACAAGAAATTTCAACTTGTTTTTTTCTTTTTCTGTTTTGTTTTGCAAGAACGTCCAATGATTCATTTTTGATATATGCATTTGAAAATAATTGCTGCTCATAAATATTTACACAAGAAACAAAAGACGATTACTCGTAACTCCAGGAACAGGGACAAACAAGAATTATCCAAACCTTGCAGTTACTCTGCCCACCAGGTATCGGGATAAAGCCAGCTTGAGAATGTGAGTAGTGGTACATACACTCCCCACAGAGTAAAAAGTATCTAAAGACAGTGATGTTAGCTTCCTCGAACAGGACACAACCCTCCCCAGCTGAGGTTCACAATCGCGAGTGAGTCAATAAATTTTTCCCCAAGCAGAGTTTATTTCTCTCACAGGCAGAAATTCAATCTCCAACATAATTCATTATCACCAGCAACGGAAATTCATCCCAAACTGAGTTTTATTTCTCCATGTCAGCAGATTTATCAACAGAATATTTCCTCTCCAACAAAGTTATTCCCCCGCAGAGTTATCCTCAAACAGGGTCTCGTCCGGCAGAATATTTACCAACCAAGGGGCAAATCCCCAGCATAGTCATTGTTGTTCACCATCCCCAACAGAAGTAGAGGACTATGGTTTTTTACAGCAGTCAAGAATACCATTTCTCACACTCTCCAAACAGCAGTCAGGGATTTATTTTCCCGGACTCAGATTATTATGCCAACATTTCCTGTTCATACATCATGACATGTGCATACATCACATATAACATAGTCTCATTTATTTGGAGAACATCATCATACAATGCATCTCATGCATTGCACATAACTAACCCTGTATTTCTTTCAGGAAAAACAATTATTATCAACAATTTCCAACAGGTCCATGATCAACACTCGAAGCTAAACAAAATAATCATCGGCGCGACAAAAGAAACCTTACCCAAGTTCCTCCTGAAGTCCTACACCGACTCATCATAAAGCAAACTTACCCAGGTTCCCTCTACAGTTTTACCCAAATTCATATCAAAGTAACTCGACTATCCAGGTTCCTTCTCACAGCCCTACTATCTAGGCTTTCATCCCAAAGTAACCCTACCATCCAGGTTCCTTCTCACAACCCTACTATCCAGGCTTTCATATCGAAGAAACCCTACTATCCAGGTTCCTTCTCACAGCCCTACTATCCAGGCTTTCATATCGAAGTAACCCTATTATCCAGGTTCCTTCTCACAGCCCTATTATCCCGACTTTCATATCGAAGTAACCCTACTATCCAGGTTCCTTCTCACAGCCCTACTATCCCGACTTTCATATCGAAGTAACCCTACCATCCAGGTTCCTTCTCACATCCCTACTATCTAGGCTTTTCATCTCGAAGTAACCCTACTATTCAGGTTCCTTCTCACAGCCCTATTATCCAGGCTTTCATATCGAAGTAACCCTACCATCCAGATTCCTTCTCAAGCCCTACTATCCAGGCTTTCATATCGAAGTAACCCTACCATCAAGATTCCTTATTAAGCCCTACTATCCAGGCTTTCATATTGAAGTAACCCTACTATCCAGGTTCCTTCTCATAGCCCTACTACCCAGGATTTTCATCTCAAAGTAATCCTACTATCCAGGTTCCTTCTTGCAGCCCTACTATACAGAATTTCATACCGAAGTAACCCTACTATCCAGGTTATTTCTCCTAACCTTACTATTAGGGTTTTCTTTCTCTCTTATCCCCAAACAGCAGTCCATAACACTGTAAGACCAGGACCCGATCAAACACAATTAATTTCACATTTCCCCAGAAAATCGCGGTGCAGCATACACCCCGACCAAACACAAGATCACTCTCGCTTCCTATTCCCCAGTAGAGTAACGGACAACTGAAGCTCCTAAAACTCTATTTCTCTCAAGACAGAGACCAGCATTCCCCAGCGAAGTCCTCCTCAACAACAGGTATATGGTTTCTCGCAAAGGAATCTCTTGTGCGATCGACATCTCTTTGGATGGCATCTTTAAACCCATCTCTAACAATTCTCTAGCAACTACCAAATGACATCTATAAGCCTATTCCTGATATCACAAATCAAGTATCACTTCATGCGAGTGCAAATTTCTGGGCACTCTAGTGTTCAATCATCTTCCACCTTCAGATCACGAAAGACAGACGAGCCAATCTACATCTTCAGGTTTAAGAAGATTGAACAGGGGCAGCTATTGTACCCCATAATTTGACCTCTCATATTTCTCAACACATGGCAAGTGAGGTCCCCAAATTGCTCAAGGAAGTTCAAGAGTTGGCCAGACAAACTCTCTCCTAAGGCAGTATACCTCAAATTAGGGTTTCTCTTTTCATCAAGATGTGTGGACCAAAAAGGACTCAAATTCTAACCATTGTCCTAATATGTTATCATGATCATCCATGTCAAGTTTCAAGCCTTGCAGAGGAAGTTTGCTCAGTCAATTGCTCAAATACCTGAAAATCAACTATGCTAGGTCAAAAGTCAACTGTGGCCCACATACAGTCAAACTTCAAGATTTTTGGTCAACATTCTCATTTTGAAGTATTATTCATCATTTTATCAATGGTTGATCATGATTCCTCAAGGATTGCTCACAATTCATCAAAACCCAAAAGTTGCTAAATTAGGGTTTTGCAAGAAAAGTCAACTCATCTTTGAGCAAGCATAACTTTCTCATACTTTATCAGAAATGACCCATCCAAATCTCATTTTTAAGAGGATTCAATTCCCTACAACTCATATTTAGCTCAAAAGTTCAAAATATGCACTCACAAGAAGATATGAATTTTGACATTATAGGTCATTTTGAAAAGTCAACAAAAACACCTTTTGGGTCAAAGCTTCATACATGAACATGGAAGACTCAATTGAGATTAGACCAAAAGGGTTGCTTAGAGGACATACTAAGCTTTCTAAAAAGTCAAATAACACCTCTCTAGGGTCAAAATTAAGAGAGTTATGCATTGGCCAAGTTGACCATTTTTGCAAAATTGCCAAAAGTCAAATGTGCTCAAATTTGCATTTTTTACTAAATGGGCCCAACTTTTTATGCTTGCACCTCACTTATAATATGATCCACGACCCAAATATCCAACCTCATGTTATTTGCTTCACTTTTCAATTTATTTTGATTTTTTGTTAATTAAAATTTCAATTAAATCAAATAATTGATGAATAATGAAAAAGATATGTTGCGATCTGATTTTTGGACAGGATCTCAATCAAATAATGCAAGGATATCATGATCAATTCGAATCAAGGATGATTGGGACAAGAAAGACATATTTTGGCTCAATATATCAAGTTTACATATGCCATGAAAATAAAATCAAATCTTGAAAACTTCCAAAGATGTGATCAATTTTTACAACCCTAATGCACTCTATGATATATATTGAACGTATCCAAGGCAAGAACACGGGTTAGAGGTCGTGCATAGCCAAGAACAAAAATTAAAAAATTCAAGAAAAAGTGGGAATTGTTTTTCAATCTACAAGGAGTTTCAAAGCATTTCAAGAGTACCAATACCTTCCCAGACATCCCAGGAAGCGATTCCAATCACTCCCAGGTCTTGAAACACCCAGAATCGTGCTCTACACCTCCCACGGTTTGCCCAAAAGCTTGATTCTGATTTCACTAATTCACGCATCTTTAACACTTTTGATTGTTATACTAATGTTTATCATCATGTTTGCAAGCTAATACTTCCATTTAATTGCATTTTTGATGCCTATACATGATATTGCCATAGTTAGGGTTTTGTGTTCTTCTTTAGGGGTTTTCAATGCAGGCAAAATTGGGCGTTGATTCTGGTACCATGATGCTCGTGAGGATGAGACGAGTTGATTGGTACTAGCAATTGTCATTTATCTTGAGCATATGCAATTTTTGAGATGCACAGGTCTGTACCTACAACAAGGTGTCTGTAGGTAAAAGTATCCCAGGCTAAAACGACGGTTTGGGGAAGAAGACGATGCGTGGCACTCACTTGTTGGGTGGTTTGAATTTTCGCGCATTTTTGTCTGAATACATCACATGATTTGATTATATTGTTTATTTCTATTATATGTACAAACAAACAAAGCAGCTCAGTTGGCAGCGTGGTATTGGGAGCGAGCCTAAGGGCCTGGGTTCGATCCCCAGGTCCCAACCTTTCTTTGCATTATTTTGTTTAATGTGATTAGGTACACTGCATCCTTAAGCGTCCACCATGGGCCATCAAGATCCAACCATCAAATTCATCAGCAAGCTAGATCTAATGTGCCAGCATTGAGGGACCACCATACACCTCAAAGTCAGCGTTGTATGGGAACCAAAAAGGTCAAACGGGCTTGGATTATTTGGGCTCAGAATTTCAACAATATACCCCCATAATTGCTAGCACAGGCCCATCTCATCTTTTCTTTATTTTTATTTTTTTTAATTCTTTTTATACTTCCTTTAATTATTTTTAATTTACAAAATTAATTATTATTTTTCATAAAAAAAATCATAAAATCAACAATTCACAAAAAAATTAGAATTAGTTTTTTATTATTATCAAATTTAATTTAATTTAGTTTAACTTAGGGAAACTTTAATTTATTTTATCAATAAAATCAAATAGAATTAGGTTAAGTTCTTGATTTGATTCTTTTTATTTTTTTCTCAAATAAATAAAAACACAAAAATAGATTTTTTTAAAGAATAAATTAATTTATTTTTCTTAATTTAAAATTAATTAGAATTAGGATTTTCTTTTTAATTTAATTGTTTCTTTATTTTCTTAAATAACAAAAACATTTTTAATCAATCGTCAATAGGTTTAGTCAAGGGTCAAAACCCTAGTCGTTTCGTATTTGATTCATCGCGCGCTTATTATTAATTTTGCCAATATTGTTGTAACTGCTCACTGGTTTGCAATAGTTTAATTTAAGGCTTTTACTTATCGCTTTTCCCCGGGTTTTTTGGCTATGTAATTAATCCCCCTCCCCGAAGCCTTGTAATAGCGTATATTTACTTTCTCGCATCTTAATTTCTGCAAATATTTAACTGTTTAGATGTATGCTAATAGGATTGTATGACAAGAATGCATGACAAATTAATACGGTTAGAAAACCCTAATGTGCAAAGATAAATAATTGAAAACAAATCACTCGCACATATCAGTCTTAGGGTATACTCTCACTTCGGTTGCCTTCGGTAAACGGTCATTAAGCGTAGGGTGTATTAGTGGTTACCCTCCTGTCTAAAAAAGATCAAACGTCCCACTCGAATGTTGCCTCGGAAATGTTGCCTCTGTAAAGTTGCCTCGGAAATGTTGCCTTGAATACGATATTAAGACTCTAGGGTTATTACTAAGGTGTCCTAATATTGCTTTAGTGATCGTGCGTCCCTTTTGAATTGACCCTTACAATTCCAACGATGGTGCTACCTACTTCTCAATAGTAGGATAGCGCTGTCTAAAGGAAACAAGAATAGAAACGATCTTTTTTTGAGTAGATAGATGCTAGTAGGTACTTGCTCAAATCAAAACTTTTCACACTTACACTCTTCAAACAAATTTTCAAAACAACTTCGTCACACCTTTGAGGACTGATACAAGGGTTATCACGAAGTAAAACATTTTTAAAACAAAGCACACACACAAGCAATTTTAAAAAAGATGAGCAAGTACCTAAGATCCCATGGAAAACCATGGATAGAAAGGGTGCTAATACCTTCCCTTTCTATAATCTACCCCCCGTACTCAGAATATCTTGAAAAGGGATTTTTTCTGTACTTTTTTCCTTTCCGGTTGGATGAAATAAAAGTCAGTGGCGACTCTTGCTTACCGCGACATTTTGAGAACACAAAACGCAAATCGCAAACCAGCATCAAACAGTCCGTTCTGCCACCATATCAGAGAACTGGTGACTCTGCTAGGGAATTAATAAGTGGGGTATACCTTAGGATCTAGTTCATCATAATTGCTTCTCTTAATTGCTTTGTTTGCTTTACTTTTAAGGGTTTTTGTTTGGGGTTACTATAGATCCCACACCCGGATCTAGGGAACACCTTTTAGGTAAGTAGCAATAGACTGTGAGGGAACTGTACGACATAGACCGATACGGTTGAAGCAGTAGCTACGTTGGTGTGGCACTTTGATTAGTACCGGTATCCCTTGTGGAGAAACGAGGAGAATACGGGGCCACTACGTGGTGTCGTTAAGCATCAACTGACCTTAGAACCTTTAATCGCCCAACATGGCCATTAGAAAGTAGTGAGATAGTCGGCCTCGGTGTAGAGATGAGAACTGGTTGATACTCGATGCTACACTCATTGAGACCATACTCTCGGAATAATTTCGGCCGCAAGAAAAGATTGCGTGAGCTGAAACCATGACCGATGGAGGATGGAAAGTGATATTGAGATCCTCTAGAACCCGGTTACTTTTCTAGGACAGGTTGAACCAACTTAACTTCAATTGGGTATTACCTTTGACCTCATGCAAGCCTTAAACCTAAGGGCTTGGTGTGATTTGACTGTGTATGCAATACTTGTGTTTGCTATACTTGTGGGTTATCATGACATCATGCATCATAACATGGCATTTATGTTTCATTACACTAACCATTTCAAAGACCAAGGGAATTTATCTTTATTCTGTTTTGCAGATCATGGCTTCCGTGCGCAGAAATACCATCTGAATCAACTTTGTGCAGATACCTGCCCAACTTAAAGAGCTAGCATCAAGAGTTTCTGAAAATTCTACTTTCATTAAGAGACACGGTCAACTTCTCAGCCTGGTTACTTCAAACCTTGATGAACAGATGATGAGCATACTATTTCAGTTCTTCGATCCCAAGCATCACTGCTTCACCTTTCCAGATTACCAACTGGTACCCACCTTGGAAGAATTCTCTCATTTATTGGGCATATCAATTCTTGAACAGGTACCCTTCACAGGTATGGAAGAAGTTCCTAAGCCAGAAGACATTGCCTCAGCCTTGCATTTAAAACGGGCCGATGTAGTATCCAATTGGGAAACTCGAAGCGGGGTCGAAGGTTTTCTAGCCAAATTTCTGATAGATAAGGCTCAGTTGTTTTGGGATGATTTGGATTTTCAGGCTTTTGAGGATGTCTTAGCTCTTCTTATCTATGGTTTGGTTCTCTTCCCTAATCCGGACTCCTTTGTAGATATGAATGCTGTCAAGATTTTCCTTTCTCGCAACCCTGTACCTACCTTGCTTGGAGATATATTGCATGCTCTCACTCGTACTATGAAGAAAAGAGGGACTCTTATGTGCTGCATGTCGTTGATGTCGAGGTGGTTTATTTCTCACCTCCCTAAGTCTGTGCTGAAGAACGAAGAAGGTTTGGGTTGGTCATACAGAATAATGTCACTTGCTCATATGGATGTTCTTTGGTGTTCCCGGGCTATGGAAGACACTGATGTTATTGACCGCTGTGGGGGATGCCCTAATGTCCCATTACTTGGTATCAGAGGGGGTATAACTTACAATCTTTGCCTCGCTTTGCGATAATTTAGTCGTGCTCGAAGGGATGGTCCCCATGAGTTACTTCTAGAGGGCATTGTATTTGACTATAATGATGACGTTAAGGAGCATGGCCGGAGGTTCATACGAGCTTGGGGTATGGTAAACAGATCTAACCCCAAAGATTTGGGACCGAAGACTTCCCTTCCTATGCAGCCTTATATCCAATGGGTCCGAGCTCGTGCCTAGAAGCTTATGATGCCTTATGCAGCCATATTACCAGTGATTGTGGAGCCCACTAATGAAGAAAGAATTCCTTACACGGTTCTCTATCCTTACATGCCCACTGATCCTGGGGAGTTACAGAGGTCTTGGATTCAACTGAAGAATGAGCGGGATACTTACCGAGAGCAGTTCCATGAGCAAGAGAGGAAGGTTTTAAAGCTCACCAGGCAGCTCGAGGAAGAAAGAGTGATCAATGATTACATCAGTACAAAGAGGAAGCGTCCATGGGACTTTTGATTTTGCTTTTTCTAGTTTTAGATTTGTTTTATTTACTTCTTTGTAACGCCTCAAAGGCATTGTTGAACCTTTCAAAGTTAAGCTAATAAAGTTTTGTTTATTTTTGGTTTGCAAATTTAAATCTCCCAAAGTCTTTGAAATCATTACATGTGCATCCCATTATCATACACATCATTACAGGTACCACTACAGGTTTCTCATCTTCTTCGCTGTTTATTTCAGCAGAAATGTCTTCTGATCAAGCCATCAAAGATCTTCAGGCACAGAACACCCAGTTCCAACAGATGTTCATAAGTCTGGCTAAGGGGCAAGAGGATCTGAAGACCTTTATTCTGAAAGAGAAGAAGAACAAGAAAGTCGGTATTCTGAATATGGGTAGAAGGTTCGGAGAAAGGTTGAAGCATCAAATTGATCTGACTTCTTCATCCAAGGACGGGGAGAACCAAGAAAGGGAAAAGGACCCTAGTCCTGCAGTTTCTGACAACGATACTGATTAGGACGATGAGCAATATCCTCCTGCCGATGATAGGTACAAGCAGTTAGAAGACCGTCTGAGTGCTATGGAAGTTCAGAAGATCCCTGGTTTGGATTTTAGAGAATTGGGACTGGTATCGGGAGTAGTCATCCATCATAAGTTCAAAGCTCTAGTTTTTGCCAAGTATGATAGGGTGTCCTGCCCAAAACTCCATCTCCGCTCGTATGTCAGGAAAATCCAACCCCACACTGCTGATAGAAATTTGTGGGTACATTTCTTTCAAGATAGTCTGCCGGGGACTCAGCTTGAATGGTTTACTAGTTGGAGGGAGCCAGTGTCCGAAACTGGGAAGATCTTGCTGCTGCTTTCTACAAGTAGTATCAGTACAATGCTGACCTTGCTTCCACTCGTACTCAGCTCCAGAGTATGTCCATGGTTGCAGGTGAAGGTTTTAAGGACTATGCTCAAAAGTGGAGAGACTTGGCTGGGAGAGTTCAACCCCCTTTGTCTGATAGGGAATTGGTTGATATGTTTCTAGGGATGCTATCTGTCCGTTTTATAACAGTCTCGAACCCAATACCTCACGTATACCAGACCCACACTCCAACCACTACACCAAATTACTCATTCGTGAATATCACCATTCAGATTATTGAAGTAGCAAAATAATCATTTGAATTAATAAAAGTTGGGCTTAAGCTAACAAGGCCCACACAAAATTGGTAGGGGAATATTTAAAAGAAAAAACCTAGCAGTAACTAAGTAGACGTTCACTATGTTGTTGGAAAGAGATACACCACTAATTCAAATAACTTTTTCCCAATAAACTCAATTAAGTTAAAAAAAATCAAATCAGAATAAACCCTCTCTTATCTCACACGATCTTCTCATAGTCTCACCATCCCTATTTCAAACAATAACAACAACTCTCAAATTAACTTTGTTCTTTCTCAGAAAAAACAATCCCTTCGTCCCTTATGATGAATCCCTTTCTCTGCTGTTCAATAATAATAACAAAAAAATGGCTTTGCTACTCTCTCTCATTTAGCAACAAAATCATGATTACCAGTTTAAATTTATGGCAGAAATAATAACTACTTCTTCACCAAATTTCTAAAATTCTTATTCTACTTCCCCATATCTTAATCTGAACGAAAACCCTAGAAAATATGAAAAGTGAAATTAAATGGCAATGATAATGAATCCGTCTACAGAACCTCAGGGGAAATGATCATGAGGCCTTGAACTTAATTATGTTATCAAGAAAAGAGAAGAAAATTAAGAGACGTTTACCTCACTCCTACGGTTACTTCAGGTACTCTCTTTACTCCATCTTCGATCTTTTTGAATTTTGAGTTGTGCGCGGATCACTGTTTTAAGCATTGTTGTAGTTGCATCAAGGTTGCTCTATAATATGAAAGCTGCTACGTGTGGAGGCCCTGAATGCAGTGAAAGCGAGACTAACGTGGCTTCTAGCAATGAATACCGACTAAAATGACTTTGCTGTACCCTTGTATGCTTGGATTTTGATATACAATGGTGAGTTTTCTGTGAATCTTTTTCTATGTGTTTTTGTGTTTGAACCTTTTCTCTGTGTTTTTTGTGCTCTCTTTGAAATTTCCTCTGTGTATTGTTGGTATTTTTTCTGGTTTCTACTGTGTGTAGTTGTTTGAATTGTGATATGTGTATGAAGTTGGGTGAGGATAGGTTATGGTTGAGGTGAACTTGGAGTTGTTGTAGGGTCTGATTTTGTTGTTGAGAGTTTTGCAGAGAGTATACTTGGGTGAGGTTTAGTTAAACAAAGTGGGGGTTGAGTGTGGAGATAAGTTGATGATGGAGTTTGGTTTAGTTTTATGGGAGGCTAAAGACAGGTTTAGTGAAACATGAATGTTGAGGTTACAGTGGAGGATTATGGTTTTGGTTATGCAAGCAGTTGAGATATTGGTGAGAATGGAAAAGAGGTTGTAGTAGAGATTGCAGGGGAATTGAGTTTGAAGGTGTGAGCATAGTTTTTTTTAGTGAATAAGAGTGTTTTTTGTTCTCCTTTTCTGTTGACATGAGTCCAATTTATAGGACATGACTCCTGTAATTTTTTGGGGGAAAATTATGAGGTTTGAATAATTTAGGCTATGTTTTATGACTTTATATACAACCTCTAGTGTATGCTATTTTTGTGCAATTCCTGGACTGATATGTTTGGCTTATAACAGGGCAGCAACAAAAGTTATTTGACTGTTATTTCTTGGCATTACTTGTGAAGGTTTTGGCAGGTTTGGACTGGTATATGCAGTGGACATGAGGAGGGTTTTTGTTGTTTTTTGCTAGATTGAGACAAGGGATTTGGAAGCAGGTTTTGGAGTGGAGTGGCATCATGTTCAGGGGCAGCAGCAGGGCTGTTTTTTAGCCTGATTTAACACAGGTTTTGGAGCAGGGTTTTTAGATTGTGACAGTTTGTTTTTGGACAACATCTTTTGGGAGCTTGTGGGTAGATTTGGATGCTTGTTGTGATTCACAAACCTAGGGCATAACAATCATGGAAGACAAAGTGTCTTTAGAATGTTCCCTTTGTAATTTTCTTGTAAATTTGATTTAAAGTAATTCTTGAAGGTTTATATTTTGATTCATGATAAAACTCAACTTGTAATCTTGTAAGTGATCTTGTAATTTATTTCTTTTCTTGTAGCATTCCAACTTGTAACGAGATGATGAGACTTGAATAATTTGTGAAGTTCACCATTTTATATGTTTGATTGTAATCTTGAAGATTATCCTTTAATGAATGAAAAGATAATAACTTGCAATGTTTTACTTGAAAATGATAGCGATACTTGGATGAGACGAATTTGAATTCATGATGAACTTTGTTGGAAACCTTGAATGATAATCTTAAATCTTG
The DNA here is from genome assembly GCA_948472305.1 of Vicia faba. Classification (NCBI taxonomy): domain Eukaryota; kingdom Viridiplantae; phylum Streptophyta; class Magnoliopsida; order Fabales; family Fabaceae; genus Vicia; species Vicia faba. Next base: position 266,078,157 of record OX451736.1, read on the forward strand.
CAAGAAATTCTTTGAATAAATATTGCAAAGCATGAATAGGATTAAATGATACATGAATTTTCCACTTTAAATTCCTCACCAACCAAATATATGAATTCTATTGAGTCAATCTTGATAACCAATGTGAATTGATATTTGGACTGTTATCTTGAATTTCCAACAAATCACCTGAACAAATTTTCAAATAAACCCAACTTATGTCATGTAAGCATAAGAACTCAAATCAAACCTAAAAGGCCTTGAACGATCACTAGAAGAGGTTTTTGAAGCGAAAGTTATCCCTTTGAGAATTTGGCACCATGAATTTATTAGAACTCAAGGAAACTTTAAGTCAAGAAAATGACATATAGCGTTTCAATAAATCCCAAGGCCTTCTAAGCACACTTCAACTTCAATTCTTAAAGAAAACTTGTAGATGACTTTTCTCATGACAACACGCAAAAATAATCATCTCAAGATGTTGAAAATTGAGGAAGTTACGATCCTTGAATGTCAGGCAGTAGTTACTGGAAATTAGGCAAAGTCCATAAAATGACCTTTAAAGTATTCGAAGTTTTGATGATCCTCTGCACATAATCAGCTCTTGTCTTGTAAAGAGAAGTTGAAGATGGCGTCAAGGAGAGTCATACACAAAAAGAATCACTCAAAAATATTTAATAATGAAGAAGTTACAACCGTTTGAACTTGATATTGAAAATATTGACTTTTTGTCAAAGTGCTTTGAATCGACTTGCAAATTTGACCTTTCCTTACATTCCCAGACATATTGATGCACATATGGGCCAGTGATGATGAAATGTCGACTGTGCTTTTGGTTAAAGGCTAAACTTTAATGAAGTAGTTTTTGAGAATTGGTAATTCACCATACTTGAACAATTGAGGGATCCGAAACCCTAATTGAGGCGCAACACCAGATGCTCTTGATTCAGACTTGTCTCTACACATGAAATCAAAGAAACACAAACATACACCTTTGTATGGGATTAGAAGTTAGTGATACATAAAATAAAATGTTCACAATAATTGATAATCTTTGCATAAGCAATGCTCGAAGGTGAGCAGATTAAAAACCAACTATATCTCGTGACCTTAATGCTTTATGAAAATGCAAAAGAAGGTGAGATCTTAGGTCAAAAATTTGGGTATGACACAACTTTCAAGTCTTGGGGAACAAATTCCTTGCCTTGAAATTCTGGTATCAGATATGTGATGTCGAAGGAGATGTCACGACACAAATATATGAGGACAATATAAAATGCACCAATATAAAAGTAGTTAAAATAGAAGGGATTGTTAACCCAGTTTGGTGTACAACAACACCTACTTTGGGGGCTACCAAGCCAGGGATAAGTCCACTAAATAGTATCAATTCATAGACCCTCAGTAAACAACCAGTTTACGATCTAATCACTTAATCACTGTCCGTGCTATACTTCTACCTAAGACACACCTAGGTATGAGGCCCTCCTCAAATCCCTTCAATCACTAACAGTGAAAAACAACAAAATTATCAAGTTTGAAAAACTTCAATCATTCAATACTTAAAAGTTTATGAATGATCCATAATTTACAACTCAACTAAAAAATTACAACTCAAGTATTGAAACAATACTAGAGTGGATTACAATTAAAATATTAAGACTTTTAAACACCAAGAATATATTTTTCTTCAATTGTTGCTTGCTTTTTACGAATAAGGTTGCAAGTCCTTATAAAGGCGCAACAACTTCTTTATGGGCTTGGGCTGAAAAACAAATATTGCAATATATTGAATCCCTTGAATATCTCCATGAAAGTAGACCAAGATATAATCTATAAAGATAAGACAGATATAAAAAGATTCCTCCATATTTTTCACAAGTTATAAACCACAAAACCTGAATAAGGCGCGCTTAAAAACAGCAAATAGAAAATCTGAAAAACAAGTTCAGATCAGAAGGCAGATGTTTAGACATCTGCTTTGATGTCATTCAAAATCAGTTGAGATGATTTACTTCAAATGTCAATACATTAAGAAAAACATTACCAACGTAGTGTTTTACCAAAATTTCTGCCAACAAAAACTTACAAACTCCCCCCTTGGCAAATTTTGGCTAAAACATTATTTGAGCACATTATCAGAGCAACAGCACTAGGAAAAGAAACTCAGTTAGCAATTAGAAGTGGAAGATTTCAAGACATCTTTTGAGACATGAAGCTCCCCCTCAAAATTACTAGTCAGTAGACATTTAGTCAGTCAATCTGTTTCTCTCCCCCTTTTAGACATAATATGCCAAATAAACATGCATTCAAGGGAGCAGTAGAAAATAGGAGTACATACCAGAATATCCAAGTATTAAGCACATACAAGTGCTAAAGAAAAGAACATAGGAATCAAAACCCAAAAGAAAGAAAAAACAAAAAGAAGGCACCAACACATAGTCTAACTGTCTTTAGAACCAGTAGACTTGGCAACTTCAGAACTTCCTTCATTATCAGAATCTCCTCCTTCAGTACCAACTCTATCATCAAGACTATTATCCTTCTGCAGCTCCTTGATCAACTTTTCAAATTTTAGCTTTCTTGCTGAGATAACTCTGATTACCTCATCAAGTTCTTTACAGGATTCCATTAACTTAGTAATCATATCATCCTTGCTTGAGGTCTTGTTTTTAGATGTCAAGACAATATCTGAGACATGTTTATTTGAAAACAACTTGAAGTGAAGGGACAAGACAGACTCCCTTTTGCAAACTACATCAGTGCCACACCGAATTCCAGGATGGTGATTTAGAATAATTCCACAAATAAGATATGTAAAGGTAATAGGCATCTTGATAGCACATGTTCCTGCATGCTTTACATTCTGTTAAAAAATGAAAGCACCATAATCAAACAACTTCTTATTTCCAACAGCATAGATGAACTTTCCTAAACCAACTGTAATGGTTGAGGTATGATTGATAGGGACCCAGTTAGCAGCTCCAATTCTATGCAGGATAGCATATTTCACACTTAACTTACTAACAGGGAGTTTATTCTTCATGGGCCAATCACTCACTTGGTTTACAGTGATGGCTTTGCACACCTGATTATCAGTCACTTATAACTCACAGTAATCATCTTCAGATCTGCCCAGATATCTATTGATGACAGCAGGGGAAAATTTAACACATCTACCTCTAATAAACACCTTCCTATATTCCTTACTTCTGTGATCAGCACAATCTATAGGAATATTAACAATAAATTCCTTAACAAGAGTCTTATAACATTTTGAAAACCTGGTGATAGTCTTCATCAAGCCAACAAAGGAAATCAACTCCATAATCTCTTTGAACTCCAGTGTACCTGTTGTCAAAAGGAGCATCAGGCACCCTGACAGAAAGCTTCTTGCTTTTAAACTTCTTCATAGGAGAGATGTCCTGGACATCATCCTCGACATCATAACTAGAGTCAACATCTTCTACCATTGCAGCTTTCTTCTTACCTTTAGATATCTTCATAGGTGAGATGTTCTAGACATCATCTTCATCATCATCTGAGGATCTATCAGGTCTAACTTTTCTTTTGTTGGAGGGAGGAACCACTTTACTCCAGGGATTTGGGGGACCATACATAGTCTTCTTCTTGATACTCTTTGTAGGGGATGTGACATCCACAACCTTCCCTTTTCTAGACTTGAGCCTTTTAGTAATTGCAGGCACCACATTGGAAATAAGGCCATTGTCAGACAACTCATCAATATTCACCATATTCTCAGCATTTGGATTCTTTGCAGTTTTGGAGCCAGCAACATCTTCCTTAGCAGAAGAGTCATTCTCAGTAGATGATGTCTCAACATCTTGTTCAACATCAGCTTCCACTTCTTCTATAACAGATGTAGCAAACTTGTCAAGTTTACTTTCAACAACATCTTTCTTAAAGATAGATGATTCAACATCATTTTGAGGATCAGTACCTTTGTCAGCCTGAGCAGGCATTCAGGAAAGAGGAATAGAAATCCCAGGCACAATAAAACCCTCATTTAACACCATATATACCAGCCTTCTAATACTCCTATCAACCTTAATAGTGTCTTCTTCTGACCTATCATCAGTAGTATTAGGAGCATTACCTTTATAAGTGTCAAACACGTCTTTGGATTTCTTTGCATGGGACGATCTGGGTTTCTTGAACTTCTTCTCAAGAGGTGGAACAGTTGTAAGAGGAGCGACGACCAGGACTTTATCAACGGAGAGATCCTCAGGATGGTTGACAGACTTTGACCTAGAAGCATTGGCTTCATCAGAAGAGCACTTTGAGGGAGATGAAGCATGACGTTGCGACATCTTTGAATATTTTTGAACAGTGAGATGAAAAATAACAAGGGTTCTTTTTCTGTAAAGGAGAACGAAGAGGTTGTGAAAATAGAGAAGTAATGTCGTAACGTGTGGGAGATTATTTGAGATAATCTTGAAATGATTGCTTAAGATACTTAATTTGGTGGAAACATAATAAATGATATAATATCACTTTAATGATATTCCCACACGCCCTTAATTTCTACAAACCCTCATATATGTAGATCCCTAGTTTTCCTCTTAACTTCTCAAACTGGTTTGCATCCAAAGCCTTAGTGAAAATGTCAGCCAGTTGTAATTCAGTAGCTACATGTTCTAAGGCAACAATCTTTTATTCAACAAGCTCTCTTATAAAGTGATAACAGATATTAATGTGTTTGGTCCTGCTATGTTGAATAGGATTTTTTGATATAGCATTACAATAACCACTTAAAGCAGAGCTAGATCCATGAGAATATAGCATACCATAGTCACTTGTCCCATTCACATATTTAAGAAATATCTTCACATGGTTGGCATGGCTAAATTTAGGATTAGCTTGATATCTGGCACACACCCCTACAGCAAAGGCAATGTCAAGTCTGCTAGCTATGAGATATAGAAGACTGCCTATCATACTTCTGTAAAGACTTTGATCCACACTTACTCCTTTTTCATCTTTAGACAACTTCAGATGTGTGGGAGCAGGTGTTCTCTTGTGACTGGAATTTTCCATCCCAAATTTGTTTACTATATTCTTCGCATATTTGCTTTGAGATAAGAATATGGAATCTTCCATTTGTTTAACTTGCAGACCAAGAAAGTAGGTTAACTCACCAACAAGGCTCATCTCAAATTCTGACTGCATTTGCTTGACAAAATGTTGAACCATCTCATTTGACATCCCACTAAACATAATATCATCAACATAATTCTTTGCAATCATGATCTTCCCTTCTTCTTCCTTGACAAAAAGAGTTTTATCTATTCCGCCTTTCCTATATCCATTCTCACCAAGAAATTTTGTCAATCTCTCATACCAAGCTCTTGGAGCATGCTTTAATCGATATAGAGCTTTCTTCAGTTTGTACACGTGGTTAGGAAATCTTGGATCAACAAATCCCTTAGGTTGTTCCACATAAACTTCCTCATTCAGATAGCCATTTAAGAAGGCACTCTTTACATCCATTTGAAACAACTTAAATCTCAGAATGCAAGCAACTCCTAAGAGTAGTCTAATTGATTCAAGTCTGGCCACAGAGGCAAAGGTTTCATTAAAATCAACTCCTTCAATTTGAGTGTATCCTTGTGCAACTAATCTTGCCTTATTTCTAGTAACCACCCCTTTTTCATCGGATTTATTCTTGTACACCCATTTAGTGCCAATCACATTTGTCCCTTCAGGTCTTGGAACCAGATCCCAAACTTCATTTCTTCTAAATTATTCTAGCTTTTCTTGCATAGAATTAATCCAAAACTCATCAGTTAAGGCTTCTTTTACATTCTTAGGCTCGATTTTTGAAACAAAGCAAGAGTTTGACATCCCTTCTCTTGATCTAGTAGTAACTTCTTTATTTAGATCTCCTATAATAAGTTTCTTAGGATGATCTCTCTAAGTTCTGTTTGAAGGCCCTTTATTGAGTTGATTGGGCTCAGGATCTTCTTGAGTTGGATTAGGATCAGTACTTCTGTCATTAGATTCTGTTGGAATGTCTGACAAAGATGTTCCAACATCTTCTAAGACATCTTCTTCATCATTCCATCCTCTATCATCAATAATAACATTTATGGATTCCATCATAACCTTAGTTCTGGAGTTAAAGACTCTGTAAGCTCTTCTATTTATAGAGTAACCCAGGAATATTCCCTCACCACTCTTGGGATCCATCTTCCTTCTCTGTTCACGATCAGCTAAGATGTAACATTTACTTCCAAAAACATGAAAGTATTTGACGGTATGTTTTCTTCCATTCCATATTTCATACAAGGTGGCTGAGGTTCCTTTTCTTAGAGCGACTCTGTTATGGATATAGCATGAAGTATTCATAGGTTCATCCCAAAAGTGGTAGGGTAACTTCTTAGCATGAATCATAGCTCTGGCAGATTCTTGAAGAGTTCTATTTTTGCGTTCCACAATCCCATGTTGCTGAGGAGTAATGGGAGAGGAAAATTCATGACTGATTCCTTCAGAAGAATAAAAATCAACAAATTTATTGTTCTCAAATTCCTTTCCATGATCACTTCTAATTATGATGACATGACTATCCTTTTCTCTTTGAAGTTTCTGACAGAGATCTTTAAAGACTTCAAAAGTTTCTGATTTTTCTCTGATAAAACTTATCCATGTGTACCTAGAGAAGTCATCTACAACAACATAGGCATGCTTCTTTCCACCAAGACTTTCAACCTGCATAGGTCCCATCAAGTCCATGTGAAGAAGTTCCAAAACTTTTGATGTGGTGAGATGTTGGATCTTCTGATGTGACATCTTAGTTTGCTTTCCAATCTGGCATTCAACATATAATCTCCTTTCTTCTATCTTGAGCTTAGGAATCCCTCTCACGACTTCTATAGATATGATTCTTTTCATTCCTTTCAAATGCAAGTGTCCCAGTTTTTGTTGCCACTGTTTAACTTCATTTTCTTTGGCTAAAGCACATGTCGAGGAGAAGTTCAACTCTTGGGGAACCCATAAATAACAGTTGCCTATAGATTTGATTCCTTTCATAATAACTTCATTCTTCTCATTGCAAACGAGACATTATGTCTTAATGAAGTTTACTTTGAACCCTTTATCACACAATTGACTTATACTTATTAGGTTAGCTGTTAACCCTTTAACAAGTAACACATTATCAAGTTTTGGGACTCCTGGACATTCCAACTTTCCAACTTTCCAACTCCTTTGATTTCACCTTTGGCTCCATCACCAAAAGTCACATAACTGGTGGAGTGAGATTTGATATCTATCAACAGATTCTTAACACCTATCATGTGTCTAGAATAACCACTGTCAAAGTACTAGTCATCTTTGGTTGAGACTCTGAGAGAGGTATGAGCTATGAGACTAGCAACAATAGTCTTGGGAACCCACTATTTCTTCTTTTTTCTATTTTGAGAGATCTGATCAATCTTGGGAAGAGGAGTAGTTTTAGCGTACCCATACGACTTGAAACAGAAAGGTCTTATGTGACCAAACCTTCCACAGTGGTGACACCTCCAGGGCTAGAATTTCTCTCTGTTGTGATTAAATTTTTTCTTGCCATGATATTTGCCATGATGTCTTTTCTTGCCATGATGTTGAGACTTTTGATTCGACATCTTTGGTTTAGACTTTGCATGAGTGGAATCTGATGAAGGTTCTTCTGAATAAGGATCCTTTTTCTCAATAAACCCCATACCACTCTTGTCTCCTGTCACTCTTCCCACTTGAAGAATTTAATCTAATGTATCAGACCCATTACTCAGCATCTTGAATGATTTGACCATTCTATCAAGATTTGAATTCAGAGAAGTCACTTAACTTTCTAGACTAGAGATAGTTTTCAGAAGCTCTTTCCTTCTTGCCTTCAGCTGAGTTATGAGAGCTTTTTGTTTCTCCCCTTCTTGGTAAACTTCTACACTTCTGAGACACAATTCCCTGTACGAGGCAACTAACTCATCAAAGGTTAGTTCACCATCACTAGAATCTTCATCAGAAACATATTTGCATGTCAATGTGTTGTACCCCAAAATTTACAGCACTGATACATCAATTTAGTTTTGGAATTGGCATAAGGGCAAAATGGTCAAAATGCACACTGAAAGTCAAATTTTGACTTTTGGATCAAAACTAAGTTCCAAGATTCATATTTCATCAAGACACGTTAAAATATGAAGTTTGTTTCGTCAAGAAAATCAAAATTCAAAATTACTTTGGAAAAGTCAAATTCTAAACACTTAGAAATTCTTCTAAGTATTAAGGAAAAATGATAAGTTCAGAACTTCTGGCCAGATTTTCACCATGATGCAAGTTGACTCTGGAAGAACTTATGACATAAGAGTTGTAGATCTCAATGATATCTAAAATATTGCAGAATAGAACTTCTCCTAGAAATGCTGGGATTTCAAGTTATAAATCCTTGAAGACACGTCCATGAAACTGAAGCACTCAGTAAATTCTGGGTATTTTCAAGACAGACTTTGGTTGGAACTTTTGGGCCAGTTTTTACGTAGGTTCAATCCGAATTTGCAAGAGTAATTCAAGGAAGGTTTCAAAGCATGTTATAAGCTTTCTGGAAAGTCTGAGAACCCCTTCAAAGTATGCTGGATAAGGGAGATTCAAAGATTAGAAGTTGGATATTTGTTCTAAGTTACGTTGATACTGAACTTCTAATCTAGACTTAAGCTATGATGCATAATCTCATATTGCAGGTTTTCTGTTTTGATAAATCTCATCATCATTTAATGCTCACACCCACTTTCGAGTCTTTATCTAAAGGATTTCCCCACGTGTGGCATAGAAGTACCATTGTTGTCCTTGAAAAGAAAACTTTTGTACAAAGTTTATGCTGGGCTAATGCTTTAATTTTGCTTCTGAGGGTGCTTTTCCATAATTCATGCTTAAAAATTCAGATTAAGCGCGGCTAAAGCTGCTAACCGCCCTACTTTGTGCCTTGAACCATACTTGTCTAAACTTGCTTCAAGAACGAGTCAGCACCATAGCATATGATGGTTGTACTTGGCTTCTACAAGCTCCTAAATTCTTTCCTATAAATTGAACTTCATTTGCAATTGTTAAAGAGGTCGAGAATTTGAGAAAAAAACCTTGAAACTTTTCTGAAATTTCAAAGAATTTGAAACTACAAACATAAACACAAAAACCTGCTAAGCTTCTGTTTTTTACACCCAAACTCTAATCTTCTTGCACATTTCTTGTCCAAATCACCCACACATTTTCTAACATACATTTAGAAACAATCCAAACTTCTGTTTACAGGATGCAATTCACTCTCCACCAACTTCCATTTCAAAAATTAGAACATTGCTTCTTGGTTGTTCCAGAACATTACAGCCATTCATAACTCAAGTGGAGGTTTATTTCAGCTTTCTGGGAGTGTGAGAAAGCTAACCAGAACATCATAACAGTCAGAACCAGGCTCTAGTTCACAGAACATTTTCCAACTGTAAGGTAGGCTTCTACTGACTTTTATCACATTACTAAGGCATTGATAGACTTGCATGTTCAAAAATACAATGTAGACATCCTGACTCTGATTATGTACATATTCATAGATTTCATGTATTTTGGCCTAAGTAGAGAATTTCAGTTCAAAACTTCTTGAGGAAATTAGGATTAGCAAAATTCATGATTGCTTCTGATTTACAGTTCTGATACTTTATATTTCTGAAACCATGATGAAACCTTCCATAACTTCTATGTTTGCATTTTCTGTTTTGTTGAGAAATGGCTAAGTTGCAGATGCTCTGGTTGGCGTGGATAAGGAGATGAAGTTCATCATCAAAATTTACTTTGTAATATATGTTTATGTTTTTAATACCGGATGTATAGCCACTTCGGTGGTAGAGAGCGTGTGCATAAGACGTTAGTGTTAAGGATCCTGAGTTCTAGCCCCAAAAACACCCTTTTATGTTTGTTTTCTGACACTTTTACCCCATTAGTAAGACCAGAACTTCTAGATATTCTCACCCAACGTCATTAACACTTCATTTGCCCATTATCAGAACTTCTAGGTTTCTAGTTGCATTAGAACCTCTAAGCTCTCTCAAACAACCAGAACTTATGACCTGCCAATGACATAAGAACTTCTAGACTCCCCCAGCCATCAGAACTTCTAGGCTTTCCTTTGTTCCCAGTGACCCTAGAGCTTTAATGCGTCCGGATCCAGAACTGTTGATCTTCCCCTTTTCTGCTAACATTTTCTTTCTGATTTGCAGCGTATCTAAAGTCAGAACTTATGCCCCTTATTTTTGTCCTTTCAGCAATGCGCTGATTCTGATTCTTTTATTTTCTCTTATTATTTTTATCATCACTTTATTTTTATTAATCAAAAACACCAAAAAACACTTTATATTCATACACTTTGTTTTACTTTCTTTTAGAATAAAAAGACTAAAAATATTTTCTTAAGCAAATTTATTTATTTCTTAACCAAAACAAAACAAATCCATTTTTTACATTTCATTTCTTGTACATTATTTCAATATGGTTATAATATATAATTAGGACTTTAATTTCTTGCAAATCCCCATTCGTAAATTTGTATACCCCATCCCCCTAATGATTGTAATAGCGTAGAATATTTACTTTCCGTAATTTATCGCTTTCATATAAATGCTAGTAAAGTAGGATTTGCATGGGAAGATAAAATCAACAAGTAGAAAACATTTAATCAAAGACTAAATGCATGCAAATCAAACACACTATTCACACACGCACCCCTAGGGTTAACCCCACTTGTTTCCTAAAAATGGTCATGTTATGCATGTGAGACGTCTTAGCAAAAAAATCAAAATACAAGATCATAGTCCCTCGATGACGCTTCGAATGTTGCCTTACAATATTAGTCCCTCAAGAGAAATGCTAAGATATCTCACAACATTTCTATCATGACTATACGATAACCCACGCCCGTCCCTTTATATCCAAAAATAAAGCTTCTTATCAATCAATGGTAAGATAGTAGCATCTAAGGGAGGAGGAGAAGAACAAAGACTTTTTAGTAGGTAGAAACGTTCTTAGTTGCTTGCTCATTTTCAAAACAAACATCTTTTCCAAACACACACTTTCAAAGCATGAAATATTTTTAAAAGTCCAACACTTTGCATACGTTCTTATAAAGACAAGAATCATTACAAAGTTTTCCTAAACGAAGGTGCTTTTCAAATATACTTTCAAACCCATCACAAAGCACATTTTCAAACAAAAGTAAATGATCTAGCAAGCAACTAAGAGCCCATAGATAACTATGGATGAAAAGGGTGCTAATACCTTCCCTTTTCATAATCTACCCCTAGAACTCAAGAAATAATCTTAAAGGTTTTTCCTATTCTTTTTGCCCTTTCCTTTATTGGATAAAAGAAAATTTGGTGGTGACTCTTGCTATCCGCAACAATATCGATCAAACGCAAAAGATCCCGAGTCAGTTCTCCCACCGTATTACAGAATTGGCGACTTTACTGGGGAGATACTTAAAAGTGGGGTTACATTAGGGCTAGATCACCTTTACTTTCTTTCCTTGTTTGATTTGTTTGCTTTACATTATGGTTCCTTGTTTGGGCTTGTTTTTGATCCTCTACCCGGATCTGGGGCACCTTTTAGGTAAGTAGAAATATATTGTGGAAATTGTAAGGTGTAGACCGATATGGTTGAAGCAATGGCTATGTTAGTGTGACGCATTTGTTGGTACCGGTATCCCTTGTGTTGAATCGGGGAGAATACGGGGCCGCTGAGCAGCGTCATGGAGCACTAACTGACCTTAGAACCTTAATTGAACAACTTGGCCATTAGGACGTAGTGAGATAACCGGTTTCAGTGGATAGCTGAAATTAGGTTGATACTCAATACTACACTCATTGAGATCAGAATTTTGGGATATCTCGGTCGCAAGAAAAGATTGATTATGCTGAGACAATGCCTAAAAGAAAGGTCAGTGATATTAAGATCCCCTAGTACCCGGTTACTATTACTAGGACAGGTTGAGCCAACTAAACTTCAAGAGGGTACTTACCTACCAACTCCATGCAAGCCTAAACCTAAGGACTTGTTTGCTTTGTGTGTACATAAACAACTTGCTTACTTGTACATAACATCATAAACATCATACATCATACGCATTCTCACAAACCATTTCAAGGATTTAGGAATTTATCTTTGTTTTATTTTGTAGGCCATGAATTTCGTCCGAAGAAATACCATCATAATTAACTTCGTGAAAGCACACCCTAAACTCCAAGAGTTAGCATCAAGAGTTCCTGAAGACTCTCCTTTCACCAAGAAATATGGTCGACTCCTCAATTTGGCTACCTACAATTTCCAAGAAGAGATGATGTGCTTGCTCTTCCAATTCTTTGATCCCATGCATCATTGCTTCACCTTCCTTGACTATAATTTGGTGCCAACACTAGAAGAATTCTCTTTACTATTATGAGTGCCTGTGCTTTTATCAAGCACCATTAACTGGTTTAGAAGGGATTTCAAAACCTGAAGTCATTTATGAAGCCATGCATCTAAAAAGAGCCGATGTTATAGAAAATTGGGAGACAAGAAGCGGAGTTAAAGGGTTCCTAGCCAAGTTCTTATTGGAGAAGACTCGTTCATTCTGGGAAGATATGCATTTTCAATCCTTTGAAGATGTCCCGACCCTTCTTATCTATGGTTTGGTTCTATTTCCCAACTCGGACCAATTCATAGATGTGAATGCCATCAAAGTCTTTCTCTCTCGTAATCCTATACCTACCTTGCTGGGAGACATCTTACAATGTTTTCATACCCACACCATGAAGAAAAGAGGTACTCTCTTGTGTTGTATTCCCCTACTCGCCAAGTGGTTTACTTTGCACTTACCTCAATCAACATTGAAGAATGAGCAAAGATTGACATGGTCTCAAAGGATGATGTCCCTCACCCATTCTGACATTCGTTGTTGTTCGAGATACTTGGAAGATATTTCTATCATTGACCGTTATGGGGAATTTCCTAATGTCCCTCTGCTTGTTATTATGGGAGGTATCACTTACAACCTTTGCTTAGCTTTACGACAGTTTGGGTATACCCGAAGAGATGGCCCTCATGATATTCTCATCCAAGGAGTGGTGTTCGATTACGAGAGTGACGATCAAGGCTACCGTCAGAGGTTTGTGCGAGCTTGGATGATGGTAAATAAAGCAGATAGTTAGACGCTAGGACACAAGAATTCTATTCCCCTTGAACCTTACCTTAGGTGGGCACGAGGTCGTTCTCAGAAGCTCATGATGCCTTACCCCTGAATCCTACCAGTTATCGTGGAGCCTGTGGCTGAAGAAGATATCCCGTACACTATCCTTTATCCCGACATGCCTACTTCTCTTGAAGACTTGAAAAAGGGTTGGATTCAGCTAAAGGAAGAACGAGACACCTTCAAGGCTCAATTCTACGCAAGCGAGAAAAGGGTTTTGGAGCTTACAAAGCAACTACATGAAGAACAGAGCTTGAACGCCTACCTTTCACCAAAGAGGATGCGTACGACCTTTTTATCTTAGAGATTTTATTTTGTAAAGCCCAAGAGGTACGTTGTAACCATTTTGAACTAATTAATGAAAATTGACATTTGTTCTTTCTTTGTCTAGACAAATTTAAATTTCATAAATCCTTGAAATCATTTGCACACACATCTTTTATGCATCATAACATAAAAAAATTTCCACGACAAGTTTCCTTATCTTTCTGCTGTTTATTTCAGCAAGATGGATATCGAGAAAATAGTGAAAGACCTACAAGCACAAAACTCCCAGTTTCAAGAGACTTTGCTGACCCTGGCCAAGGGACAACAAGAGTTGATGATGTTGCTGGCATCCAAAAAGAAACCAAGGAGGAAAGCCCTAGTCAACATGGGTAAGAGATTCATAGAGTTGATCCGTCAAATACCGGTAGTGGAAGATTCGTCTGAGGAAGACGAAAATAAAATTGGAGAAGAAAGGAGTACCCAGGCGGGGTGTATCAATGATCAAGTGCCCGATGATGAAAACTATTTTGACGAGCAGTATCCTCCTGCCGATGTTAAGTACAAGCAGCTAGAGGATAGGTTGAAGGCCGTTGAGATTCAAGCCATCCCTGGTTTAGATTTTGATGATTTGGGTTTAATATCTGGGGTTGTCATTCCCCACAAATTCAAGATACCACTCTTTGTTAAATATGATGGGGTTTCCTGCCTAAAGCTTCACCTAAAGTCTTATGTGCGCAAAATACAACCGCACACCGCTGAAAAAAAACTCTGGGTTCACTTCTTTCAAGAAAGCTTGGCTGGGACTCAACTAGAGTGGTTTTACCAATTAGAGGGTTCCCGTATCCATACATGGGAAAACTTGGCCATAACTTTCTATCACCAATACCAGTACAATGCCGACCTGGCGCCGACAAGAGTTCAACTGCAAGACATGACGATGGGAAAAATGAAGGGTTCAAAGAGTACGCCCAAAAGTGGAGGGATCTTGCCAGTAGGGTTCAACCACCATTAACTGATAGGGAACACATTGATATGTTTATGGGCACCTTATCTGGTCCATTTTTCAACTTATTGGTTGGTTGTTCTTCATACGGTTTCACCGAGCTGATCTTAACCGATGAAAGAGTTGAAAGTGGTATCAAGAGCGGGAAGATTCCCATAGCCTCTGCTTCCACCTCCAATCCTGTAAAGAAACCCTTCATTGGGAAGAAAGAAACGAATGTTGTGTATGGGTCAAGGGCCCGTACCAAGAAGGATGATCGTCATTCCATTAATGTTTTTCGGATTTCCAACCCAACTCATGTTCAAAGAAAATCTTCCAATCATCAACGATTTGAGAATCCACGAAGATAATACACAAGGATATGCATGTTGCTATCCTAAGCCTTACAACACCTGTTAAAGGCTAATTTGGTGACACTGCATGATCCTCCGTCCAATCCAGATACCTCATCACCTAAACACAATATGAATACCAAGTGTACATATCACTCAAATAGTCCTGGGCATGAGACCGACCAATGTTGGGCACTGAAGAATAAAATTCAAGACTTAATAGACAACAAGACCATCGAATTTGATCCGCCTCCAATTCCCAATGTGATAATGGCACCAATGTCAAACCATGGAAAGGATGTCAATGCAATTGAAGACACCATTTTTGTTTCCTCCATCGAAGACTTGACTACTCTGTTAACCATTATAAAAAAGAATCTGCTGAAAGCCGGGATTTTCCCTGCTGTTTGAAGGACTGTGATTGCTGTGCCAAACAAAATGGATGTAAATGGATGAAGGAAGGAATTCAACACCGGATGAATAGCCATGAGATCCTATTAGATAAGACTTCGTCCGCAAAAATTTTGACCAATAAGATTGAAGACCTCTCCATCATAACGATTTCAAACAAGCCTCTTAGGATCTCCTCCAAGGGTCCTATCAGGATTTCAAATGAACCGACTGTTGCTCCTCTTACTGCCCCCGGGCCAATTTCGTACTCTTCCAACAAAGCAGTTCAATGGAACTATCGTGCTCAGGTGTTTTACCATGGAATAAAGCAAGATGCTTGGATTAAAGAAAGAAAAGTTGATGACATTGGCAACATTACTGGCTCTAATAAGGTGACCAGAACTGGGAGAATCTTTTCACCCAACATCTTACCACCAACTGCTACAAAGGCTCCTGTTTGCATCACCACTGCTAAGCCTAGTGCTGATACAAGGGGAAAAGAGAAGGTAGTTGAGCCTGTTGATACAAAGACACCCGCAAAAGACATTGCTGCTGAGGAACCTTCTGCTCTAGAAATGGATGAGATCTTGAAAATTATAAATAGGAGTGATTTCAAGATAGTAGAGCAGCTGGGGAAAACCCCTTCCAAGATTTCCATGTTATCTTTGCTACTTTGTTCCGATGCTCATGCCCAAGCGTTAATCAAATTCCTGAAGAAGGCTCATGTCCCTCATGAGACCACACCTGACCAGTTTGAAAATTGTGTGGCAAGCTTTACGGTCGATAATGGTTTGGGGTTCTCGGATGCTGATCTGACACCACTTGGAAAGAACCATAACAAAGCTCTGCATGTTTATGTTGAATGTAAAGGGACTACCCTAGCACATGTTCTGGTTGACACTGGCTCTTCCTTAAATGTACTACCCAAGGGAGCTTTAGACCGATTAGACTGCAAAGGACTGGTGTTGAAGCCGAGTGAAATTATTGTGAGGGCTTTCGATGGGTCCAAAAGGACGGTTCATGGAGAGGTGGATCACCCGATCAAGGTGGGCTCACAGATTTTCAACTATACTTTCTACATCATGGATATCCGTCCTGCTTATTCCTGTTTGCTGGGTCGCCCTTGGATCCACGGAGCAGGGGCAGTAACGTCAACCCTTCATCAAAAGCTCAAGTACCCGGTCAAGGGAAGGATCGCCACTGTTTGCGGTGAGGAGGAGTTCATGGTAAGCCACCTCAATTATTTCAAATATATGGAGATGGATGGAGAATTTATAGAAACCCTGTGTCAAGCTTTTGAAGTTATTTCGCCTATGATTGCTACTACCAAAATCTCCTCTGGCCTACCTAAAACTGATAGATTGGTGCCAAGGATGGCATTATTTAAAGATGCTTGTGGCGCAGTCGAAGAAGGAAGCTGTGATACTTGGGGAAACTCCCCGAGATCCCGTTCAAAGCATAAAAATGTGGCTTAGAATTTACTATCAAGGCTCAGAAAGAAGTGAGGCACGCTCGTGTAGGAAAACCCCCTCTCTGTATTGGAAGCTGTTATACCCAAATTTTTGCCCCTGAGATCCCTTCATCGTACCATATTCATTCAATCACAACAAGATCACATTAGGGCTTTTGGTTCTTCTCCCTATCTTTAGGTTTGATATTTGAGGAATCACCAAGCACCTTGACTTGTTTTTCTTTTGTGATCATGCATGTTTTGTTTTTGACTTTCCTTTTAATTAATAAAATTCAATGTTGGTTTGTCTTACTTGTTAATAATGTAGGTAAGGGCAATGTGGCTTAACAAGTTGATCCATGGGTTCATGAGTTTATTTCCATGCCCTAGTCAATAAAGCTTGAGAAATTGAAACCTCACCATTGAAGTTGTTTTGGAAGAAATGGCATGGAAAGGTTTATTTTGGTTCACCATATTTCAAAGTTATCAAGATTGATTCAAAAGTACAAGGGGTTGATTGAAGAAGTTATCATGGTTGGACAATGCCTTGTTCCCATTGGTCACAAGTTTATATTTCTCTCAATTCTCAAGATATGGAAGTGGTTTTTGTTGCTATGATTTCTCATTATCATCCTCAACAACTTCTATCTACAAAGCAAAAGTGTTGGTACAAGAAGGTTGTTTAAAATTGTCAAAGTTCCTCAAAGCATTTTCTTGATCTAGGAGCTAGGGTTTTGAACTTAAAAGAAGTATATCTTGCTCATATTTTGGTATTTTTGAGTGATTCCAAAAACATCCTTCTCTTTAAAGGGTTATTAATAAATCACTTTAAAAGTTTCAAGGAGTTTTCATGTGGAAGAAACTTGATGATGAAGAAATATTACAAGTCCTCTAGATGAACCCCCCCCCAATTTCCCATGTGTGACTTCAAATGATCATAACTTGGTCAATTTTTATCACCTTGAGCCCACTATTTTTCCACAATGATCTTGAGGATGTGAAATTTATTCCTTCTTTTATGTGAAAGGTGAGAAAATGGATGGAGGATGCCTTAAGGATACAAAATATTATAGGTTATTTTATGATTTTTCCAACTTCAACAATTCATAACTCTCTAAATTTTTGGATATTTTTAATGGTTCAAGTTTCAAAATGTCATTCAAGAGGTATATTTCATGCCATCTTTTTTGGTCAAGAGAAAATTCCAAGAGGAAGGCCATGTTTGGATGCAAACATTATAGGTCAACCTCTTTTTCCCAACTTTGACTCATTACAACTTTCAGTTCAAACATCCATTTGATTCCATTCATTTCCCATTGCAAATCTTGTAATATCATCTTTCTAAAGCATCAAGAACCATTCCTTAAGACCCCTTGAGCTGAGAATGCCATTGTTTCAAAAGTTGTAACTTGGAATTGAAGTTTCATCGCAAGTCAGAATTTGAATTTCCTGTTACAACTTCTAAACCTCAAATTAGCACGCGTTTTGGATCTAAACATGATTAACCAACTTTCCCAAGTTGATTAGTGCATTAAAACGCACGTTTTGGATGAGTTTTGATAAAAGAGAAGTCACACTTTCTTCATGATGCAGACCCACACGAATTAACTCCAAATTGCATCATTCACTCTTCCTTTTGATCCCATTTTCTTCTCCTATAAATACATGAGCTATCCCATTCGTTTTCTCAAGCTTGAACAACCAAAATCACCCTGCCAAACTTGCTTCATAACTCACTTTTCTGCAACTTCAAAATCATTGTTCAAGCCTTTTTCAATCCATTTTTTCTACCAATTCACCTTCCTTGATCTTCTCTTAAGCTAACAGAAGAAGAATTGAGCCTTAAAACCTTCTGAATTGATCTGACCAAGTCCGTTTACAGAGCTCTGCAACTGAACTTCAATAGGTAGATTTCTCCATCAATTCTTCCAAATTTTGATATCATTGTGAAGCTCTCATCGCCCTGATTCTAGTTGCAACACTTACTTTTAACTAGAAACACGTTTTGGCCATGAATTTTCAAATTCCTTTTCAAAACTTTCCTTCCAAATTGCTTGAGCCACAGTTTATATAAAATTTTCGCGAAGGTGTGGTTGTCTTTGTCTTGATGAGGCAAAGCGAATGCCATAGGTCTGAGTTTCTGATTTTACAGTTTGAGGGACATGTGTTTCACGTTGGCTGGAGGTTGAATATGACCAACGTGTCATCTTCCAACCAATGATGGCGTGCCATTTGTATTTTTTGAAAATCTGATTTTATATGTGATTCAGTGCTTTATTCAGTAATGACCATGATATGCACAGCGCGTTAGATCCCTTGGATTTGATTATGAATGCGTTTTGACTCTCATCCAATCGCCCACATATTTTTACTTTATTTTTTATTTCTGATTTTTATATTTAATTGTTTTAAACTTCAAAAAATCATAGAAAATCCATTTTAAGTCCAAAAAATCTAAAAAAATTATGAAAAGTATTTTTTATTTTTCTCTTTCTGATTTTTATTTTAAAATTTTATTTTGTCTTTTGATATTTTTTTAATAAATTTTCACTTTATTTGAATTGTTTTAAATGTTTGAAAATATTTTTATGCATTTTTTAAATTCTAAAAAAATATGGAATGATCCAATGATATTGTGACAAATATTGGTGACCTCATTTATTTTTTATTTCTAACTTTGTTATTTTTTTAATCATTTTTGGTTTATTTTACTCTTTTCTTTTAATTTTATATTTTTTTTATGAGTTTAAAAAATTACCAAAATTTTTTTAAAAATATTTGAGTTCATTTCTGATTTTTCTATGGTCTTACTTAATATTTCTTGAATAATTTGGACATAGTTGATATTTTTCTCTCTTATTTCTATTTTAAAACATTTTAAAACCCTTTTTAATGTATATATTAAATGTAATATTATTTTGTGATTATTTTCTGGCTGATCTTGGGTTGAATTTTTGATCATGAACTTTGTTAACATCATTGGGTCCATGGTGTTGAGTCCAACTCCATAAAAATGGATGAATGATTTTAATAATAGTTTGATTAAATTTTAATTCAAATGTGGTTTATATTCTTTCCCACCCTTCTTCATCTCATCCCTTTCTTATTGCACTAAGTGTTATTGGAGCATGATCTCCATATCATGTCTCAAAATAAATGGTGCATATATTGCTATTGGCCGGCCTCAAAATAGGTGCGACTTCTACATAAGTCCACTTACGATTGCTTAACATAACGCTAAATTTTGTCCCGATTCGAATAAATGATCATTCGTGGCCCAAAATTATGTTTGCAAGCCCAAGTATGTTAATTTGATCTCTTTGATCCAATAAACTTGAGATTCATTGTGTGGAGGCTTTGGTTCTACCAATCCTCTAATGGATCTTCATCGATTTTGGTCAACGCGGATTACTTAAACATCATTGATCATTGAATGTTACTTTTGAGGATTCCAAAATGGATGATATACTTGACAAAAAGCAAATTCAACTTGTTGTATGGAGGCTTTGGTTCTACCAATCCTCTAATGAGTTCTAAATGCAAGTTTCAAGATGGTCATCCAACTAACCACTAATTTCTAATAATTGACTTTATTTTGTGTTTTTATTTTATACATTTTATTTTATGCACCATTTACTTTTAGCATTTACATTTCATGCTATTTTTTATCTTTGCTCACTTGAGCATTTACTTTCTTGTCATTTTTATTTTTCTCACTTGAGTTTTTCTTTTTTAAGACATCTAATAATCAACATAAACCATAAAAAACTTTAATGATACTTGGACTATTTGGTTACTATCCTTGGCATTATGGAGTATTGGACTTCTTGGACTTAGGATTAGAAACCTTGGCCTATGTTGGAGACCTTGTGACCTTAATTGATATTTTGTCTGGAGTTCATGAGGTTTACCTCAAGACATTGGGTTGTTTGTTTGTTTTGTGTGCAGGTTATTATGATTACATACTTTATTTGTAATATGGAATTCACCCGTATACAGCCGTTACTCTGCCCAATTTTTTGTGAAGACTTAATACACTTGAAGTTTGGTTTTCTCAAGAGGTCTAGTATCTTTGTTTTCTTGGTTTCAATCCAAAGAATGCGAATTCTATCTTGACTCATAATTTCAAGTATTGGCTTCTTGTTGGTTAGACGGTTCTTATCCCTAACTTTTACCTTATGCTTTAGGATAGTCTCTTCATCTCCTCCCATCTTATTTAATTTCAAAAATCTTCTCCCTCCTTTTGAAAACTCTTCTTGTTTTTAAACTTGAACCACTTTCATAATAAACTTGGACTTAGGTCCATGCATTTTCAAAACATATTCATATATAAAATTCAATCAACTTAATAATACCTTAACATTTTTTGTGAGAAGACTAAAAGTCAATCAATCTCACTTCAAACCATTTTGTCACTTTGGCTTTTTACTTTAAAACTTTTCTCAAAAGATTGGACTCTTGTCAATCCTTGTAGTGATGCAAACAACTATACTTCTACAATATGTAGTAAAGTGATATATTTTCCACTTGGGTATTGAGTGAGGCATTTTTTATTTTAAAATCCAAGCCATATCCTCCACTTTGAGATGATGCAAATTATCCTTTCTCATGATTGTGGGTAGTAAGTATGTTTTCCACATGGACAATAACGATTATGTCTTATCTCATAAAATTAACCAACACACTTGCGTTTTAAATTTTTTTAAAGGTGAACTACGTGTACCCTGATCCCCTATTACACGGAAGGTGATACTAGGCACTAAAGATTCGCAACCGTAGCGGGTGCAAAAATCATAAAAAAAACACTTCTTTTCTCACCTCCACCATCTATTTTTTTTTCATACAACATTTTATAGCCAAAATATACAGATTTTACAAAGAGGTCCCTGCGGAGTAACGTATATGTTTAGGGTGCTAATACCTTCCCTTTGCATAACCAACTCCCTTACCTTGAATCTTTCCCCCTCTGTTGGGTTATTCACTCTTTTCCCATTCCTTTGGAAACAATAAAGCACGGTGGTGATTTTTATTTTGATCTGTATAAGTCTAGTCAATCCAATGGCTTAGTCTTAAACATTTCTACCGTTACAGAAGTCATGAAGTAAACATTGTGGAGGATTCTGACGATGAATGTGCATTTGAAGAATGGGTATACCCTACTACAACAGAGCTCAACAATTGGCACGCAAAGGACTTCATTCCCATCTCCTTCATTGAGGAGTTATTACTTGTTTATTGCTTTTTATCAATTCAAGAACCTTTTGTCTGTAATATTAAACAATGACTTTTAAGCCATATGCATGGCCCAGGGCACTATGGTCCATTTGTTAAGGGTTTTATTTATGTTCATTTTATCATATGATCATTCAATACAAATCACTGGACTTTTGCATTAAAATCTTTGTGCTCATTGTCTTTCTTTTTCTTCAAATACCTTTTTCAAAATAGCCATGTATCTTACATGCACACACGCACACTCTTGCAGGTCCTCGTCCACTTCGGATCTCATTGTTAATGACTCTACTATTGCCAACTACGACTTCGAACATCCAGTTAACCAAGCCGAAGACGAAGGGGAGGAAGATTATGAAATACCGGGAGAACTAGCCAGACTTGTATTGCAAGAGGAAAAAGATATTTAACCGCATGAAGAGTCAGTTGAAGTCATCAATCTAGGTACCGAGACAGACAAGAAAGAGGTCAAGATCAGCGCTAACCTAGGAAGCAATGTTAAAAGTAGATTGGTTCATATGTTGCATGACTATGTGGAAGTGTTTTCTTTGTTGTATGAAGATATGCCAAGGTTGAATACCGACATTGTAGTTCATCATCTGCCGACAAAGGAAGATTGTCCTCCTGTCAAACAAAAAGTTCGTCGCATGAGGTCTAACATGTTTGAAAAGATAAAAGTTGAAGTGATGAAACAATTTAATGTAGGATTCCTAGCTGTGATGTCTTATCCCCAATGGGTTACAAATTTGGTTCTGGTGCCAAAGAAAGACGGGAAAGTTCGTATGTGCGTAGATTACAGGGATCTGAATAGGGAAAGCCCCAAGGATGACTTCCCTCTACCTCATATTAATGTCTTGGTCGATAAAACTGCTCAACATAAAGTCTTCTCTTTCATGGATGGTTTCTCCGGCTATAATCAAATTTAGATGGATCTAGAAGACATGGAGAAGACCACCTTTGTTACACAATGGGGCATCTTTTGCTATAAAGTAATGCCATTCGGATTGAAGAATGCAGGGGCAACATATCAAAGGGCTATGGTGGCTTTGTTTCATGACATGATCCATCATGAAATAGAGATGTATGTGGATGATATGATTGCAAGGTCACAAACTGAAGAGGAGCACCTGAATCACCTATCCAAGCTATTCGAGAGGTTGAAAAAGTACAAGTTGAGGTTAAACCCTAATAAGTGCATATTCGGAGTACAATCTGGAAAACTTCTGGGTTTTGTCGTCAGTGGTAAAGGCATCGAAGTCGATCCTGCCAAGGTAAAGGCCATCCAAGAAATGTCAGTCTCCCACTATGAAAAGGAGGTTATAGGATTCTTGGGTCGTCTTAACTATATCTCCCGCTTCATATCTCACTTAACTGCTACTTGTGAGCCAATCTTCAAACTCTTGAAGAAAGATCAAGTAGTCAGATGGAATGATAAATGCCAAGCTGCCTTCGACAGAATCAAAGATTATCTGCAAGAACCTCCTATTCTCATGCCTCCGGTTGAAGGAAGACCCTTGATCATGTACTTGACAGTGCTAGAGAATTCTATGGGGTGTGTGTTGGGCCAACATGACGAGTCTGGCCGAAAAGAGCATGATATTTACTACCTGAGCAAAAAGTTTACCGACTGTGAAACCAGATATTCACTGCTCGAGAAAACTTGCTGCACTCTGGCATGGGCTACTCGCCGGCTAAGACAATATATGTTGACTCATACCACTCTGTTGATTTCTAAGGTGGACCCTATCAAGTACATCTTCGAGAAACCCGCTCTTTCCGGATGGATAGCTAGATGGCAGATGATTTTGAATGAGTACGATATTCAATACACAACGTAAAAGGCCATCAAAGGAAGTGTATTAGCAGATCATATGGCCCACCAAGTTGTTGATGATTATCAGTCTATGAACTTTGACTTCTCAGATGAGAACATCATGCTAATAACTGATTGTGTGAAACCCGGACAGTATGATGGACCTGAACAAGGATCCCGATGGACCATGGTTTTGACGGAGCTTCCAACGCGCTCGGCAATGGCATTGGCATTGTAATCATATCCCCTGAAGGTTGCCACACTCCTTTCACTGCCAGACAATGCTTCGATTGTACGAACAACATCGTTGAGTATGAAGCATGCATTTTGGGTCTGAAGGTTGCCATTGATTTAAGGATCAAGTATTTGAATGTCTTCGGGGATTCTGCTCTAGTGATTAGCCGAGTAAAAGGAGATTGGGACACTAAGCACCCTAATATCATTCCTTACAAGGAGCTTGTGCTATCTTTGATTCCTTACTTCGAAGAGATCACCTTTGAACACTTTCCTAGGGAAGAAAATCAGTTAGCCGATGCTTTGGCCATGATGTCTTCTATGTTCAAGGTCAAAGGAGACAACGAAGCTCCCATGATTACAATTGATAGATTCAATGAACCTGCGCACTGCTATGAGCTTGAAACTGATGCCGAGAAGCCATGGTACCATGAGGTGAAGAGATACCTTGAAGTACAAGAGTATCCGGAGGGAGCATCCATCAACGACAAAAAGTTATTACGAAGATTCTAAGTCAAATTCTTCCTAAGCAATGGAACCCTATACAAACGTAACCATGATTCTACTCAACTCCGGTGTATGGACAAGAAGGAGGCAGAGGAAATTATGGAAGACATGCATGATGGTCTCTTTGGGACTCACTCTAGCGGATATACTATGGCCAAGAAAATCCTGAGAGCTGGTTACTATTAGTCAACGATGGAGGCTGATTTCCATCACCACTCAAGAACTTGCACAAATGCCAAGTATATGCTGACAAAGTCAATGTGCCTCCAATTCCTCTGAACGTCATGACCACTCCGTGGCCATTTGCAATGTGGGGCATTGACATGATTGGAGAGATCAAACCTACTGCTTCCAATGGACATCGCTTCATTCTGTTCGCTATTGATTATTTCACCAAGTGGGTCGAAGTCGCCTCATTTTCCTCAGTCACCAAGAACGTGGTAGCCAGGTTCATCAAACATAACCTCATATGTCGCTATGGTGTCCCCGAAAGGATCATCACTGGCAGGAGGACCAATCTCAACAATGATATGATTACCAAACTTTGCACTCAGTTCAAAATCAAGCATCACAACTATTCTCCTTATAGACCTAAGATGAATGGCACAGTGGGAGCGGCTAACAAGAACATTAAGAAGATTGTGCAGAAGATGGTAGTGATACAAAGACTATCATGAGATGCTACCGTTTTCTCTTCATGGCTACCGTACTTCAGCTCGGACATCAACTGGGTCAACTCCCTTTTCTTTAGTCTATGGCATGGAAGTTGTCCTACCAGTGGTAGTTCATATCCCCTCACTAAGGATTATGAATGAAGAAGGCTTAGGAGAAGACGAATGGATTCAGACAAGGTTTGATCAGTTGAACTTGATCGATGAAAAATGAAAGGTTGTTGTTTGTCATGGTCAGATGTACCAAAAACATATGATTAAGGATTTCAACAAAAAGATCAGGCCTCGAGTATATCAAGTTGGTAACTTGGTAATAAAGTGCATCATTCTTCCACAAGCGACCCCAGGGGGAAATGGACTCCCACCTACGAAGAGCCATTTGTTGTCAAGAAAGTTTTCTCTGGTGGTGCCATGATGGTGACTACCATGGACGGTGAAGACTTCCCACATCCTGTGAACGCGAACATAGTTAAAAAATACTATACATAAGAGACCCACTAGGTTGACACATCTAGACAAGATAAGGGCATCCCAGCGAACCAAAAGGGTTGGGCAAAAGTTAGGGATATATGCAAAAGACTATACACCCGGAAAGTTGAAAACCCGAAAGGGCGACTTAGGAAAAAATGGGTATCCTGGTGGGCTGAAACCCCGAAAGGGCGGTCCAGGCAAAAGTTAAGGATTGAAAGCGTATGACTATGTCCCGTGGAATCACCATGTTCGACTTTATTACCAAGGTCCGAGTTCAAACGGTCCAAGATGAGTCCAATCAACTTCTGTCAATGGCAAGGGACATTCGAAGACATTGGGGCAATAATAGAGTTGGAACGCATGAGATCACTTCCACATGGCTATTATTTTTGTTTTCAATTTTGTTTTCCTTTCGTCGATTTCCTCTTACTAGGATATCCGTCTCTTTGTACAAAAACGCCTATTCATGGGCAAAATATCAATACAAATATACTTTGAAGTGCAAACTTTCTATTTTTTGTTTTGAATGCAAAGATGGCCAATGACTAAAATTGAACGAACATATGCATGTGAACATAATTAAAAATATTTAGTGCATGTGTCCTGCCAAGAAGCAATAAACATCTCTTTATGCATTTGGGATGTCCCCACAGAGTTATCCCATTAACATTATCCCCACAAAGTCCTTTTCATAGAGTAGTCCCTATCCAGAGTCTCACTCTCTTGACAACCCTCTCCCCAACTGAGTTGGTCCTCAAAGAAGAAGCCTTGTGGATCTCGTCCTAAAAGAACTCACCTTGTCAGCAGTTCATCAAGTATTCCTCAACAGGGTTTATTTCCCCAACTGAGTTTGTCTTCCCCGGCTGAGTCTATCATCTCCAGCTTGAGTTTACCTCTTAGACTATTACAAATCAGAGGACCACAGCCTCTTTTCCCCAGTGAAGTCGCCAACAAGTCATTGCTATCTCCAAAAGCTGCTGTGAAGCCTGGACCCGACCAGATAGCAGTTTATCTCTGAAAGTTATTGTGAAGCCTGGATCCGACCAGATAACAATCAACTTCATTATTTCAAACCAGTTACTATGAAACATGGACCCGACCAGATAATAGTTCAACTTTCAATACTATGAAGCCTGAACCCAACCAGATAATAGCTTAACTCCAGTTACTATGAAGCCTGGACCCGACCAGATAATAGTGTAACTTTTCAAATACTATGAAGCCTGGCCCCAACCAGATAATAGTTTAACTCCAATTACTATGAAGCCTGGACCTGACCAAATAATAGTTCAACTTTCAATTACTATGAAGCCTGGACCCGACCAGATAATAGTTAGCTCCTCAAGACACTATAAAGCCTGGACCCGACCAGATAATAGTTTAACTCTTAGAGATATTGAAAAACCTGGACTCAACCAGACAAAGGTTTAACTTCTTTTCCCCAATAGAGTTTGCCTTTACCCCAGTAAGTTATTGTGAAGCCTGGACCCGACCAGATATCAGTTCAAATTTATCTTTTCAAGCGATTTATTCTGAAGCCTAGAATCTGACCAGAGAGCAATTAACTTCATCCACCTCAAAAATCTGCGAAACCTAGAGTCTGACCAGATAGCAATTTAGTGTTAGTAAGTTTCTACGAAGCCTAGAGTCCGACCAGATAGAAATTAACTTCATCCTCCCAAGAAATTTTCTGCGAATCCTGGAATCCGACCGAATAACAGTTAATTTAATCTCCCCTAGTAAGTCATTGTGAAGCCTGGAACCCGACCAGATAACAGTTCAACTTCAAGAAATTCTCTACAAAGCCTGGATTCTGACCAGATAACAGTTAATTCAGATCTTCCCCTGCAAGTCACTACGAAGCCTAGAATACGACCAGATAGCAATTAAATTCATTATCCCCAACAAATTGCTACCAAGCCTGGATTTCGACCAAATAACAGTTAACTTTCGATTCTCTCCAGTCAGGAATAATTCCCCAGTAGAGTAATGGATAACCAAATTTCTTGAATTTTATTTCCCCAAGCAAAAATCAACACTCTTCATAGAGCCTTCTTAAACAAGCCAGTATTCCCCAACGGAGTTTCTCCTCAAACAACAGAACAGGAATTCCCAGTGGAAATAGTCTAAACAAAGTTGAAGATATGCCTACTCTCTAATAACAGTTCAAGTCTCAGCCTCCCAAGGCTCCCCAGCATGTTGTCAAGGATTTATTTTCCCAGACAAAGACACGCTGCAATAAGCGCATCACATTCGTAAACCATAACACATACATGATAAATGCATATGGCATAAGCTCATTTATTTTGAGAACATCATTACATCATGTATACATCTGCATGCAACTAATCTTTTTTTCCTTGCAGGAAAATTAACAAGAAAAGACATCTACTATTTCATTATAAAATCAACCAAAGGATTTATCCTGATACTTTCCACAGTCACTCTGAATGCCATCTCTAAGCCTATTCCCGACACAGTCAACTATCACATCATCGAGTACAAATTTCTGGGCACTCTAGTGTTCAATCATCTTCCACCTTCAAGTCACGAATGGCGGACTCGCCAATCTAACTCTTCAGGTTTAAGAAGATTGAATAGGGGCAGTTGTTGTACCCCAAATTTTCCCTCTCATTTCTCAAGGATTCTCTCACAAGATCTTCCATGACATCAAGTTTGCAGCATTGATACATCAATTTAGGTTTGGAATTGGCACAAGGGCAAAATGGTCAAAATGCACACTGAAAGTCAAATTTTGACTTTTAGATCAAAACCAAGTTCCAAGATTCATATTTCATCAAGACACGTTAAAATATGAATTTTGTTTCATCAAGAAAATCAAAAGTAAAAATTACTTTGGAAAAGGCAAACTCTAAACACTTCGAAATTCTTCTAAGTATTGAGGAAAAATGATAAGTTCAGAACTTCTGGCCAGATTTTCAGCATGATGCAAGTTGACTCTGGAAGAACTTCTGACATAAGAGTTATAGATCTCAATGAGATCTAAAACATTGCAGAACAGAACTTCTCCTAGAAATGTTGGGATTTCAAATTATAAATCCTTGAAGACACGTCTATGAAACTGAAGCACTCAGTAAATTCTGGGTATTTTCAAGACAGAATTTGGTTGGAACTTCTGAGCCAATTTTCATGTAGGTTCAATCAGAATTTGCAAGGGTAATTCAAGGAAGGTTGAAAAGCATGTTACAAGCTTTCTGGAAAGTCTGAGAACCCCTTCGGAATATGCTAGATCAGGGAGATTCAAAGATCAGAAGTTGGATATTTGTTCTAAGTTACGTTGATATTGAACTTCTGATCCAGACTTAAGCTATAATGCATAATCTCATATTACAGGTTTTCTATTTTGATAAATATCATCATCATTTAATGCTCACACCCACTTTTGAGTCTTTATCCAAAGGATTTCCCCACGTATGGCATAGAAGTACCATTGATGTCCTTGAAAAGAAAACTTTTGTACAAAGTTTATAATGGGCCCATGCTTTACTTTTGCTTCTGAGGGTTCTTTTACATAATCCATGCTTACAAATTCAGATTAAGCGCAACTAAAGCTGCTAACCACCCTACTTTGTGCCT
This sequence comes from Vicia faba, assembly GCA_948472305.1. Lineage (NCBI taxonomy): Eukaryota > Viridiplantae > Streptophyta > Magnoliopsida > Fabales > Fabaceae > Vicia > Vicia faba. The sequence continues at coordinate 266,107,361 of OX451736.1, forward strand.
TGAACCATACTTGTCTAAACTTGCTTCAAGAACAAGTCAGCGCCATAGCATATGATGGTTGTACTCTTGGCTTCTCCAAGCTCCTAAATCCTTGCCTATAAATTGAACTTCATTTGCAACTATTAAAGAGGTCGAGAATTTGAGAAAAAACCTTGAAACTTTGCTGAAATTTCAAAGAATTTGAAACTGCAAACATAAACACAAAAACCTGCTAAGCTTCTGTTTTTTACACCCAAACTCTAATCTTCTTGCACATTTCTTGGCCAAATCACCCACACATTTTCTAACATACATTTAGAAACAGTCCCAGCTTCTGTTTACAGACTGCAATTTAATCTCCACCAACTTCCATTTCAAAAATTAGAACATTTCTTCTTGGCTGCTCCAGAACATTACAATCATTCATAACTCAAGTGGAGGTTTATTTCAGCTTTCTAGGAACGTGGGAAAGCTAACTAGAACATCATAACAGTCAGAACCAGGCTCTAGTTCACAAAAAAGTTTCCAACTGCAAGGTAAGCTTCTGCTGACTTTTATCACATTACTTAGGCATTGATAAGCTTGCATGTTCAAAAATACAATGTAGACATCCTGACTCTGATTCTGTACATATTCATAGATTTCATGTATTTTGGCCTAAGTAGAGAATTTCAGTTTAGAACTTCTTGAGGAAATTAGGATTCAGAGTTAGGATTAGCAAAATTCATGCTTGCTTCTGATTTACAGTTCTGATACTTTATATTTCTGAAACCATGATGAAACCTTCCATAATTGCTATGTTTGCATTTTCTGTTTTGTTGAGAAATGGCTAAGTTGCAGATGCTCTGGTTGGCATGGAGAAGTAGATGAAGTTCATCATCAGAATTTACTTTGTAATATATGTTTATGTTTTTGTTTTTAATACCGGATGTATAGCCACTATGGTGGTAGAGAGCGTGTGCATAAGACGTTATTGTTAAGGGTCCTGAGTTCGATCCCCAGAAACACCCTTTTTTATGTTTGTTTCCTGACATTTTTACCCCATTAGTTGGACCAGAACTTCTAGATATTCTCACCCGACAACACTAACACTTCACTTGCCCATTATCAGAACTTCTAGGTTTCCAGTTGTATTAGAACCTCTAAGATCTCTCAAACAACCAGAACTTCTAACCTGCCAATGACATTAGAACTTCTAGACTCCCCCATCCATCAGAACTTCTAGGATTTCCTTTGTTCCCAGTGACCCCAGAGCTTTAATGCGTTCGCATCCAAAACTGTTGATCTTCCCCTTTTCTGCTAACATTTTCTTTCTAATTTGCAGCGCATCTGAAGTCAGAACTTTTATCCTTTATTTATGTCCTTTCAGCATTGCGCTGATTCTGATTCTTTTCTTTTCTCTTATTATTTTTATCATCACTTTATTTTTATTAATCAAAAACACCAAAAAACACTTTATATCCATACACTTTGTTTTACTTTCTTTTAGAACAAAAAGACTAAAAATATTTTCTTAAGCAAATTTATTTATTTCTTAACCAAAATAAAACAAATCCATGTTTTACATTTCATTTCTTGTACATTATTTCAATATGGTTGTAATAGATAATTAGGACTTTAATTTCTTGCAAATCCTCATTCGTAAATTTGTACACCCCATCCCCCTAATGATTGTAATAGCATAGAATATTTACTTTCCGTAATTTATCGCTTTCATATAAATGCTAGTAAAGTAGGATTTGCATGGGAAGATAAAATCAACAAGTAGAAAACATTTAATCAAAGACTAAATGCATGCAAATCAAACACACTATTCACACACGCACCCCTAGGGTTAACCCCACTTGTTTCCTAAAAATGGTCATGTTATGCATGTGAGACGTCTTAGCAAAAAAATCAAAATACAAGATCATAGTCCCTCGATGACGCTTCGAATGTTGCATTAAAAATGATATTAGTCCCTCAAGAGAAATGCTAAGATATCTCACAACATTTCTATCATGACTATACGATAACCCACGCCCGTCCCTTTATATCCAAAAATAAAGCTTCTTATCAATCAATGGTAAGATAGTAGCATCTAAGGGAGGAGGAGAAGAACAAAGACTTTTTAGTAGGTAGAAACGTTCTTAGTTGCTTGCTTATTTTCAAAACAAACATCTTTTCCAAACACACACTTTCAAAGCAGGAAATATTTTTAAAATTCCAATACTTTGTATACATTCTTATAAAGACAAAAATCATTACAAAGTTTTCCTAAACGAATGCGCTTTTCAAATATACTTTCAAACCCATCCCAAAGCACATTTTAAAACAAAAGCAAATGATCTATCAAGCAACTAAGAGCCTATAGATAACTATGGATGAAAAGGATGCTAATACCTTCCCTTTTCATAATCTACCCCCCAAACTAAAGAAATAATCTCAAAGGTCTTTCCTGTTCTTTTCACTATTTCCTTTATTGGATAAAAGAAAAGTCGGTGGGGACTCTTGCTATCCGCAACAATTGTGATCAAATGCAAAACATCCCGAGTCTGTTCTCCCACTGTATTACACAATGCTTTAACATACTTGGCAGATTCCTCTTCAAGATCACTCTCAGAGTCCTCTTCAGACCAAGTAACATATAGATTCTTCTTCTATTTCTTAAGACATGTAGGACATTCAACTCTAATATGACCAAAAACTTCACATCTATGATATTGTATTCCCTTCCCTTGAGTGGATTTTTCTTCAGCCCTTTTTCTTCCAAACTCATTTGACTTATGGGTGTCGGATGAGATCTTCTTGACATTTGATCTTGGGTTCCTATCCATCTTATTTATTACTTTGTTAAACTGTCTTCCAAGCATACCTAAATCATTAGATATTCCTTTATCTGTATCCATATCACAATCCTCATCTTCATCTTCAGTAATGGTTACAAAAGATATGCTTTTGTTCTTATTTTTAGATATTTCATTGATGCTTAACTCAAATGTCTGAAGGGATCCAACAAGTTCATCCACTCTCATCTTGTCAACGTCTTGTGCTTCTTCTATGGCAGTCACTTTCATATCAAATCTCTTGGGGAGTGACCTAAGCATCTTTCTCACCAATTTGTCTTCGGGTATTTTTTTCTCCTAAAGCACTGGATGCATTAACAATCTCAAGAATGTTCATATGGATGTCATTAATACTTGCATCGTCCTTCATTCTCAGATTTTCAAATCTGGTGGTGAGCAACTGAAGTCTTGACATCTTAACTTTGGATGTGCCTTCATGGGTAGATTTAAGAATCCCCCAGGCATCCTTAGCTACTTCACATATGTTCACTAATCTGAAAATGTTCTTGTCAATTCCATTGAATATAGCATTCAAGGCTTTAGAATTTTCCAGTGCAATTTCATCCTCTTCTTTAGACCAATCTTCTTCTGGCTTTAACTCAGAAATAGGTTCTCTATCTTCTCCTAATTTGACAGGGTGTTTCCATTCTTTTAAGACAGCTTTTCAAGCCCTGTTTTCTAGAGATTTTAGAAAGGCCACCATACGTGGTTTCTAATAGTCATAATTGCTTCCATCCAGAATGGGTGGTATGTTCACAAATCCTCCTTCCTTGTCCATAGTACTATAAAGTATCTTCCCTAGATCTCACCCAGATACAGATCAGGATGCCTGCTTTGATACCAATTGAAATTCTTGTATCAGATATGTGATGTCGAAGGAGATATCACAACACAAATATCAGAGGAAAATATAAATTACAACAATATAAAAGCAGTAAAAACACAAAGGATTGTTAACCCAGTTCAGTGTACAACAACACCTACTCTGGGGGCTACCAAGCCAGAGATAAGTCCATTAAATAGTATTAATTCATAGACCCTCAGTAAACACACATTTTACGATCTAATCACTACCCGTGATATACTTCTACCTAAGACACACCTAGGTATGAGGCCCTCCTCAAATCCCTTCAATCACTAATAGTGAAAAACAACAGAATTATTAAGTTTGAAAAACTTCAATCATTCAATAATTAAAAGCTTATGAATGATCCACAATTTACAACTCAACTAAGAAATAACAACTCAAGTATTGAAAAAATACTAGAGTGTATTACAATTAAAATATTCAGACTTTTAAACACCAAGAATATATTTTTCTTCAATTATTGCTTGCTTTTTACGAATAAGGTTGCAAGTCCTTATAAAGGCGCAACAACTTCTTTATGGGCTTGGGCTGGAAAAAAAATATTGAAATATATTGAATCCCTTGAATATCTCCATGAAAGTAGGCCAAGATATAATCCATAAAGATAAGACAGATCGAAAAATATTCCTCCATATTTTTCGCAAGTTATAAACCACAAAACCTGAATAAGGCGCGCTTAAAAATAGGAAACATAAAATCTGAAAAAACACGTTCAAATTAGAAGGCATATGTTTATACATTTGCTTTGATGTCATTCAAAATTAGTTGAGATGATTTACTTCAAATGTCAAGATATTAAGCAAAACATTACCAACACAGTATTTTACCAAAATTGCTGCCAACAAAAACTTACATGCCTCCTGCCAGTATGAGGAGAACTTCGCTGGGAATGGAAACTTTATCGTGTAGAGTTTCTTGATGAAGACAACTTCAACTGGGGAATCATAGAAATTCTTAAATAAATAAGAAATTATACTCATACCACAATGGGGATATTGCCGTTGGGATTTACATCTTCACTTGGGGAAGAAAAAAATCATACCTCGATCACAGAAACTTGAGATTCCCAAAATCTTGAGATTCAAAACTCCATTGGGGATATCTCAAACAATCCTCTATCACTAGGAATAAAAGAGTTCCACAATGGGGATTTAAGCAGATATATGATTTTATTGGATATAAGAGATTCTATTCGGGAGAGAGCATGCCTTTATTGAGGATATTAGATTATATTCTGAGAAAACATCCCTTCCATCAATAATATTATATTGGCCACAAACGAGCATTCCTTTGTTCATTTGCTGGCACACTTCTTGTCATAAAAGTCCGACGGTACCTACAAAAAGGGAAATTACAACAACATGTATCGGGTATGAAATGGAAACCTTAGTTGTCATCCCGGACACCCAAAAATTCAATCAATTTCAGATATTCATATCATGTGTTGTAAAGCTTCAATGTTTTTAAATGCAAAGTGTAATACGGTGGGAGAACTGACTTGGGTGTTTTGTGTTTTATCGCAATTGTTGCGGATAGCAAGAGTCGCCGTCGACTTTTCTTTTATCCAATAAAGGAAAGGGTGAAAAGAACATGAAAGACCTTTTTGAGAATTTTCTTGAGTTCGGGGGGTAGGTTATGAAAAGGGAAGGTGTTAGCACCTTTTTCATCCGTAGTTATCTACGGGCTCTTAGTTGCTAGCTCACTTTGAAAATTCTTTATGAAATGTGTTTGTGTTTGTTTTGAAAGATTTTTTGAAAAGTGCCTTCGTTTAGGAGAACTTTGTAATGATTCTCGTCTATATAAGAACGTATACAAAGTGTTGACTTTTGAAAATATTTCATGAAAGTGTTGGTGTGTTTGAAAAGATGTTTATTTTGAAATGTTTGTGAGCAAGCAACTATGAACGTTCAACCTACTCAAAAGAAAGTCTTTTTTATTTTCCTCCTCCTTTAGATAGTGTTATCTTACCATTAGTTAGTAAGGAACCATATCATTGGATATGAAGGGACGGGTGTGGGTTGTCGTACAGTCATAGAAGACAACATTGTAGGATACTTTAGCAATTGTCATAAGGGTCTAAGATCGTTTATCGAATGCAACATCAAAGGGTCATCGAGGGACTACGATCTTGTAATCGAGGGTCTTTGCTAAAGCATCATGCGTTCGAGGGACATGACTATTTTATCTGAGGCAACAAGTGTGGATTACCCTAGAGGTGCACATGTGTAAAGTGTTTTTGTTTTAATGCATTTTTGTCTTGAATTAGGATTGTCTAGTATTGCTTTTAAGTCTTGCCACAAACTCTAATTACTAGCAATAATATGGAAATCGATAAAATTGTGGAAATTAAAAGTCCTACGATATTACAATACTTATGGGGATGGGGGATACAGATTTACAAATGGGGATGACAAGTAAAAAAACCTTAATTACCATTACAAGGCTTTGAAAATTACATAATTCATAATGTAAAAATGCGCAAGAAAATGCAAAGTGAAAAGAAATTGTTTTTTAGGGTTTTTTGATAGAAAAAGTTTTGTAGTTGAAAAGAAAACCTAGGGCTAAGTTAACTTTAAAAAGAAAACTAAATGTTTAGAAAAATTTTCTTGATGTTTTATTTAGAAAAAGGGTTTTATGGTGTTAGGTCATCTTCAAGCAATGCAATATATCCAAAATAACCTAAAAATTCTCAAAATCAAGAAAATTGGTGCCTGAGCTGACACGGGTCATATCATTGGACATGGGCACCCGTGTCAGGCCCTGTGTCAGCTCCTCTACACATTTTTTGTTCCAGCCAAAATGACACGGGCCGTGTCGTGTGACACGGGAACCCGCAACAACCCCTGCCTATCTGTTTTTTGCACATGTCTGATCCAATTCAGTTGACATGGGCCGTGTCGTGTGACATGGGCACCCGTTTCAAGGCCTGCCCTGCATTTTTGTTAAGTTTTCAAACCCATCTGAACTGAAACGGGCCGTGTCGTATGACACATGCACCTGTGTCAGCCCCTGACCTGGCTTTTTGCTAAGTTATGACTTTGATTTGTCATGTTGTATCCTTTTGAAAACGAAAGCAGATGATGTATGAATAAATATATTACAGTTTGATAAAGTTTACCCCTTGAAGTGAAGACTTTAGAACACGTATGGATATTTCCAGGTGAGAAGTGTGATTGATCGAGCTCCTTTGGACCTTCTTGAAGTTGTTCCAATCCTCCCTTTATGCTAAAAGTAGTTGAATTACTCCAACCAAGTCAAGTTGCAAAGTACCATTTTTGAGTTTGAAAGATGGTGATAGTGATTTTACAGAATTTGTTCTTGTGTTTGAATAACTTACATATGATGTATATGAAGTATTTGGATGTTTTGTTTAGGCAAAACTTGCAAGGTGTGAGAGGTTCAATGATTTGGTCTTCAAAGCTCAAAAGTCGAGGTTTTATGGACAATTCTGGTTTTTTGAGAGTATATAAGTTTTAAGGGCTTGTTCATCTCTCTCTTTTTTTTTTCTTGCAAAGTGATCTCTCTATTTATAGTCAAGAGGTTTTAAGACAAGGGTTGATCAGATTTTCAAAATCACGTGTTGTGGCTAGGTTGGGTTGTAAGTGAGAGTTCATGACTTTTCATAGTTCCAATATGGGCATGACCTGTTTTTTAGGAGTGCTTTGTAGGTTGTAGATGGTTGCTTCTTGCTTTGACATTGTGTATATGTAGAAGGAACCATTGAAAGGCTCAAGGAGTTGAAATTGTGATTAAAGCATGCTTTTCAAGGATGACAATGGTGCCTTTGTGCCAAAAATGGAAAGATTACTTGGACAATGCTTAAACCAAATGGACCATAGCTCAAAAGTTTATGTAAGCATTAAATTATGGTGATATTTGAAAGTTAGAAGGCCTGCAATATAAGATTGTGCAGCATAACATGTAGGTTGGATCATGTGTTCTTCACCAAAATGATTTGCAATTCAAGAATGGATGCCCAACTCCATGAATTTGGATCTCCTAGCTCAAGTATGATAAATTCATGCTCTTGAATGTTTTGGAAAGCTTGAAACATTCTCTACAACTTTCATGTTGACCATTTTGGCTAAATCAAACTGGAACTTGATGAAAATTGGCCAAGAAGTTGAGATAAAAACTGACCAAAACATGTTGAAAATTTCTATAAGTGTTAGATGAAAATGTCATAACTTCATGGGCCTGTATCTTTAAGTCTAAGCATTTTTTGGACATCAAACCTCTAATGCAAAGTTGTAGGATTCATCAAGATATACAACTTTCATGTTGAAAGTTTCCTTTGAATAATCTTTTATCTTGGTGAAGTAATGTCATGAAGTAGTGAAATTATCAAGTTTAAAAACACTTAGAAAATTTCTAAGTATTTAAAACTTTGAAGTTTTGTTAACTTTCTCGATTTTCTTGATTCTTGATGATCAAGTTTGACATTTTTGAAGTTTTTGGTGAATTTTGATCTTTGAAATTTAATGTTGACCAAAAAGTCAAAGTTTGACTTTTTGTATATCGGTTGACTTTTTGTCAGTTGATCTAAATTTAAACTATCAAACCTTTGATCCTAAGAAATGATTCGAGCCATGAAATTAGGTCAACATGTTGTGTCTGAGTCCTTGAGACTATGCTTCGAGCCATTAGGTCATGCATTAGGTCACAAGTCAATGATCGATCATTCTCAGTCAAAACCTTAATTTGGAGGCTCAATGCTTTAGAGGTGAGCTTGTCTGATCAAACCCTTAAGAACCATTGAGCATTTGAGATCTTTGGTGAGAAATCTCTTGAGAAAGGAGAGGGAAATTTTGGGGTATAACAGCTGCCCCTGTTTAATCTTCTTAAACCTGAAGAGTTAGATTGGTATATTTGCCATTCGTAACTTAAAGGTGGAAGATGATTGAACACTAAGGTGCCCGGAAATTTGAACTCGCTAATGTACGAAGTAATGATATTGGTTGATTGTATCGGGAATGGGCTTAACGATTCCATTTAGAGAGATGATAAAGAGTTATCGGAGATGGGCTTATAGATGCCATCCAAAGTAACTGTTGATAGAAATTGGAAGAAGTATCAGCATAAATCTTTATTTGATTTATACTGAAACAGTAGATGTCTGTATTTGTCTTTGGCTGGATAAGAATCAAAATAAATATTAGGGTCGATTTAACTGAACCAGAGAAAGTGTCTACCGAAAAAAAATCAGGATAAATCATTGGTCGATTAAAACTGAACCAACAGAGGTCTAAAATGATCTTTAACTAGATAATGAATCAACATAAATCTTGGGATCGATTTAACTGAACCAGAGAAAGTGTCTACAAAAAAAAATCAGGATAAATCATTGGTCGATTTAAACTGAACCAGCAGAGGTCTTAAAATGGTCTTTAATTGGACATCAAATCAGCATAAATCTTAGGATCGATTTAACTGAACCATAGAAAGTGTCTACCGGAAACAAATCAGGATAAATCATTGGTTTATTTAAACTGAACCAGCAAAGGTCTAAAATGGTCTTTAACTGGATATCGAATCAGCATAAACCTTAGGATCGATTTAACTGAACTAGAGAAAGGGTCTACTGGAGACAAATTAGAATAAATCACTGGTCAATTTAAACTGAACCAGCAGAGGTCTTGAAATTGTCTTTAACTGGATGTCAAATCAACATAAATATTAGGATCGATTTAACTGAACTAGAGAAAGTGGCTAACAGAAACAAATCAGGATAAATCATTGATCGATTTAAACTAAACTAGCAGAGGTCTTGAAATTGTCTTTAACTGGATACGAATTAGAATAAACTTTAGGGTGTATTTAATTGAACTAGAGAAAGTGTCTACCGGAAACAAATCAGGATAAATCATTGGTCGATTTAAACTGAATCAGCAAAGGTATAAAATGATCTTTAACTGGATATTGAATCAGCATAAATCTTAGGAATGATTTAACTGAACCAGAGAAAGTGTCTACTGGAAACAAATCAGGATAAATCATTGGTTGATTTAAACTGAACCAGCAGAGGTCGAAAATAATCTTTAACTAGATATCGAATCAGCATAAATCTTAGGATCGATTTAACTGAACCAGAGAAAGTGTCTACCAGAAACAAATTAGGATAAATCATTGGTCGATTTAAACTGAACCGACAGAGGTCTTGAAATTGTCTTTAACTGGATACGAATCAGAATAAACCTTGGGGTTGATTTATCTGAACCAGAAAAAGTGTCTACCAGAAAAAAATCAGGATAAATCATTGGTCGATTTAAACTGAACTAATAGAGGCCTGTAAAGGAAGTGTTTGTCATGCAGATAATCGCTCCGTCCTGTTTCGGAAATTGATCTATAATCAGTTTGTTGGTAAATCTGTCCTGTTTCAGGAGTTGGCCTATAATCAGTTTGTTGGTAAACCCGTCCTGTTTTGGGAGTTCACACCATTCGTGATAAAGATAGACGCACCGTCCTGTTTTAGGAATTGATCTGAAACTGTTGAAAATTATTGATGATATTTGTCTGTTGATTGATCTTTCCTCTGAAAGGGTAAAGAGTTAGTTGTACACAATGTCATGATGTATGAAATGTATTGCGTAATGATGTTCTCAAAATAAATGAGATTGTGCTATATGTGTTTCGTATGCATATGTTATGATGTATGAATGTTTGTTGAAGCGTATCTTTATTTTTTTTGGGAAGTAAAAATCTTGGACTACTGCTGGGGAATTTTGGGAGGCTAAATCCCGGAATACTTCCGCTTGGAGATTCATGTTTGCTGTTTGAAGAAACCCTGCAGGGGATGTTAATGTCAGCTTATGGAGTAGAGCTCAAGAACCTTAGTCGTTCGTTGCTCTACTGGGGAATTTAAATCTTATATACCCTGCCTGGGGATAAAAGAGATGATTAACCTTCTGATTTGTCTGGGGAGAGTAAAGTTAACTGGTATTCTGGTCGGATTACAAGTTTTACAGCAACTCTCTAGGGATAGTATCAACTCTACTGGAGAAGAGGAGTTCTTGTCAGTGATTTGTAGTAGTCTGAGGAATAGACTCAAGCTGGGGAGATTATATTTTGTCGGGGAAATAAACCTTGTTGAATAACATATTATGGAAATTTCACTAGGGAAACAAATTCTTTTGGGGAAGAACTTTTCAAGGCTTCTCTTTAAGTTTTGGAAGACAAAACCCGACTGGGAAAGAGAATTTCCAGGAGATACGCTGATTGGAACTCCGAAAGGGAATTATGGAGAATTTACTCTGTGGGGAATAATCTCATAGAGGTGGCTCTGGCGACTTTACTGGGGATCCCCTTATGGAAAGGATTATGTGGGGATTTTTGGACAACTTGAGTGTTATCTAAATTCCTGGAGTTCTAAGCAAATGTTTATTCCTGTTCTTATGTATATATTTGTTAATAACTAATCATGTCCATATGCATATGTTCATTCAATTTTAGTCATTGGACGTTTTTGCAATTAAAACGAAAAAAAGGTTTGCACTTCAAAGTATATTTGTATTGATAATTTACCCACAATCATGCGTTTTTGTACAAAGAGACGGAAATCCTAGTAAGAGGAAGTCGTCGTGAAATGAAAAGAATACAAAGTGAAAACAAAAATGTATAGCCATGTGGAAGTGATCTCATTGGGTTCCAACTCTGCTATTGCCCCTATGTCTTCGAACATCATCCCTTGCTGTCGGAAGAAGTTGATTGAACTGATCTTGTACCATTTTAACTTTTGACCTTGGTAATAAAGCTTGTTGTAATGATCCAATGGGATACAGTCGTATGCTTTAATCCCTAACTTTTTCCTGCACCGCCCTTTCAGGTTTTCAGTCCACCAGGATACCCTTTTTTTCCCAAGCCGCCCTTGCGGGTTTTCGACTTGTCGGGTGTACAATCTTTTGTATATATCCCTAATTTTTTCCCGAACCCTTTGGCTCACCGGGATGCCCTTATTTTTGCCTAGGTATGTCAACCTAGCGGGTTATTCTTATGCATAGTATTTTTTTACTATAACCGCAATCACATGGTGTGGGAAATCTTCACCATCCGTATTGGTTAACATCATAGCACCGCCAGAGAAAACTTTCTTGACAACAAATGGCCCTTCGTATGTGGGAGTGCATTTTCCCTTGGGATTACCTTGCGGTAAAATGATGTGCTTTATTACCAATTCGCCAGCCTGGCATACTTGATGTTTGATCTTTTTGTTGAATGCCTTGATCATACTCTTTTGATACATTTGACCATGACAGACAACAACCAGTCTCTTTTCATCAATCAAACTAAACTCATCCAATCTAGTCTGAATTTATTGTCTTTGCCTAAGTCTGCTTCTTTCATTATCCTTAGAGAAGGAATTTGAACTACGATAGGCAGGACAACTTCCATGCCATAGACTAAAGAGAATGGGGTTGTTCCAGTTGATGTTCATGCCGAAGTACGGTAGCCATGAAGAGAAAATGGTAGCATCTTATGCCAGTCTTTATAGGTCATCACCATCTTTTGCACAATCTTCTTTATGTTCTTGTTGGCAGCTTCCACTGCGCCATTCATCTTAGGTCTGTATGGAGAAGAGTTGTGATGCTTGATCTTGAACTGCATGCAGAGTTCAGTAATCATAGAATTATTGAGGTTGGTGCCGTTGTCAGTGATAATCCTTTAAGGGACACTGTATTGACAGACAGGGTTATGTTTGATGAACCTGGCTACAACATTCTTGGTAACTGGGGAAAATGAAGTCACTTCGACCCATTTGGTGAAGTAGTCAGTGGTAACGAGGATGAAATGATGTCCATTAGAAGCGGTTGGCTTGATTTCTCCAATCATGTCAATGCCCTACATTGCAAATGGCCAAGGAGCAGTCATGACATTTAAAGGCATTAGAGGCACGTGAATCTTGTCAGCATAAATCTGGCACTTATGGCAAGTCTTCGAGTGTTGGTGACAATCAGTTTCCATAGTCGACCAATAGTAACTAGCCCTCGAAATCTTCTTGGCCATAATGTGTCCACTAGAACGAGTTCTGACGATACCTTCATTTATGTCTTTCATAAGTTTTTCAGCTTCCTTCTTGTCCACACAATAGAGTAGAGTTGAATCCTGGTTACGTTTATACAAAATCTCATTACTCAGGAAGAACTTGGCAGAGAACCTCCGCGTGAATTTATTGTTATTGATTGATTCCACCTCAGGGTATTCTTGTGCTTCAAGATAATTTTTCACCTCATGGAACCAAGGCTTCTCCTCATCAACGTCAATCTCAAAAAAGTGCGTCGGTTCATCAAATCTTTCGATAGTAATTCCGAGAGCTTTTTTGTCCCAATTGACCGCGAACATAGATGACATAGTTGCTAAGGCATCTGCCAATTGATTTTCTTCCATTGGAATGTGTTCAAAAGTGACCTCCTCAAAGTAAGGGATCAAAGTGAGCACAAGTTCTTTGTAGGGGATCAGATTTGGATGATTGGTATCCCACTCTCCTTTAACTTGACTGATTACCAGAGCTGAGTCTCTATACACACTTAAGAATTTGATTCTTAGGTTGATGGCAGCCTTAAGACCCAAGATGTATGCTTCATATTCAACCATGTTGTTGGTACAATTGAAGCAGAGTCTGGCAGTGAAAGGTGTATGGAAACCTTCAGGAGAAATGATCACAACACCAATTTCATTACCAAGAGCGTTGGAAGCTTCATCAAAAACCATAGTCCATCAGGATCCTTGTTCAGGTCCTTCATAGGGTCCAAGATTTTCACGGTCGGTTATCAGCATGATATTCTCGTCCTGGAATTCAAAGTTTATAGATTGGTAATCATCAACAGCTTGATGCGCCAAATGATCTGCCAGTATGCTTCCTTTGATTTCTTTTTGTGTAGTGTACCGGATGTCATATTCATTCATGATCATTTTCCATCGGGCAATTCGTCTAGAGAAAGTTGGCTTCTCGAAGATGTACTTGATGGGATCCATGTTAGAGATCAAGAGAGTAGTATGAGTCAACATATATTGTCTTAGTCGGTGAGCATCCTATGCCAAAGCGCAATAAGTTTTCTCGAGCAGTGAATATCTTGTTTCACAGTCGGTAAACTTTTTGCTAAGGTAGTATATTATATGCTCTTTTCAACCAAACTCGGCATATTGGCCAAACACACACCCCATTCAATTCTCTAATACGATCAAGTACATAATTTGAGGTCTTCCTTCAACTGGAGGCATTAGGATTGGAAGTTCTTGTAAATACTCCTTAATTTTGTCAAAAGTTGTTTGGCAATCGTCATTCCATCTGATTACTTGATATTTCTTCAGCAACTTGAAGATTGGCTCACAGGTAGCAGTTAAGTGGGAGATGAATCAGGAAATGTAGTTGAGTCGACCTAAGAAACCTATGACCTCCTTCTCAGTACAGGGGACTGGAATTTCTTTTATGGCTTTGACTTTTGCAGGATCGACCTCAATACATTTTCCAATGACGACGAATCCTAGAAGTTTTCCAGACCTCACCCCAAATATGCATTTGTTGAGATTCAGCCTCAACTTATATTTTTCCAGCCTTTCAAACAGCTTGTGCAAATGATTAAGGTGTTCTTCCTCAGTGTGTGATCTTGCAATCATGTCATCAACATAGACTTCTATCTCATGATGAATCATATCATGAAATAGAGCTACCATAGCTCGTTGATAGGTTGTGCCTGCGTTTTTCAAACCAAAAGGCATGGCCTTATAACAGAAGTTTCCCCACTGTGTGATAAAATTGGTTTTCTCCATGTCCTCAGGCGCCATTTTTATATGGTTATGCCCGGAAAAGCCGTCCATGAAGGAGAACACCTTATGTTGAGCAGTATTGTCAACCAATACATCGATGTGTGTGGTAGTGGAAAATCATCTTTGGGCTCGCCCTATTTAAATCCATATAGTCTACACACATACAGACCTTACCTTCTTTCTTCAGGACTGGAACAAAATTTGTAACCCATAGGGGATACGATGTTACCGCCAGAAAACCCGCATCGGACTGCTTCATTACCTCAGCCTTGATTTTCTTAGACATATATGGCCGCATGCGACGAACCTTTTGCTTGATCGAAGCACGACCTTCTTTTACTGGTAGACAATGAACTACGATGTCAGTATCAAGTCCTGACATGTCTTCATATGACCAATCAAATACCTCAACGTAGTCGTGCAACATCTGAACCAATCTGCTCTTGATATTGTCTTCCAGGTTAGCGCCAATCTTGACTTCTTTCTTATCTACCTCAGTACCCAAGTTTATCACTTCAACTGGTTCTTTGTGCGGTTGAATGGCTTTTTCCTCTTGTATCAGGAGTTTGGCGAGTTCCCTAGGTATTTCACAATCTTCTTTACCTTCGTCTTCAGCTTTATAGATTGGATTTTCAAAGTCATAAATCGCAGTAGCAGAATCACTGTCAACAAGATCCAGAGTGGACGTGGATCTGCAAATGTGTGTGTGTGCATGTAAGGTCACATGGCTATTTGAAAATGCAGTAAAGTGAAAGAAAGACAAAGAGCATAAAATTTGAATGCAAAATAGTCTAATGATTTTCATTAAAATGAGCATATGGCATATGAAAATGACAGACCCTTAACAAACGGACCATTGTGCCCCGGGTAAGGCACATGGTTTAAAGTCATTGTGTTTTAGAGGAAATTACGGACAAATTTCTCAAGATAATAAAAAACAGGAAATGGCAATTACTTCTGGCTGAAGGAGATTGAGATGAAGTCCTTGGTCTTCCAGTTGTTGAGTCCCCCATCAGTAGTTGGGTAGATCCAGTCGTCCTAGTCACCGTCACTGTCAGAGTCTCCAAGAGCATTAACTTCATGGTTGCTAATACGGAGAGGCGGTTTCCCAACACGAGCACGTAGAACCTCTTTTTGAGCCTTGGAAGTGAAGCCCAACCCAAATTTGTCTAACTTTTATGGGATATCAGGAAGTTGTCCCCAAATGGTGCAACCTCTATCTTCAACAACAGTACGAGCATCTTTGAGAGAAGCCATCCTTGGTGTATCTGTAGTAGCTTTTGGAGTGTCAGGAGTGGCTTTGGCAACAAAAACCATTGGAGATACCACTTTGAATGCTTGACAAGGGGTATCGATGAACTCGCCATCCATTTCAACATATTTAAATGAATTCAAATGATTGATTATAAACTCTTCCTCCCCACAGATGGTGACAACTTTCCCTTTGACCGGGCACTTCAATTTTTGATGTAGCGTGAAGGTAACCGCACCTGCCCCATGAATCCACGAGCGTCTGAGTAGGCAAGAATAAGCCGGGCGGATATCCATCACATAGAATATTGAGTTGAAGACTTGAGACCCAACCTTGATAGGGAGATCAACCTCTCCATGGACCATTCTCTTTGATTCGTCAAAAGCTCTCACCATGATGTCACGAGGTTTCAGCACCAAACCTATCCAGAGAACCTTTTGGTAATACATTTAGGAAGGAACCAGTATCCACTAACATATGTGCTAAAGTGGTGCCTTTACACTCAATGGAAACATGCATAACTTTATTGTGATTCATCCCCGCCGGGGTTAAATCTGTGTCTGAAAATCCCAAACCATTGTCAGCAGTTAAGCTTGCTATACAATTTTCAAATTGGTCAGCCATAGTTTGTTGTGGGACATGTGCATTTTTCAGGAATTTTAGCAGCACTTGGGCATGCACCTCGGAGCATAGCAATAAATACAACATGGAAATCTTTGAGGGTGTTTTCCCCAACTGTTCCACTATCTTGTAATCACTTTTTCTGATAATTTTTAGAATCTCCTCCATCTCTTGGGTAGATGGGTCCTCAATAGTAATATGTTTTATGGGCACCTTCGTCTGGGAAGGCTCAGTCATTTTTTACTTTCCTCGAGTATCAACAACAGGTTTAACAACAGTAATACGAATGGGTGTAGTAGTGGCTATCGGAGGTGAAGTCTCTAGAGAGAAGATCCTTCCTGTCCTAGTAACTTTACTTGATCCAACAATGTTTGTAATGTCATCAGTTTCATCTTCGACAATCCATGAATCTTGTTTGATACCATGGTAGTACACTTCCGCCCCATAATTCCAGGGCACAACCTTATCAGAAGAGTAGGGGACTGGCCCCGGTGTGGTGATAATTAATGGAGCTATTTTTGGTTCAGCGGAAATCCTAATAGGACCTTTGAAGGTGATCCTAATATGAGTGTTTGAAATGGTAATAATGGACACGTCTTCAAACTCTTGAGATACACTTTGGGTCAATCTTTTCACAGATGGAGTTTTTTCAAATAGAATCTCATTGTTATCCATTAGGTGTTGGACACCTTTCTTCAACCATTCACAACCATTAATTTGTCCAACACAATAGTAGCAGTCTTCAAAACAACCTGGAAATACACCGGCTTTCAGCAAATTCTTTTTAACAGCCTTCAAAGGAGTGGTCAAATCTTTGATGGAGGAAACAAAAGAGGATTCTTCAATAGAATTGAACCCTTAACATGATTAGGCATGGGTGTTGTGATCACATTGGGAGTCGGTGGAGGATCAAACTCTATTTTTTTATGGTCAATCATGTCTTGGATTTTGTTCTTTAATCATGTCTTGGGATTATATTTCAGAGAAGTTGTGTTAGAGTTAGAAGGGGGGTCTCGTAGTGTTACCAAATCATCCTTCAATAGGTGTTGTAGAGCTTGGGATAATTTCATATTGATTCTAGTAAATTGTCTTCTTTGGGCATCCAACCTTTGTTGATTGCTTTGTTATCGCGGTCGTTGAGTTAGAGTTGGATTGGAAATCAATACTGCCCCACTAAATAATATAGGTCATTCTTAGCACGGCTTCTTAATCCATACACGACATTAGTCTCTTTTTTTTACCAATAAATGGTTTTTTCACAACATTAGAGGTGGATGCCATGGGTATCTTCCCGCTTTTAATATCGCTTTCAACCTTCTCGACAGTTAAGATCAATTCAGTAAATACGGATGATGAACTTCCAATCAGCAAGTTGAAGAAGGGACCAGTCAGTGTTCCCAAAAACATGTCTACCAATTCTCTATCAATGATATGTGGTTGCACTCTTCCAGCTAGGTCTCTCCACTTTTGGGCATACTCCTTGAAGCCCTCATTTGAACCTATAGTCATGCCTTGAAATTGCACCCGAGTTGGTGCAAGATCAGCATTATATTGGTATTGGCGGTAAAAGGCAGCAGCCAGATCCTCCCAGGTATGGATATTAGCCCCTTCTAATTGGTAAAACCACTCCAACTGTGTTCCATATAGACTCTCTTGGAAAAAGTGCACCCATAGTTTCCTATCAGCGGTGTGTGGCTGAATTTTTTGGACATATGATCTTAGATGAAGTTTTGGACATGATACACCATCATACTTGGCAAAAACTGGGATCTTGAATTTATGGGGAATGACCACCCCAGGAACTAAACCCAAGTCTCCAAAGTCCAAGCCAGAAACAACTTGGATCTCTACAGCTTTTAGTTTGTCTTCTAGTTGCTTATATTTGTCATCGGCCGATAGGTAATGCTCATTAGAATAATCCTCGTCTTTAGGGATTTGATTATTTCCAACCCCAGCACGGGTGCTTCTAGCATATTCATCTTGATTATCATCCTCTTCGGAGGAAACCTCTTCAATTTGAACTTGTCGAGCGGAGCCTTTGAACCTTTTCCCCATGTTGATAACATCTTTCTTTTTGGTCTTTTTCTTCGTGACAAGAAGTGCCATCATTTCTTGATGACCCTTTGCTAAGTTGAACAGAGTCTCTTGAAACTGAGAGTGTCGAGTCTGCAATTCCTTGACGGTTTTCTCGAGATCCATCTTATACTGAAATAAATAGTAAAAAGATGAGGGAACCTGTGTCGGAAAACCTGCTTATGATATGATGCATGTTATGTGGATGCAATGTTTTCAAGGACTTTAAGGAATTTAAATTTTCCAGACAAAGAGAAGACAAAACAATAATTGCATTGATAAGTTCCAGAATTACAAACGCCTCTTGGGTTTACAGTGGAAAAAAGCAAAAAGGTATTAAATATATGACAAAATAAACTCCTAAAACAAAAAGACTCAAGTCTCCCACTGGCGCATCCTCTTTGGTGCAATGTAGGAATTCAGCCTTTTCTCCTCATGAAGTTTCCTTATGAGCTTCAACACTTTCTTCTTGCTTTTGTAGAATCGAGCTTCAAAGGTGTCTTGTTCCCCCTTGAGTTGAATCCACGATCTTTGCAATTCTTCGAGGTTGGTAGGCATGTTAGGATGAAGAATGGTATGAGGAACATCCCCTTTGGAAATGGGCTCCACAACTATTGGTAGAATAGCAGGATATGGCATTATGAGACTTTTTGCACGAGCTCGTACCCACTTGAGATAAGGTTCAAGAGGGATGAAATTCTTATGCCCCAAAGTCTTGCTATCAACCTTTCTCACCATGCCCAAAGCATGAAAAACCTTTTATGATAACCTTGGACAATGTTCTCATAGTCGAACATAATTCCTTGAATGAGTGCGTCATGGGGACCATCTTTTCGAGCATAGCCAAACTGTCGTAAGGCTGGAGAAGGGTTACAAGTGACACCTCCCCTAATTACCAAGAGTGGAACATTAGGGAACTTCCTACAACGATAAATGATAGCAAAGTCTTCTTGCGATCGAGAGCACCAATGGATATCCGAATGAGAAAGTGTCATCAACCTTTGAGACCACCTTAAGCCTTGCTCATTCTTCAATATTGATCGAGGAAGGTGTGAAATAAACCACCTAGCTAGCAAAGGAAAACAACACATGATGGTCCTTAACTTTCTCATAGTGCAAGTATGAAGAGAGTGCACAATGTCCCCAAGCAATGTAGGCATCAGGTTGCGAGTAAGGAAGATTTTGACAGCGCTCACATCTACGAGTTGGTCAGGGTTAGGAAAGAGAACCAAACCATATATTATAAGGGCCAAGATTTCTTCAAAAGCTTGTAAATCCAAAACATCCAAAAATGAATGAGCATTCTCCATCAGGAATTTAGACAAAAAGCCTTTGACCTCTCTTCTTGTTTCCCAATTAGATATAATTTCATAACTCTTCAAATGTAAGGCCTTGGCGATAACTTCAGGCTTTGGAGTTTCCTCTAAACTGGTGAATGGTGTTTGGTCAAGGACTGGTATTCCCAACAATTGAGAGAATTCTTCCATTGTGGGCACTAATTGATAATCGAGAAACGTGAAACAATGGTGTATAAGGTCGAAGAACTTAAAAAGAACCTTCATCATGTCTTCTTCAAAGCTTGAGGTAACCATATTGAGAAGTCGACCATATCTTTTGGTGAACGGAGAATTTTAAGGAGCCGTTGATGCTAACTCTTTGAGTTGAGGAGGCACTCTTACGAAGTTGATTTGGATGGTGTAATACAGTGGGATAACTGACTTGGGTGTTTTGCATTTTATCGCAATTGTTGCAGATAGCAAAAGTCGCCACCAACTTTTTTTTATCCAATAAAGGAAAGGGTGAAAAGAACTGAAAAGACCTTTTGGGAATTTTCTTGAGTTCGGGGGGTAGGTTATGAAAAGGGAAGCTGTTAGCACCCTTTTCATCTGTAGTTATCTACGGGCTCTTAGTTTCTAGATCACTTTAAAATTCTTTGTTTGTAATGTGTTTGTGATGTTTTTGAAAGTATTTTTGAAAAGTGCCTTCATTTAGGCGAACTTTGTAATGATTCTCGTCTCTATAAGAATGCATACAAAGTGTTGACATTTGAAAATATTTCATTTGAAAGTGTTGGTGTGTTTGAAATGATGTTGTTTTGAAAATGGTTGTGAGTAAGCAACTACGAGCGTTCTACCTACTCAAAAAGTCTTAGTTATTTTCCTCCTCCTTTAGATATTGCTATCTTACCATTGATTGATAAGAAGCCCTATCATTGGATGTGAAGGGACAGGAGTGGGTCATCGTATAGTCATAGAAGGTAACATTGTAGGATACCTTAGCAATTTGTCATAAGAGTCTAAGATTTTTTACCGAAGGCAACATTGAAGGGTCATCGAGGCACTACGATCTTGTATTCGAGGGTCATTGCTAAAGCATCCCACGTTCGAGGAAGATGACTATTTTTATCCGAGGCAACAAGTGTGGATTACCCTAGAGGTGCACGCGTGCGAGTATATTGATTTCATGCATTTTTGTCTTGAATTAGGGTTGTCTACTTATTGATTTTAAGTCTTGCCATACACACTCTAATTACTAACAATCATATTGAAAGCGGTAAATTGTGGAAATGTAAATTCTGCACTATTACATCTTTTTTGGGGATGGGGATACAAGTTTATAAATGGGGGGATGAAAGAAATAAAGTTCTAATTATACTATTAGAACCATATTGAATATTGAATGAAAATAAAAACATAAAGAAATATAAGGATAATGTAAAATAGGAAAAAAATTGGTTTAAGAAAACTTTTATGTATTGACACATGAGCTTATGAATTGATACGAAACTTTAATGTATTGACGCATACATTGGCTCATACTTCTTTGTATTGGCTCATACTGCTTTCCTGCTCCTGGAAGTCAAAAACAACTCAGTATGAGTCGATGCATAAGGGTTTGTATCGACTCATACTTCTTTGTATCGACACATGTGCTTTTTGTATCGACTCATACTCATTGCTAGCTCCTGGAAGTCCAAACAACTCAGTATGAGTCGACACATCAGGGTTTTGTATCGACTCATACTGATTTGCATCGACACATACGCATTTTGTGTTGACTCATAACCTGTTTTGTACATAATACGTGTCGACTCATAGTGTTTTGTATCGACTCATACTGTTGTTTTTTACTTCTGTCATTATTTTTCTACATGTAAAAGTCAGTTCTCAACACATGGTTAGTGAAAATGAAAAACAAGCAAATGGTTAGCTTCAAGGAAATGATATCTACATTTTATCTTCACAAATGAACCATTAATGATGCTTTTTATGAAGAGTTCAAGGTCAAGAAAAACTTACCTTGAAACTGAAATTCGTGCTTTGAGTTTGAGTTGGAGAAATCAAGTTGCAGGTGGCTATTTTTGATTTTTGAAAATAGTGATGTTATATAAGTTTATTCTTGAGTTTGAACAACTTTTATATGATGTATTTTGGATGGTTTGTTTGGATAGATCTTGCAAGGTGTGAGAGGTTCAAAGGTTTTGGACTTCAAAGCTTAAAGATGGAGGTTTTTGTGGACAATTCTGGTTTTTAGAGTATGAGGGGGTTTTTGATGATTTTTCAATACACACGAATCTCTCTATTTTTCTATGACCTCTTCTCTTGAAATTTCTCTCTCTATTTATGGGTAAAAGGTTTGTGAACAAGGGCTGATTAGGTTTTCAAGACAGCATGTTATGGTTTGGTTGGGATGCAAATATCAAACTATGTCAAGCATTCCATGGTTCCAAGATGAAGTACCAAAGTTTCTGGTATAGAGGGGCTACTTTCCATGATTTATGGTGGGTTAAAATCATAAGCAAACAAGGTATGGGCTCAAGACAAGTTTTGTGCCAACAAGCTTGCTTTTCAAGAATAGCAATGGTGCCTTTATGCCATAAATGGAAAATCTTTTGGACAATGGCTAAAACACTTGGGTAATAGCTCAAAAGTAGGTGTAAGCATTTAATTATGGTGAGATTGGCAAGTTAGAAGGCCTGCAACACAAGATTATTCAGCATAGCACAAGGATTTTGTTACTTGTTCTTCAATAAAAGGACTTGCAATTCAAGGATCGATGCCCAACTTCATACCCTTGAATCTCCTAGCTCAAGTGTGATAAATTCATGTTCTTGGATGTTTTGGAAAGCTTGAAACATTATCTATAACTTTCATGCTGACCATTTTGATAAAATCATCTTGGAACTATGTGAAAAAATTCCAAGCAGTTGGGATAAAATCCTGACCAAAATCTGTTGAAAATTTCTCTAAGTGTTGGATAACAATGTCATGACTTCATGGGCTCATATCTTCAAATCTAAGAATTTTTTGGACATCAACTCTCTAATACAAAGTTGTATAATTCATCAAGATCTACAACATTCATGTTTAAAGTTTCCTTTGAGTCATTTTGAATCATGGTGAAAAATTGGTATGAAGTTATGAAATAAACATGTGCAAAAACACTTAGAAAAAATCCTAAGTCTTGAGAAGTTTCACTTTTCAAATTGACTTTTTACTTTCTTGACTTTTTAATGATCAAGCTTGATATTCTTGAATGTCTTGATGGATTTTGATCTTGGAGACTTAATGTTGACCAAAAAGTCAAAGTTTGACTTTTGGCGTATTAGTTGACTTTTCATCAATACAGTTGATTTTTGGTCATCTGGTCAATTGACAGAGTAGAATTTGTGATACAAGATTTAAAACTTAACATGAGAACTCTTGAAGGTCCATAATGATCCATGAAAGTAATTTGAAGTATTAGAAGTCCAATTGTCCTTGTGCAAGCTCAAACCCTAATTTTGAGGTATCAGTGTTGAGGAGACGTCTTGACCTAGTCAATCTTTGTGCAAGCTTGAGCTTTTGCAAATGTTTGTGAGAAATATCTTGATAAAAGAGAGGGGAAATTTTGGGGTACAATAGATGATATTTCTGCAAGCGGAAGCCATATCCTACAAAACAGAACAAAGATAAATCCCTAGGTCCTTGAAATGGTTAGCAAAATGTTATGGCATGATGTTATGATGTTATCAGCAAATAATCACACACAAACAAAGCACACAAGGCCTTACGTCTAGGTTTGCATGGGGTTTATTGGTAAGTACCATCTTGAAGTTTAGTTGGTTCAACCTGTCCTAAAAAGTAAATAGGTTCTAGGAGCCTCAATATCACTGATCTTTCTTTATCGGGCATTGTTTTAGCTCAAGCATCCAAACTGCGACCAAAATATCCAAAAAGTCTGATCTCAATAAGTGTAGTATCAAGTATCAACCAACTTCAGTAAGCACCAAATCCGGCTACCTCACAACTTTCTAATGGCCAAGTGGTTCAACTAAGGATCTACGGTCAGTTAGTGCTTCATGACACCACACAACGGCCCCGTATTCTCCTTGATTGGACTCAAGGGATACCGGTACCAACAAATGTGTCACACTAACATATCCATCGCTTCAACCATGTTGGTATACCCCCATACAGTCCCCACGATCTATTGCTACTTACCTAATGTGCCCCAAATCCGGGTATAGGATTTTTACAAGTAAAACCCAAGCATAACCCACAAATATAAAGCAAACAAGTCAAACAAGTAAAGCAATAAATGTGAAATAATATCTATGGTAACCCTACTTTTAAGTCTCTCCCCAACAGAGTCGCCAGTTCTGTAATATGGTGGGAGAACTGACTTGGGTGTTTTGCATTTTATCGCAATTGTTGCGGATAGCAAGAGTCGCCACCTACTTTTATTTTATCCAATAAAGGAAAGGGTGAAAAGAACAGGAAAGACCTTTTGAGAATTTTCTTGAGTTCGGGGGGTAAATTATGATAAGGGAAGGTGTTAGCACCCTTTTCATCCATAGTTATCTACGAGCTCTTAGTTGCTAGCTCACTTTGAAAATGCTTTGTGAAATGTGTTTGTGTTTATTTTGAAATTATTTTTGAAAAGTGCCTTCGTTTAGGACAACTTTGTAATGATTCTCGTCTCTATAAGAATGTATACAAAGTGTTAACTTTTGAAAATATTTCATGAAAGTGTTGGTGTGTTTGAAAAGATGTTTGTTTTGAAATGTTTGTAATCAAGCAACTATGAACGTCTACCTACTCAAAAGAAAGTCTTTATTCTTTTCCTCCTCCTTTAGATAGTGTTATCTTACCATTAGTTAGTAAGGAACCATATCATTAGATGTGAAGGGACGTGCGTGGGTTGTCATACAGTCATATAAGGCACCATTGTAGGATACTTTAGCAATTGTCATAAGGGTCTAAGATCGTTTACCGAAGGCAACATCGAAGGGTCATCGAGGGACTACGATCTTGTAATCAAGGGTCTTTGTTGAAGCATCCCACATTCGAGGGACATGACTGTTTTATATGAGGCAACAAGTGTTGATTACCCTAGAGGTGCAAGTGTGCAAAGTGTTTTTGTTTTCATGCATTTTTGTCTTGAATTAGGGTTGTCTAGTATTGATTTTAAGTCTTGCCATATAAACCCTAATTACTAGCAATAATATGGAAATTGATAAATTGTAGAAATTAAAAGTCCTACGCTGTTACAATACTTTTGGGGATGGGGGATACAAATTTACAAATGGGAATGACAAGTAAAAATAAACCCTAATTACTATTACAGGGCTTTGACAATTACATAATTCATAATGTAAAAATGCACAAGAAAATGCAAAGTGAAAAGAAATTGTTTTTTAGGGTTTTTTGATAGAAAAGGTTTTATAGTTGAAATGAAAACCAAGGTCTAAGTTAACTTTAAAAAGAAAACTAAATGTTTAGAAAAATGTTCTTGATGTTTCATTTAGAAAAAGGGTTTTATGGTGTTAGTTCATCTTCAAGCAATGCAATATGTCCAAAATAACCTAAAAAATCTCAAAATCAAGAAAATTGGTGCCTGAGCTGACATGAGCACCCGTGTCAGGACCTGTCCTAGCTCCTCTACACATTTTTTGTTCCAGCAAAAATGACATGGGACTTGTCGTGTGACACAGGAACCCGTGTCATCCCTTGTCTGCCTGTTTTTTTTCACATGTCTGAACCAATTGAGTTAACACGGGCCATGTCGTGTGACACGGGCACCTGTGTCAAGGCCTGACCTGCATTTTTGTTAAGTTTTCAAACCCAGCTGAACTGACAGGGCCATGTCGTGTGACACGGGCACCCGTGTCAGCCCCTGGCCTGACTTTTTGCTAAGTTATGGCTTTGATTTATCTTGTTGTATCCTTTTGAAAACGAAAGCAAATGATGTATGAATAAAGATATTATAGTTTGAGAAAGTTTACCCCTTAAAGCGAAGACTTTAAAACACGTACGAATGTTTCTAGGTGAAAAGTGTGATTGATCAAGCTCCTTTGGATCTTCTTGAAGTTGTTCCAATCCTCCCTTTGTGCTGAAAGTAGTTGAATCACTCCAACCAAGTCAAGTTGCGAAGTACCATTTTTGAATTTGGAAGATGGTGATAGTGATTTTATAGAAGTTGTTCTTGTGTTTGAACAACTTCTATATGATGTATATGAAGTATTTGGATGGTTTATTTGGGCAAAACTTTCAATGTGTGAGAGGTTCAAAGATTTGGACTTCAAAGCTCAAAAGTGGAGGTTTTATGGACAATTCTGGTTTTTTGAGAGTATATAAGTTTTGAGGGCTTGTTCATCTCTCTCTTTTTTTCTGGAAAAATGATCTCTCTATTTATAGGCAATAGGTTTTAAGACAAGGGTTGATCATATTTTCAAAATCACATGTTGTGGCTAGGTTGGATTGTAAGTGAGAGTTCATGACTTTTCATAGTTCCAATGTGGGCATGACCTATTTTTTAGGAGTGCTTTGCAGGTTGTAGATGGTTTCTTCTTACTTTGACATTGTGTATGTGCAGAAGGAACCATTGAGACGCTCAAGGAGTTGACATTGTGATTAAATCATGCTTTTCAAGAATGGCAATGGTGCCTTTGTGCCAAAAATGGAAAGATCACTTGGACAATGCTTAAACCAAATGGACCATAGCTCAAAAGTTTGTGTAAGCATTAAATTATGGTGATATTTTAAATTTAGAAGGCCTACAACATAAGATTATGCAGCATAGCATGTAGATTGGATCATGTGTTCTTCACCAAAATGACTTGTAATTCAAGAATGGATGCCCAACTTCATGCCTTTGGATCTCCTAGCTCAAGTATGATAAATTCATGCTCTTGCATGTTTTGGAAGTCTTGAAAGATTGTCTACAACTTTAACGTTGACCATTTTGGCTAAATCAAACTGGAACTTGGTGAAAATTGGCCAAGAAGTTGATATAAAAACAGACCAAAACCTGTTGAAAATTTCTCTAAGTGTTAGATGAAAATGTCATGACTTCATGGGCCTGTATCTTGAAATCTAAGCATTTTTTGGACATCAACCCTCTAATGCAAAGTTGTAGAATTAATCAAGATCTACAACTTTCATGTTGAAAGTTTCCTTTGAATCATATTTTATCTTGGTGAAGAAATGTCATGAAGTAGTGAAATTATCAAGTTTAAAAACACTTAGAAAATTTCTAAGTATTGAAAACTTTGACTTTTTGTTGACTTTCTTGACTTTCTTGATTCTTGATGATCAAATTTGATATTTTTGAAGGTTTTGGTGAATTTTGATCTTTGAAATTTAATGTTGACCAAAAAGTCAAAGTTTGACTTTTTGTGTATCGGTTGACTTTTCGTCCGTTGATCCAAATTTCAACTATCAAACCTTTGATCCTGAGAAATGATTCGAGCCATGAAATTAGGTCAATATGTTGTGTCTGAGTCCTTGAGACTATGCTTCAAGCCATTAGGTCTTGCATTAGGTCACAAGCCAATGATCGATCATTCTCAGTCAAACTCTAATTTGGAGGCTTAGTGCTTTGGAGGTGAGTTTGTCTGATCAAACCCTTGAGAACCCTTGAGCATTTGAGATCTTTGGTGAGAAATGTCTTGAGAAAAGAGAGGGAAAATTTTGGGGTACAACACAAATTTTATCAAAAATGTTAGACGTCTTTTCGCAAACAAAACGGAAAAAGTAAAAACAAAGGGGCACAATTTTGATAAAAAGAATTTCATTGATCGATTGGCCTGTAAATAGGCATTTACATCAAGAATAAATTCCTAAAAATAGGTAATTACGTACGAAACATACAAAATGAAGTACAAAGATTGCAATGTGAATATGGATTTATCGGGTATCAACTCTGCTATGACTCTTATAACCTCAGAGCTCCTTACTATCTCGCTTTCTGAGAAATTTGATTGGACCGATTCCATATCCTTCCAAGCTAACCAAGTGTATTATAGAATAATAGCACGAATGAAACACTGACCGCAGTGATTCGCTTTAAATCCCTAACTTTTTCCTGGATCGCCCTTTCGGATTTTCAATCCACCAAGATACCCATTTTTGCCTAAGCTGCCTTTTCAGGTTTTCAACTTAGCGGGTGTACATCATTTCTTTTTCATTCTATATCCCTAATTTTTTTCCCAAACCTTTATTCATTTTTTTGTTCGCTGGGATGCCCTTTTTTCCTGAGCCATCGACTTAGTGGGTTTGTTTATGCGAAGTATTTTTTAACCATGTCTGCATTGACAGGGTGAGGGAAATCCTCTCCATCCATAATTATGAGCATCAAAGAGACTCCTGAGAAAACTTTCTTCATAACATATGGTCCTTCATAATTAGGAGTCCATTTACCCCTAGCATCTGTATTTTTAGGAGGCAAGATCCTTTTCAGCACAAGGTCACCAACTTGGAAGTTCCGAGGATGCACCCTCTTGTTAAAAGCTTTCTTCATCCTCTCCTGGTATATCTGCCCGTGGAAAATAACTAAATCTCTTCTCGTCAATGAGATCCAACTGATCACATTTATTCTGAACATATTCAACTTCGTCCAGTTGTACACCTGTCATGATCCTTAAAGAAGGAATCTCAACTTCCACGGGCATGACTGCTTCCATGCCGTACACCAGAGAGAATGGGTTTGCCC
Organism: Vicia faba; assembly: GCA_948472305.1. Classification (NCBI taxonomy): domain Eukaryota; kingdom Viridiplantae; phylum Streptophyta; class Magnoliopsida; order Fabales; family Fabaceae; genus Vicia; species Vicia faba. The sequence continues at coordinate 266,135,715 of OX451736.1, forward strand.
CAGTCGAAGTACGCACCAAAGTGTGATAACCATGCCATGCGAACGAAAACATATCATGTCAATCTTTGTAGGTCACAACCATTTTCTGCACAGTCTTCTTAGTATTCTTATTTGCTGCGTCAACAACACCATTCATCTTTGGACAATACGGAGAAGAATTATGATGCTTTATCTTGAAATTGTCACACATTTCTTTCATCATCTTATTGTTGAGATTCAACCTGTTGTTAGTAATGATCTTTTCAGGAATCCCATAATGAAAAATGATATTATGTTTGATGAAACAAGTAACCACTTGCTTGGTGACATTGGCATAAGATGCCGCTTCGGCCCTTTGGTGAAGTAATCAATAGCCACCAGAATAAAGAGATATCCATTATAAGCATTCGGTTCAATCCGGCCAATCATATTGATGCCCCACATTGCAAATGGCCAAGGAGAAGTCAAAACATTCTTAGGATTGGGCGGCACATGCATTTTGTCAGCATAAATCTGACATTTGTAATAGAATCTAAAGTGATTGTAACAATCGTTTTCCATGGTAGACCAATAATAACCTGCTCTCAAGATTTTCTTGGCCATGGTATGCCCACTGGAATGCGTCCCGAAGGAACCTTCATTAATTTCTTCTATGAACTTGTTTGCTTTGTTTTCTATCCACACATCTGAGTAGAACAGAGTCATAGTTTCTTTTATACAAAACACCTCCATTGAGGAAAAACTTGGATGCATACTTCTGCAAAGTCTTCTTATATGTGATAAATGCATCCTATGGATATTCTCTTGTTTCAAGATACCTTTTGATATAAAAAAACCATGGTTTTTCTTCAGCAGCATCTTCTTCTATTTCGTAATAGAATGCTGGCTCATCCAACCTCAAAATGGTGATAGAGGGGGCTTCATTTGGCCATCTAACTTTAAACACAGATGATAGAGTAGCCAAGGCATCTGCCAAATTGTTCTCTTCTCTTGGAATATGATTGAAAGTAATCTCATCAAAGTACGATATCAACTTCATAACATGCACATGATACATAATCAAATCTAGGTGACGAGTCTCCTAATCTCTGTTGATATGACTAATCACAAGAGAATAATCCCCATATACTTCCAATATATTGATTATAAAATCAATAGAAGCTTTTAACCCAAAGATGCAAGCTTCATACTCGGCCATATTGTCGGTGCAATCAAAGCAAATTCTGATAGTGAGAGGAGTATGGAAACCTTCAGAAGAGGTAATCACATCACTGACACCATTACCCAATGCATTAGAGACACCATCAAACACCATTTTCCATCACGATCCTAGTTCGGGTCCTTCTTCTGGGCCGGGGATGTTACAATCCCATATGTACATGATATCCTCATCAGGAAATTCAAACTTCATCAGCAGATAGTTGTCTCCCATAGGCTGGTGAGCAAGATAATCCGTCAATACACTACCCTTGATGGATTTTCGGATAGTATATTGGATCTCATATTCAGTTAAAATCATTTTCCAACAGGTTACTCTTCCCATGACAGCTGGTTTTCAAAAATGTACTTGATTGGATCCATCTTGGATATCAAGAGAGTAGTATGAGTCAGCATGTACTGTCTGAGATGCTTTGCTGCCCACGCGAGTGCGCAACAAGTCTTTTCCAGTAATGAGTATCTTGACTCGCAATCAGTAAATTTCTTGCTCAGGTAGTAAATAACATGTTCTTTCCTACCCGTCTTGTCATGTTGACCGAGTACGCAACCCATAGAATTTTCCAACACAGTCAGATACATTATCAAGGGTCTGTCTTCCACAGAGGGCAAAAGAATTGGAGGTTCTTGCAGATACTCTTTTATTTTATCAAATTCCACCTGGCTGTTTGATATTTTTTTAATAGCATGAATATCTGTTCACAAGTGGCTGTAAGATGAGAGATGAATCTAGAAATGTTGTTCAACCTCCCGAGAAAAACACGAACCTCTTTTTCTGTTCTTGGCTCAGGCATTTCTTGTATTTCTTTTAATTTGGAAGGATCATCCTCAATGCCTTTTTCGCTTACAATAAACGCCAGTAACTTCCTTGATCTCACCCCGGATGCGCACTTGTTAGGGTTCAACCTCGGCCTGAACTTCCTTAATCTTTCAAACAATTTAAGCAAGTGAACAAGATGTTCCTCTTCTGTCTGGGACTTGGAAATTATATCATCAACATAAACTTCAATCTCTTTATGGATCATGTCACAAAATAGAGTGACCATTGCGCGCTGATGCATTTCCCCTACATTCTTCAAACCAAAGGGCATCACTTTATAGCAAAATGTTCCCAAGGTGTAATGGAGGTCTTCTATATGTCTTATGGCACCATTTTAATCTGATTGTAGCCAGAAAAACCATCCATGAAGGAAGACACTTTAGCTTGAGCAATATTGTCAACCAGAATATCAATATGAGGGAGCGGAAAATCATCTTTAAGGATTGCTTTGTTCAAGTCCCTATAGTCCACACACATTTTCAATTTACCATCCTTCTTAGGCACTGGTATGATATTTGCAATCCATGGTGGATAAGAGACAACTTTCAAGAAACCCACATCAAATTGTTTATGAACCTCCTCTTTAATCTTCTTAGACATCTCAAGATGAGTTCTTCGAAGCTTTTGTTTAACCAGAGGACACTATTCTTTGAGAGGAAATTTATGCACGACAATATATGTATCCATCCCTAGCATGTCTTCATAAGACAAAGCAAAGATATCAACATACTCACGGATTATTCAACCAATCTTTGCTTCACATTGTCTTCTAATGCGGCCCCAATCTTGACTTATTTTCGAACCACCTCGGTACCCAAGTTGATCACCTCAATAGTCTCTTGGTGCGGCTAAATGACCTTTTTCTCTTGCCTTAGCAATCTGTCTAGCTCTTCAGGAAGTTCACAATCTTCTTCAACTTCTTCATCAGCTTGATAGATTGGATTTTCAAAGTCATAATGAGTCATAGCAGAATCATTTTTGACAATATCCAGGATTAATGGGGGACATATATGCATGATTATGATTATGATTTTGTTTTTATTTTATTTTTAGATTTAAAAAGAAAATAAAAACACATTGCCAAAAGCTTTGAAAAAAAAAGACAAGGAGCAAAATATTTGAACGCAAAAAATATGTCCTTTATTGATAATAATTTTGAAAGAAAAACATTATGGCCCTATAACATGATCACTACGTCTTGGGAAGAATGTAGGATTTATTTGTATGATAAAAATAAAATAAAATAACTCTTCATAGCCGGTGACTTCAATGACGTCTTCGGCAAACCAATTGGCAAGCTCTCGACCCGTAACAGTAGACGAATCCACTTGTTCATTTCACAATCACTATCTCCTTCCTCGCTCACAGCATGAGATTCCACATGGATAATACCACCACTGACAAACTGAATCAGAGGAGGAATACCTTGAATCTTGAGAGGATCAGCAGTTGGTACGCTTTGCCCAGACACGAAGCCTAAACCTTTTTTATCCTTCTGTGTGGGGAGATCCAACACTCTGCCCCAGCCTTCAGAATGATTAGAGTCAACAATTGCTTGAGCTTGTTGGTAATATGCCATAGAGGCCTCTGACTTCTTAACCTCTTAATGAGGAGTTCTGACAACTTGAACGATTTCAAATGCTTGGCATAGAGTCTCATGTATCTCACCTTCAACTTCAACATAGCGGAAGGTATTCATATGACTGACAATATAATCCTCTTCACCACAAATGGTGACTACCTTCCCATTAACCTGAAATTTCAACTTCTGATGCAAGGTAGAAGTTATAGCACCGGCCCCATGATAAAGAAAGTCATGTCAAATATCTGAGGACCTATCTTGATAGGAAAATCAACTTCCCCAAACACAATTCTCTTCAACCCATCAAACGCCTTGACTATCAAATTGTTGGGCCTCAGCACAAGCCCATTGTAATCCAACTTCATAAAAGAAGACTTTGGTAACACGTCAAGAGAGGATCCCGTGTCAACCGACACACGAGATAAGGTAGTCCTCGCAATCTCCATTGAGATGTGAAACACCTTATTGTGTTTCCTTCCCTCGGGAGGTAGATCAAAATCCATGAAACCTAGCCCATTGCTCATAGAGATGCTAGCCACAATTCCTTTAAATTGATTCATTGAAATCTTTGGAAGAACAAAAGAAGTCTACAATAGCTTCATTAGTGTATTTCTATGAGATTTAGAATCCTGGAGCAAAGCAAGAATCGAAATCTTCGAAGGCGTCTGGCTCAACTGATCAACAATCTTGTAGTCTCTCTTTTTTATGTATCTCATTAATTCAGTGACACCTTTAGCCATCTCGGCATCCACATTCGGAACAGGAGGATTTTCCCCCTGTTTTTCACCATTAACCACAATTTGCTTGCTTTTGATCTTAGTTGAGGCATCTGCGTTACTTTCTGGTCGTTCAGGAGGAGAGGATATCTGACTGCTACGGGTAATCCTGCTTTCACTGACAATGTCGTGGATTTCAGGCTTCTCATCTTCAGACTTATCTTCCTCAGGTTTCTGAGTAACAAGCTTCTACCCCTGATAGTAAAGTTCACCACCATAATGCCAGAGAGCAGCTTTGTCATTGACATATGGCACTGGACCAAGTACAGTGATAGTTAATGGTGACTTTTTGGCAGGAACTGGAATTGTGAGAGGAACATGAATTGTCTTTGGCTTGACAGGAATAGTTATCACATCAACTTCATCCTCACCAACCTTAAGATCAACAACCATGCAGTCAAACTAAAGATTTCCTTTGGTAATCAAACTTTGAACTGCATATTTTAAACATTGGCAACCCTCTGGATGAATAAAACAATCTTCACATTCAAGACCACAACCCAAGAATACACCTTTCTTTGACAACTTATCTTTCATAAACGATAGAGGTGTAGTAAACTGATTTACATCCATGACTAGATTCAAACTTTCATCTTCCATAATGGCACTAACAGTGGCGCCTGTATGAGGTGACAAAGGTTATTAAAGAATATTGGGTGTTGGTGCTGGCTCGAAACTAATAGCCTGAGAATCCAGTAAGTCCTGCATTTTGTGCTTAAAAGCATAGAAGTTTTCAATGGTATCTCCTTGTCCACCAGAATGAAATTCACACGTAGCATTAGCATTAAAATTAGTTGGCAATTTTTTAGGGTCAACTTTCCAAGTACACAACTCAACCAATTTCGATTCAAGCAGCTGACGTAGAAATTCCGCATAGGACATAGGAAGTGCATCAAACTTCCTAGGAGTTAGCCTCGACTTTTGATGATTTCCTTTTCTAGGCGCATATGTATGCCACTAAGGTGCAGCAACAAGGATCGTCACCGTAACAATTTGATGATAATACTCCTGATGAGCCTTGCCTTTACCCTTTCGTGCATAGAGCGCATTGGCATCACTTTATTTCTTCTTCTGGAAACTGCCAAAAGACTTCTTTACATTACCAGTGTTAGTGCCAGAGACATCCTGAATCTTTCCTAGCTTGATTCCAATTTCAATCCTTTCCCCATATGTTACCATTTCAACAAATATATCGGAGGTACTACAACTCGTATAACACTGCCCCTACAGGGTCTTGGTGAACATATCTACCATTTCATGCTCCATCATATGCGCTTAGACCCTGGCCACCATTTCACGCCACCTCTGTGCGTATTCTTTAAAGGATTCATTCAGCTTCTGTGATAGATTCTGCAGTTGAGCTCTTGTAGGTGCCATGTTAGAGTTGTATCGATAATTCTGGACGAAAGCTTAAAATAGCTCTCTCCATGTATGGATGCGAGTACCCTCAAGTTGCATGTACCACTCTAATGGTCCGCGAGTGAGACTGTCCTGAAAGAAGTGCATAAGCAATTTCTTGTCGTCGGAGTATACTGACATCCTCTTGTAGTAAGACTTCACATGTGCCTTTGGACAAGGGTTCCTTTGTACCTCACAAAGTTCGACACTTTAAACTTTAGAGGAATATTCACTCCAGGGGCTAAGCCCAAATCAGACATATCAAGGCCCATAGCGCCCTAATTCTCAAAGGCTCGCATATGCTCTTCGAGCACACACAACTTTTGTCAGCTTCAGTTGGTTCATATACATGAGACACCCAATAATCATAGTTATCCTCTTCAATCTGAAGAACAGGAATACAGGCAGGCCTCGGTTGAACAAAAGGTTGCTCATTATTCTATCGAGTAGGAGTGGGTGGAGGCAAATTATTTCCCACAACTTGGACCAAAGGAACAACTAGATTATTACCAGCAGGAGTACCAAGGTTTACAATAGCATTACCATTCTGATTCAAACCAACATTTTCATTCAGATTATGGCCATCTAGATTACCATTTAGAGTCGCACTTCCTATATTACCATTCAAAGTAGAACTTCCTGGATTACAATTAAGAGTAGGACCATCCAAATTGCCATTTAGATTGTTAATAATGACCCCTTGAGGATTGACGATCAAAGTCTCATTCTCATTATCTATAGTCGCAGCGGGTCTCATAATCAAATCTCTTATCTTTTCTTATTGACGAGCCATGTTCTGGATAATCTCTATCAGTTGGTCAACACAAGTGTCCATCTTGACACCCATGGCAACAACATCTTCTTGTTGATGAGCCATGTCCTGGATAATCTCCATCAGTTAGTCAACACGAGTCTCCTCTGGAATTACTTCGAGTGCTGTAACGATGAGAGTTTGTAGTAGAAATCTTTAGAAAAGAAAACCCAGACCAGAAATAAGAAAACCTACTAGAACCACTCGTCCTGATATGATATGCATGAATGCATGATTATGCATGAAATGTTTCATCATTTCTAGGAATATCCTGAAACATTTTCATTAACACCAATAAGCAAAAGGATAAAACAACAAGAGAAAGCATCAAGAGACAAGATATATGAATAAAAGAACTGCCCATATCATAAACCCAACAATATTCATACAAAAGGTCCTCAACAGAGAGTACAACTACAAATCAAAGAGATCATGTTCAACAAATCTGGTGGTGACCTCAACAACAAATAAACATTAAGAAAGATAATATGAACTTCCATCAAACTCCGGACGAATGCGAATTTGATCCTAACTGAGCTTTAAGCTTTTCCAATTCCGCTGTTGTCTGAGAAAATTGGATATTTCTTCCTTCCAGTTGAGCCTTTGCAGCATACCTTAGATCATCCTTCTCTTGAATTTGAATCTTTAGCTCACCAACTTCCTTCACCAGCCTATCAATCCACCTTTGTCGGTTTTCGATTTCCAATTCGAACCCTATTTCCTGCCAGCTAAGTTCTCTGAATTTGGATTCTTCATTGTTTAGTTGCTTCTTCAGAGCCCTAATTTCTCCATCATGTTTTACTTTCAATTGTTCTTTAGCCAACCAGAGTCTTTCAATTTTTCGCTGACTCTCCGTAAGGCTTTCGACTTGGTTTCTGGATGTAGAGGAATCTTCAAACCTTAGCTTCTTCGCTTGTTCCAACAAACCATACTCTTCAAGTAACTTGTCTTTTATCTTAGCTTCATGCATCAACTTTCTCTTTTCTTTCACAACAAAGGAAATTTCCATATCCTTCTCTTGACTTGTTGACCTTAGCTTGATATTTTCCGCCATAACATGCTTTTAATTTGCCATAGGCACGAATTTTTACAAATCAGGAACTGGCTGCTTCATTGATGACTCGTCAAGGGATTATTGATTAACAGATGTTTCTGGCAGCAATTGACTATCAAATAATGGATCAAAAATAGGTTGAGGATATAGAGGCTCTTACCTTTTGTACGGAAATAACAACACCTTTACTTGTTTTTGAATCCATTGCGCATAGGCATAGAAAGTAAAACATCCTCTCTAGCCAAAGAAAACCTTCCCTTTCTTATGAAGATGACCCCAAAAGGCTCTTACTCTTTCCAGTAGAACACAATCTTCCCCTTTGCTGAAATAAATAGTTTCTTCTATTTCCCAATCAGTAGGTCCATCCATCATAACATACCCTAACTGACGGCGTGCCAAAGTAGGATTATAATTTATGCAACATTTCATTCCCATAAGAGGAACATTAGGAAACTCACAACAGCTGGAAATGATCTCCTTCACACCCTTATGTTATACCAAACAATATCATACGAAGTGAGTGCCATGACGCGTTTAGACCAGAGAAGAGAATCAGCATAATTCACAAATGGTCCTCTTGTAGGCATATGCAACATAAACCACTTATAGAGCAATGTAATATAGCACATGACAACTCATTTCTTGCCATGTCGGGAATGAATGGCATAATAGGTGTCAGCAAATATGGTCGGCACTGCCTTGCAATTCATGAAGACACAAATCATTGAATGGTCCACAAAGTTTTCCGATACCAGAAAGATGATTGTGCCATAAATCATGACTGCTAATAGTGCATTAAATGTAATCCAATTCTCATCCTTTTGCAAACTTTCTGGCTTTAGATATCAAAAATCCCAGGGGAATATCGCGCATTTCACCCTTGCTCGTCCAGTTACCTTCCACTTCACTAAGGTTCAAATAAAGAGCCTTAGTGATAGATTTGTAATCGGGAACCTCTAGCACTCGAACAAAAGGAATACCTCTTGTAATCTCAATGTCAAGAATGTAAGAATAATCTTCAAGTGTTAGTGCTAACTGATAGCACTGAAAAGTAAAGCAACATAGTTGAGGGTCATAAAATTGGAGAAGTGATCTCATAGCCCATCCCTCGTAATCATCATTCATTAACGGAAATAGATTCCCATATTTCTCTCTGAAGACTTTCTCGTTCGGCCCTTTCACAAGAGCTCCATCTTCTTTCAACAGACCACCAAATATCTTGAACTGATAACCAACAGTCTTTCTAGTAGGCTCTCTAGTTGCTTCTATGTTGCTATCCATCCTTGATGCTAACGACAACTTCAGAATATCCTGGAAATGACATGCATATGCAGATTAGACACCTCTATATTTTTTTTTATTTTTCTGACATTTCTTATGGAAAATAAATATGCCATGATGTTGGTGCAATAACATGGAATCAAGGTTTTCCACAATACTGGATATCTGATGTGCCGTTTCTAAACATGCTAAGAATACCGGAGTTAAAAAGTCCAAAATATAAACCTGAAGAACCATGAAAACACCAACAGAATGGAATAGATAGTCACCAACAGAACATGGTCACCAATAGAACGTAGCCACCAACAAAACATAGTCACCATCAGTACCTGTAAAAAATATTCCCTCCCCACTCACAAGTGAAGACTGGGCTTGGGTAATGTCAATGGTAACTCAGAATCCCATGTTCGTCTGAAATACTATCATCGTAACAACTACGTGATAATTATAACATATCATTTGAACCTCATCTCAGCATGGACAACATGTCTGCACTAGTAGGACCTACATCCACTAGCCGTCATTTTCCACTATATTCCTAATGTTCCTACTTTTTCTACTTGGCATGGGTATTGGGCCTTTTACCTTATAGTAACACCCACCCAACAAGGAAACACAGAATCCAGCACAGCAGAAACCAGTATATGGAAAGCAATAAAGATGCAATGCAAACATATGCTCAGATAAACATGTACAAATTAATAAACGGTAATGCATAAAAAATAAACACCCAAGGAAAAGAAAAAAAGAGTTAGGAGCGACTCTGGGATGGATCGGAAATTGGTCAATCTGTCCTTAAAAAAGTCTCCAACTGAAACAACTGGCGGAACAAATCATCAAGATGAAATCAATAAAGTCACCAATGAACGTTTTTATCCCACGGGAAGGGAAAGGTAAACATTAACTAAACCTGAGAAGGGTGAAATCAAGGTCAAACGACCGAGAGATATAGGTAAGTGAGTCGATTACGCAAGGGGGAGGTATTAGCACCACTCACGTCCATGGTACTCCATGGGATCCACTCTTGTTGTTTTAATCAAAGGATGCGTTCAACTCTATAGCTTAAGGTCTAAAAGAAAGAAAACAAAGGGGAATACATGCAAAAGAAAACACAAGGAAAAGAAATAAACATTTACAAAGTTTCGCTCGGCTGAGCCTCGTGACCAGATGCTTGCGTATCCCTTTTAAGGAATCAGAGTGTTGTAGTTCAGCTGAAAAGTTTCTATTTGTTTTTTTGTTTTTTATGGATAATGTTGCATTTGTATCCTTACAGTTAGGATTTCAATTCGTGCTTGGAGTTGCATCCCATAAAGAGATTCATGCTCTTCCCCTTGCACACTTAGCACTTCCAAGTTGTTCGAATTTGAAACAACACATCCTTATTGAAAAGGTTTTAAAAGAAGAAAAAGAAGAAGTCCAAAGACAAAAAGATTTGCATTGGTTGGTGTTTTTTACCTTGAAAAAGGATTTGAGAAGTTTTAGATGTTTTATGCATTTGCAAGAAAAAAGGTTTTAATTTTAAGGATACAAAAGAGGAAGAAAAATTATAAGGGAAATTATCCTAATTCTAATCCCTAATGTTATCATACAATGATGGCCCTAAGGTAAAGGATAAAAGGTGAACCTCTAACTAAGTTAGCATGCATGTATTATAATCCTAATGTCTATCTCCAATCGCTACCAAAGGTTGAATCAAGAGATCCTAAGGGAACATGGCAAAGGTTCAAAACCTAAATAAAAACAAAAACACAAGTAGCACACACTCACTCAAGTAGCTTGAGGAGCATCCACTCACTCAAGTAGCACACACCTAACCGAGGTATCATGGCACCAATATAGGATAAGGAGAGGGAGACCTAACTAGGATATCGTATCATTTAGGCAGGACAAAGGAAATAGGGCACCTAACCATGATATTGAATCATCAAGGTAGGATAAAGGGATGCTTAGCAAAGACATCAACTCATCAAGGCAAGCAAAAATGTGGGAGTGGTGGTTCTTAACTGTGATATCAAATAATCAGGGTAACAAAGAAAGAGGTATCGACTCATAACCAAGATATAAAATTATCGAGGCAAGAGAAGAACAAAAGTGAATCGTCATAAGCGACTAAGCACCTGACCAAGATATCACAAATTGAGGTAGGAGATAGAAGGCGATAATGATATTACGTCAAAGCATTAATGTTTCACAAACGCGAGCTAAAGACAAAGTTTGGGGGATTGGTTACAGATCCCTTTTCCATCTGACTGACTCGATAACATGAGCAACACAGTTCAAAGCATCAATGCATGGCACGTGCTACGAACGACACAGATAATAAATGGCAGGGTCGATTGCGGATCCTCTATATCCTTGCCTTTTTTGAGGACTTATTAATTGAGAATGGGAATAGGACGCCTACATCGAGGTCTTTGGCACAAATGTAAACACACAAAATAGTAAAAAAAACACAAGTAAGAATTTCCTTAAACAGGTCTTTAAATAAACCATATTTTCCTAAAAGGGAATCCCAGAACATGCATCTATATCCTACTTCTCATGGAATCAGAAAAGCGGTAAATAATCATGCATCTCTATTCCTAGTTCTCATGGAAAGGAAAGCGGTAAATGATGTGAAAACATAAACCAGTATCAGTGTAATACAAAATGAACAAGAGTTCGTAGCAAGCAAGCAAAACAAAGAATCCGGAAAATATCACATAAGCTAGCATTAGCAGCATGATAGTCAGAATGTGCATTGATCAATAAAGCACAATGAAAATGTGTGTCAGACACATCCGCAATAAACATAGCACTTGTACACAAATTCACATCCAGACAAAAACACAAACAATACATATTTCTCATGAAATGAGAATTAAAGTAAATTGTGTCAGATGTGAATCCACAAATCCATAAATATAGTGCTATATCATGCTTATTAATCGAATAATCAATGAATTAATTAAAAGATCAAAAGCTCTCAAAGTACCCTGCATAAGTCAACAAACACGTTAAAAATAACAAGGAAGCGAAATTAGAGTGATGCACACTCAACACAACTTAATTTATGATTAAATCATGAAGAAGTATAAATTAAATGCATATTCAAACCATAAACGTAAACTCTGGGCAACATTGCATCACAAACATGAGTGCACAAAAAGTCAGTATAAAATCGCTCCAAAACGGTACCGATAGCTACCAAACTTACCAAGAAGCTCACATAAGAAATCACCGTGAATTAAATCACCTCGCAAGTGCTATTTACCATTCTCGAGAAGCAACACCGTTAAAACATAAACCGCACAAAAATTTGATCTAAAATCGAGAAAACTTGAAATATAAATGTCGTCCAAGTACCAAAACCAAGTACCATGAGCATTAACCATCAAAGAAATGTCGCCTTATACTCAACTTACCATAACCGGGCAGCATTGCACTGTGCCAAAGAATTGCTTGGAAAACCGTGTCGAAAATGGTAAAATTCAACCATAATAGTCCACAAACGCACAAGAAATCATGAATATGCATTAAACAACATTTGAGAATCCATTTGCAAGGAACTTGTAGTTCCTGGCAGCAACGCATACATATACCGGTATTGAATAGAAATGAGTTTAAAAGCTCATAAACGGATGCAAAAGCGTTTACCGGTTCATGTATCGTCACTTAGAAACTATAAGAACTTTACAAATGAATAAAATCCACACATCTCAAGTCAAAAACAACACAATTCAAGTGTTAATGCAACTTATCGAATTTGAAGTTTCAATTCAATTCAATGTAAATATATCTCTCAAGCATTAACACAAACACTTAAGCTTCAAGAATAATCCAATTCAAAAATAAACAAGCAAAGTATAAGAATCAATTACCTAAATGACGAATTGGAGAAGATGAAGATGATAGAAGGAGGAGTGTTGCTGGAATTACGCGAAGAAACAGAAGGGAGGAGATCCACGGAATCGTGATGGTGAGAGAGTGAGATTTTCGCGTGAAAATCGGTACCGGAGTGAGTTCCATGAATTCGCGGTGGCCAGAGGGAGTTATTGGCGGTGGCGGACCAGTACTAGGCGGCGCCGCGTGGATTGGAGGGAGAAAAAGGGGAAAATATTTGAAGTTCTGTGAATTTGTGTTCTTGAGATTGTTATGAACTTGATGAAGATCTTGAGAGAATTTGGAGAGAGTTGGTTTTGATATTTGAGAGAAGAGAGATAAGAAATTTTAGAGGTTTGTGAGAATGAGTGGAAGTTCTGTTTGAAATCTGATTTTTGAAATATATATTCCCTCCAATTGTGCCTTAGATTTGAATTAGGATTGGGCCTTATTTTGACATTATCAGCAAATTTAATGCATAATGCGAGAAGAAAATACAAGGTCATCATCGGTGTAAAATCTCGACTCGAGCCCTGATGCAAAAATGAAGATGACAAAATTTGTGACATGATGCCGAAAGAAAGAACGTGATACGACAAAAAACGAAGAAGTTATGACCATCTAAGCGACGAGAATTTCTGCCTCAGACAAACTTCTTTTCCGTTTTAGCTTATTTTACTGTTCCACTTACGAAACGGACCATAAACGGAAGCCTTCGGAATACCGTTTGAACTTGAGGTATGAAGAAAAGTTATAGTAGACAAAATTTATAAACCAATGCTTTAAGAATCAATGTGATATAACAAAAACCGAGAGAGATACGATTTTTACAATATCGAAAAATAGTCCGGTAAAAACAGTTTCAGCATGCAATTTTCTCTGATAATTGGCACTTTTGGAAATCTTCTGCAAAGAATTAGCTCCTGATTCGAACATATGGATCAAATATAAAATGAAGACAGATTTTTCTCCCAAATAACCACTAAAAAACTCGAACTGGGCAAAAGTTATAAAGTTTTGAACGTCCGAAAAATAACAGTTCAGTACAGTATTTTCACTGTATAGCTTCAAAGTACTTGCGCATTCGGAGATCTTCCTCAATGAGTTGGCTTCCGAGGCGAACACAAAAGGTAGAGGAAATAACAAGATAATTCAAATGCTCCAAGAGGCACTCAAAGATGAAATTCCAGTCAGAAGTTACAAATTTTTAAGCATCTGAAAACCAGAGAAACAACATTCACTGTATACTGCATATCTAGTATTTTGCGCTTTAGAAAATCTTCCACACAAAATTAGCCTTTAACATTAACAGATGGAATAAAGAAGACCACAAGACGGTTCTGAAGACTAAAGAATCATTCCCAAACCATTTTCAATCTCAAGTTATGCATTTCAGAGCTTGAAACGCACAATACTGAATTTTTGTCTGCACTGTCTCAAATCAAATGAAACACTTGACTTTCTGCACCATTCAGAGTGTGCTAAGACACATGATATTGATATTATTATGACTTGCATGTTTATTAATTAGATAGCTTGGAAACCGTGCGGAGGTGCATTTTAAATCTGAGAACCCTGGTTTCTGCTTCACCATGTTGTTTAACAGAACAATCAATTTTTGCAACTGTTTTTTGCAGAGATATGCCTTGATTCCATGAGTATTTGACCTAATGACATTTACGGATGCATATGACGATGAAGTGTAAGCCAATTATTGTAAAAAATAAAGAGGGCGAATTTTGGGGTACAACAATTGTGTTTTTCCAAAAGCTTGCTTTTATTAGCTTGAGGAAATGTGTATGTGTGTAATTATGTTTAGTTGTGTAATTGAGATGTGTAGGTGATAAGCGGAGGCTTGCATTAGACCAGTTGTTATCCTATTTTTCTGGTTTTGATGTAGCACATTAGCACGGTAGAGCTCTCTTAGCGCGCTTTGCTGTGTTGTGCCAGTGAATTCTTTTTGTTTCACTTGGCCTTCCTTTTTCCTACTTTCAACAAGGATTTGTATTAGTAAATAACATTAGTATTATAATTTCTTAAATTCTTTTTTTGTTGTTTGGACTCAATTTTGGACCGTTAGCTTGAAGTCGTATTTGGTGATTTTCTGAGTTTGAGTGTTTCAACTTGCGGATGTATGGTAATGATAGTTTTTGAAGTTGGTACACGCCATGTACTCGTTTATCGCTTTCTATAGCATAACATGTTTAAGAAACTTTTCATTTGTATAATTACTATACCATTATTTCTTTTTGCATTACTTGCTTTTGATTGAATCACTTTAGTTCCCTTTTTACCCCTAAATGTGAGGAAGTTTTCCATTGTTCATATATGCTGGAGACCATAATTCTTGTTTTAACTGGATTTCAATATGTTTAATCTTTTGTTTGTGTTGATAGTATGAAAGCATGAAAGTGATCAAGGCGTTTTGTTTGATTTTAAGCACAACTATCTAGCCAAATAGTCATTTCACCTTGTGAGTGTGTGAACTTTAGCTAACCCTTTTGAGCCCTTTTTGTCAGTGTCCATGTTGTTTTTGAACTTAATGCTTGTTTATGAGTGTTTGGTTTTCCTTTTTGAATGGACATTGATTCTTTGTTTTCTTAAATCCTCAACCATTGTTTTTGGTTTGAATTTTCACCTTGCCTTAGAAAGCAGGGAGTATTCACATTAATGTTGGTTGAATTCAATTTGGGGAGAGCAATTGTTTTCTCACTTATGTTTTGATTGCTATGCGGTTTAGAAAAACAAAATAAAAATAAAAGAAAAAATAAAGAAAAGAAAAAGAAAAGAAAAAAGAAAGAAAAGAAAAAGAAATAAAACTGATGAAAAAGGTTTTAAAAAATAAAAACAAAAAGAGTATGGAATAATATTGTTTTAATAAGTATTATAATTTGTTTGTGAACTTTGGGATGGAAGTAGAAGTTTGATTAAAAAAATTTGTTTGAACTTTTGTGAGCTGATCACTCCCTTAGGTTTAGGAAAATTTTTGTTTTGATTAGCTTTAGGAATTATCCCTTGTTTGTTAACCAAGCCACATTACAACCTTGAAAAGACCTTGTGATTCTTGCCTTTATATT
This sequence comes from Vicia faba, assembly GCA_948472305.1. Lineage (NCBI taxonomy): Eukaryota > Viridiplantae > Streptophyta > Magnoliopsida > Fabales > Fabaceae > Vicia > Vicia faba. The sequence continues at coordinate 266,151,569 of OX451736.1, forward strand.
TTCAATATGAGTTTTTGGATGAATGCTTAATCTTGTCTTTTGTTTGCAAGATTGTGGATGACTGTCATTGTCCCTCATTTTTGTGTATTCTTCATCTACCGATGAATTTTTGCTAGGTGTGATTCATGATTAAGATTGTTTTGTTTTAGAATGTTTAGTATGGTTTTTTTACTTAGGATTCATTTCGTTTACATGTTGTCGTTGTAGGATTGTGGTAAGTATTTACCTTGCGTGTGCGCTTTTGTTTGAACCATACATTTTTTTCCGTTTTAAAAACTTGTTGATACATGATTCTTTGGTTGGTTACTTTTGTTCTTTGAGTTATTTGGCCTTTTTTAAGGACAAACAAGTTCAAGTTGGGGAGAGTTTGATAAGTGCAAAAATGTAGTTGTTTTGTGTATTTGTTATGTGGCACTTATCGGTTCTTTTGTTGATATTCGCTGAATAATTCCCCATGTTATTTGTAAATTCGTTTAGTTTGTATTATTTGTGATTTTGATTCATTTGTGTACCTTTTGATAAATTTTACTTCTTTGTAGGTATTTGTTGCATATTTGAAGCATCGAGAAATAAGGTGTCAAAGGCACTGCTCCAAATGCACCTTTCCGGAATAAAAGACCAAGTTTTAGGGAGTTGTGCTCAAGGGACCGTGCTAAGCACATCCTCTAGCATGCTACGCGCAGGTTTGACAGATTTGGAAGAAGTGGATTTTTGAGCCTGCTTAGTGGGATTTTAGGCGGTTTGATGTGTAGAATAAGCGTAACCCGCTTATCGTGGTGAGCCCGCTAAGCGCAGTCTGCTGAGATTTGTTTTATAACCTTCATTCCATTCATTTTAGGTTATGGTTTTTGGGGTATTTTTTCCCAAACTCCATCACTCTCATTCTTTGGTAGATTAGCTTAGAAAACAACTATGGAGCTTGCGTACGGATGATCCAGGGTGAATTGCTCATTGATCGGCACCGATAAACTGGGATATTTGTGGTTCTTATCTCTTATTCTTTGTGTATTCTCTATTTGTTGAGTTTTGTATATGTATTTACTTTGAACTCGTGTATATTTGTATCCCATTGAGTTGTATAAAGCTTGCTTTACAAATCTTTGTCGATTGTTATCCTAGATTTTTGCTCTGTGCTTAGAGTTTGGGTTTCTATAGACATATACTACTCGAATTCTTATCTAGGATGATTATCTAATAGTGTCTAGATTCTAGAGATAGATTTAAAGCTATTATTCACTTGGGTGTCTGTGATTAATTCCTCTGTGTTGGTTGTGTTGTGCTGAAAGATCGTCAATGCGAGTAGCGTAATTGACTTTTGTGTTGTTGAGGTTGGTTAAGAGATCACCTCCTTGATGTTGTAGTGAGTGTTGTGTTTGATACGTGATGACATTGATAAGTATTTTAGGTTGAGTATAATTGGTCGATAGGTTTAAGTTTGTGAGGAGTGGATTATATGCATGCTTGATAAGTCTCTTCTCCGGAGGATGAATTATTTTCCTATTAATAACTTTAATTCATGCATTTACTTCAAACCTATTTTAACCCAAACTCATTAATGAGAGATTTTTTGAACAATAATTCAGTAGCATTAATCTCTGTGGAGACAATACGATATAACCTATATCAAAATAAATACTTACTTTTGCTTTCCGTTTTACCGCTTCAGTAGTCTTATGAAGGAGCTTAACCCTGAGGTCAAATAGAATTTGGATGCCGAACATAAGACATCGCCTCCTTTAGAGGAATGGGTGCATACTATAGAGACCATTTCATAGGAAGAAAACACCTTTATGTAGAATTCATACGAGGCCATCCTTGACACTTAGGATTTTGGATGTTTTTATAATATTTGCTCGAATAATCCTTTTTCCCTCTTAAGAGGTAAATTTTAAATTGTGTTTCTCCCTTTTTAATCAATGTGTGTTATGGTTTTTCTTTGTTATGTTTTACGTTGCGAGTTCTCCATATTTAAATTTTAATTATTATGTATGTGTCCAGTCATTGTATTGGTGCAATAAGAGTCTTAGTTGAGCGTATATTAAGCTATGTTGGGTTCCAAAATTGTGCTTCAGTTGGAGTCATACACAAGTGCAACAAGTTCCTATATTGTGCTCTAGTTGGAGTCTTAGATAAATGCAAGGAAATCTTGATGAGTTCCTGCATTGTGGTCCAGTTGAAGTCTTAAATAAGCGCAAGGAGAGCCTGGTGGGTTCATGCATTATGATCTAGTTGGAGTCTTGGATAATATCAATTAGACCTCGATGTGTTCCTCATTATTCTCTTTTTGAATTCTTAAATAAGTTCAAGGAGAACTCAGTGAGTTCCTGCATTGTTCTCCAATTGAAGCTTTGGATAAGCACAAGAAGATCCTGACAATTTCCTGAATTATGCTCTGGTTGGAGTCTTGGATCAAATTAAGGAGATCTCAGTGGATTCCTACATTATGCTCCAGTTGGAGTCTTAAATAATAAAAAGAAGAGTCCAATTAGGTTTTTCATGGTGCTCTGGAGTCTTAGATAAGCGTGATGAGGGCCTGATAGGTTCCTGCATTGTGATTGAGTTTGAGTCTTGGTTAAGTGCAAGGAGAAATAACTTGTTAGAGAAATAATTGGAGTTTTCTGAGTTTATCATCTACCAAGTGTTTTACCTTAAAACCTAATAAACTTTTGAGAAGATATTTCTCCCCCTTTTAACAGATATGGAGTCAAGAATATTTTATTCTTCTTTCTACATCTCTCTAAATTGTTTGATACATAAGTTGATCTTGAAAATTGTTTCTTCTTTTGTGAGATATCTTCCCATAAAGTTTTTGCCCAATAAACTTCTTCCAAATAATTCTTTAAGCGTTAAATCAAATTTCTTGATTCGCATTTTGATCCTTGAAGCTACAAAGCATCCATGTAAGAAAATTTAGGTTTATACCTTTGGTAACCAAATCTTTTTAAGGCCCTTCAGGGTTAGTGGACTTAAGATGTCTTGAGTCATATCCTTTAAACCATCTTAAATCATACATTTTAGTAAAATAAAAAGGTTTAAGATGACCATACTTATAACATAAATTGCATTTATAAATAGAGTAATTAGTCTTCCTTTTCTTATCATGGAAAATACTTATGAAAGATTTATTAGGTTGATAACCTAAACCGGTTTTACTATAGAAAACCATTTGATTAGATAAAATTAAGTTTATATTCTTTTTACCTTTGATAAGCTTACTTAAGGTTTCATAGAAGCTTTCATTCTCAATTTTCAAGGAATCAAAAGTTTCACATTTATTTTATTTTAAGTAATGTTTTCTAAGATCATCTAATTCAATACCAAGCCTATCAATATTACTTTAAATATATTCAATATGATCTTTCAAATCTAAATGTTTCTTTCTAATTCCTCATTTTCCTTGCTAAGATTAATACTTAATGCAAACATTTGTTTGTAGGATTGAGTTGTTACTTCATCTCCATCCTCTTCATAAGTAGATTTAAGGAAAAAATCGCTTCTTCATATTTATTACTTAGATGATCTTCTAAAAGATGGTTCACTTGAATTTTCTAAGGAATCTTTGGATAAAGCTTTGAAATATGAAGATATTTCTTCAATTGATTATTCATATGTTGTTACAGCTTCTTCATGTGATGCTATACATATTTTGTTTGTTTGAAGAACTTTTGGTATGGTGATTTTCCATATGAATTTTTTGATGATGATCCTCCAGAAGGTCCTTCATATATAGTGATTTTTCTTTCATGTAATACTTCTAGTGACGATCTTTCAAAGGCTTCTTCTGATGAAGATGATTCTTTGGATGATGAAGATTTTTCAGATGAATCTGATTTATTTTCCTCATTCTTAAGTGATTGAATTAATTCTTTGAGATTTATGATGATTTCATTTTTATTTGATCTTTCCTAAAATTCATCAACAAATTTTCTTTCTTCAAAGTTAAGTAGTGAATCAGGTTTCGAATACCAGTTATTGAATATTAGACAATTATTAAAAGCATTTTTTTAGAAAAATCCTTCACTTATAATTGGGTCCTCATCTTCTTGGATACATGTGTTTGTCTTTTCCATTTCAGTTAGAACTTCATAGATTTTCTTAAGAGTGTTCCACACTTCTTTATTCATGCTACATTTAAAAGCATAACAAAACTCTATAGTGCTTAACGTACTGATAATCAAGTACTTAGCTTGAAACCCTTGATGCACTTTTCTCTTTTCTTCTGAAATCAACAAATAATTTGGTTTGTCTACTACGTCATTATTAACAAAACGAATAGGAACAAATGGACCATCTAAAACAAAATTTCATAAATCACAATCAATAGAAGAAAAAATATTTTTATTCTTTCTTTCTATATACTAAACCTTTCACCATTAAATGGTAGAGATATATTCATGAAAAGTCCCTTGTTAACATAAGAAGCATTTGAAGTCATCATACTATATCCTCATATGATTAGTCATTTAAACCAACATACAAAGATTTTACATGGACTTAACTCAGGAACCTTCAAACAGAGCTTTTACATAAGACAGGTTCAAGAACCTATAACTAAAGCTTTTATACATGTTAAGATCGAGAACCTACAGCCAATATTTTATACAAGTTTAGCTTGCAACTTTTACAAAATAACTCCACAATAGAATCACATTCTTGGATACAACAAATTAAAGCATAACACTAATTACAATAAAACTTTCACAAGGGCGTTTCAATATTTTTTCTTTACAACGATCTTCTTGAATAGCAAATACGAAAGCAGAGAGAGTAAGAGAGATATAGAATGGTTTCTATTCATAATTTTCATGTAAATGGAATAATGAGAAGTCCTCTTTATATATGAAAATTTTTTCTCAAAAAATAAATGATCAATAGGCCATTTTAATGACTTAAATAATTAACCCTAGCTGATAATCAATTAAGGAACCCCTAAAAAAGTTACACAATTTTAATTGATTAAAATCTTTTCTAATCGATTAAGAGATCGTTTACATTGCTCTAATCAATTGGGCTAAGTCCTTAATCGATTAGGGAGTGTAAAAGTTTTCCCAATTGATTAGACATACTTCTTAACCAATTCCATATAAGTCTTGATAGCTTTTCAAGAAATTTTATGAAAAAACTTATTTTTGTGTGAGTGATTGACTCATTACTTCAAAACTTAGTCTTGACCTTTTACATTTTAACTAATATCTCGAAGATGCTAAATGCAATATAAAAAATGTTGGAATTGTTATATTTAAATCTATTATCCCAAAATCCACAATTCGTTTGAATTATGGGTTCATTATCTTCAAATTTGTTGCTTCATCAGTCGTCATCATAAAAACTAATTGATGGTGATATATGCAAGCACATAGATCCACACTTGTCAGCTACCACATGCACATAACAAGAAAGGATATAATGCTTGCCCCTCTTTCACTAAAGTCGGACTCTCCATACGTATGATTGTCTGACACTTATCCAGGTTCGCCTTAATCCATGCCATGTTAAAATGAAACCAAGAAATTTCTTGACTTGTACCCCAAACGAGAATTATTTTTCTAGTTCAAACGCATATTATATTTTCTCATGAATGCTAAAGTTTCTCCCAAATATTTGTTACGTTTCCCCTTGGTTGGGGTCTTGACTACCATATCGACAATAAAACCTTATAAATTTCGGCCTATCAACTTGGAGAAAACGGTGTCCTTCAACCTCTGATATGCCTTCCCTGCATTCTTTAGTTTAAATGGAATGACATTATGATATGGTGGGAGAACTGACTTGAGGTTTTGCGTTTGAATTCGCAAATGTTTCGATTTAGCAAGAGTCGCCACCGACTTTTTATTTTATCCAAAGGAAAGGTCAAAAAGCACAGGAAAGACCTTTGAGATGTTTTCTTGGGTTCGGGGGGGTAGATTATGAAAAGGGAATATGCAAGCACCCTTTTCATCCATGGTTATCCATGGGCTCTTAGTTACTTGTTTAGATCACTTGCTTTTGCTTTTCAATTGTTTGAAATGGTGCTTTACGTGTGTGATTTTAAAAATGTTTTGAAAAGAGGCCATCGTTGTGGCAACCTTTGTAATGATTCTTGTTTGAATGTATACAAAGGTGTATTGTCTTTTGAAAATATGTTTCAATGTTTGATTGTTTGAAAGTTTGTTTTGGGAAATGTTTTGAAATTGTGTTGTGACGTGTGTTTGAAAATAGCAAGGATGTTTTTGCAAGTTTTGATCAAGTAACTAAGAGTTGTCTACCATATTTTACTCAAAGATCTTTCCTACACATTTTTAACCCTTTTGACAGTGTTATTTTACCATTGCATTTGGTAAACAACCTTGTATTAGGATGTTAAACGGGACAGGCGCGGGTCATTGTATTGACCATGATAGCAATTGTGCTAAGTATCTTTAACAATTTCTGAGGGACTAGATCATTTTGTATAGGCAACCAAAATAGCGCCATCGAGGGACTATGATCTTTTGTTTTGTTTTTGTTTTGCCAAGATACTTAACATGCATAAATAGTCATTTTAAAGGCAACAAGTGGATGAAACCCTAGGGGTGCAAGTATGTATTGTGTTGTCAATTTACATGCTTTTTTGTCTTTGTATTAGTCAAGCTATTTGTTTGATTTTGGATTTTTGCATACAAACCCTAATCTCTAATCATGGCATATTTGAAAGCATAAAGTGCGCAAAATAAACATAAGCTATTACAACATTGATATGGGGAGAGGGGTACAATTTTTGAATGGGGGATATTTGCAAGAAAATAAAACCCTAATATTTACTATTACATCCAAATTGAATAAATGGTACAAATAAATAAATAGACAAGTATTTAAATGGTCAATTAAATAAATATGTAAAATATTATGAATATGCAAAAGATGTTTTTGTTTATTTTTATGTATGTAAAAATATAATATTTAATGTATAAAAAAAAAGAAATAAAAAGATTATTATTTTTTATTAAGGGGAAAAACCCTAATTTTCTTTTAAGAAAGTAAATATATATTAATTATATTATTCATGTACAATAAAATAAAATAAAATATATACAAAAATAAAAATATATTTAGAAAAAATATTATATAAGTATAAATAAACAAAAATAAAGGTATAATATTTATGTATTATTTTCAAGTTTTTACTAAATAAAATAAAAGTATATACTAACTAAATTATTTTTATATTAGAAAAATAAAATAAAATACAAAAATAAATGTGAAAATTTATAAAAATATTTTTGGTATTTTTTATGTTTGGAGAATAATAAAATAAAATCAGAAATGAAAAATAAATACAAAAATATAAAAATATGAAGAAATTGGCCAGGGGGTTGCAATTAGCAAGGCAGGGGGTGCAAAAAGTGAGAAACAATGGCCCAGCCCAGTTCCAAACTTCATCTTCAACCTTTTGTTCAAAAATGTGCGCGCCTGTACCAAATATCCAGATCCTGCATACGTGCTCTAATGCAAAAACTCATAACATCAAAGTTGTAGCATTTTTCAAGACGAATTCAACCATATAAGAAACTTAATCTAACTCTCAAAGACCAGTGAGAATTTCTCTGGCCCTAATTTCTAACCTAACTTTTTTAGGAAGTTCATGAATCAAATTCTCTTAACACGTTTAACTTAAATGAAAACTGAGCATATGTACAACTTCAGGGCTATGAGTACTACATTTTTTATTCATAAACCTAAGCCTAATGATTCCTAAATAGAGAGATAGGAAGTTGATAAAAACCTGTTTCAGTTGAAATCGTGTATGGCAATGTGGAGCTTTTCAGTGAGGCCTGAGATGTTTGGGAGCTTGCTTGAACTTCCCCTGACCTTCCCCAATGCCTAGTTTGCCTTGAATGTGCTTGAACAAGCTTGTAGAACTCAACCTCCACAAGCTGAAAACAGAAATGGTGAAGCTTGCAAATGGAGTTACAGTCACTGCCTAATGGTTGGGATAGCTTGGATAGGTTATATGGAAGGTGTTTGAATAGGTTTGGGGCAAAACGCACGAGCAACTTGTGAGATGGAAGTGGAACTGCAGGGAGTGCCCTGTTTTGCAAGAGGAAGGTGATTTTGTGTTTTGGAAGGTTTGAGGGCTCAATGGCTCATGTTTCTGGCTCAAGGGAATGTGTAAAAACTATCTCAAATGCTTGCAAGAGTTGGTTCTAACAGATGTGCCAGTTGTGTTGTATTTGACAAGTTTCTTGTATTTTAAGCAAAAGTGAGCCATGATGCAAGACAGGCCTGTACAGGCTATCTACCAGCTTACACCCTGTGATCTTGGCCCCTCAAGTTTATGGATATTGTTTGCTGCACAAGATTTTTGTTCAAGGCTCAAGAATGCAATTTGACATAAAGCAATTTTGACAAAAATGGCAATGTTGCCTTTTTGCTATTTTAGGATTAATCTTGTGTGCAATCCTCCCATGACCAGAACAAAGCCTCAAACCAATGGATTTGCATTTCATTATTTAGTATGGAAGGGTTTTGGGACCTGTAATCAAGTACAAACAAGGATGATTAGAGTTTGCAACTTGTATCAATATGAAAATGCCATGGTTCAAAAGTGAGTTTTCGCCAACTTCAAGTCTTCGATTCTCCCTAACCACAAATGATTTTGGAGAGTTCTTAGAAATTTTAGAAAGCTTGTAACATGCTCTATAATCCATCTTTGAAATTCATTTTTATATTCCAAGTGGAACTAGGTGAAAAATTTCCATGAAGATAGGTCAAAATCCTGCCTAAACTAGGGCAAAATTTCACTAAGTTAAAAGTTTCATGGACCCTTGTTCCAAAAGTCATAACTTGAGATCCAAGATAATTTTGGGAAAACTTTGTGAATAAAAGTTGTAGATTTTGTGGAGGAATACAACTTTCATGTTGTAAGTTTTGTTTGAATCCAATTGCATCATGGTGAAAATGTTGGGCAAAGTTGGGAAAAATTAAGGAAATTTCATAACTTAGAAAAATTCTAAGTTATGAAAATTTTCAATTTTAAACCCTAATTTGAAAAATTGGGTTTCTTGATGAACAAGTTTCATGTTTTGACACATCTTGATGAAAAATGACCCTTGGCACTTGATTTTGACCAAAAAGTCAAAGTTTGACTTTTCAGTGTACAATCAAATTTTGATCAGTTGACTGAAAAATTCATTTGTTAATCCAATGCATTTGAGATCTTTTGAGCCTTGTGAATAGGTCAAGATGATGCCATTGAGTCCTTGAATCCATGCTTGAACCCAATTTGCCATTGGCTAGGTGGAAAATCAGAAATTACCCTTGTGCAGTCAAAACCCTAAAAATGACCATTTTGCCCTTTTGATGATCTGATCAAATTTCTTGAGGAGTTGTGGTCCAAACTTGATCAAATGGTTCATATGAGCCCATAATGTTGATGTGGATCCAAAATTGTGAGGTTTGACTATAAATTGGCCACAATTGACCTTTTCCCCAATACAACTGATTTCTAGGTCAACTGTCCAATTGATTGGGCAAAAATTTGATTCAAGGCTTGAAACTTGGTAGGGGAAATCTTATAGGTCCAAAATGAAGTATGAAAGTAACTTTGAGCATTGAAAGTCCAAAAATCCCTGTGCAACCTCAAACCCTAATTTTAGGTCATTAGTGCAAGGAGATGTCTTGAGCAGAGAAATACCCTAATCCTGTCTGGAGTTCAAAGAGTCTTGTGAGGGGAAATCTTGATAAAATGAGAGGGAAAATTTTAGGGTACAACAGCTTCCCCTGTTCAATCTTCTTGAACCTGAAGAGTTAGATTGGCGAGTTTCCCTTTCGTGACTTGAAGGTAAAAGATGATTGAACACTAGAGTGCCCGTAAATTTGCACTCGTCAAAATGTAGCTAAAGGAATGGGCTTAAATATGCCATTTGGAGATGGTAGAATCTTGCTGGAGATGGGCTTAAAGATTCCATCCAAGATTTTTTTGTTGAAAATCAGGAGAATGAACACCAAATTGGTATCCGTATTTGGAACGTATCTGAGTTGTATCTGGGGATTGGATTTGTATGAGCGATGGAATGGCGTCCGTGTATGGAGCGTATCCGAGCTGTAACTGTGTTTGATTCTTGAATGAATATCAGAATGACTGCCGTGTCTGGAGTGTATCTGTATTGTATCTGAATTCTGAATGGGCGACAGAAAAAATATCCGTGTATGGAGCATCTTTGGGCTGGGGATAAATTCCGAATGAGTGACAGAATGGCAACCGTGTCTGGAGCATATCTGGACTGTATCTGAAGTTGAGATTTGTATGAGTAGCAGAATGACTTCTGTGTCTGGAGTGTATCTGTACTGTAATTGGGATCTGAATAAGTGACAGAATGACTTCTGTGTCTAGAGTGTATCTGAACTTGAAGTTGATAGTTGAATCTGAATGAGAAATAGAATGGCTTCCGTATCTGGGGCGTATCTAGTCTGTATCTGATTGCTGAAGTCTGAATGAGTAGTAGAATGACTGCCGTGTCTGGAGTGTATCTATACTTTATCTGAATAAGAGATCCGAATGAGTAGCAGAATGACTTCCATGTCTTGGAGTGTATCCGTACTGTATCTGAAATCTTTGAACATTTGTTAAAGGTAGCTTTTAATCTTATCCTAAAAAGGGTAAAATGTTAGCTAAAACACAAAGTTATGTTGCATGACATATGTGATGCAATAAAATATTTTCTATCAATGTTTATGATATATGAATGTAATGGATGCGCATGTAAGCTGATTAGCTGTCTTGCTGAGGAAAATATATCCTTGATAGCTGGAGATAATGAAATCTTTGACTGCTGCCGGGGAAAATAAATCCTTGACCGCTGTTGGGGATAGAAAATCCTTGATGACTTGTGGGGATTAACAAGAACTTTGACAACTTCTGCGGGGATGTGAGAATCCTTCATGACTTTCTGGGGAATAAGGAAAACCCTGACGATCTCTACTGGGGAATCAAAACCTGGGAGGCTTCAACTGGAGAAATGAGATCGAGAATCTTCGATCTGCTGGGAAATAACTCTGTGGGGAGAATGCTTATTCTGTTAAATAGTTCTCAAGGGCTGGAGTTGTATACCAATCTATTGAGGAATTATCTGAAGCTGTTGTCTGGTTTCTAAGATAACTTGTAGGGGAATCTTCTGCTTTTAAGACAAATCTCTAGGGAATTGGAGGAAACTGGATGGTCTTCCACCGGGGTTTAAGGGTTGAAGTTTTGGACTCCGTTGGGGAAGAAAGTTTTATCTCCACTGAGGGTTTGCAGTTCAAAGTTTTGCTGGCTCTGCTGGGGATTGGGAGTTTGGAAACTTAGTTCTGATGGGGATTTTGAAACTTAACTTTGCTAGGGATATATATTTCAAAGCTTTAACTCTGTTGAGGATCTGGATGATGTACTGCAGGGGATTTCTTCTGGAATAGCCTAAATACATTTTCCTATACTTTCAACCTATCAGTAATTATCCTTTCTCATTTAGTTTTATTTGTAAGCAGTGATTATATTCAAATGCATATGCTCATTTAATAAATCATTGGACGTTTTCAAATAAAACACAAGTGTAAAAAGAAATAAAAGGCAAACAAATTTATGCATGTTGAAGTATCTTTGTATTAACTTTGTGTAAGTATTTTGTACAAAGGAGACAGACATCCTAGTAAGAGAATGTTGTCATAAAAATGAGAAAAAATTTATACAAAGAAAGATGGTTATGTGTAACAATTCCATGGGGTTCCCATTCTGCTATAGCCTTCGTAATTCTGAGTATCTTGTCCATTCGTTGCTTCGTTCGATGTTGATTAGATTGATCAGAAGCCCGAAGCTTGTTTGTGAAGAGATTGTCCTTAAAGTGATCCGACGAGACATAGTCATACGCTTTAATTCCCTAACTTTTGCCTGAATCGCCCTTTCGGGTTTTTTATCCACCGGGAAACCCTTTTTTGCCCAAGTCGCCCTTTCGGGTTTTCAAATTGCCGAGTGTACAGATTTGTTTTTTTATTTATCCCTAATTTTTGCCTGAGCTGCCCTTTCGGGTTTTCGATTCACCAGGATACCCATTTTTGCCCAAGTCGCCCTTTCGGGTTTTCAACTTGTCGGGTCGTTTATGCGTAGTATCTTTTGACTATGTCTGCGTTCGCAGGGTGCGGCAGGTCATCGCCGTCCATGGTGGTCAGAATCATTGCCCCACCAGAAAAGATGTTTTTGATCACAAATGGTCCTTCGTAAGTAGGAGTCCATTTGCCCATGGGATCACTTTGCGGCAAGATGATTCGCTTGGAAGGAATCTGAACTTCCATAGGTAAAACAACTTCTATGCCATATACCAAAGAAAAGGGGGTTGCCCTAGTTGAAGTGCGCGCCGTGGTACGGTACCCGTGCAGAGCAAACAGTAACATCTCGTGCCAGTCCTTGTAGGTGACTGTCATCTTTTGAATGATCTTCTTGATATTTTTGTTCGCGGCTTCGACAACACCGTTCATCTTAGGCCGATAGGGAGATGAATTGTGATGTTGAATATTGAACTGCTCGCACAGAGCGGTGATCATAGTATTGTTCAAATTTGTACCGTTGTCAGTGATGATCCTGTCGGGGATACCATACCGGCATATGAGGTTCTGCTTGATGAAGCGGGCAACCACATTCTTTGTAACGGAGGCGAAGGAAGCTGCTTCGACCCACTTGGTAAAGTAATCAATGGCCACCATGATGAAACGGTGCCCATTGGTTTCTGTAGGCTTGATCTTTCCAATCATGTCGATTCCCCACATCACGAATGGCCAAGGAGTTGTGAAGACATTGAGAGGAACTGGAGGAATATGTACCTTGTCAGCATAGATTTGGCATTTGTGACAAGTACGGGAATGTTGATGACAATCAGCTTCCATGGTAGACCAGTAGTAGCATGCCCTTAGAATCTTCTTAGCCATCGTATGACCGCTCGAGTGGGTGCCAAAGGTGCCATTATGTAGTTCGGCCATGATCTGCTCAACTTCAACCTTGTCCACATAACAGAGTATGACACAATCAAGATTGCACTTGTATAGGATACCATTTCTCAGAAAGAACTTGGTCGCGAACCTCCTTAAGAACTTTTTATCGTTGACTGAAGCTCCTTCAGGGTACTCTTGTGCTTCGAGATACCTTTTGACGTCGTGAAACCAAGGTCGGTCCATTACTTATTCGGCATTAATCTCGTGACAATATGCAGGTTCGTCCATTCGTTCAATGGTGATTTGAGGTGCCTCATTATCCCAGTTAAGTTTAAACATGGATGACATTGTAGCTAGCGCATCTGCTCGAAGGTAATCTGCTCAAAATGTGGTAACAATGTCAGGACATGTTCTTTGTAAGGGATGAGGTTAGGGTGTTTAGTATCCCACTCTCCTTTGATTTGACTGATAACCAAAGCTGAGTCCCCAAATACAATCAGAGATTTGATTCCCAAGTCAATATCGGCCTTGAGACCAAAGATACAAGCTTCATACTCGGCCATGTTGTTAGTGCAGCTGAAGTAGAGTCTAGAGGTTAAAGGCGTATGGCAACCTTCTAGAGAGATAAGTATCGCGCCGATACTGTTCCCAAGTGCGTTGGAGGCACCATCAAAGTATAGAGTCCATCGGGATCCTTGTTCAGGTCTGTCATACGGTCTATTTTCTTCAATGTTGCTCAAAGTCATGATATCCTCGTCAGGAAAGTCGAACCTCATGGATTGGTAATCTTCAACAGCTTGATGGACCAGATGATCGGCTAGCACACTCCCCTTTATGGCTTTTTGGGTTGTGTACTGTATATCATATTCGGTGAGGATCATCTGCCATCTAGCGATTCTTCCGGATAAAAAAGGCTTTTCGAAGATGTACTTGATCAGATCCATTTTAGAAATCAGCAAAGTGGTATGTGTCAACATATACCGCCTTAGCCGGCGAGCAGCCCATACCAAAGCGCAACAAGTTTTCTCGAGCAGTGAGTAGCGAGTCTCACAGTCGGTAAACTTTTTGCTAAGGTAATAAATGGCATGCTCTTTTTGGCCAAACTCGTCATGTTGGCCCAGTACGCACCCCATTGAATTATCTAAGACAGTCAGATACATGATTAAAGGCCTTCCTTCGACGAGTGGCATCAAGATAGGAGGTTCCAGCAAATACTCCTTGATCTTATCGAAAGCAACTTGGCAGTCATCATTCCATTTAACCACCTGATCTTTCTTCAACAGCTTGAAGATTGGTTCACATGTAGATGTTAGGTGAGAGATGAACCTTGCAATGTAGTTTAGGCGTCCCAAGAAACCTCTAACCTCTTTCTCAGTGCGAGGGGCAGGCATTTCTTGTATAGCTTTGACTTTTGCAGGATCAACCTCGATGCCTTTGTTACTGATGATGAATCCTAAAAGTTTACCGGACCTGACTCCGAAAGTGCACTTGCTAGGGTTCAGTCAAAGCTTGTATTCCTTTAACCTGACAAACAGCTTTTGCAGATGGTCGAGGTGTTCTTCTTCTGTCTGTGAACGGGCTATCATGTCGTCTACATAGACTTCAATCTCATGATGTATCATGTCATGAAACAAAGCTACCATGGCTCGCTGATAGGTTGGCCCGTGATTTTTCAGTCCGAATGGCATCACTTTATAACAGAAGGTACCCTACTGGGTAACAAAAGTAGTCTTCTCCATGTCTTCGGGGGCCATTTTGATCTGGTTGTACCCTGAAAATCCGTCCATGAAAGAGAATACCTTGTGTTGAGTTGTATTATCAACTAAGATGTCAATGTGTGGTAGTGGAAAGTCATCTTTAGGGCTAGCTCTGTTTAGGTCTCTGTAGTCCACGCACATTCTGACTTTGCCGTCCTTCTTAGGCACGGGCACAATGTTAGCAACCCATTATGGATAAGAAGTAACAGCAAGAAAGCCAGCATTGAACTGCTTCATCACTTCAGCTTTGATCTTTTCGGACATGTCGGGCCTCATTCAGCGGACTTTCTGTTTGATTGGTGGACAGTCTTCTCTTGTAGGGAGACGTTGAACCACAATATCTGTATCCAGTCCCGGCATGTCTTCATAGGACCAGGCGAAGATCTCAACATATTCATTCAACAGCTGAACTAAGCGCTCTTTGACACTTGGCTCTAGGTTGGCACCCAGTTTAACCTCTTTTTTGTCTTCCTCTGTTCCCAAATTGATAGTCTCTAACAACTCTTCATGGGGCAGAATATCCCTTTCTTCCTGTTGCAAAAGTCTAGCCAACTCTCCAAGCACTTCACAGTCTTCATCACCTTCGTATTCGGCATGATTGACCAGATCTTCAGAGTCACTGGAGGCCATAGCAGAATTGTTACCCATGGAATCCGGAGTGGATGGGTACCTGAATTTTGTGAGTATGGGTGTGTGTAAGGGATAGCCACCTTTAAACAAAATAAAATATAAAAAGAAAGAAAATGAACACAAAAGTTTATATATGAAAACGTCCATGATTCATTAAAAATGGCATATGAAAATGAAGAATCAAAACCCTTACAAATGGACCTATATGCCCCGGGTAAGGCATAAGGTAAAAAGTGTACGAATTGTTTAAAAGTTATTACAGACCAACAGAAAATGTTCAAAAGATAAATTACTGATTGATGAAAGTAATGGGAATGAAGTCTTTCGCCTCCCAGTTGTTCAGTCCTCCTTCAATGGTCGGGAAAATCCAATCTTCAAAGTTGCTCTCATCTTCAACATCTTCCAAAGCATGAACTCCATGATGAGTGATCTTTAATAGTGGTCCTCCAGCCCGGGAGCGACGCACAGCCTTCTGACTAGCAGCAGTGAAACCCAAACTAAACTTATCTGTCTTGTAAGGAAAATCTGGCAGTTGACCCCATATTGTACTTCCCCCTTCCTCGATCACACCCTTCGCATCTTCAAGGGATGACATCTGGGACACAGGCTTGGTAATGATGGGTACAGAAGTCATTGTCTTAGCTGTCGCAACTTCAGGAGAAACCTCTTCAAAGTGTTGGAAAGGTGTTTCTATGAATTCACCATCTAACTCCACGTAGCGAAAAGAGTTAACGTGGCTTATCATATACTCCTCCTCACCATGAACCGTTATGATTTTCCCCTGGACTGGATATTTTAGCATTTGGTGTAGAGAAGAAGTGACTTCCCCGGCATTGTGGATCCATGGCCTTCCCAACAAGCATGAATATGAAGGACGGATGTCCATCACATAAAATGTAGAGTTGAAAATTTTCGTTCCCACCTTAATTGGGATGTCCACCTCCCCGTGGACCATCCTCTTAGAGCCTTCAAAGGCTCTAACAATGATATTACTGGGCTTTAGGGTCAAACCTTCACAGTCCAATCTGTCCAACGCTTTTTTAGGCAAGACATTTAAAGATGACCCGGTATCAACCAGAACGTGAGCAAGAGTGATCCCTATGCACTCTACCGAGACATGCAGCGCATCATTATACTTTCTTCCCTTAGATGTTAGATCAGAATCAGAGAAGCCAATACCATTGTAGGCTGTAAGGCTGGCTACACACTCTTGAAACTGATCCGCATAAGTTTCTTGAGGCACGTGCACCGTCTTCAGGAATTTGATCAAGGCTTTGGCATGAGCCTCGGAGTAGAGCAATAGAGCCAGCATAAATATTTTTGAAGGGGTTTTCCCCAGCTGCTCTACGACATCATAGTCGCTTTTCTTAATTATTTTTAAAATCTCCTCC
This sequence comes from Vicia faba, assembly GCA_948472305.1. Classification (NCBI taxonomy): domain Eukaryota; kingdom Viridiplantae; phylum Streptophyta; class Magnoliopsida; order Fabales; family Fabaceae; genus Vicia; species Vicia faba. The sequence continues at coordinate 266,168,262 of OX451736.1, forward strand.
ATATCCTTTTGGGTGGTCTCGGGGATAACCAAAGTCTAAGCCCTCGTCCTGACGGCCGCTTCTGGGATCCCCTTACCTTTATCAGCAGTAACAGCAGAGGGTATAGCTTCGGGAGTAACAATTTCTTCAATAATTGGACTATGCACAAATATCTTGACTGGCACAGGAGCACTTGAGGGTCCGAAGATTACCCTTGGAGGAGCAATCTCCGGAGATAAGATTCTTCCGCTACGAGTGATCTTACTTGTCCCTGCAATATTTCCTACGTCAGGAGTCTCTTCATTGGAACTTCTTTCAACTGATTCGATCTGCTTAACACCGTGGTAGAAGATTTCTCCTCCATAATTCCACGGTATTGTCTTGTTGGACTTGTATGGGATAGGCCCCGGCATAGTAATCTTCAGCGGTACAAACTTTGGATCGGGTGTAATCTTAACAGGTCTTTTGGAGACCTTGGAAAGATTGGCGGAAATGGTGATTATAGCAACATCATTGATCGGAGTAACAGGAGTAACAGGAGTTTTCTTGAAGATGATTTCTTGAGTATCCATCAGGCGTTGGATTCCTGACTTCAATAGTGGACAGTCAGATTGCAAGGTTGAACAAAGGTAACAATCTTTTTCACAGCCTGGGAAAATCCCGGCTTTCAACAGATTCATCTTGATCATTGGCAACAGAGTCATTAAGTCATCAACAGTAGTAACATGAAGATCTTCTATAATAGCATGGACATTATGACCATGTTTTGGCATAGGAGAGGATATCACATTAGGTTTTTCAGGGACATCAAACTCCACCTCCTTGGCATCTATTAAATCTTGGATCTTGTTTTTAAGGGCCCAACAATTGTTGGTGTCGTGCCCCACATTGTCCGAATGATATGCACACTTCGCATTGGAATGATAGTAGGGAGAAGAGGTATTTGGGTTCTTCGGCGCCTCTTTCAAATTGGTAAGGTTTAACTTTAACAGATGAGGGAGAACCTGAGCAGGTTTCATATTGATCCGGGTGAATTGTCGTGCAGGCCTTTCCACCCTGGTTTGGTTAGCTCTGGGTTGACTGCTTCGAGGTTGATCGGCTGAGGAGTTCTGAATCATCACAGCTCCCACCGCTGGTCGACGCTCCATTCTTCCTTAATTTCTCTGGGTGTAAACAGCAGAAGCTTCTTTCTTGGCTGGAAAGGTCTTCTTGATAGCGGCAGAAGCAGATGCATCCTTCTGAATTTTACTGCTCTTAATGCCAGCTTCGACCCTTTCACCCGTCATAATTAATTTGGTGAACCCTGCAGATGAGCTCCCGATCAAGTGATTAAAGAATGGACCTGACAGGGTCCCCAGAAACATATCCACAAGCTCTCTCTCAGACAATGGTGGCTGCACCCTTCCATCCAAATCCCGCCACTTCTGGGCATACTCCTTAAAGCCTTCATTAGAGACCATACCCATACTTTGTAATTGAGTACGAGTAGGTGCTAAATCTGCATTATATTGGTATTGTCGGTAGAAAGCAGCGGCCAAATCCTCCCAGTTATGTACATCAGATCTCTCAAGCTGATAGAACCAATCCAGTTGCGTACCCGACAAACTATCTTGAAAAAAGTGGACCCACAGATCCTTATCAGAAGAGTGGGGTTGGATCTTTCTGACGTAAGACCGCAGATGCATCTTTGGACAAGACAAACCATCGTATTTAGAAAATGTGGGCACTTTGAATTTAGGGGGAATGACAATCCCAGCAACCAACCCTAGTTCTTCGAAATCCAGTCCAGGTACTCTTTGTACCTCCATGGCTGCCAGCCGATCTTCTATATTCTTATACTTATCTTCCGCGGGAGAGTACTGCTGCTCAGAGTAATCTTCCTCCTCCTCTTCTTCTTCTTCTTCAGCTTCAGACTCGGAGGGCATTGCAACTCCCTTTCCTTTACCAACCCCTTCATCAGACGTCGAGGGGAAATCTAGGACCCTTCTAGCCTGGTTCTCAAACCTTCTCCCCAAAGTAGCTACACCCGCTCTTTTCTTTTTCCTTTTCTTTCTCTAATAGTGCTTTAAGATCCTCTTGACCCTTTGCCAAGGTCATGAGGAGTTGTTGGAACTGCGAATTCTGTGCTTGTAGGTCTTTGACCGTCTGCTCTATATCTATCTTGCTGAAATAAATAGCAGAAAGATAAGGAAACCTGGTGTGAAGACCTGCTCATGCATATGATGAATGATATGTTATTCATGTAATGCATTCAAGGATTCAGAAATTCAAATTTGTTTTAAACAAAAAAGAATGCACGTCATATTAATAAGAAGAATTTGTTAGTACATAAATGCCCCATGGGCAAAATATTACAAAATTCTAATGTAAAAAGACGTTGTGCATCCTCTTCGGTACGATGTAGGTGTTGAGAGTCTGCTCTTCATGGAGTCGACGAGTAAGTTCCAAAACCTTCTTCTCACTAGCGTAGAAGCTGGCTTCAAAAGTATTTCGTTCTTCCTTGAGCTGTATCCAACTCTTTTGCAAATCCTCCAATGATGTTGGCATGTCAGGATGTAGGAGGGTGTATGGGACCTCTCCTTCCATAACAGGCTCTTCGATCATAGGCATAATGCAGGGGTAAGGCATCATAAGACTCTGGGCGTGGGTTCGTACCCACTTGAGGTAAGGCTCAAGGGGGATGGAATTCTTGTGTCCCAGTGTCTTACTGTCCACTTTGTTGGGCATCCTCCAAGCTCGGATAAACCTTTGTCGAAGTCCTTGAGCGTCGTTGTCGAAGTCAAAAACTAAGTCTGGAATCAGCATGTCATGAGGGTCATCCCTTCGGGCATACCCAAATTGTCTCAAAGCTAAACAGGGGTTGTAGGTAATGCCTCCCCTAATGCCAAGTAATGGGACATTACGGAATTCCCCATAATGATCAATGATGATGACATTTTCTCTGGACCGAGAACACCAATCAACATCAGAATGTGTAAGAGTCATCAATCGTTGTGACCACCTCAAGCCTTATTCATTCTTCAAGACTGACTGGGGAAGGTGAGAAATAAACCACCTTGCTAGAAGAGGAGTACATCACATGAGAACACCTCTTTTCCTCATTGTTCGTGTGTGAAATGAGTGGAGGATATCCCCAGCAATGTAGGCACAGGATTCCGAGATATGAAAATCTTGACAGCATTCACATCTATAAGCTGATCAGGGTTTGGGAACAAGACCAACCCATAGATGAGAAGTGCTACAATCTCCTCAAAAGCTTGCAGATCTAGAGAATTCTAGTAGTCTTGTGCCTTCTCAAACAGAAACTTTGCCAAGAAAACCTTGACACCACTTTTGGTTTCCCAATGACCTTTGATATCATATGGTTGCAAGTGTAGGGCTTGGGCAACATCTTCAGGATTTGGCTCTCTTTCCGTACCGTTGTAAGGTAGTTGATGGAGAATAGGAATCCTCAGGAGTTGAGAAAATTCCTCTAAAGTAGGTACTAGTTGGTAATCAGGAAATGTAAAGCAATGGTGTAGGGGGTCAAAGAACTGGAAGAGAACTTTCACCATGTCTTCTTTAATGTTGGAGCTGACCAAGTTGAGAAGTCTACCATGTCTTTCACTGAAGGGAGAATTCTCTGGAATCTTGGAAGTAAGCTCCTTGAGTAGAGGAGGGATTCTCACAAGGTTGACCTGAATAGTTTTTCTGCGAAGCGATTCCATGACCTACAAAACAGGAACAAAGATGAAGATCCAAACCCTTGAAATGGTTAGTGGATGCATATGATGCTTCATGATGTTCATGATGTATGCACAAGTATATGTACAAGCAAATCACACAAGATCCTAGTTTCAAGCTTACATGGGGTTTCATAGGTAAGTACCCTCTTGAAGTTTAGTTGGCTCAACTTGTCCTATAAATAGTAACCGGGTTCTAAGGAGCTCAATATCACTGGATTATTTTCTATGTTCATTGTTTCAGTTTAGCCACTTAACTGGCGACCGAAATATTCCAAGAAAACAACCCTCAATGAGTGTAGTATTGAGTATCTACCAACTTCGGACTGAACCAAAGCCGGTCATCTCACTACCCCTAAAAAGGCCAAGATGGTCAAGTAAAGGTTCTAAAAGTTCATTAGTGCTTCATGACATCACTCAGCGGCCTTGTATTCTCTTTGATTGACTCAAAGGCTACCGGTACCCACAAATATGTCGCACTAATATAGCTATTGCTTCAACTATATCGGTATACCCCGCACAGTTTCCACAACGTATTGCTATTTACCTATGAATGTTTCCCAAATCCGGGTAGAGGATTTCAAGCCCAAACAATAGAACAAATTGTAAAGCAATCAAAGCAAACCAAGTAAGCATGTAAAGGTGATCTAAACCCTAAGGTAACCCCACTTTTAAATGTTCCCCAGCAGAGTCGCCAGTTCTGTGATACGGTGGGAGAACTGACTTGAGGTTTTGTGTTTGTAGTCGAAAATGTTTCGGTTTATCAAGAGTCGCCACCGAATTTTTATTTTATCCAAAGGAAAGGTCAAAAAGCACAGGAAAGACCTTTGAGATGTTTTCTTGGGTTCGGGGGGTAGATTATGAAAAGGGAAGGTGCAAGCACCCTTTTCATCCATGGTTATCCATGGGCTCTTAGTTACTTGTTTAGATCACTTGCTTTTGCTTTCCAATTGTTTGAAATGGTGCTTTGCGTGTGTGGTTTTGAAAATGTTTTGAAAAGAGGCCATCATTGTGGAAACCTTTGTAATGATTCTTGTTTGAATGTATACAAAGGTGCATTTTCTTTTGAAAAGATGTTTCAATGTTTGATTGTTTGAAAGTTTGTTTTGGGAAATGTTTTGAAATTGTGTTGTGAGGTGTGTTTGAAAATAGCAAGGATGTTTTTGCAAGTTTTGATCAAGTAACTAAGAGTTGTCTACCTTATTTTACTCAAAGATCTTTCCTACACATTTTTAACCCTTTTGACAGTGTTGTTTTACCATTGCATTTGGTAAAAAAACCTTGTATTAGGATGTTAAACGGGACAGACGTGGGTTATCGTATTGACCATGATAGCAATTGTGCTAAGTATCTTTAGCAATTTCTGAGGGACTAGATCATTTTGTATAGGCAACCAAAATAGCGTCATCGAGGGACTATGATCTTTTGTTTTGTTTTTGTTTTGCCAAGATACTCAACATGCATAACATGGCCATTTTAAAGGCAACAAGTGGATGAAACCCTAGGGGTGCAAGTGTGCATTGTGTTGTCAATTTACATGCTTTTTTGTCTTTGTATTAGTCAAGCTATTTGTTTGATTTTGGATTTTTGCATACAAACCCTAATCTCTAATCATGGCATATTTGAAAGCATAAAGTGCGCAAAATAAACCTAAGCTATTACAAAATTGATATGGGGAGAGGGGTACAATTTTTGAATGGGGGATATTTGCAAGAAAATAAAACCCTAATATTTACTATTACATTCAAATTGAATAAATGGTACAAATAAATAAATAGACAAGTATTTAAATGGTCAATTAAATAAATATGTAAAATATTATGAATATGCAAAATATGTTTTTGTTTATTTTTATGTATGTAAAAATATAATATTTAATGTATAAAAAAAAGAAATAAAAAGATTATTATTTTTTATTAAGGGGAAAAACCCTAATTTTCTTTTAAGAAAGTAAATATATATTAATTATATTATTCATGTACAATAAAATAAAATAAAATATATACAAAAATAAAAATATATTTAGAAAAAATATTATTTAAGTATAAATAAATAAAAATAAAGGTATAATATTATTATGTATTATTTTCAAGTTTTTACTAAATAAAATAAAAGTATATACGAACTAAATTATTTTTATATTAGAAAAATAAAATAAAATACAAAAATAAATGTGAAAATTTATAAAAATATTTTTGGTATTTTTTATGTTTGGAGAATAATAAAATAAAATCAGAAATGAAAAATAAATACAAAAATATAAAAATATGAAGAAATGGGCCAGGGGGTGAGGTCAGCAAGGCAGGGGGTGCAAAAAGTGAGAAACAAAGGCCCAGCCTAGTTCCAAACTTCATCTTCAACCTTTTGTTCAAAAATGCGCGCGCCTGTACCAAATATCCAGATCCTGCATACGTGCTCTAATGCAAAAACTCATAACATCAAAGTTGTAGCATTTTTCAAGACGAATTCAACCATATAAGAAACTTAATCTAACTCTCAAAGACCAGAGAGAATTTCTCTTATCCTAATTTCTAACCTAACTTTTTCAGGAAGTTCATGAATCAAATTCTCTTAACACGTTTAACTTAAATGAAAACTGAGCATATGTACAGCTTCAGGGCTATGAGTACTACATTTTTTATTCACAAACCTAAGCCTAATGATTCCTAAATAGAGAGATAGGAAGTTGATAAAAACTTGTTTCAGTTGAAATCGTGTATGGGAATGTGGAGCTTTTCAGTGAGGCCTGAGATATTTGGGAGCTTGCTTGAACTTCCCCTGACCTTCCCCAATGCCTAGTTTGCCTTGAATGTGCTTGAACAAGCTTGTAGAACTCAACTTGCACAAGATGAAAACATAAATGGTGAAGCTTGCAAATGGAGTTACAGTCACTGCCTAATGGTTGGGATAGCTTGGATAGGTTATATGGAAGGTGTTTGAACAGGTTTAGGGGAAAACGCACGAGCAACTTGTGAGATGGAAGTGGAACTGCAGGGAGTGCCCTGTTTTGCAAGAGGAAGGTGATTTTGTGTTTTGGAAGGTTTGAGGGCTCAATGGATCGTGTCTCTGGCTCAAGGGAATGTGTAAAAACTATCTCAAATGCTTGCAAGAGTTGGTTCTAACAGATGTGCCAGTTGTGTTGTATTTGACAAGTTTCTTGTATTTTAAGCAAAAGTGAGTCATGATGCAAGACAGGCCTGTACAGGCTATCTACCAGCTTACACCCTGTGATCTTGGCCCCTCAAGTTTGTGGATATTGTTTTCTACAAAAGATTTTGGTTCAAGGCACAAGAATGCAATTTGACATAAAGCAATTTTGACAAAAATGGCAATGTTGCCTTTTTGCTATTCTAGGATTAATCTTGTGTCCAATCCTCCCATGAACAGAACAAAGCCTCAAACCAATGGATTTGAATTTAATTATTGAGTATGGAAGGGTTTTGGGACCTGTAATCAAGTACAAACAAGGCTGATTAGAGTTTGCAACTTGTATAAATATGAAAATGCCATGGTTCAAAAGTGAGTTTTTGCCAACTTCAAGCCTTCGATTCTCCCTAACCACAAATGATTTTGGGGAGTTATTGGACATTTTAGAAAGCTTGTAACATGCTCTATAATCCATCTTTGAAATGAATTTTGATATTCCAAGTGGAACTAGGTGAAACATTTCCATGAAGATAGGTCAAAATTCTGCCTAAACTAGGGCAAAATTTCACTAAGTTAAAAGTTTCATGGACCCTTGTTTCAAAAGTCATAACTTGAGATCCAAGCTTCTTTTGGGAAAACTTTGTGAATCAAAGTTGTAAATTTTTTGGAGGACTACAACTTTCATGTTGGAAGCTTTGTTTGAATCCAATTGCATCATGGTGAAAATGTTGGGCAAAGTTGGGAAAAATTAAGGAAATTTCATAACTTAGAAAAATTCTAAGTTATGAAAATTTTCAATTTTAAACCCTAATTTGCAAAATTGGGTTTCTTGATGAACAAGTTTCATGTTTTGACACATCTTGATGAAAAATGACCCTTGGCACTTGATTTTGACCAAAAAGTCAAAGTTTGACTTTTCAGTGTACAGTCAAATTTTGATCAGTTGACTGAAAAATTCATCTGTCAATCCAATGCATTTGAGATCTTTTGAGCCTTGTGAATAGGTCAAGATGATGCCATTGAGTCCTTGAATCCATGCTTGAACCCAATTTGCCATTGGCTAGGTGGAAAATCAGAAATTACCCTTGTGCAGTCAAAACCCTAAAAATGACCATTTTTCCCTTTTGATGATCTGATCAAATTTCTTGAGGAGTTGTGGTCCAAACTTGATCAAATGGTTCATATGAGCCCATAATGTTGATGTGGATCCAAAATTGTGAGGTTTGACTGTAAATTGGCCACAGTTGACCTTTTCCCCAACACAGCTGATTTCTAAGTCAACTGTCCAATTGATTGGGCAAAAATTTGATTCAAGGCTTGAAACTTGGTAGGGGAAATCTTATAGGTCATACATGAAGTATGAAAGTCACTTTGAGCATTGAAAGTCCAAAAATCCTTGTGCAACCTCAAACCCTAATTTTAGGTCACAGTGCAAGGAGATGTCTTGAGCAAAGCAAAACCCTAATCCTGTCTGGAGTTCAAAGAGTCTTGTGAGGGGAAATCTTGATAAAATGAGAGGGCAAATTTTGGGGTACAACAGACATCATAATATAAGTTGTTATGATTGGTCCTGAATTCTATTTTTGGTGCATCATTGGGGTTTTTTCTTATCTGATTATAGCTAGTCAATGCTCAGTAGTGGATAAGGGTCTTTAACCATCATGATGGTAGCTAACCATGTTGGATATTTAATGTCTCCTATGAATCCAACCTACTTAAAATTTATTACTTAATCTTATATGGCCACTCTTTTACCCCCCTCCATGCACTTCCTTTTAATGATGAGATTAAACTCGGGTCCAATAGCTAGATAATGACACACCATATTTAGATTTATTTTTGGCATATCAGATGGTGCCCATGTGAATAGTTCCAAATTTCTCTTAAGCGGATGCACAATATCCGCCTTCAGTTCCTAGTTAATGTACTACCTATATGTGTGATCTAGTGAGTTTTGAGACATATATATGTGGTATTTAATTCCTCCATATGGGTCAATCTATTCTCCTAAGAGTCCACCTATGGGTCTAAATCCATGTAGTTGACTTTACAGGAGCTAGATGGAAAGGCTAGCTCTGCCTTTCACTTCTTTCTCAACTTCAAATTGTCTTGGTAACACCTTCTCGTACACTCCTAATCACCCTTGATTACCCAAACTCGCTCGTTACTTAAAGGGTATTTTATAGTTAGATAAAGAGTTGATAATGCAGCCTCCATGGACTTGAAAGTAGGCCAATCAATGATGATTTTGTATGGAGAAATGCATTCACCACCATATATATCACTTTTACAGACTTTTCGCTCCCGCCCTTTCCAAAGGTAGTAATACTGGTGACCTAACCCCCTAACTTACGCATGCTCTCCCAAAAAACCATCCAACGATCCCTTAAAAGGTTGAAAGAGATTGAGGTATATCCTTAACCCCTCATAAGCCCCAGGATACAAAACGTCACTAAAGCTGTCAGAATCTATCATGGCTCTTTTGACATTTGAATCATGAATCTGAAGGTTGATTACCATACGATCATCCTCATGGATTATGATCCCCTCTGTATCTCTATTGGAAAAGCTAATTTCTAGCAATGCGGTTGCTTTCTCAATGGGTGGGGCACTTTTTAGACAAATATGACTTATCTAGAGGAGGTGAATAGATCCCCAAGTAAAAATATCCTTTAAAAATAGGTATTTAAAACTTATTTGAAAAATCAAAGTTGAGCGAAAAAATGTTTGGCCTAGATCGAAAAGTTGTCTACACTAACCAAGTTATTGGAAACTAAGATATGCACAAGTCATATTAAATTAATATAGGATAGAACCAATTAACATAATTATTTCCAATTATCCTTTTAACACAATCAATACGATCGCCTATTTCTAATGAAATCGTGATAAAAAACAATTTGACAATTTATCGAACACTTGGAGTGCGATCAATTTTTCAGAATTTTCTTTGAGATTTATTGATGTGAAAAATCACTTACATTCAAAGTGAATGTAAGCTAATCAACAAAGAATTTCAAACTTTAATTGTCAAAGAAAAGTTCTATACGAATTGATCGATTAAACAACAAGTTCAACAAATTTTGTATAGTAAGTAAATGAGAGTAAGGGAGAGAGAGAGAGAGAGAGAGAGAGAGAGAGAGAGAGAGAGAGAGCGAACGACACAAGGATTTATTTAGGAAGTTCACTAATACATCCTTGCTATGTCTATGTTTGCCCCTAATTTCAAATGAAATTGACATATCAATCTTACTTTGCAAAAAGTTGATTACAAGAGAATTATTCCAAGAGCAACTCTATAAACCCTAACCATTTATTGTTGATTCAAACCCTTATTTTCTTTTGATCTTGAGAAATATCAAGACACAATAAATCCAATTGATTCACCATCTCACGCTACTCCTTTGTGATATACCCAATCTCCAAAGCTTTCACTAAATCGAATCCAATTAGGAACTATTGACCATAAGAGCTTTCAATATGATTCAATGTCTTGTGTTACTCCTTTGTAATATACCAAATCTTTAAAGCTTTCACTCGGTCGAATCCCCAATTTCGAAGTCTTGAATAAAACCCATAAATCTACCAAAGATCTTGGAGGATGAACCCTAGGTTTTTCCAGATGAAACCCCCCATAATTCTCAACCCAACATTCTTGGTTACACAAAACCTAATCGGACGTTATCAAACCTCGTCTAGATGGCACCCCAACAGAAAATGATTATGTGTAGTTTGTTAGTGTGTATTCAAAGGTTTGAGGTTGAAGATAATGAGCAATGGTGGTAAGTGTTTATAGTTTCATCAAGTTAGAATGATGCATGTATGATGTATTTATAGTTATGGATATGGTGGCAAAAGAGGAAACTTCGGATTTGAAATAATTAAAAAAATGACCCCAAACAACAGGATGTGCCATATACGAGTTATGTGTTGACACGAAATCTCAAACATAGGTACATGTGCCGGCCTGAAAAGGCAATGTTCTGGTACATTAGTGAAAAATATGCAGTATGTGCCAATCTGAAAAGGGTTATGAGCCGACACACTCAAACATAGCCTACAGGCTTTATCACGACAGTACATGTGCCAGTGCGAAACATGAATATGGCGGCACATGCAAGTGCTTTTTTTGCTGAAATTGATTTTTCATGTTTGATTTCAGTTCCAACTTGTTTCAAATGTTTCCTAAGACCTCTAATGCAAGGGTGCACCAAAATGACTTAGAGATACCGTTCAATATACATAAATGCTAAGTTCTCCTAGTTTTGACATCCTTCAAAACATCTAAAGGCAAGTTGCACTCACATACTCCCCCTTTTGATGATAAAAAAAACAGCGACGACGCATTTCATGTATTTATTGAAGGCTCCCCTGACTTCGTGCTTCCCAACTTCATCTCGCGTATACTTCTCCCCCTTTGACAACATAAAAAAAATATGCATTCACATATCCCCATATATATGGAAAGATGATAAATTGATAAATAACCGACAAAACAGATTACCACATCCCCATATATACGGAATGAAATTCATGAATAATAACAAATGCTTATGCAAGAGAAAATTTCTTGATTTACTTCTGTTTGTGTCACAATTACGTAACACCCTACAATGGAACTTCCGATGCTACACACGCATGTTCCTAGCTTGGCAAAAATATATCACCACTCAATCCAAAATGAAGATGGTATCATAACATGTGAAACAAATACAAGAAGAGATGCATTTTCAAGAGAATATTTATGTTTTTAACTCACGCAGTAGTGCAAGAAATAACAATAACAAACATGCTTGTATACCAAGAACATAAACTTCAAATGATAAAGGATTAATACATGAAGTCACTATAAAAATATTATTTGAAGAACACACAAAGGTTATCAATTAAAAGGCTAGTTGAACTCACAACACAGTAGCGGTAGAAATTTTTAAGACTAAGCCATTGGATTTACTAGACTTACACAGATCAAAATAAAAATCGCCATCGCGCTTTATTATTTCCAAAGGAATGGGAAAAGAGCGAGTAACCCAAAAAGAGGGGGAAAGATTCAAGGTAAGGGGGTTGGTTATGCAAAGGGAAGGTATTAACACCCTAAACATCTACGGTACTCCGCAGGAACCTCTTTGTAAAAATCTGTATATTTTGGCTATAAAATATTGTATGAAAAATAGATGGTGGAGGTGAGAGAAGAAATATGTTTTTATGATTTTTGCACCCGCTGCGGTTGCGAACCTTTAGTTCCTACGTACCATCTTTCATGCAATAGGGGATCAGGGTACACGTAGTTCACCATTTAAAAAATTTTAAAACACAACTGTGTTGGTTAATTTTATGAGATAAGACATCATCGTTATTGTCCGTGTGGAAAACATACTTACTACCCACAATCATGAGAAAGGAGAATTTGCATCATCTCAAAGTGGAGGATATGGCTTGAATTTTGAAATCAAAAATGCCTCACTCAACACCCAAGTGGAAAATATCTCACTTCACTACATATTATAGAAGTATAGTTGTTTGCATCACTACAAGGATTGACAAGAGTCCAATCTTTTGAGAGAAATTTTAAAGTAAAAAGCCAAAGTGGCAAAATGGTTTGAAATGAGGTTGATTGACTTTTAGTCTTCTCACAAAAAATGTCAAGGTATTATTAAGTTGATTAGAGTTTATTTATGAAAATGTTTTGAAAATGCATGGACATGAGTCCAAGTTTATTATGAAAGTGGTTCAAGTTTAAAAACAAGAAGAGTTTTCAAAAAGAGGAAGAATATTTTTGAAATTAAAGAAGATGGGAGGAGAAGAAGAGACTATCCTAAAGCATAAGGTAAAAGCTAGGGATAAGAACCATCTAACCAACAAGAAGCCAATATTTGACATTATGAGTCAAGATATAATTCTCATTCCTTGGATTGAAACCAAACAAGCAAAGATACTAGACCTCTTGAGAGATCCAAACTTCAAGTGTATTAAGTCTTCACAAAAAATTGGGCAGAGTAACGGCTATATACGAGTGAATTCCATATTACAAACAAAGAATGTAATCACAATAACATGCACACAAAACAAACAAACAACCCAATGTCTTGAGGTAAACCTTAAGAACTCCATACAAAATATCAATTAAGGTCACAAGGTCTCCAACATAGGCCAAGGTTTCTAATCCTAAGTCCAAGAAGTCCAATGCTCCATAATGTCAAGGATAGTAACCAAATAGTCCAAGTATCATTAAAGCCTTTTTTAGGGTTCATGTTGATTATTAGGTGTCTTGAAAAAGAAAAGAAAGCCTCAAGTGAGTAAAACAAAGATAACAAGAATATAAATTCTCAAGTGAGCAAAAATACAAATACATGAAATGTAATGCTTAAAGTAAATGGTACATAAAGCATAAAAAATAAAAGTAAAAAGTGAAACGAATTAATAATTAGTGGTTAGTTGGATGACCATCTTAAAACTTACATTTGGAACTCATTAGAGGATTTGTAGAACCAAAGCCTCCACACAACAAGTTGCATTTACTTTTTGTTAAGTATATCATCCATTTGGAATCCTCATAAGTACCATTTAATGATCAACAATATTTAAGTGATCCGCGTTGACCAAAAGTGTTATAGATCCATTAGAGGATTGGTAGAACCAAAGCCTCCACACAATGAATCTCAAAGTTATTGGATCAAAGGGATCAAATAAACATACTTGGGCTTGCAAACATAGGCTTGGGCCACGAATGATCATTTATTCAAATCTGGACAAAATTTAACGCTATGTTAAGCAATCGTAAGTGGACTTATATAGAAGTCGCACGTATTTTGAGACAGGTCAATAGAAATCTATGCACCATTTATTTTGAGACATGATATAGAGATCATGCTCCAATAACACTTAGTGCAATAAGAAAGAGATGAGATGAAGAGGGGTGGGAAAGAATACAAACCACATTTGAATTAAATTTTAATTAAACTATTATTAAAATTATTCATCCATTTTTATGGAGTTAGACTCAACGCCATGGATCCAATGATTTTAACAAAGTTCATAATCAAAAATTCAAACCAAGATCAGCCAGAAAATAATGACAAAATAATATTGCATTTAATACATACATTAAAAAAAAGTTTTAAAATATTTTAAAATAGAAATAAAAGAGAGAAATATCAACTATGTTCAAAATAATCAAGAAATACAAAGTAAGACCATAGAAAAATCAAAAAAGGACTCAAATATTTTTATAAAATTTTTGGTAATTTTTTAAAGTCAGAAACTATTTTTAAAATTAAAAGAAATGAGTAGAATAAACCAAAAATGATAAAAAATAACAAAGTCAGAAATAAAAAATAAATGAGGTCACCAATATTTGTCACAATATCATTGGATTATTCCATAATTTTTTCAGAATTTAAAAATGTATAAAAGTATTTTTAAACATTTAAAACAAATCAAATAAAGTGAAAATTTATAAAAAATATCAAAACACAAAATAAAATTGTGAAAAAATAAAAATCAGAAAGAGAATAATCAAAAATATTTTTCATAATATTTTCAAATTTTTTGGACTAAAAATGAATTTTCTATGATTTTTTAAAGTTTTAAACAATTAAATATAAAAATCAGAAAATAAAATAAAAACCAAAAAGATGTGGACCAATAGATGAGAGTCAAAACACATTAGTAATCAAATCCAAGGGATCTGGCGCGCATCGCATATCATGGTCATTAGTGAATAAAACACTGGATCACTTATTAAATCAGAAATTCAAAAAAACAAGTGGCGCGCCTTCATTGGTTGGAAGATGACACGTTTGTCATCTTCAACCTCTAGCCAACATGAATTGCAGGTCTCTCAAACTATAAAGTCAGAAGATCGGACCTATGCCATTCGCTTCGTCTCTTCAACGAAGAAACCACACCTTCGCGACAAATTTATATAAATTGTAGCTCAAGCAATTTGGAAGGAAAGTTTTGAAAAGGGAATTAAAATTTAAAGTCAAAACGTGTTTCCAGATAAAACCAAGTGTTGCGACTAGAACCAGGGCAATGAGAGCATCACAATGATATCAAAGTTTTGAAGAATTGATGGAGAAATATACCTATTGAAGTTGAGTTGCAGAGCTCTGAAACTGGACTTCTATGGAGCAATATAGGGAACTATTTTTGAAGGTAATTGTACGGTTAGCTTCAGGGAAGATCAAGGAAGGTGAATTAATAGAAAAATTGGATTAAAAAAGGCTTGAACACTGATTACGAAGATATGGAAAATTGAGTTATGGAGCAAGTTTGGTAGGGTGATTCTGGTTGTCCAAGCTTGAGAAAATGAATGGGATAGTTCATGTATATATAGGAGAAGCAAATGGGATCAAAAGGAAGAGTAAATGATGCATTTTGGATGGAATTCATGCAAACCTGATGCACGAGTGAAGTGTGATCTTATTTTCACCAAAAATCATCCAATCTTTGCGTTTTGAGGTGCTAAACAATTCTGGCAAGTTTGTTAATCAAGTTTAAATCAAAAACACGCATAAATCTTGTGATTAGAGGCCATATTATGGATTTCAAAATTCTGACTTGGTGAGAAATTCAGTTCCAAGTTACCAATTTCAAAACAATGGCATTTTCAACTCAAGGGGTCTTAAGGCATGATTCTTGATGCTTTAGAAAGACGGGGTCACAATATTTGCAATGAAAAAGAATGGAATCAAATGGATGCTTGAGCTGAAAGTTGCATTGAGTCAAAGTTGGGAAAAAAAGGTTGACTTTCCATACTTAGAAATATTTCAAATTTTCTTCAAAAGTGACCTATAATGTTTTGCATCCAAACATGGCCTTCCACTTGGAATTTTCTCTTGACAAAAAGATATGGCATGAAATAGACCTCTTGAATGACAATTTGAAACTTGAACCATTCAAAATCTCAAAAAATTGAGAGAGTTATGAATTGTTGAAGTTGCCAAAAAATCATGAAATGACCTATAATCTTTTGCATCCTTAGGGCATCTTCTATCCATTTTCTCACTTTGCACATAAAAGAAGGAATAAATTTCACATCCTCAAGATCATTGTGGAAAAATAGTGGGCTCAAGGTGATAAAAATTGACCAAGTTATGATCATTTGAAGTCACACATGGGAAATTGTGGGTTCATCTGGAGGACTTGTAATGTTTCTTCATCATCAAGTTTATTCCACATGAAAACTCCTTGAAACTTTTGAAGTGATTTGTTAATAACCCTTTGAATAGAAGGATGTTTTTGGAATAACTAAAAAATACCAAAAGATGAGCAAGATATACTTCTTTGAAGTTCAAAACCCTAGCTCCTAGACCAAGAACACGCTTTGAGGAACTTTGACAATTTTGAATAACCTTCTTGTACCAACACTCTTGATTTGTAAATATAAGTTATTAAGGATGATAATGAGAACTCATAGCCACCAAAACCACTTCCATATATTGAGAATTTAGAGAAATATGCACTTGTGATCAATGGGAACAAGACCTTGTCCAATCATGACAACTTCTTCCATCAACCCTTTGTACATTTGAATCAATTTGATAACTTTGAAATGTGATGAACCCAAAATAAACCTTGCCATGCCATTTTTTCCAAAAACACTTCAATGGTGAGGTTTGTAGTTCTCAAGCTTTATTGACTAGGGCATGGAAATAAACTCATGAACCCATGGATCAAATTGCTAAGCCACATTGCCTTTACCTACATTATTATTAAGACAAACCAACATTGAATTTTATTAATTAAAAGGAAAATCAAAACAAAACATCCATGATCACAAAAGAAAACAAGTCAAGGTGCTTGGGGATTCCTCAAAGAGAAAAACTAAAGATAGGGAGAAGAACCAAAAGCCCTAATGTGATCTTGTTGTGATTGAATCAACATGGTATGATGAAGGAATCTTAGGGGCAAAAATTGGGGTACAACAGCTGCCCTTATTTAAGTTTCTTCTATCCGAAGATACGAAGATTAAAAATCTTCGTGTCGACGCGATCAAAGATACTTAAATATAAAAAAAAACCTATTTTTTACCCTAAGATGCCATGTGTTGTACCCCAAAATTTTCCCTCTCATTTCATCAACATTTTCTCACCACAAGACTCTTGGAACTCAAGATCAAGTTAGGGTTTGCTCTGCTCAAGACCCCTCCTTGCACTGTTGACTCAAATTAGGGTTTGAGTTTGCACAAAGATGTTTTGACCTAAAATGCCCAAAATGACTTTCATGCTTCATGTTGGACTCACAAGTTTATCCATACCAAGTTTCAAGTCTTGATTCCAATCTTTGCCCAGTCAATTGGACAGTTGACCTAGAAATCAGCTGTATTGAGGAAAAAGTCAATTGTGGCCAATTGACAGTCAAACTTCATGATTTTTGACCCACATCAACATTTTGAACTCATATGGACCATTTGATCAAGTTTGGATCACAATTCCACAAGAAATTTGATCAGATCACCAAAAGGGCAAAATGGTCATTTTTAGGGTTTTGACTGCACAAAGGCAATTTTTGACTGTTTGACCTAACCAATGGCAAATCAAGCTCACATATGGACTCAAGGACTCAATGGAATTGTCTTGACCCATTCAACAAATTCAAAAGATCTCAAATGCACAGGATTGACAGATGAATTTTCCAGTCAACTGATCAAAATTTGACTGTATACTGAAAAGTCAAACTTTGACTTTTTGGTCAAAATCAAGTGGCAAGATTCATTTTTCATCAAGACATGTCAAATTATGAAATTTTTTCATCAAGAAATCCAAAATTGCAAATTAGGGTTTAAAATGAAGAAATTTCATAACTTAGAAATTTTCTAAATCATGAAATTCCCTTATTTTTCCCTAACTTTGTCCCATTTTTTCATCAAGATAAAAATGGATTCAAACAAAACTCAAAACATGAAAGTTGTAGTCCATTGCAAAATCTACAACTTTGATTCACAAAGTTTTCTCAAAGAAAGCTTGTAGAAAAAGTTATTATTTTTGGAACAAGGGTGCAAAACATTTTTAACTTAGAAAATTTTTGACCTATTCTAGGCAGGATTTTTGTCCAACTTCTTGGCCATTTTTCACATGCTTCCACTTGGAGTTTCAATTTTCATTACAAATATCGATTGTAGTACATATTCCAAGCTTTCCAAATTGTCCAAGAACTCATCAAACACCCTTGTGGTTAGAGAGAATCGAATTTGCAAAGTTGGGCAAAATTCACTTTTGTTCATGGCCAAAGCTTGTTCATAACATTGGCATTTTCAAGTCAGCAGGGTTTGTGATAGTTTGCAGGCCTCTAAACCTCTTTACACTCAATAATTAAATGCATTGTTTTATACATTTAGTCATTACACAAGGAATTAATCCTTATTTGGAAAAAGCTAATTTGCCATTTTGGAAAAGTAACACTTTATGTCAAGTTCCAAATCCTTGAGGTACAGGCCATATCTTTGAGGCAAGGCTTGGTACACAAATCCCACTGATCAAAAGAGAGTGCTGCAGCATGCTTGAGGGTGTGGTACAGGCCTATATGTCAACTTGAGTTTCTTTACTTCAAAAAGAAGAAACCTTGCAAACACATACCAACTCTCACTTCCTGCAAGCATAAGCAAAAACAAACTTTGTAAACATCTTCCATACACCAAAACAAGCCTAAAGCACGAATCATCCATCCCTAAGACCTGCTCATACTCAGAATCCATGTTTTGCTGCAAAACAGGGCAAGTTCTGCAACTTGACCTCCATAACCATATCCACTCGTGCATTTTTGCTCAAGCCTGTCCAAACACATTCCATACCATCCATTGGAACTATCCCAAGCCTTAAACCCAAGCTGTAACATCCCTAACATTACTTGCCATTTTCAGTTTTCAGTTTTGCAGGTGGACTTCCATAACACGATTCAGAGTGATTCAAAGCAAGCTAAGTGTTGGAGAAGCATCCTTGGACTTCAGGCAAGCTGCACAAATCCTCAAACTCCATTGAAGTTGGCCATATTGTTGTACACGAGTCAAGCTGAAACAGGTAAAACCATGGACTTCTATCTCTCTATCCAGGCATGTTTAAGCTTAGGTTTGTGAAGGAAACATGTTCTACTCATAGCCCTGAAGCCATCCATGTATTTACTTTTCATTTATATTGAGTATGCTGTGAGAATTTTGGCCATGAACATTGAAGAAAAATTAGGTTAGAAATTAGGGATGAAGAAATTCTCCCTGGTTTCTTAGAGTTAGGATAAGTTTTTTACATATTTGAAATCGTGGTTTGATGCTCTACATTGTTTATGTTATGAGTTTTTGCTAAAAATCAAAGAATCAGGAGTTTGTATTTTGAACAAAGAAGCGCGCGTTTGACAGAAGCTGGAGGAAGAAGATGATGGCTTGGGCTGGGCCTGAGCTATCCTTGCTGTTTGTACCCCTTTTTCAATTTGCACCCCCCTGGCCCATTGTGTGAAATAATTGTCATTTTGCATTTTTTCTTTTTTGTTCTGACTTATTATTTTTTGCTCAAATATAAAAAACCCCAAAAATATTTTTCCACACATTTTTGCATTTATTTGGCATTTATTTGTTTTATTTAAACATATACATGTAAATAAATATATATACTTTTATTTAAAACACTAAAAAATAATACAAAAATATATTTATTTTCAGTTATTATTTTTCACTTACATTTTGAAAACATTTTCTAAAAATACCATTTTTGTAAATAATTAATATTTTATTTTTGTACATATTTAGCTTATTAAATATATATAAATATACTTATACATATTTTATTAAATATTTAGGACAAAAATATGAAAATAATACATTTTTATTTTTATTAATATTTGATATCAAAAATACTTTTTTGCAATATACTTTTTATTTTTGTATATAATTAACAAATATTGTATATAATTAATAAATAAATGCTATTTATTCAAAAATTAGGGTTTTGCCCTAATTGACAAAAATACTCAAAATTTGACCTTTTTATTTTTGTTTATTTTATACATTGAAAAATATTTTCACATACATAAAAAATCATTTTGTGCATAATACATTTTGCATATTTATTGTATTCATTTAATTATTGTACAATTAAATATTTGTATATTCGATATGGATGTAATAACTTAGATTTAATTTCTTGTCAAATATCCCCCCATTCAAACATTTGTACCCCCATCCCCATAATCATGTTGTAATAATTTAGGACTTTAAATTTCCGCATTTTAAAAGCTTTCAAATTATGCCATGATAGACCTAGGGTTTGTATGCAAATCAAATAACAAATAGCTTAACCTAATTCAAATATAAACATGCATGAAAATGGACAACACAATGCACACTTGCACCCCTAGGGTTCCTCCACTTGTTGCCTTCAAAAATGGGCCATGTTTGCATGTTGGGTTCTTTGGCAAAACAAAAACAAATCAAATGATCATAGTCCCTCGATGACGCTTTCTCAAGTTGCCTAACCAAAATGATCATAGTCCCTCAAGAAAATTGACAAAGACACTTGACACTATTGCATTCATGGTCTAAACGATGACCCGCACCCGTCCCATTATCATCCTAACACAAGGTTGTTCACCAAATACAATGGTGAAACAACACTGTTAAAAGGGTTAAAACATAAGAAATACCTTTGAGTAAAATAGGGTAGACCAACTCTTAGTTACTTAATCAAACTTGAAAAACACACTTGCCTACTTTCAAAACACACTCCACAACACAGTTTCCAAAAACAACTTTCAAAACCTTGAAACATCTTTTCAAAAAGACAAACACCTTTTGTAAAACATTCGAGTAAAGAATTGTTACAAGGGTTGCCTAGACAAAGGCATCTTTTTCAAAACATTTTCAAAACCACATACACAAAGCACCATTTCAAACAATTGAAAAGCAAAGGCAAGTGATCTAAGCAAGTAACTAAGAGCCCATGGATAACCATGGATAGAAAGGGTGCTAATACCTTCCCTTTCTATAATCTACTCCCCGAACCCAAGAAAACATCTCAAAGGTTTTTCCTGTGCTTTTTAACCTTTCCTTAGGATAAAATAAAAAGTCGGTGGCGACTCTTGCTAAACCGAAACATTTGCGAACACAAACGCAAAACCTCAAGTCAGTTCTCCCACCGTATCACAGAACTGGCGACTCTGCTAGGGAATAAATTTAAAAGTGGAGTAACCTTAGGGCCTAGATCACCCTTTTGCATGACTAATTGTTTGCTTTGTTTGCTTTACATTTTGGTTCTCTTGTTTGGGCTTGAAATCCTACACCCGGATTTGGGAAACATTCATAGATAGCAATACGTTGTGGAAACTGTGCGGGGTATACCGACACGGTTGAAGCAATAGCTATATTAGTGCGACATATTTGTGAGTACCGGTAACCCTTGAGTTCAATCAAGGAGAGTACGGGGCCGCTGAGTAATGTCACTAAGCACTAATGACCTAGAACCTTACTTGACCATCTTGGCCTTTTATTAGGGGTAGTGAGATGACCGGCTTTGGTGCAGTCCGAAGTTGGTAGATACTCGATACTACACTCATTGAGGGTTGTTTTCTTGGAATATTTTGGTCGCTAGTTAAGTGGCTAAACCAAAACGATGAACATAGAAAACAATCCAATGATATTGAGCTCCTTAGAACCCGGTTACTATTTATAGGAAAGGTTTTTAAGATAACTACACTCAAGAGGGTACTTACCTATGAAACCCCATGCAAGCCTGAAACTAGGGTTTTTTGTGACTTGCTTGTACATATGTTTGTGCATACATCATGAACATCATAAAGCATCATATGCATCCACTAACCATTTCAAGGGTTTGGATCTTCATCTTTGTTCTTGTTTTCTAGGTCATGGAAATTCTTCGCAGGAAAACCATCCAAGTCAACCTTGTGAGAATCCCTCCTCAACTCAAGGAGCTTACATCCAGAATTCCAGAAAGCTCTCTCTTCAGTGAAAGACATGGTAGACTGCTCAGCCTAGTCAACAACAATATTGAAGAGGACGTGGTGAAAGTGTTATTCCAATTCTTTGACCCCCTTCACCACTGTTTCACATTCCCCGACTACCAATTGGTGCCTACTTTGGAGGAATTTTCTCAACTCCTGAGAATTCCTATTCTTAATCAACTACCCTACAACGGTACGGAAAAAGAACCAAATCCTAAAGATGTTGCTCAAGCACTACACTTGCAACCATCTGACATCAAGGGGCATTGGGAGACTAGAAGTGGTGTCAAAGGCTTCTTGGCAAAATTCTTGTTTGAGAAGGCACTAGAGTGTTGGAATTCTTTGGATCTACAAGCCTTTGAAGAGATTGTGGCACTCCTTATTTATGGGTTGGTCTTGTTCCCAAATCCTGACCAACTTATAGATGTCAATGCTGTCAAGATTTTCCTATCCAGGAATCCCATACCTACATTGCTTGGGGACATCCTCCACTCATTTTACACACGAACAATGAGGAAGAGAGGTGTTATCATGTGATGTACTCCTCTCCTTGCAAGGTGGTTTATTTCTCACCTTCCACAATCTGTTTTGAAGAATGAACAAGGCTTAAGGTGGTCACAGCGGTTGATGACCCTCACACATTCTGGGTACATTGGTGTTCTCGGTCCAGAGAAAATGTCATCATCATCGATCGTTGTGGTGAGTTCCTTAATGTTCCATTACTTGGCATTAGGGAAGGCATTACCTACAACCCCTGTCTAGCTTTGAGACAATTTGGATATGCACGGAGGGATGGCCCTCATGACATGCTGATTCCTGACCTAGTTTTTGACTTCGACAACAATGCGCAAGGACTTCGCCAAAGATTCATCAGAGCTTGGAGGATGCCTAACAAGGTAGATAGCAAGAGACTGGGGCACAAGAACTCCATCCCTCTTGAACCTTACCTTAAGTGGGTACGAACCCGCGCCCAGAGTCTTATGATGCCTTATCCTCACATTCTCCCTTTGATTAAAGAGCCTGTTAAGGAAGGAGAGGTTCCATACACCATCCTACATCCTGACATGCCAACATCATGGGAGGAAATGCAAAAGAGTTGGATCCAACTCAAGGAGGAATGAAATACTTTTGAAGCCAGCTTCTACGCCAGTGAGAAGAAGGTTTTGGAGCTTACCCGCCGACTTCACGAGGAGGAGACCCTCAACACTTACATCGCACCAAAGAGGATGCGCAACACCTTTTTACCTTAAGAAGCTTTTTGTAATATTTGGCCCATGGGGCATTTATGTACTGACAAAATTTCTTCTTATTAATATGACGTGTGTTCTTTTTGTTTGCAACAATTTTGAATTTCTAAATCCTTGAATGCATTGCATGAATAAACATATCATTCATCATATGCATAAACAGGTCTTCACACCAGGTTTCCTTATCTTTCTGCTGTTTATTTCAGTAAGATGGATCTTGAACAGACGGTCAAAGATCTGCAGTCACAAAACTCGCAGTTTCAACAGCTCCTTATGACCTTGGCAAAGGGTCAGGAGGATCTTAAATCACTGTAGGGAACAAAGAGCAAGAAAAAGGAAAAAAGAAGAAGAAAAGAGTTGGGGTAGCTACACTGGGAAGAAGATTTGAGAATGAAGCAAGGAGAGTTCTTGAATTTCCCTCCACATCTGATGAGGGAACCGGTAAGGGAAAAGGAGCTGCATTACCTTCTGAGCCCGAGGCTGAAGAGGAAGAGGTTGAGGAAGATGAAGACTACTCAGAGCAGCAATACCCGTCAGCGGACGACAAGTACAAAAATCTGGAGGATAGACTGGCAGCTATGGAGCTGCAAAGGGTTCTCGGGTTAGATTTTGAAGAATTGGGATTGATTGCTGGGATTGTGATCCCTCCGAAGTTTAAGGTGCCAATTTTTGCAAAATATGATGGGCTGTCTTGCCCGAAGATGCACCTGAGGTCATATGTCAGAAGAATTCAACCTCATAAATCCGACAGAAATCTTTGGGTACACTTTTTTAAGGATAGCCTGTCTGGTACACAGCTAGATTGGTTTTACCAGCTTGAGAGGTCAGAGGTGCATAGTTGGGAGGATTTGGCAGTTGCCTTTTATCGCCAGTATCAAAATAATACTGACTTGGCGCCAACCCGTACTCAGTTACAAAGTATGGGGATGGCCTCAAATGAGGGATTCAAAGAATACGCCCAGAGATGACGCGACTTGGCTGGAAGAGTGCAGCCACCTCTTTCAGATAGGGAACTAGTTGATATGTTCTTGGGGACCCTATCTGGCCCTTTCTTCAACCATTTGACGGGAGCTCTTCCGCAGGGTTTACCGAATTGATTCTGACTGGAGAACGGGTGGAAGCTGGTATTAAGAATGGGAAGATTCAAAGGGATGCCTATGCCTCCGCAACTGCTAAGAAATCATTCCCGGTCAAGAAGGAAGCAGTTGTTATATACTCTCAAAAAGGATCGGGAAGAACTGAGCGCCGGCATACTGTGGGGGCCGTGATGATTCAAAATTCATCAAATGATCAGCCTCGCAACAATCAGTCTAGACCTAACCAGCAATGGGTAGAGCGGCCACAACGGCAGTTCACCCGCATCAACATGACGCCTACACAATTTCTTCCCCATTTGTTGAAGCTAAATCTCACAAGTATTAGAGAAGCGCCAAAGGTTGTGAACACCACTTCCCCACATTATCATCCCAATGCTAAATGTGCCTATCATTCTGACAGCGTCGGGCATGAAACCAACGATTGTTGGGCGCTGAAGAATAAAATTCAAGATCTGATAGATGAAAAAGAGGTTGAGTTCGACGCCCCTGAGAAACCGAATGTAATCTCCGCTCCAATGCCAAAGCATGGTCGCAATGTCCATGCTATTGAAGAAGATCTGTTTGTTTCTATTGTTGATGATCTGATGACCCCACTACTGACAATCAAGTTAAATCTGTTGAAGGCTGGGATTTTCCCAGGTTGTAAAGAAGATTGCTACCTTTGTCACTCCCTACCAATCGACTGTCCATTGCTGAAGATAAGCATCCAACGCCTAATGGACAACCAACAAATTATTTTCGAAAAGACTCATGTTACTCCAACTCCTATCAATGAAGTTTCAATAATCACCATTTCCACCAATCTTTCCAAGGTCCCCAAAAGGCCTGTTAAGATTACATCCGCTACGAAGATTGTTCCCTTGAAGATAACCATGCCTGGGCCTGTCCCCTACAAATCTGACAAATCAATACCGTGGAATTATGGTGGAGAGATCTACTACCATGGTGTTAAACAAATTGAGATAACTGAAGAGAGCTCTGACGAAGAAACTACCGACATTGGAAACATTGCCGATACGAGCAAGATTACCCGAAGTGGTAGAATTTTCTCTCCAGAGATTGCCCCTCCCAAGGCAATCTTTGGACCCTCGGCTGTTCCCAAGGTTACTCCTGCACCGATAAAACTTTCTGCAAGAACTCCGTTGATTGAAGAAGCTGTTACTCCTGTGGTTGTCCCTCCTACTTCTGCTGATAAGGGGAAAGGGATCCAAGAAGAGCTCGTCAGGACGAGGGCTCAGCCGTTGATCATCCCCGAAACCTCTAAGAAAGAAATGGAGGAGATTCTGAAAATAATAAAGAAAAGTGATTACGATGTGGTAGAGCAACTGGGACATACCCCCTCGAAGATTTCCATGTTAGCTTTGTTACTTTGTTCGGAGGCTCATGCCAAGGCCTTGATAAGGTTTTTGAAGACAGCCCATGTACCCCAGGAAACCTCAGCCGATCAATTCCAGGATTGTGTAGCCAGCCTTACCGCCGACAACGGCCTAGGTTTCTCTGATGCTGACCTGACTCCGAAGGGAAGAAAGCACAATGACACATTGCATGTGTCAGTTGAATGCCGAGGAACTACTCTCGCCCATGTCTTGGTCGACACTGGCTCTTCTCTAAACGTGCTGCCTAAGAAGGCTCTGGACCGGTTGGATTGTGAAGGCTTGGAGCTGAAACCAAGTAATATCATTGTCAGGGCCTTTGACGGGTCTAAAAGAATGGTGCATGGGGAGGTCGACATTCCCATCAAGGTGGGAACTGAAGTGTTCCCCTCAACATTCTATGTGATGGACATCCGCCCATCATACTCTTTCTTGCTAGGAAGACCATGGATACATAATGCTGGCGCAGTCACTTCCTCCCTACATCAGATGCTGAAATACCCTGTCAAGGGTAAGATCATAACCGTATACGGTGAAGAGGATTACATGATCAGTCATCTGAACTCCTTTCGGTATATGGAGGTGGATGGCGAGTTCATCGAAACACCCTTTCAACACTTTGAGGAAGTTTCTCCCGAGGTGGCTGTAGAAAAGGCAGTAGCTGAGGTACCCAAGCAGGTGGCCAGGATGGAATCTCTGAAAGACGCAAAGGCTGCAATGAAGGAGGGGAAGAGCTCAACATGGGGTCAGTTGCCTGACTTTCCCCACAAGACAGACAAGTTTGGGTTGGGATTTACCGCTGCGGGGCAAAAAGCTATGCGTCGCTCAAAAATCGAAAGAACACCCATCAAGATTTCTCCTCATGGAATCAATGCTTTAGAAGACGAAGACGAAGAGGGTAACGTTGAAGATTGGATCTTCCCAACCATCGAAGGGGGACTGCACAACTGGGAGGCGAAAGACTTCGTTCCCATTACTTTCATCAATCAGTAATTTATCTTTCGAACATTTTCTGTTGGTCTGTAATAATTACTCTAAAACAATCTGCACACTACTTTTTCACCTCATGCCTTGCCCGAGGCATGTAGGTCCATTTGTAAGGGCTTGATTTTCCTTCATAATCATATGCCATGTTTAATGAATCATTGGACGTTTTTCATTTATAAATTGCTGTGTTCATTTTCTTTCCTTTTGCATTTTTGTTTGTTTAAGGATGGCTATCCCTTACACACACCCACACTCACAAATGCAGGTACCCATCCACTCTAGATTCTATGGGTGACTATTCTGTTGTATCCTTCAATAACTCTGAAGATTTGGTCAATCAGGCTGAATACGAAGATGACGAAGATTGTGAAGTACCAGGAGAGCTAGCCAGACTTCTACAACAAGAAGAGAGAGCCATCTTACCTCATGAAGAGTTGTTGGAAACTGTCAACTTAGGAACAGAGGAAGACAGGAAAGAAGTACAAGTGGGTGCCAATCTGGAACCAAGTGTCAAGGAGCGCTTAATACAGCTGTTAAATGAATACGTTGAAATCTTCGCCTGGTCTTATGAAGACATGCCGGGTTTAGACACAGACATCGTGGTTCACCGTCTCCCTACAAGAGAGAACTGTCCCCCGATCAAGCAAAAAGTCCGCCGAATGAGGCCCGACATGTCTGAGAAGATTAAAGCAGAAGTAATGAAGCAATTCAACACTGGCTTTTTGGCTGTTACATCCTATCCACAATGGGTTTCTAACATTGTGCCAGTACCTAAAAAAGACGGCAAGGTCAGAATGTGTGTGGACTACCGGGATTTAAACAGGGCTAGCCCTAAAGATGATTTTCCGCTACCGCATATCGACATTTTGATTGATAACACAGCTCAGCACAAAGTGTTTTCCTTCATGGACAGATTCTCGGGCTACAACCAGATCAAAATGGCCCCCGAGGACATGGAGAAAACAACCTTTGTTACACAATGGGGTACCTTCTGCTACAAGGTGATGCCGTTCGGACTGAAGAACGCGGGGGAAACTTATCAGCGCGCCATGGTGGCTTTGTTTCATGATATGATACATCATGAGATCGAAGTTTACGTAGACGACATGATAGCTCGATCACAAACAGAGGAGGAACACCTTGAACATCTGCAAAAGCTGTTTTCAAGGTTGAAGGAGTACAAACTCAGGCTGAATCCAAGTAAGTGTACTTTTGGAGTTAGGTCTGGTAAACTTCTAGGATTTATTATCAGCAACAAAGGCATTGAGGTCGATCCAGCAAAAGTAAAAGCAATACAAGAAATGCCTGCTCCCCGTACTGAAAAGGAGGTTAGAGGGTTCTTGGGACGCTTGAACTATATTGCCAGATTCATCTCTCATCTGACGTCTACCTGTGAGCCAATCTTCAAACTATTAAAGAAGGATCAGGTAGTTGAATGGAACGATGATTGTCAAACTGCTTTTGATAAAATCAAGGAGTATTTGCTAGAACCTCCTATTCTGATGCCACCCGTTGAAGGAAGGTCGTTGATCATGTATCTGACCATTTTGGACAACTCAATGGGGTGTGTATTGGGCCAGTATGACGAGTCTGGTCGAAAAGAGCATGCCATTTATTACCTTAGCAAAAAGTTTACCGACTGTGAGACTCGCTACTCACTGCTCGAGAAAACTTGCTGCGCTTTGGTATGGGCTGCTCGCCGACTAAGGCAGTATATGTTGACTCATACCACTTTGTTGATTTCCAAAATGGACCCTATCAAGTATATCTTCGAAAAGCCTGCTTTATCTGGAAGAATCGCTAGATGGCAAATGATCCTGACTGAGTATGACATCCAGTATACTACCCAAAAAGCTATAAAGGGGAGTGTACTAGCTGACCATCTAGCTCATCAAGCTATCGAAGATTATCAACCCATGAGATTTGACTTCCCAGACGAGGACATCATGACATTGGACAACATTGAAGGTAACGGACCGTATGACGGACCTGAAAATGGATCCCGATGGACCCTGTACTGTGATGGTGCTTCAAATGCACTTGGAAACGGTATCGGTGCGGTACTCATTTCCCCGGAAGGTTGCCACACACCTTTCACGGCCCGACTTTGCTTCAGCTGTACCAACAACATGGCTGAATATGAAGCTTGCATCTTTGGTCTCAAGGCTGCTATAGACTTGGGGATCAAATCTTTGATCGTATTTGGGGACTCGGCTTTGGTTATCAGTCAAATCAAAGGAGAGTGGGATACCAAACATCCTAATCTTATCCCATACAAAGAACATGTCCTGACATTGTTGCCTTATTTCGAGCAAATCACCTTCGAGCATTTCCCGTGAGAAGAGAATCAGCTTGCAGATGCTCTGGTAACAATGTCCTCCATGTTTAAACTCAACTGGGATAACGAGGCTCCCCAAATCACCATCGAGCGAATGGATGAACCTGTGCATTATCATGAGATTAATACTGAAGAAGTAGTGGAACAACCCTGGTTCCATGAAATTAAGAGGTATCTCCAGACTAGAGAATATCCTGAAGGAGCTTCCGTAAATGACAAGAAGTTCTTAAGGAGATTTGCTGCCAAGTTCTTCCTGAGCAACGGCATCCTCTATAAACGCAGCCATGATTGTGTTTTACTCCGATGTGTAGACAAAGCTGAAGCAGAGTTAATCATGACTGAGATACACAGTGGCACATTTGGCACCCACTTGAGTGGACATACGATGGCTAAGAAGATTCTAAGGGCAGGCTATTACTGGTCTACCATGGAAGCTGATTGCCATCAACATTCCCGTACTTGCCACAAATGTCAAGTCTATGCTGACAAGATTCATATTCCTCCTATTCCTCTCAACGTTCTGACAGCTCCTTGGCCATTCGCAATGTGGGGCATTGACATGATTGGAGAGACCAAGCCCACGTCATCCAATGGACATCGCTTCATCCTGGTTGCTATTGACTATTTCACCAAGTGGGTCGAAGCAGCTTCCTTTGCCTCCGTTACTAAAAATGTGGTTGCCCGCTTCATCAAGCAGAACCTCATATGCCGGTATGGTGTCCCCGACAGGATCATCACAGACAACGGTACAAATCTAAACAATACTATGATCACCGCCCTATGCGAACAGTTCAAGATTTATCATCACAATTCATCTCCCTATCGGCCGAAGATGAACGGTGTTGTTGAAGCTGCGAACAAAAACATCAAGAAGATCATTCAGAAAATGACAGTCACCTACAAGGACTGGCATGAGATGTTACCGTTTGCTCTGCATGGATACCGTACCACGGCACGTACTTCAACAGGGGCAACCCCATTCTCTTTAGTATATGGCATGGAAGTTGTCCTACCCATGGAAGTTCAGATTCCTTCTTTAAGGATTATGAAGGACGCTGGTTTGAATGAAGACGATTGGATTCAGACCCGACTTGATCAACTCAATTTGATCGATGAGAAGCGACTCACTGCTGTGTGCCATGGTCAGACGTACCAAAAATGGATGATCAAGGCTTTCAACAAGAAAGTCAGACGTCAAGTATATCAAGTCGGAGATCTCGTAATCAAGCGGATTATCTTGCCGCAAAGTGATCCCAGGGGAAAATGGACTCCTACTTACGAAGGACCATTTGTAATCAAGAGCATCTTTTCTGGTGGTGCAATGATTCTGACCACCATGGATGGCGACGATTTGCCGCACCCTGCGAATGCAGACATAGTTAAAAGATACTACGCATAAAATCACCCGACAAGTCGAAAACCCGAAAGGGCGATTTGGGCAAAAATGGGCATCCCGGTGAACCGAAAACCCGAAAGGGCGGTTCAGGCAAAAATTAGGGATAAAATAAAAAAAATTTGTACACCTGGCAAGTCGAAAACCCGAAAGGGCGGCTTGGGCAAAAAGGGGTTTCCCGATGGATTGAAAACCCGAAAGGGCGATCCAGGCAAAAGTTAGGGAATTAAAGCGTATGACTATGTCTCGTCGGATCACTTTAAAGAACAATCTCTTCATCAACAAGCTCCGAGCTTCTGATCAATCCAGTCATCGGCGGACGAAGCATTGAATGGACAAGATATTCAGATTTTTGAAGGCTATAACAGAATGGAATCCCATGGAATTGTTACACATAGCCATCTTTCTTTTGTATAAATTTTTCAATTTTTTACGACAAAATCCTCCTACTAGGATGTCTGTCTCCTTTGTACAAAGATACTCATAAAAGATTAATACAAATACTTTTCCAAATACAGAAATTTGCTTTGTCTTCCTTTTGCTTTTTTACACTTATGTTTTATTTGAGAAACGTCCAATGTTTTGTTAAATAGGCATATGCATTTGAACATAATCATTCTCTTACAAACCAAGGAAGATGATTGTTGATAGGTTGAAGGTACGGATAGACATCTTGGTACCCTTTCAGAAGAAATCCCTAGCAGAATTACACTCCAAATTCCCCAAGCAGAATTAGACTTCAGGATCCTCAGCAGAACAAAAGCTTTCTCAAAACTGATTTCCCCAACTAAGAGAGCCTTCCAGAATTTAATTCCCCTCAGAGTTAAATTTCAGAATCCCCAGTGGAGCATTAAAAATCTGAAAATACTATCCCCAGTGAAGTCAAAGCTGTTAAACCCCAGTGGAGCTAAAACTTCCAACTATCAATCCCCAGCAGAACCAGATTAGTGAACATTCTCCCACAGAAATACTTCCCAGCAGATTGAAGATTCTCAGTCTTA
The DNA here is from genome assembly GCA_948472305.1 of Vicia faba. Classification (NCBI taxonomy): domain Eukaryota; kingdom Viridiplantae; phylum Streptophyta; class Magnoliopsida; order Fabales; family Fabaceae; genus Vicia; species Vicia faba. Next base: position 266,199,492 of record OX451736.1, read on the forward strand.
CTCCTCCAGCATGAGTCTCCCAGGTTCTGGACTCCCCAATAGAGATCATCAGAATTCTCATTTTCCACAGGTCACCAAGGATTTTCAATCCCCAGCAGTGGTCCTAAGATCCCTCAACAGCTGAAGATCTTGCTCCCCAAGCAATCAGCAGTCAACAAGGATTTCTCATTCTCAGTAACCAAAGGATCTTTTTACCCCCAGCTTCGGTTATGGGTTTATTTCCCAAACATTTGTCAAGGATTTATTCTCCAAAACAAATTACATTTCAAATTGATCGGTCGTTCAAAATTTCCTTCATCACCTGTTGGAAGTTACGGTCATCAAAGATCAAATTCTCACAAAGTTCAAGTTATGAAGCCCGGATTTGACCGGATAGTATCTTGATCTCTACAGCATATTGTGAAGCCCGGAGTACGACCGGATAATAATGTCAGACTACCGCCAAGCCTGGATTACGACCAGATAGTGGTATCCCCTAAAAGCAAGCTATGAAGCCCGAATTCGACTGGATAATAGTTTAATCCCCAACAAATTTCTGTGAAGCCTGGATTACGACCAGACAGCAGTCAAGAATACTACGAAGCCTGGAGTCGACCAGATAGTGGTATATCTTCAACACAAGCCGTGAAGCCCGGATTTGACCGGATAACAGCTTAGCAAGCTATTGTGAAGCCTGGATTACGACCAGGTGCAATACAAGTTTCTGTGAAGCATGGATTACGACCAGACAGCAGTCAAGAATACTATGAAGCATGGAGTCGACCAGATAGTGGTATATCTTCAACACAAGCCGTGAAGCCCGGATTTGACCGGATAACAGCTTAGCAAGCTATTGTGAAGCCTGGATTACGACCAGATGATAATACAAGTTTCTGTGAAGCCTGGATTACGACCAGACAGCAGTCAAGAATACTACGAAGCCTGGAGTCGACCAGATAGTGGTATATCTTCAACACAAGCCGTGAAGCCCGGATTTGACCGGATAACGGCTTAGCAAGCTATTGTGAAGCCTGGATTACGACCAGATGGCAATACAAGTTTCTATGAAAGCCTGGAGATCGACCAGATAATAGTTAACCTTTAATAGAATGAAGACTCTCGTCCTGGAATCCCCAGTAGATTGGCATACAACTCAAGCTCCTGATTCCCTAACAGTGGTCCCAGGACTTCTCATTTTCAACGATCAAAGGATTTTCAATCCCCTGCAGCAGTCAAGGATTTACTTTCCCCCGACAGCAGTCAAAGATTTCATTATCCAGGATCCGTCTTCCTCAGCAAGACAATTCATCAGCTTACATGCGCATTCATTACATTCATATCATAAACATTGATATAATATACATTGCATCATACATTTCATGCAACATAACTTTGGGTTTCAGCTAATAGTTTACCCTTTTCAGGATAAGATTAATAAGCTCCAACTTTTGAAAATAGTTTACGGACGCTTCCCAACATGGATGCTGCTCTATTGCTTATTCAACTTCAAGACTTCTGAAAACAGTTTACGGGTTCTCCAGACACGGATGTTAACCTATCGCTTGTTCAGATTCTTCAACTTTTGAAAACAGTTTACGGATTCTCCAAACACGGATGTTAATCTATCGCTTGTTCAGACTCAACCTTTGAAAACAGTTTACGGACGCTTCCCAACATGGATGTTGATCTATTGCTTATTCAACTTCAAGATCTCTGAAAACAGTTCACGGGTTCTCCAGACATGGATGTTACCTATCGCTTGTTCAGATTCCAAGACTTCTGAAAACAGTTTATGGATTCTCCAAACACGGATGTCAATCCATTGCTTATTCAAGATCCCCAGTTCAGAGATATTCCAAACATGGATACCTTTCTGATACTCGCTCGCTCATCAACAACATACAGTTCAACAAGCATTCCAGATGGTATCTTTAAGCCCATCCCCGACAAGATTCTGTCACTTTCCAAATGGCATCTTTAAGCCCATCTCCAAATGGCATCTTTAAGCCCATTCCCGCATCCATGCTTTGACGAGTGCAAATTTAAGGGCACTCTAGTGTCCAATCTCCTTTTACCTTCGAGACGCGAAAGGTAAACTTGCCAATCTAACTCTTCAGGTTCAAGAAGATTGAACAGGGGCAACTGGTGTACCCCAAAATTTTCCCTCTCATTTCATCAACATTTTCTCACCACAAGACTCTTGGAACTCAAGATCAAGTTAGGGTTTGCTCTGCTCAAGACCCCTCCTTGCACTGTTGACTCAAATTAGGGTTTGAGTTTGCACAAAGATGTTTTGACCTAAAATGCCCAAAATGACTTTCATGCTTCATTTTGGACTCACAAGTTTATCCATACCAAGTTTCAAGTCTTGATTCCAATCTTTGCCCAGTCAATTGGACAGTTGACCTAGAAATCAGCTGTATTGGGGAAAAAGTCAATTATGGCCAATTGACAGTCAAACTTCATGATTTTTGACCCACATCAACATTTTGAACTCATATGGACCATTTGATCAAGTTTGGATCACAATTCCACAAGAAATTTGATCAGATCACCAAAAGGGCAAAATGGTCATTTTTAGGGTTTTGACTGCACAAAGGCAATTTTTGACTGTTTGACCTAACCAATGGCAAATCAAGCTCACATATGAACTCAAGGACTAAATGTAATTGTCTTGACCCATTCAACAAATTCAAAAGATCTCAAATGCACAGGATTGACAGATGAATTTTCCAGTCAACTGATCAAAATTTGACTGTATACTGAAAAGTCAAACTTTGACTTTTTGGTCAAAATCAAGTGTCAAGATTCATTTTTCATCAAGACATGTCAAATTATGAAATTTGTTCATCAAGAAATCCAAAATTGCAAATTAGGGTTTAAAATGAAGAAATTTCATAACTTAGAAATTTTCTAAGTCATGAAATTCCCTTATTTTTCCCTAACTTTGTCCCATTTTTTCATCAAGATACAAATGGATTCAAACAAAACTCAAAACATGAAAGTTGTAGTCCATTGCAAAATATACAACTTTTATTCACAAAGTTTTCTCAAAGGAAGCTTGTAGCTCAAGTTATGAGTTTTGGAACAAGGGTGCAAAATATTTTTAACTTAGAAAAATTTTGACCTATTCTAGGCAGGATTTTTGTCCAACTTCTTGGCCATTTTTCACATGCTTCCACTTTGAGTTTCAATTTTCATTACAAAGATGGATTGTAGTACACATTCCAAGCTTTCCAAATTGTCCAAGAACTCATCAAACACCCTTGTGGTTAGAGAGAATCGAATTTGCAAAGTTGGGCAAAATTCACTTTTGTTCATGGCCAAAGCTTGTTCATAACATTGGCATTTTCAAGTCAGCAGGGTTTGTGATAGTTTGCAGGCCTCTAAACCTATTTACACTCAATAATTAAATGCCTAACCATTGTGTTCAAGCATTGTTTTATGCATTTAGTCATTACACAAGGAATTAATCCTTATTTGGAAAAAGCTAATTTGCCATTTTGGAAAAGTAACACTTTATGTCAAGTTCCAAATCCTTGAGGTACATGCCATATCTTTGAGGCAAGGCTTGGTACAAAAATCCCATTGATCAAGAGAGAGTGTTGCAGCATGCTTGAGGGTGTGGTACAGGCCTATATGTCAACTTGAGTTTCTTTACTTCAAAAAGAAGAAACCTTGCAAACACATACCAACTCTCACTTCCTGCAAGCATAAGCAAAAACAAACTTTGTAAACATCTTCCATACACCAAAACAAGCCTAAAGCACGACTCATCCATCCCTAAGACCTGCTCATACTCAGAATCCCTGTTTTGCTGCAAAACAGGGCAAGTTCTGCAACTTGACCTCCATAACCATATCCACTCGTGCGTTTTTGCTCAAGCCTGTCCAAACACATTCCTTACCATCCATTGGAACTATCCCAAGCCTTAAACCCAAGCTGTAACATCCCTAACATTACTTGCCATTTTTCAGTTTTCAGTTTTGCAGGTGGACTTCCATAGCACGATTCAGAGTGATTCAAAGCAAGCTAAGTGTTGGAGAAGCATCCTTGGACTTCAGGCAAGCTGTACAAATCCTCAAACTCCATTGAAGTTGGCCACATTGCTGTACACGAGTCAAGCTGAAACAGGTAAAACCATGGACTTCTATCTCTCTATCCAGGCATGTTTAAGCTTAGGTTTGTGAAGGAAACATGTTCTACTCATAGCCCTGAAGCCATCCATGTATTTACTTTTCATTTATATTGAGTATGCTGTGAGAATTTTGGCCATGAACATTGAAGAAAAATTAGGTCAGAAATTGGGGATGAAGAAATTCTCCCTGGTTTCTTAGAGTTAGGATAATTTTTTTACATATTTGAAATCGTGGTTTGATGCTCTACATTGTTTATGTTATGAGTTTTTGCTAAAAATTAAAGAATCAGGAGTTTGTATTTTGAACAAAGAAGCGCGCGTTTGACAGAAGCTGGAGGAAGAAGATGATGGCTTGGGCTGGGCCTGAGCTATCCTTGCTGTTTGCACCCCTTTTTCAATTTGCACCCCCCTGGCCCATTGTGTGAAATAATTGTCATTTTGCATTTTTTCTTTTTTGTTCTGACTTATTATTTTTTGCTCAAATATAAAAAACCCCAAAAATATTTTTCCACACATTTTTGCATTTATTTGGTATTTATTTGTTTCATTTTAACATATACATGTAAATAAATATATATACTTTTATTTAAAATACTAAAAAATAATACAAAAATATATTTATTTTCAGTTATTATTTTTCATTTACATTTTGAAAACATTTTCTAAAAATACCATTTTTGTAAATGATTAATATTTTATTTTTGTACATATTTAGCATATTAAATATATATAAATATACTTATACATATTTTATTAAATATTTAGGACAAAAATATGAAAATAATACATTTTTATTTTTATTAATATTTGACATCAAAAATACTTTTTTGCAATATACTTTTTTATTTTTGTATATAATTAACAAATATTGTATATAATTAATAAATAAATGCTATTTATTCAAAAATTAGGGTTTTGCCCTAATTGACAAAAATACTCAAAATTTGACCTTTTTATTTTTGTTTATATTATACATTGAAAAATATTTTCACATACATAAAAAATTATTTTGTGCATAATACATTTTGCATATTTATTGTATTCATTTAATTATTGTACAATTAAATATTTGTATATTTGATATGGATGTAATAGCTTAGATTTAATTTCTTGTCAAATATCCCCCCATTCAAACATTAGTACCCCCATTCCCATAATCATGTTGTAATAATTTAGGATTTTAAATTTCTGCATTTTAAAAGCTTTCAAATTATGCCATGATAGACCTAGGGTTTGTATGCAAATCAAATAACAAATAGCTTGACCTAATTCAAAGATAAACATGCATGAAAATGGACAATACAATGCACACTTGCACCCCTAGGGTTCCTCCACTTGTTGCCTTCAAAAATGGACCATGTTTGCATGTTGGGTTCTTTGTCAAAACAAAAACAAATCAAATGATCATAGTCCCTCGATGACGCTTTCTCAAGTTGCCTAAACAAAATGATCATAGTCCCTCAAGAAAATTGCCAAAGACACTTGATATTATTGCATTCATGGTCTAAACAATGACCCGCGCCCGTCCCGTTAACATCCTAACACAAGGTTGTTCACCAAATACAATGGTGAAACAACACTGTTAAAAGGGTTAAAACATAAGAAAGACCTTTGAGTAAAATAGGGTAGACCAACTCTTAGTTACTTGATCAAACTTGCAAAACATACTTGCCTACTTTCAAAACACACTCCACAACACAGTTTCCAAAAACAACTTTCAAAACCTTGAAACATATTTTCAAAAAGACAAACACCTTTTGTAAAACATTCGAGTAAAGAATTGTTACAAGGGTTGCCTAGACAAAGGCATCTTTTTCAAAACATTTTCAAAACCACATATACAAAGCACCATTTCAAACAATTGAAAAGCAAAGGCAAGTGATCTAAGCAAGTAACTAAGAGCCCATGGATAACCATGGATAGAAAGGGTGCTAATACCTTCCCTTTCTATAATCTACTCCCCGAACCCAAGAAAACATCTCAAAGGTTTTTCCTGTGCTTTTTAACCTTTCCTTAGAATAAAATAAAAAGTCGGTGGCGACTCTTGCTAAACCGAAACATTTGCGAACACAAACGCAAAACCTCAAGTCAGTTCTCCCACCGTATCACACCATGAAATGCTTATGAATATGAATGCACATGGACAACTTCAAAGGGACGCAAAACACCACTGGGGATGTAACAAAATAAAGAAACAAAAGAGAAACCTGACCAGGAAAATAAATCACTGGTGGATCAACAGACCCGACTTATAGAGGATGATAAAAATTCAAAGGATACACCAACTTTTATTGAAAGTGAAACTACCAACGCTCATTGAGGGTAGAAAGAGGAAATAAATAACAACATCGAAGTTTACTGACGGTGGGCTACCAACGTTCACTGAAGGTAGAAGGAAAAGAAATAACAACACCGACGTTTACTGATGGTGACCTACTAACTTTTACTGAAAGTAGAAAGAGAATATATCAAAGCACTGTCGTTCACTAACGATGAACTACCAACGTTCACTGAAGGTAGCAAAAAGATAACAAACACCAACTTTCACTGAAGGTGACCTACCAACTTTCACTGAAGGTAGAAAGAGAATATATCATAGCATCTCTGTTCACTAACGATGAACTACCAATGTTCACCGAGGGTAGCAAAAAGATAACAAACACCAACTTTCACTGAAGGTGACCTACCAACTTTCACTGAAGGTAGAAAGAGAACATATCATAGCATCGCCGTTCACTGATGATGAACTACCAACGTTCGCTGAGGGTAGCAAAAAGATAACAAACACTAACTTTCACTGAAGGTGACCTACCAACTTCCACTGAAGGTAGAAAGAGAATATATCATAGCATCACTGTTCACTGACGATGAACTACCAACGTTCACTGAGGGTAGCAAAAAGATAACAAACACCAACTTTCACTGAAGGTGACCTACCAACTTTCACTGAAGGTAGAAAGAAAATATATCATAGCATCGTCGTTCACTGACGAGGAACTACCAACATTCACTGAGGGTAGCAAAAAGATAACAAACACCAACATTCATTGAAGTTGACCTACCAACTTTCACTGAAGGTAGAAAGAAAATATATCAAAGCATCGCCGTTCACTGATGATGAACTACCAACATTCACTGAGGGTAGCAAAAAGATAACAAACACCAACTTTCACTGAAGGTGACCTACCAACTTTCACTGAAGGTAGAAAGATAATATATCATAGCATCTTCGTTCACTAATGATGAACTACCAACATTCACTGAGGGTAGCAAAAAGATAACAAACACCAACTTTCACTAAAGGTGACCTACCAACTTTCACTGAAGGTAGAAAGAGAATATATCATAGCATCACCACTCACTGACGATGAACTACCAACATTCACTGAGGTTATAAAAAAGATAACAAACACCAACTGTCATTGAAGGTGACCTACCAACTTTCACTGAAGGTAGAAAGAGAATATATCATAGCATCGCCGTTCACTGACGATGAACTACCAATGTTCACTGAGGGTAGCAAAAAGATAACAAACACCAACTTTCACTGAAGGTGACCTACCAACTTTCACTGAAGGTATAAAGAGAATATATCATAGCATCGCCGTTCACTGAAGATGAACTACCAACATTCACTGAGGGTATCAAAAAGATAACAAACACCAACTTTTACTGAAGGTGACCTACCAACTTTCACTGAAGGTAGAAAGAGAATATATCATAGCATCGCCTTTCACTGACGATGAACTACCAACATTCACTGAGGGTAGAAAAAAGATAACAAACACCTACTTTCACTGAAGGTGACCTACCAACTTTCAATGAAGGTAGAAAGAGAATATATCATAGCATCGCCGTTCACTGACGATGAACTACCAACATTCACTGAGGGTAGCAAAAACATAACAAACACCAACTTTCACTGAAGGTGACCTACCAACTTTCACTGAAGGTAGAAAAAGAATATATCAAAGCATCGTTGTTCACTAACGATGAACTACCAACGTTCATTGAGGGTAGCAAAAAGATAACAAACACCAACTTTCACTGAAGGTGACCTACCAACTTTCACTGAAGGTAGAAAGAGAATATATCATAGCATCGCCATTCACTGACGATGAACTACCAACCTTCGCTGAGGGTAGCAAAAAGATAACAAACACCAAATTTCACTGAAGGTGACCTACCAACTTTCACTGAAGGTAGAAAGAGAATGTATCAAAGCATCATCGTTCACTGACGATGAACTACCAACGTTCACTGAGGGTAGCAAAAAGATAATAAGTTTTCTCCAAAATTCTGGCATTTCACCTAGAACAGGTCTCAACTTCTTCTTTAACCAAGGAATTCTGCCTGGAAAAGGTAATGTATAAGTTGTCTCAAATAAAGAGACTACCACTTACAAGGATTTCTTAACGAACTGTCCTATTATATTGAACGACTAACTATCCACTCATAGAGAAGATAGCAAAAAAATTAATGTTGACTTTTATGGGGAAATACAAGTTACTCAAATAAAGAGACTTGTTATTTGCTGTTATGGAGACTTGTAAAAATGACTTCCTGGGGAAAACAATATGGCTTTCTGGGGAAAAAGATATGACTTCCTGGGGAAATACCGACATATTCCTGCTGGGGAGATAAAGTCTTCTCGTGCAAAATAAATGCATATTCTCAAACCAAAACTCGAAGCTTTCAAAAATCCAAAGTAATAATATTGCTGGGAAACAAAGATTCAATCCAGAAATAAAGTGGAGTAAAACGGTCTACCAAAATGCATTCTTTGAGAAATAAACTCAAGAGGGAAACCCAAATCATCCTGTCAAGGAGCTGTGTAGGAAGGCTAAAGAAAAAATCTTCCACGAGGGATAACTCAGTGGGGAAATTGAAAGAATATACACTTTCTACTTATGACTGACACTCTATTGGAGAGAGGACAACACAACTCTGCAAAACAGGACAACATGTCAACAAAATATTAACGAATGTGAATGAGCAATGATATGCTAAATTTAACCATGTATGATGTATGTATGAGTGTATGAGTGTTATTATGTATATGCTGACAAAACATACATATAATACTGGGAATAAACAAACAAAACCAACTCGAGCGTACACAACATTCGGCCAAATCACATCCAAGACGATCATCCAAAAAGAAAAATAAGCACCAACTGAGGAAACAAAGTCCTACTGCATCGCTTAACTTTACTGGGGAGAAACATAATATAGCGACGAAACAGTATATATACAAGGATATAACATCCTTCTTCAGGCTTCACCAGGGAGTAGCACTCAGACTTTAACGGGGAAATAAATATTTTCAAATGTAACACTTCTACTGGGGATTGCAAAACTAATTTCAAATAAAGCAAATGGACACCAAATCATCAAAACATTCACTGGGGAATTCAGGCCCATTTTGAAGGAGGAAAAACATACAGATTTCACTAAGGGAGATAACACTTCGTCATCGAGGCATCTATTGGGGACTTTGTGCTTCTTCATTGGGGAGGTCAACACCACGTCTTAGAGGGGAAACCAACATACGTTCTTCACTGGAGAAACCGAAGATACGTGTTCTTCGAGAGTAATTATTGTACCAACTTCTATGGGAAGAAATGACTTCTATCAAATAAGTGAAACCTTCACTGGAGAAATCTTGGATTGAGTCTTCATATCATGCAAACTCAGAAAAGAAGAAAAATGAACCAAGACTTAACTGGGGACACTGGAGTCACAAACCCAATACAACGAAAACGTCCTGAGAAAATCTTCCTCGGGAAACAAAACTTCTCAAAACTATTGGAGTTCGTCCGTTCCTGGGATCACCACTTTTGTTTTCCTCTTAAATCACAAAGTCTAAAGTAAAAGTAAATTGTAAATTCATTTTTGAAAAACAATTTTGTTATTTAATCTTTTCGCTTTGAAAATTATTATCAATAATAAATAGAGTCTTTGCAAGCTAAATAAAATAATAAATACAAAGAATTGGGTAAAATCTCAAATTTCATTGATAGAATGGTAGTCTGCGAATGGCGAGACTCCATGGATGATTACAAAGTTCGGAAAATGGTAATATATAATGGAAAAGATACATTGAGATACAATGACCACTATCCCCTCTAACAACATTTGAAATCCTGAGCAGCGGCTTCCGTTGAAGTGTGGTAAGGATCCAAGAACATTGTTCTTTTTATTCCTTTAGGCGAAGTATTTCATGACTGCATCAGCATTCATAGGACGTGGGAACTCCTCGCCATCCATAGTTTCAAGAATTAATGCGCCACCAGAGAAGGCTTTCTTGACAACATACGGGCCTTCAAAATTGGGAGTCCACTTACCCCTAGAATCAGCGTTAAAAGACATAATCTTTCTGAGCACGAGGTCGCCTTCTTTGAATTCACGAGGTTTGACCTTCTTATCAAAAGCTTTCTTCATTCTCTTCTGATATAACTGCCCATGACACAAAGTCGTCATTCTCTTCTCTTCGATCAAATTCACTTGGTCAAACCTGTTCTGGACCCATTCAGCCTCTGACAACTTGGTTTCCATTATGACACGCAAAGATGGAATCTCAACCTCCATTGGGAGTACCGCTTCCATTCCATACACAAGGGTGAATGGGGTTGCTCCTGTTGAAGTGAGGACAGATGTCCGATAGCCATGCAAAGCAAAAGGAAGAATGTCATGCCAATCCTTATAAGTAACAACCATCTTATGGATAATCTTCTTGATATTCTTATTAGCAGCTTCAATATCCCCATTCATCTTTGGCCCGTACAGAGATGAGTTATGATGCACAATCTTGAATTCCTCACAAAGTTCTGTCATCATCTTATTATTCAGATTCGAGCCATTGTCAGTGATAATTCTGCTCGGCACACCATACCGACATATAAGATTATTCTTAATGAAGCGCACTACCACCTGCTTAGTAACATTAGCATATGAAGTTGCTTCCACCCATTTGGTGAAGTAATCAATTGCTACCAAGATAAAACGGTGTCCATTCGAAGATTTGGTTTCTATCATCTCGATCATGTCAATACCCCACATAGAGAAAGGACACGGGGAAGAGATCACATTGAGAAGTGTCGAACACACATGAATCTTGTCCGTGTAAATCTGGCATTTATGACACTTCTTTGCAAATTTGTAACAGTCAGATTCCATTGTCAGCCAATAGTAACCTGCCCTTAGCATCTTTTTAGCCATTGAATATCCATTGACGTGTGTGCCAAATGAGCCTTCATGAACCTCATGCATCAACATGTCTGATTCGTGTCTATCCACACATCTGAGCAGGACCATGTCATAATTTCTCTTATACAACACATTTTCACTGAGGAAGAAACTTCCAGCCAATCTTCTCAATGTCTTTTTATCTTTATTCGATGCACCAATCGGGTATTCCTGAGTGTGAAGAAAATGCTTGATATTATAATACCAAGGTTTCTCACTTGCTACCTCCTCTATTGTAAACACATGAGCGGGCCTATCCAGTTGTTGAACTATAATTCGAGGTATATCATTCCAAGTATTTACTTGATACATAGAAGCCAAAGTTGCCAGAGCATCCGCCATTTTATTTTCATCTCTAGGAATGTGATGGAATTCAACTTTATTAAAGAAGGGTAACAATCTTCTAGCATAATCTTTGTAAGGGATCAAGCCAGGGTGACGAGTATCCCACTCTCCTTTAATCTGATTTATTACCAAAGCTGAATCGCCATACACATCTAGAATTTTAATTCTGAGATCAATAGCTTCCTCGAGACCCATGATGTAAGCCTCATATTATGCCATATTATTAGTACAATCAAATGTCAACCTTGCAGTGAAAGGAATGTGCGATCCATGTGGAGTGATAATCACAGCACCAATTCCTTTACCATAAGCATTCACAGCTCCATCAAATATCATACTCCAACGAGATTCAGGATCAGGACCTTCCTCAAGTAATGGTTCTTCACAATCTTTCACTTTCAGAAACATCACGTCCTCATCGGGAAAATCATACTTCACAGACTAATAATCATCGACTGGTTGGTGAGCAAGATAACCTGCCAGCATGCTGCTTTTAATAGCTTTTTGAGTGTGGTATTCAATGTCATATTCGGATAACAGCATCTGCCAGCGGGCAATTCTCCCAGTAAGAGCAGGCTTTTCAAAAATGTACTTTATTAGATCCATTTTGGAGATCAACCAAGTAGTGTGATTCAACATATACTGCCGCAAACCTTTTTCCGCATAGGCCAGAGCACAACATGTCTTTTCCAGCATGGAATACCGCGACTCATAATCAGTAAACTTTTTACTGAGATAATAAATGGCGTACTCTTTCTTCCCTGTTTCATCTTATTTTCCCAGAATACAACCAATGGAATTATCTAACACTGTTAGATACATAATCAATGGTCTTCCTTCAACAAGAGGGAGCAAGATAGGAGGTTCATGCAGATATTCTTTAATACTTTCAAATTCCCTTTGGCAATCATCTGCCCATACGCAACCTTGATCTTTCTTTAACAACTTAAAGATCGGTTCACACGTTGTAGTCATATGAGAAATGAATCTGGAAATATAATTCAAACGCCCGAGGAACCCTCTGACTTACTTTTCAGTTCTCGACGCTGGCATTTCTTGAATTGCTTTGACTTTATCAGGGTCAACTTCAATCCCTTTCTGGCTAACAATGAAACCCAATAATTTCCCTGACTGAACACCGAAGGTACATTTATTTAGATTCAAGCGAAAACGATACTTCCTCAAATGTTGAAACAACTTTAACAAATCTTCTACATGCCCTTCTTCCGTCTAGGATTTAACAATCATATCATCAACATATACCTCGATTTCCTTGTGCATCAGATCATGGAATAGGGTTGTCATAACCCTCTGGTACGTTGCACCAGCGTTCTTCAACCCGAAGGGCATCACTCGGTAACAGAATGTTCCCCAGGGTGTGATAAACGTTGTTTTTTCCATGTCCTCGGGAGCCATTCTTATTTGATTATACCCGAAAAATCCGTCCATGAACGAGAAAACTTTGAATTTTGTTGTGCTATCCACTATCATATCAATGTGTGGCAATGGAAAAATCATCTTTTGGACTAGTTTTATTTAGATCTCTGTAATCTACGCACATGCAAACTTTTCCGTCTTTCTTTGGTACTGGGTCAATATTGGCAATCCATTAAGGGTACACTGATGTCACAAGAAAACCGGCATTAATCTTCTTTAGAACTTCCTCTTTGATCTTCACTGCCATATCTGGGTGAGTTCTTCGCAACTTCTGTTTGATTGGCGAACACTCTGGCTTCAATGGCGAACGGTGTTCTACAATATTTGTATCTAGATCAGGCATATCTTGGTAAGACCAAGAAAAAATGTCCACATACTCTTTCAGCAACTCAATCAACCTGCTCTTCACATCAGGATACAATAACGCTCCAATCTTGACTTCCTTCGGATCTTCTTCTGAACCCAAATTGATTACTCCCAATGGCTCTTTATATGGATGAATGGCATTCTCCTCGCGCTCAAGCAAATGTGAGACCTCTTTTTAAATCTCATCATAGTCATCTTCTTCGGCCCCATACACAGGACATTGGTATCCTGTGTTTGGGGGGAGTAACATTTATCTTCTTCCTCATGTACAAATTCTACAAGTATGACATGTAACTTGTGTTTGACTTGTTTGTTTCCATCCGGAGCTCATGATTGGCGATTCTTTGTGTGGTTCCATCTGTGATTCGTGCTTCCATTTGTTGTATTGCCCTGGTGCAATATGTTCCAAAAGCTCTATGTGTTTCCACTGGTTGTGTATATTTACTCTATATTCTTTTTATCAATATTTTGGCTAAAAAGAGGGAGTAAAATGTTGTGTCCTGATGTTACATCATATGTATTAACATGTTGACTTAACATTGTGATAGGATTGTGTGTTACTGCTTATGGGAGAGTAGTTGTTTGTGGTTTCTTATGCAACTATTCAAGGGGAGTAGCTGCTAATATTGCTTTTGTTGCATGTGCCCTGGTGTGTAGGTTTTGTCCTTTATGGGAATGACAGATTATGTGTGACATAGGGAGTAGTAAATCAGTCTGATTGTATAAGCTTCTGAGTTGTGTTGTGTTTACAAAGTTTACATGGTTTCATGTAGCTTGTGTTGGCATTCTGTGGTTTTATTCATCTTCCCAGATTGTTTGGTCTTTGGTTGTTTTAGCCAAAATTTGCCAAAAGGGGAGATTGTTAGTACCATGGTTTTGTGGATTGACAATATTTTGCTAAAACATGGTTCTAACCAAGATGTCAAACAAGATGTCATAACATCTAGTTATGTTATGCAATAGGCTTGTGCTGTTGTTTTTAAATCTTGACAGATTTAGTTTGATTATGTTATATTTCCTTTGGATATATTTCAGATGTTCTTGCTGGTCCAGAAGATTTGTTTTGGAATAAGATTTGTATCTCCAGTTGTGCATTGGTTACTAAATTGGGCCTTTAGACAATTTATGAAACTTTGTATTGGTTGTTCCAAGATTTAAGGAGATTTGCTACACAATTGGTGCATCATTCAACTTATGGATCAAGAAACTTCTGGACTCAGAATATCGAAGCCCATGGATTGCAGAGTTGTATTTAAAGGGGAATCTTAACCTAATGTAATTTAAGTTTTCAACAATTGTAAAATTAGGGAAAGCATGAGTCTTAGGTTTTGAGAGTTTCTTGTGTAGTTTATAAGTCACCTATTTATCTTTTGATAATATATGGTCAACTGATTATTGCTTGACTGTTTGTCAAGTTATTGTTCTCACTTGAAGATTTTAAGCAAGAGTTTGAGTTTTTTTTGTATTTGAAGTGTAATATTATAAATTGGGTTGTAATTATTGCAGTCACTGGGATTTAGAATGTTAGATATGACCGCGGTGGTTTAGGAAGTGAGATGACGATTTCTCATATCTAGGAGGTGCCTAGGTAGAAATAACATTGAATAGGGATTAGGCGAGAAGTTGTAAATGGGGGAGTTTAGCTTTGAACTAATACTGCTGATAGTGGACTTCCTTTTCGACTTGGTATCCCCCAGATATAGGTGATTTTACACAGAATTAGGCTAACAACTCTATGTGTTATTTATCATTCTGCAGTTTCATTTCTGTATGACTTATAGCTTAATTAATCTAGTGTGCTACCAGATGTTATAACATTTTTCTTAACATCATGTTCTGATGTTGGGATGTTTGTATGTTGCATGTACCAGAATTTCACAATCCAACAGATTAAAGTAATCCTGAAGAAGAATATAAAAGTTTAATACCCAAGAAAGTTTTCGCTGAAGCCTTTGTCAAAGAGATTTCTCAGCTCCGATTTGTTGGTAACATCTTTTCTACTTGCATTTTTTTACTATTCTTATTGTTATTTACACTATTTTCCATTTCCTCTTGTTAAATTGTTGTGATTCACTCGTGTGTAGTCGATCTCGTGAGCAGAGGGAAAGGAAAGTGAGAGTGTATCGATTGAGAAGAAAGAGAGGAATAAGATGCTTGTTGTTCGTTTCTGCGTGAGAATCAGTTTTAATGAGAGAATCGTGAGCGAGTGAAGAGGATTCATTGTTTTTTTGTTCTAACATTTTGAACATAAAGCATAAAAGTGCATATCGAGTTAATTGTTGTTGTTTCAGTTGGGCATTTGGAAGAAAGCTGAGAGATTGTGTCACGGTTAGAAGAGAAAAGTTAACATGAGAGAGATTGTTGAACTGAAGTAGAAGATAGAAATAGTGGGAGTACGGTTATATGAGAGAGAGTTGATTGGCCGATTGAGACAAATTTGAAACAAAGGTTAAGAAGAAGGAAGGAAGCGTGAAAACAGGGAAATAGAAAGAGAGGGCATGAATGAGCTATTTGAGAGAGATAGGTGTTTTTTTCAGCGGCTGATTCTTTTTTCTTTTTAAGTTTTTTTTAACACGTGTGTTTTAGAGAAGCGGTCACTGATACGTGTCATACCCGGTCCAACCCAGATGTTTTTATACATGGTTTTATTTCTTTTCTTCTTATTTCATGGGCTTAATACCCTCCACCGGGCCTGCACCCCCATCAAGCCCAATCTAACTTTTTTACTTGTTTTTCTTGTTCTTTTATGACACCTTTTTTAGTAGATTACAAAGAACAAAATGTTTAGCTTATTAAGTGGGTTTTCTTTATGAAAAATTCAAAAAAAAAACATCTCATTCATTATGTGTCTTAAAATATACAAAAAAATATTGTTTAAAATTAAGTCATTTCTTTTATTTCGAATGTCTTTTTTAAAAGAAAATTTGTTAATTAAATTTCTTTCTACTTAGAATTTTCTCCATATAAAAAGACCAAAAACATTTTTTAGGTGTATGTTAGGATTTTTTTCTCAACATTAAAAATCACAAAAAATATTTTATTTTATTAGGCTTGTTTATTCATGATATTTTGTTTCTCTTTGATCTTTTTATTGTGAGTTTGGTTTGACCTAATTTCTTGTGTATTTGTGCTATTCTCTTGATGAGTTTGCCTTAGTGTTTTGACGTCATGATGTCTTGTGATTGGTCTTTAAGTCATGCTTTTAAGTCTTGATGAGTGATGATGTCTTGATGCCATGCCTTTATTAATTTACATTGATGAATCTTCGTGATTTTGATGACTTTTGTCTGTGAGCTTGATTCTTGATAGTGATCATCTTATTATGCTTGATTGCTCAAAATCCAAGGGAAAGGATTATCTTGTTGACTTTATATCATTGTGTGTCCTTTGCATGCTTATATTTTTGTTTTCCTATTTTGTTAGTTTCCTTAGTTAGTCCCTCAAATCCTAATTTGTAACTTACACCCCTTTTATAATAAAACTTTGACATTAGGTCATTGCATTTTCAAATTTTACTTTCTTTAATAAATGTTTCAAAACACTTAAGCATATCAAATAATTTCAAAAATATTAAAAAACACTTATTTTCTCATCCCTCAACTCTTTTGGATCTGTGTTTAAATTTCTATGTTTTGATGATAAAAATGTATATATTTTCTGAAGAACAATTTTAGTTCTAATGGTTTCATTGAGTGTGCAGATAAGAAAGTCTAATTAACTAAAGATTGTTGTCTGGAGAATCAAAAATATGCTAAGCACATCAAAAAGAAGACCATGCATGTACTTCTCAATAAGCTGTTGTTTTTGAAGTCACAAGACACAAGAAGAAAGAATTTCGGATAAGTTGTTGCTTCAAGATCAGAAATCAAGAGTGTACAAGAAACAAGCTTTAACGCAAAGGTCAGAAGTCAAGATTTTCTCATCAGAAAAGTTGTTGCTTATATTTTTGAAGACAAAGTCAAGACTTTGAACACATGAAAAGAAAGCTTCTACCTCCGAAACAGAAGACAAGATTTGTTCATTAGAGGAGTTACTGCTCATATTTCTAAAGACAAAGTCAAGTCTCTGAAGACTTAGAGAGTTCATTGAATACACGCCTTTATTTAGCATCAAAAGTATTCCATCAGAAGAAAGAATAAAAGAAAGAAAGATCTTATGGACTCAATTCAAATCAACATCATATAGTCCATCAAAAGACAAGATCAAAGGATGATATCCTCTCAAATCAATCCACTCAACATAAGAACTATTGTGACTATTTCTAAAAGAAATATCAGCAGTTCTAAGGAATGTTGAATTTTCATAAGAAAGGGAATCAAGTATGTTCTTAGGAAAGCGCCAAACTCAGATATCATAGAGAAAGAATTTATGATCAGAAATCAAGATGTAGCTGACATAAGTTGTTGCTTCCATCTCAATCCAAAGATCAGAATTAAAGAGATTAGAAAGAAAATAATTCAACATCAAAATCAGATGTACTGATATAAGTTAGTGCTTCAGAAATCAGACATTAGATATGCGTCTTAAAAAAGTTGATTATTAAAGATCAAGACAATGTAGATCAGAAGAGCTTTCACTCATAGAAGTTATTCATCAGATAAGTTGTTGCTTGTATATCTGAAGACAATGTTCAAATATATGAAAGAATATGATTCTACAACAAAGAAGAATCTTCTGGATCATTATCACTCCTCAATCAGAATCAATCCAGCAAGAAGAAAAGAATCAAAGCTCAAGAACTCAAAGACTTGAGAATCAGATAGGCTCTTGTCATAATATCTGATTTCAAGGTCCATCATGAGAAAAAGCTTTTGATATCTTCATCAGAAAAGCTTTCGCCTACAACGACAACACTTGTTCCTTATATAGGTTATTGTCAAACATTATGGAGACAAGAATCCACTATGAAAGTTTATGAAATGAAACATATTCTCAACACAATCTTCATCTCTCAGATCAAAAAAGAAATATGCCTTCAAGACTAGTTCTAGATCAAAATAAAAGCTTCGTGTTTCGGATAGGTTGTTACCTATAATTTTGAAGACAAGATTTGGTTCTGAACTATCTGATGTTCCTGAACTAGAACAACGAAGTAGTTTATGAACTACTCATCAGTCATTCATTAGAAGAACTAAGGCAACTGATTGATCTCTTCCAAGCCTACTACTTCAGAATCAAAAGTACATCATCAGAAGATAAAGATCAAGAAACTTAGTCAAGAAGAAAATAGTATATTGGTTGTAATATTCATAAAAGTTGTTCTCCCATTGTCGTACTTTATCTACTGCAAGCAGCGGGTATAGGAAAGTGATGTTTCGTACTGTTCCAAACCTCTCTTGAATATATCCGTTGGGAATCAACCGTTGGAAGGAGAAAAAGACTTCTCTATCACAACGACTCTTTTATCTGAAGGCTATATAAGAAGAATCAAGCTTCAAATTCAAATTGACAAAGATATTAACGAAGTTGATAATATCGAGTCCAAATAATGTTGTTTCTCTTAATAGAAAACACCTTACAACGTTAAAGAGATTAAATGAAGAAGCAAGGAGTTGTTTCTCATATCTTGCTTAACATAGAAACAAGATGAAGAAGAAGAATTCTACAAGATGATACATAAACTCTTATCAAATACATCTTGGCAAAATTATGAAGAAGCAAGGAGTTGTTGCTCATAACTTAGTCAACAAAGAAGATGAACACAAGAAGACTACAAGATGTTGCGCTCAATTTAGATTATATTCATATTTGTAGAAAACATGTAAACACAAGAGTTGTTGCTCATATTGTGTTATAGCTTAAGTTATTCATGTAAATTATTTAAACACAAGAGTTGTTGCTCAAAATTGTGTTAAACAATATATGCTTAAATTATGAGTAATCTGCTTATCAAGAAGCACTCATGTAATCTCCAGAAAAACAATTATATTTAGAATTATTTTGTTCCTCAAGTGATCGAGTAAAGATCAGAAGACTTGAGAAGACAGTGGTTGATGGTCATTGTATATGAAATCCTATTCTAAGGGACCGGTTAGGTCAGAATCCTTATGGGGTCAATGATCGCTATATCTCTCAGGGGACAAAGAAGGTTAGAATTCTTAAGAGATCACTAATTGAGGATCATTATGAGAAATCCTTTTTAGAAATATCAGGTTGGTCAAATTTCTTATAGTGTCCTTGATCGTTATATCTCTTGGAGATCATTGAATGTATCATTGTATTGTCCCTTGAGTGACTAAGTGAAAGTCAGAAGACTCAAGATGATAATGGCTGAGGGTCATTGTGAAATCCTATTAAGAAAGACCAGGTTGGTCATATTTCTTAAAGGGTCAATGGTTGTTGATCATTGTTTGGTTGTGAGCCACTGACGGTTGTCGTGCAATTGTAAGCAATTTGGTTATAGTGGATTAAGTCCTTGTTGAAGGAAAAATCAGTTGAGGAGGATGGACAAGATATAGCCTAGTTAATGGTGAACTTGGATAAACTGAATGTGTCTCTTTATATTTTTAGCATTCTATATTGCTTCATAGTTACATTAAATAGTTTTTAAAAGGGAAATATTTTGGAAAACCCAATTCAAATTCCCCATTTCTTGTGTTTTTCTCTACCTTCAATAGATACATAGAGTGTTATATCCACTTTGTATAACCAACCCTCGTACCTTAGATCTCTTTATTGTATTGTTATTGCTTTACTTCTAGTTTTTCTTCTTGCTTTGCATGTTTATATTGTGTTGTATTCGCTCCTTTCCCCATTTCCTTAGAAATAATAAAGCGCGGTGGCGACTTTCACTGTATGAGTTAAGTCAATCAATGATTTGATCTCAAATTTTCATCTCTACATCGTCGTTGTTGTTGGTGGCTGCCCTTACCACCGTGGGATGATAAGAGACTGATGTTAGATATGGTTCTATGGCCCATACTAGTTTTACCAAATCCCACAATGGCCGCCAAATATACATGTAAGATACACTAATTGATAACCCTACCAGCGTCAGAAGTATTAGTTGTGTCTCCTGATCTGCATAAGACCAATTAATGGAAATCAAGTTCCATGTCATCTTGTCGGAAATCAACCACTCATGACCATTAATACACCTAGAATGCTTTGTCTTATGTTAGAGTGCATTAATCCCGAGTGAGATATGTTGACTCTAGAGTGACCTACCCAACCTAACACATTAAGTCAAACTAATTTGGCCTTGCCCCTTGGATTCTTAAAACTCGGGCATACTTTCTTAAGTTCGAATTTAGATTCGGTGCAACTTTACTGAATTGTACACAGACCATCGATCATGAATTTTGTAAACGAAATATCTTAGGTGAGAGACCAGATTTTACAATAATATTTTACATAATCAATTATTTCATTCATAAATTTTTATATATTTATGCTACCTATCAATTCATAAATTTTTGTTATTGAGGCTACATATCATTGATCTTTCCAAAAAATCAACAATTAAAAAGACGTACTATAGGTTGATGTAATAATTCTAACATACCACTAGAAAAAAGGGGATTTCTTATTCCACTTCATGATTTTCTAGCGCACCACGCGAATTTTCAAAAATGTCCCTGAAAACCGAAAATATACTTTCGGTTCGCATCACACACATATAATTTATTCGTTTTTTAGATTCGCTTAATTTTACGGTAAAATTGACACTGGAAATGCACTTCCGGTAAAAATCGAAAATGTATTTCCGGTTCCTAAAATGCTTAAACTTCAATGAAGAGATATTTAACTGCAACATAGAATCATCAACAAAAATAAGTGAGATGCAGCCAAATTCCCATTCCTTTTTTTATGCATCATCAATAAAAATAAGTGAGATGCCGCCAAATTCCCATTTCTTTTTTTATGCATCAGTCAATTAATGTACAAAGTAAGAATACTAATAACAAATATCTTAAGGATACTGTTAATAAAGGAATTAAAAATTTAATCCTATCAAAAGTTAAACAAAACTTACAAACCTCTTTTGCATTTATTTAGGAACCGAAAGTATACTTCCGGTTTATACTAGAAATGCATTTCCGATTTTACATAAGTGCAACTTAAAAAAGATACATATCAGAAATATATTTTCGATTTACAATAGACAATTTTAGAATTACAAAAGATATTTCTTTTGGATATGGGGTGGAATAAGAAATTCCAAAAAAAAAAAAATAGCGGCAATCCATAATTTCGTGGGGACGCACGTGTATTATAGTAATTATAAGTTAATTATTTCCTTATTAGATTAAGCCATCAATATTCAGTACTCCAAATATTAGTACTATTTTTCTTGGTGTCTAAAGTATATAAAATCTATCAAGTTAATTAGTATATACTGTTATAAACCGAAGAACTTCATATAGTTTCGAGACTAATCGTGTAACAAATCTTACAAGGTTTGATTCATCCTTGCTCATGTGACATGTAAAACAACAACATGCTATCATCTTTTGTATTTAAAAGTACATACACCAATTGAAGAAGGAAAAAAAAATGGTGGCTCAAAAGTCACAAGCCATAACATAAAGTTAGAATAAGCTTCTCTCCCCCACCAATGTGAAAATAGAGGGGGTGAACAAAATGAAGTCGAAAGAAAAATGTTAATCCTTGTGTAAAGCATCATCGAGATCAAGATCGACTCCTATTCGTTTTTTCAAAATGGATTTAGCATCTAAAGGTATTTTACACAAGTATTGAAGCTCCTTGCATCTCTCAACATCAAAGTCATACCTCTTATAAAGCTTCCTTTGCCTTGAAATGAAGAGTCTCTTCATGAAATCTTGGTAAGTAGGGTCTCTTGATGTGAATAAAAAGTAGGCATAGCCAATGACTAAGCCAGTGGTTGTTGTGAAGAATGTAATAGGCTCCATTACATCCCATGAGAATTCCCAAAATGTTAGCCTGAAGAAGAGACTCACAGTGACTATGCCTAAACCAAGTCCAGACCATAGGACGCGGCGCATCTGCTTATGCGCCAACATGTCGATTTCTTCTTTCTTTTGCAGAAGCTTCTGCAACTCCTCCCTAATTGGATCACTCTCTTCGGTCAGTGCTAGCGGGACGGCTCTTCTAACCAGATCAACCACCTGAAAACACGTAGCGTGTTGAGCAAGCAACACATAAGTTGTTTTTACCTAATCTCAAATCTGATTTCAGAATGAAAACATCTAAATATACTTAACTCTTAACTTCAAATTCCATTCACCAAAAAGTAAAACAGATGCAACAAAAAAGGTAAAAACAAACCTTATCAGGATGAAGATAAACCTTATCTCGAAAAAGAAGAATAACACCAGCTTCATCAAGAACCTTAGCAAATGCAGAAGCCTCATCATAATTCCTAGCAACCCCCATACTCTCACAAGCTTCAACAAGTTCACTAAAAGCAATAACTTCTTTCCCTCCCATACCAAGTTTCATCTTAAGAGATTCCACATTCACCAATCTCATAAGCTTCTTAGCTTCAGAAAAAGATATACTCTCTTCTCTCTTCTCGCCATTATTATCCGATGAACCAGAAGATATACCTCTTTTCATTTGGTTCATCATAACAACCGAAAAATATGTAACCCCTTTTCTCTTCTCACCATAAGCAGAACCCATTTTGAAATCCTTCAAATTGAATAAGAAAGGATCAAAAGGATGAACCTTTCCAACATAACCATGATTTCTATTCATAACAGAACACACCCTTTGTCTCAATAACCCAATTCGCCATCTACTCCACATCTTGAAAACCCAGAAATAAAAATCAAAACTTTATGTAATTTTTAGCATCAAAAACGAATGTGACACCAACCCATTTTTCATTCTGGCAAGAAAACAAAAAGGGAACGTGTGGATTTAAAGACTAATTTGGGAAAGAAAATGGAAAGCTAAAGCGTGTGCAATGGCATAAGGGAAGGAACATGTTGACGAAGTTAAGAGAGTGAGAACCACAAAGAAAGATTGTAGTTTTGAGAAGTTAACGGTTATTGACGGAGGTGGATTTTGGGTTTGCGTAGGAAGTAGGAATTTGACACGACATTGATTCGGTTTTGGATATAGTTGTCGGGGTAGATCCGAGTCACGTGACTTGAGTTCATGGTATTTAAGGTTTTTAAAGTTTGTCAAAAATGGCTCACAATTTATTTTTTGACCAATCGAATTTTAGAGTTTAAATGTATTATTTAACTTTGGTTTCATTGTTATAATTGACCGCCAGTTTAAAATTTTAGATTTTATATTTAGAGTGATCATATCATTTTATAGAAATTTGATAAGAAAAAGTTCTAGAAATGCATTTTAAATAGTAAAAGTTAAAAGTTCGACACGTAATTTATATTTGATGTATGTGTAAGTTTTATTGATTAGCTCTAACTTTATGATACAGAAAACAATCTAGTAATCAAAATTTTACCATTATGCACATGTTAAGAAATTTAATATAAATATTATAACAAAAAAAAAGTGCATATTCAAAAAAAAATAGAGTACTAAGAGGTATTTAAAGAGAAAAACAAAAATACTTTTAAAAATTATATTAATACAAAAAAAATTATAAATTTTCTGAGAGATAATTAAAATTCATAGTCACAATCTTGTCATCCAAGTCTTTGAAGTATGATAAGTCAAACATCGACATCTTTATCATGGCAAAGGGTGTCAAAATGAATCCGGTCTGTCGGATATTGACCGTTTTACCCGTGTTTTTTGGGAGAGCCAACCAAGATTTTAAGTCTGTATACGTTAATATATTTGTCTCATTTTTTGCGAGCTTTTACAAGCGTAAGAAAAAGAAGTTTTAGTTTTAACATGGATGCAAAAGAGAAAAGACTAACAAAAGGGGATCTCAATCCTATAAGTTGTCATGCTTGTGGACCTAAAGTTGGGATAAGAGGGATATCTACCTAATGTTGTCATGCATAGATAGCAAACCTAAGGTCTATTTAGTTAAAACTTAGAGAAGAATGAATTAAAGATCCTATGAGGAACATGGCAAACTCACAAAAGAGAAGAAGAAGAAGAAGAAGAAGAAGAAGAAGAAGAAGAAGAAGAAGAAGAAGAAGAAGAAGAAGCAATCATACACTTAGATAAGAGAGAAATCAAGCATCACATAAACACGCATACAATTAGATAGAAGCATAAGCACTAATCAAGAATAGGAGAAGAGATGGACATTGACATGTTATATACTTAGCACAAACCTCATGGTCAAGAAGAAATTCAATTAGACATTAAAAACACGGTACAAACACCAAAATACACAAACTAGTTTCAATTAAAGTTGTGATGTGAAGTGGGAACAAGTGTGCGATCAAGTGAACATTGCATGACATGTCAAGTAAGTGTGAAGTCATAAGAAAATACATAAGGATAACACCTATCAATAAACTCTAATATCCTTAAAGAATCACCACTAAAGCACATTCAAAAGTTAGTACAAGAATGGGTCAATACCACACCTTAACATCCCCTTAAAGATGAGTGAAGTGCAAGAAAGGGATAGATGAAGAGGGAACATGTTTAGAAGGTGTAAAAACATACAAGTCAGTAGAAAATGACCTCTAACTTTTACACATTCAAACATCACAAGCATGGGGAGAAAGTTGCACATAAAATATACAAGGGAATTGGCTAAAGGAGATGAGCAAGCAAATTAAATAAGTATAGATCAAATGACGAGTACATAATTTAAGAATTATGGAATGTGTGACTTGCATAGTAAGTTAACTCAAGATAAGGTTCAAGGGTAACCAAGTAAGAAGATGAAACTTCATATACAAGAAAAGTCACCTAATTGATGAATAACATCATCTAAAGAGGGATGATACTTGTCTTAGTTCAAATGAGATTGATGAAGATCAAGTAAGAGTGAAATGATATCTTAGATGTCATAGGGTAATGGTGAATCCCTCACAAGATATCAACCATGAACTTAAAGACTCAAGAAAATGTCAACAAAATAACATACTCAAGTGTCATGACAAATTGGCAAAGTATAGTCCCTTAATGCACACAAGCATTGTAATTTATGTAAATAAAACTTAATATTATTGTAAGTAGCCAACATCAAGATGCATTATAGAGACATGGCAAAAAAGTTCATGAGGCAAACACAAGTAGAAAAGAGAATGTGGCTTCTTATGTGTCACCATATAAGTTGGCAAGTGAGTGTTTAACCAAGGATCAAATAAGCATGATAAATGATATGAGAAGAGTGGTTAAGATCAATACTTAAGAACAAAGATATTGGACCTTGGTCCTCTAATTGATTCAAAAATATCAACACACACAAACTAGGTCAAAACTATAGAATGTAGCTCCTAACATTTCATCATGATGAATTGACAATGGAATATCAATAAAATAACCAAATTATAATTATATTAAAATTCACGAAGTCAGAAGTATATTTAAAGGTACTTCAACCATTTAGGATCAACAGCATTTGAGTGGAAGTGTACAAGATCATCCTTCTAAACTATGATCACTAAAGATGAGCAATTAAACCTCTAAGAAAAGAGTAAGATGTTAGAGTACTTGAATGTTTCATAGACATGAACTCGAGGATATAAACATGCTAATAATAATAAGAGAAAGAAGAAGTAACTTGGTTTCTTATAGATTGCACAAGTGCATACCTTATATCAAGCAACAAAGAAAGATCAAATGGAGAGCAAAGGCATAAAGTAAAAGGTAGAGTCAATTAGTTATCATGATCTTAGTGAAAACTTCCTTGAAAATATCATCCTCTAATCATGATTGTTGGACCTAAAGAGTCCTCAAGAACAAACCACAAAACACAAGAAAGATTCAAAGTAGGGTTTAAAACTTGAACAATTAAGAGTTCAAAACAAAATGATCATCAATAGCTAAAAAGGATAAAATAAATTTTTCCAAGATAATGTGATACTAAAGGAATCCAGGGACTACTAAGTGTCCAAAAATCAGCCCCAAAATAGTTTCATAAGCTAGCAAATGAGAAGCAATAAGCTCAAGCATGCTTCAATGGACAATTTCAATCAAAAATTAGGTTAAAAATAGAAATAAGACTTTTAAGTTCAAACAAAATTAATTATAACTTCCTCAAGGTCTCTAAAAGTCATAAGAAAAGGTTAAAGTTCTTGGATCAACTTGGAATGGTGAAAAAGGTTTGCAATTATGAAGACTAATTGGCAAAGTTCTCAAGCTAGACATGTTACAAATTATTTTGTGAAAAATGTAAGATAAATATTTAAAATTCAACAAAAAACATTTTCATGATTTTAACTCATCTGAGAACCTTAAACAAATTTTCTTTAAATTTTAGAAGTTAAGGAGGGAAGATAATTAATTCAATCTCTAAAACTATGCAAGAAAAGGGACCAAAAACAACAATAATCTTCCACAATTTTTACCATCAAGAAAAATTAATTGTAAATCAGATTAAAAATCATGGAAAATTATTTTATTCTCTAAGTATTACTAAAAATATTTTTGTAGAATTTTATCATGAGGGAAAAAATTAAAACAAAAATCAAAACAAAATATAATAAAGTTGAGAGAAAATGACACTATTAATCAATTGATTTAATTAAAGTGCCACAAAATTTTGTAAAATAAAATAAAAAATATTTTTAGGGAAGAGATTCAGAGATCTAACGAACCATATTTTTTGATAATTTTCTGATCATTAAAGCTATAAAAATAAAATCAAGAAAAATAATAGAAATAAAGAGGGAAAATGTGAAACAAAATTCAAAATGATATTAAATAAAGAAAATGGTGCGCACATGGGGCCTAGGAAAAATTCAAATCAACCAATCAGAAATTATCTTCTCTAATCAAACAGTTAGAACAAACCCTAAATCAGTGTGTGAGTTGTGAACTTCAGATAGCAATACGTACTCGTTTCTCCATGAAATCTCATGAGATCTGAAGCAAAGTTGTAGATCTCATGGAAATCTACAACGTGATACCAAGAACTACATTAAATAATCACTAAATCACAGAGAAATTAGATCAAACATTCACTAATTTTACCATTTGCGCACAAAACTCAGAACCAGATTCAAGCTCAGAGTCAAACAATTATATACATCAAACGTATTATTTGGCCACCTAACAACACAATGAACACAAATTCAATCATTAAAATCAATTATGAACACAAATGTAAGCTCATAAACATATCTATGATGTTTTGAAGAGTTACCTAGTGGAGTAGCTTCGCTGGCTTCTTCAAATAGATGAGAGAAACTCAGGAATCACTTGATCAAGCTCTAATATGAAGAATCAACACGAATGAACAAGATCTCTTCACAGAAATTTCTGAATCCGAGAAGATCTTCTTGAGAGGACTTGAGAAAAAGTGAGAGAGAGCTTCAGCTTGATTTGCTTGTGTGAATTGATTGTGTGATGAATGAAGAGAGGAAAGCTCTTTATATAACTGTTGGGATGAATGGTTAAGCATCTAAATACAGTTAACCAAGTTTGCTCTACAAGCTTTATCAAAAAATGTAATCACATGGGCCTGCGTTTTGTGTTGTGTTGTTGTGATGTTAGGGTCGTTTTGATGAGAAAAATGAGAGTGAAAATTGAGTGAAGTATGCAATATGGTGAGCTGGCAATCTTGCACATGGGTGACAGAAAGAAATGGAGGGAATATTACCACTTTTGGGCAAGGCACTAAGAGAGCATGCATGCATCCATTTTAAACCGTGTTTGGCTTATTTAGGAAAAAAGAGTGATGCAAGCAAAGGAAGAAACATGTGTATGAGGTGTATAGTAAGGATCATGCAGAAATTTTGTATCATGTGCATGAAAACATGAATTGACTTGATTCAGACCATAGTCCTAAGTCATCTTGCCCGTCCTAACCACTTCCATGTATCTCTCTCCACTCCCAATCATTTGTCATAAACTTAGTACCATTAAAAAGATGAGGTCATGAGGCTTAGTATTGGTGTTGACAAGTTTTTGAAATGAAGCTTGTAAATACCTTAAACTTGGGCACGAAGTTTAGTGATATGAACTCATCCAGGCTCAACTAGGCATGTCATGCGCGTGATGCTTTGTATGCCAGCCTTACTTGGCAACTCAACCTCACAAAATCTAATCTCAAAATATCTCTCTACAATGCACTAAATGGAGAAAGCTTTGAATCAAAGTTGAAGAGGAAGATTCAAACTTCAATTTTGATGTTGATCATTTATTCAAATGATGAATGCTTCAAGGAGAAAATTGATCATGAACAAGTGCCTTGAAGCTTTTTGAAGAAAGTCCAGAAGAAATCTCTTGGTGTTGGAAGTCACAATCATAGAAAATGATCCATCTTCATCCAACCATAACTTAACCAATTTCGATCCATTTGAGAAGTTCTTTACATGTATGGAAATGTATTGAAACAAGGAGCATCTTTGATGTTGGAGGAAAATTGAATTAGAAATTTAATCATGAAGAAATTTGGCTTGAAAGTCAAGAAGTTGAAACTGAATGAAAGGCATAAAAATTTCTCTAATTCCCAAATAGTAAATTTGAACCAAGTACATCACTTCTTGCTCAAATATCTTAAAATCCAAGGACTTTTTGGAAATAGACTCTCAGGGTGTTTACCGTGGTTTTTGTTAAACAACCGCTGATCCTCCAAAAAGGAAAGTCCTTTTGGTTACTCACGGGATCGATCAAATTGATCCTAGAACATATGCTAATTTTTATGTTGGTTTGATGTGAAAATAGATGTTTAGGAAGAACGCACGTTCGACCAAAGATAAGATGCTTGTGGTTTTGGAAAGTAAGAAAGTTAATAGAAATGCAGGTAAAGATGCAGGAAAAGTAACTTTGCAAAATAATATTTAAGCAATGTAAAAAAGACTTTATTAATGAAAAGTGGTGTTTCCAACGTACATTTCTCAGTTTATCCTTTCACACACAGCGGGTACTTGGACAATATTTGAGTAACTAGCACAATAGGTTAAACACCTGGAAAAACTACACAGACTTCCTATTTTATACTAAAACTACATAACCATCGAGGGGTGGCTTTGCTCTAAGGTGAAGACAAGTGTCCTCTGCACGTCCCTCGACCTCTATCTTCCAGCCACGTCACTTTCCTTTAACTGCTGACGAAATCGTCTTTCCCTCCAACAATTCAAATTCAAATATCCTTCGTCTTTGGTATTGACACGAAGGTATGTTCTTCTAGTCGAAGGTCATAGGACCTTCTTAATCGATATCTTGATGGTGATGCTTGGTCAAAGACCAATGTGAAACTCAGATATTTTCTCTAAGTTTTTTCCACCCGTCGAAATATTTCCCAACTTGGCTTTATTTGTTCTATTTTTAGCCTATAAGGCCAATATATAGTAGGTGTCGAATTCAGGAGCCAACAAATTTCCCCCCAAGAATGTCTATTTCGACGCTAAAAGAAATAGTCATTCTTTGATATTTCTATTCGACACGTTTCCCCCTTGTTGTCCACGAAAGGCTTAACGTGTGCTTTTCGTCTTCCAACAGCTGCCACTCTCAAAACCATCATTACTCTTTTCCCAAGACGTCTTTTTAATCAGCTGTTACCATGCTGCCATTATGACCATTACTCCTAGAACCTAGGCAAGCATGTCAAACGTTTTCCATCATCTGCACGATTATTGCTTTGCAGCGTGCCACGTGTCCAACTATGTCCATAGCATTAAATGGCTTTGACGAGACACACTTCCATTTGGACACTATAAATGGTCTTGAGCCTCTTCATTTAGAACTTTCACAACACTTAGCATTTTCAAATTTTCTGCAGAAAACATCTTACATTGTCATCTTCGCTCCTTACTAACTTGCAACAATGGCTTTCCTCTCTAATGCACCCAACAATCCCAAACCTAAGAATATAGCTGATGTACACCGCCAACCAGAAATCTTCCCCACAAGCCCTTCTCCTGCTTCGACTGAGGGGCCACAGTTCGTTTCTGAACCCACGACTAGAGAAAGGCGTGAGGCGTATGATTCCCAGCTTCTCATTCCTATCAAGTACTCTGAAGATATATACACTATGCCCGGACCTCTGTTCACATGCATCAAGAATCCTATGAAGAATCGTGCTTTCTTCCCCACTCACCCAAGACTCAAACCTATAGGTTGTGCAAAGAAACCAAGGGACGATCCTGAGGATGCGACTCCAGCTAACCAGCAACACGCTCAGACCAAGGAGGACATTAACCTTCAATTCATGAACAAAGGGAACAAGATCTTTCGATCGTGCCCTAATCTCTCTTCTGAGTATTCATACTGGCTGAATAAAATGGAGAAGGCGCAAACCCTAGTTTGGAAGGAAATGGGGATTTACGATTTGGTGATGTTGTCGAAGACAGGATTGTCTTATTGTCCCCTTATGTTGGTGTATTCTCTATACTTCTGGGATAGCGTCCACTTCACATTTCATCTTCCCTATGGAATGGTAACCCCAACCCTCTTCAACATAGCAGCGATCACCGGTCTTCGACCGACTAGCGATTATTTCGACCCAGAGGATCTATCTGAAGATGTCATTGGGTTTTCAGCTACGAAACCCACATACACCACGTTCATCAACCATTTTCGTGATAAATCCTCCAGCACTGTGTCGGAGGTGGAACATATAGCTTTTCTGGCTATGTGGTTATCACGTTTCATTTTCTGCACCAAGTCACTTCAAGTGACTAAGAAGATGCTCACGCTCGTGACACAACTTCATCATGGCTACCCCCTCTGTCTGGCTGAATTGATTTTGACCAATCTATATGAGTCCATCAACAATGGTGTGACTCAACTCAAGGTCATAGGAGATAGGGCAAACTTTCTTCTTTCTGGCCCTTTCTGGCTTCTTCAACTTTGGCTCAACGCCACCTTTGAATCTTTTCTTCCTCAGAAGAACAAGATCAATGAACCGGCCCCAGAAATCCTGAACAGGAGGGTCGAAGGTACCAGACTTGCTTTGCTGACTCCGACTGACGAGGGTCAACAATTTAAAAAGGCCTTCACAAGCTTTGTGATGATGTTTGCAGAGCGCAAACATTTTGTTTCGACCATGGCTCCTTTTCCCAGTCGAAAAGTCGGCCCAGAATGGTTTACTAAACCATTTCCTTCGACTGATGAGGAGGACTTGGAGGATGAATACGTGGGCATCTGGGAGTCGTTTCTTTGACCCAGAATCATGCCACTGAGATTCAAGAGCTTGAAGAATCAATTAAGTTTGATTGCTTACCAACCAAATCTTGTTTCTCGATAATTCAGCATTATCCAGTCACTCTCATCACCTATCTATTCTCGAGAGAAACTGCTATTATTTTACAACGCAGATTACTCAGAAGATGCTGCTACCAAGCACATTGGTAGGTACGTTGGTCGAACCGTACTAACCATGTTCGACTTCAATCTCAATTTTTTGTGTTCTAGCAATTTTGAAGGGTGGTGGAGGCAGTATTATAATGAGGAGTTCTTCGATGAGAAGGATTTCGCCCACAACCTTCGCGAGGCATTTAAACTGGTCCTTTACAAGATCAAGAAAGGTATTATTTTCTTTCCTTTTTCCTCTTTGTTCTTAGATTTAATCATTCGACGCTCGATTTATCATATTTTCTTGTATAGCTGTCAAGAGGACCAGCACAAAAAAGGCTGTTGAAAGCAACAAATGGGGAGACCCTTCTGTTAATCCTTCGCCAAAGGTATTTACTTTCTGCTGTACCTTTCTCCTTTTTTATTTTTTGAGACAGATGCTGATAATCATGAAAGATAGAATTCATTGCTCTTTGATATGTTGCCCCTGCGTTTTTTAGGCCAAAAGGCATCACTACCCATTCATAAGTGCCTAAGGCCCCAGGGAAACAGAAAGCTGTTTTTGACACATCTTCTTCAACAATAAAAATATGATTATATCCAGAGTACCCGTCACACATACTAATGTACTCAAAACCAGTGGCAGAATCGACAAGCATTTCCGCCACAGGCATTGGATATTCATCTTTGGGTGTTGCAGCATTCAGATCTCTGAAGTCAATACACACCCTTAAAGTACCATTTTTCTTTATAACAGGTACAATATTTGCAATCCATTCGCCATACCTGGTCGTTCGGATGAACTTGCATTTCAGCAGTCTTTCGACTTCCGTTTTGATTTTCAACAGAATCTTCGGTGCAAAGCCCCTTGGAGTTTGCTTGACAGGCTTCTTTCCAGGTTTTGTTGGTAATTGAAGTTCCACCAAGCTTTTGTCGAGACTAGGCATTTTGTCATAATCCCACGCAAAGCAATCCTTGAACTCTTTTAACAATTGGATCATTTCGACCATGAGTTCTGGATTTATCTTTGCGCTGATATAAGTTGGTCTTTTTATCGGACCTTCGCCTAGATTTACTTCTTCTAAAGGGTCATGTGCTAGCATTCTAATACCATCTGCCAACGGATCCTTTTCGAAACCCAGAGGTTCATCATCATAAATGGCGTCTAACCTCTGATTTCGTACTTCTTTCTCTTCCAAGTCAGGAGGTTCTGGATCGAAATCCTTCCCAGGGCCTTCTTGGGAAGATACATGTTCACTAGCTTCACGAGCCATGTACTTGACTTCAGCCTCTAAGGCCGCTATCATCCTATTTTCGGCTACATATGCCAAAATCTTTTATAGAGCTTGTGACTCAGTCATCATCACCAAACTCGCTTCCCCAGCCTGTTGGCCGTATATCATCAACTCCTCCATAGTCGATGTTTGACAAGTCCTCTCTATCCCACTGAAACCCATAGTCATAGTGTAGGTACAGAGAGCAAAAAGCATTGGGTGCTGGAGTCATATCAAATTCAGGAGGACTGCATGGCCCTATATGAGCCAAATTCCTGTCGAAGTTATTTTTTCTGACGTTGTTCACCTCGCCAAGGTAATAGCTTTGATTTGCCTCGACGTTTTCCATGATGCCGTCGGGACGCCAAACCGTAACCCTTTGATGCATCGAAGATGGCACTTCACCAATGCCATGTATCCACTCTCGACCCAAGAGCAGATTATAGTTTGGTTTTGCTGAGATCACCATAAACATGGTGGGTCGAAGGATTGATCCCACCTTGAGATATAGTTGTATGACTCCCATTGTGGTTCCAACGCCTCCTTCATAATTGGAGAGGACCATGTTGTGGGGCTTGATGTCAGCATCCTCTTTTCCTAGTTTTTCCAGCATAGATTGTGGAATTATGTTTATGGTCGCTCCACAATCAACCAAGATCTTATTTATAGTCACTTCCTCTATCTTCGCTCTTATGAATAGGGGCTTTAGGTGATTTTTCATCGCCTCAGTTGGTGGCTCGAAGAAAGCGTTTTGCTCTTCCACGCAGCCATTATTCATTACATAGTAACGCATTGGCTTATGTCTGGCCATTTATTGTTCGACCATCAAGTCGGTTTCCTCAACTTCGACCTGACGGTTATATTCCCTAGGCAGCACCGATATGACGTTCACCATGATGTCTAAAGTATTGTAAGAGTCGGAGTCACCTTCGTCATTTGACCCACATTCTTCTGGCCACGCCATAGGTTTCCTCTCTAGAGGTTTTCTTTGCTTTCTTTGCACGTTGGTGCTAGCCTCTGGGTGAGTCTCTGTTGCAGCCTCCTTCTCGACTTTTCGCCGTCTTTGGAATCTCCGCCATTGTGAACGAGACATGGGGTTCTTCCCCTTGTAATTGCTCGATATGTGAGCCATTTTATTTGATGTAGAGGCATGGTACTCTTTTCTGTAGTCCAAAGAGGAGCCCTTTGGCACGTCGAACGCCTGCCATTTTTCTTCATTGGGCCTTTTTCTGCCCATAGTGTTAAGCCAAGTACCTACAGGTACATTAGTTGGAGGCCTATAGGTTGGTGGCCTCCTTACCTCGTTCATGAGTCCCCTTTGATGTCCCCTCCTGGGATCGTATCTTTCTTCTGAATCCATTTTTGGTTGAGCATTGCTGCCCCACTTTGCCTTTACTGCTCTCATACCTTGTATGTGTTTCGCAGCTTTCTTGTCGAAGATAGAACTGCATCTGGGACACAGCATTACTTCAGACTTTTTCTTCTGGCGTTGATGTAAAAACTCTGCCAGATCTTCATTTTCTTTAGGAAATGCGGTTTTGTTCACTTCCTCCTGTCGAATAGCCTCTTCTGAAGCCTTGGCATCAGAGACTTCGACCATGTTGACCTCCATGTTGCTCTTGGAAACGAGATTCAGTTTCTGCATTTTGGCCTCCAAGTTCTCTGTTGAACCTTTCACGGCAGCCAAGTAAGAACCTGTGGTGGTTCTTCTGTTGGAGCTTTCAGCAACTCCTTTGTTTTTGTGTGGGTCTTCAGTAACCCTTTTGCTCGAGCCTTCAACAACTCCTTTATTCAGTTTTAGGCCTTCAGTGACCTTTTTGTTTGAGCCTTGGGCAGCTCCTTTGTTCAGGTTTATACCTTCAGTGGCCTTCCTCACTCCTTCGATAGTTTTCTTGGATATGTTTCCAGTAAAACTACCGAAGATGAGCTTGTTAACGAAGTCTTCGGAAACTTCCACCATATTAATGCCGACTGGCTCAGCATAATGTGCCTCCATCTGCAGTGGGTTTGCGTCAATTTTTATCGCTGGCTTATCAACGAACTTAAGCCTTCCTTCTTTGAGTGCTTGTTGAAAAAGATCCCTGAAAAGAAAACATTGTGAGGTTTTATGGCCCAGAAAATTGTGGTATTTACAAAAACCTCTCTTCTTTCTTTGTTCTAAGGGAGGCGACTTTATCCCTGAGGGCACTATCATTTGGCCATCTTTGACTAATAAATCAAATATTTCATCACATTTGGATATGTCAAAACTATATGTTTTCTTAGGGAATTTGTCGCTGTTTCTTTCAGACTCTACAGGATTTTTCCCATTTGACGGCACTAGCAATTTACAAGAATTTGGCGGTCCTTGTTTTGATTCTGCTAACTCTATCTCGCCTTCTTCGACATCTATATGATCACTAGATGTCTCTGGATCGTCATCATCCATTTCGACATAGGCTACTCTTTCTCTTCGATGATTTTTGGTAGCTTTAGCCTTTTCGGCTTTAAGGCGTTCTACCTGTCGAACTCTATCGGCCAGTTGGGCCATGTCTCTCAAGTATTAGGTATCTAACTTTTTCGGAATTGAATAATCCAGGCCTCCTGCTGCCATTTCGACCAATTCATGTTCAGGCACTTGGGTAAAGCATCTGGCTTTAAGTAATCGAAACCTATTTAGATACTCATCTATTGGCTCAGTGAATCTTCTCTTCACACTAGCCAATTCTTTTAGACTTATTTTGGTCTGTCCCATGTAAAATTGTTCATGGAACAATCTTTCCAATTGATTCCAATTGTGGATTGAATTGGCTGGGAGGGTAGTGAACCAAGTAAAAGCATTCTTTGTTAGAGAACTTGGGAAATATTTAATCCTAAGGTTTTCGTTGTTTTCTATTTCCCCAGCCTCTATCAAATATCTCGCCACATGTTCGACAGTAGATTCTATCGTATCCCCTAAAAATTTGGTAAACTTGGGGACTTTTCCCCTAGGGGGTAAGTCTGTTTGTAGAATATATTCTGACAATGGGGATGTGAAGTTTGGTATGTGAAAACCAACGTTCATCTTATTCTGAATCATAATCCTTTCGATCATGGCAGTCAGATTATTGTTTGTTCCATAATTTTGGTGTCGAACTTGCTGTATCAATTCATCATCATTTTGGTTCCTATTCACCATAATCACTCCTTGATCGATTTCTCTAGGGATTGGTGGGGGATTTCGAGGTATTTCGACCCTAGGTTGTTCTATTTCTACTCTAGAGATCTGAGGATTTTGATTAACAGTCAAATCCTCTTCTACGATTACCCCTTGGTTTACTCTTATTGGTATTCTTTGGGGTTGTCGAATAGTTTGGGGTACCCCAAAGAATTCAGCCATGCGTGTCATTTGCGCTGCCATTTGTTGATTCGATTGGGTAGTATTTTGAATTAGGGGGTTCAGCATTGTACTTAAAGTTTGTGCCAACATTTGCACCATATCATGGTTGCTTTCGTCCATATGTTGCCTCAAAATTGCTGTAGAAGCATTTGTGAGGCTTGCTATTGCATTTGATGGTCCTCCTAAAATCTGGTTTCTACCCAAATTCGCCATATTGGCTCCAGATCCCTGTAATGGCGATGATGCACTCGCCAAAGGTTCTGAAAAAGTAGACACAACATTCATAAGGATATCCATTTCAGTGGTTGGCATGCCATATGGTTGTTCTTGACCCATCCAGGCTGTCGAGAATCCTGGGGGAATGTATGGTCGAGATCCTGGATTTTCCCTTGGTGGGGTGTTCCTAATGGACCTCTAGGACTCACATACAAAAGTAAGGGTCATGTTTGATTTGTGGTTAACATTGGCACTAAACCAACAGCAGTTGAAATATTTTCTCCAACGGTAGTCATAACCGTTGTTCCAGTAGTATTTGGTGGAGGTATTTCTCCATGATTTGGCTCGTTAGCCATTCTACTTTTGCTATTTCTCTTCC
This sequence comes from Vicia faba, assembly GCA_948472305.1. Taxonomy (NCBI): domain Eukaryota; kingdom Viridiplantae; phylum Streptophyta; class Magnoliopsida; order Fabales; family Fabaceae; genus Vicia; species Vicia faba. The sequence goes on from OX451736.1 coordinate 266,236,505, forward strand.
TAACAGTACACTCGTTGGTTATTCTACCACTTCTTAATAACATGCAACGCTGTATACTTATAAAAGGAAAGCAATAACATGAACAAATAGACGATAAAAACTAGCAACGTCCCATCAGGTGTGCCAATTTGTTTACCGTGGTTTTTGGTAAATAACCGCTGATCCTCCAAAAAGGAAAGTCCTTTTGGTTACTCGCAGATCGATCAAATTGATCCCAGAACATATGCTAATTTTTATGTTGGTTTGATGTGAAAATAGATGTTTAGGAAGAACGCACATTCGACCAAAGATAAGATGCTTGTGGTTTTGGAAAGTAAGAAAGTTAATAGAAATGAAGGTAAAGATGCAGGAAAAGTAACTTTGCAAAATAAGATCAAAGCAATGTAAAAAAGACTTTATTAATGAAAAGTGGTGTTTCCAATAGGTTGAGTAACTAGCACAATAGGTTGAACACCCAGAAAAACTACACAGACTTCCTATTTTATACTAAAACTATGTAACCGTCGAGGGGTGGCTTTGCTCTAAGGTGAAGACAAGTGTCCTCTGCACGTCCCTCGACCTCTATCTTCCATCCACGTCGCTTTCCTTTAACTGTTGGCGAAACCGTCTTTCCCTCCAACAATTCAAATTCAAATATCCTTCGTCTTTGGTATTGACACGAAGGTATGTTCTTCTAGTCGAAGGTCATAGGACCTTCTTAATCGAAATCTTGATGGTGATGCTTGGTCGAAGACCAATGTGTAACTCAGATATTTTCTCTAAGTTTTTTCCACCCGTCGAAATATTTCCCAACTTGGCTTTATTTGTTCTATTTTTGGCCTATAAGGCCAATGTATAGTAGGTGTAGAATTCAGGAGCCAACACAGGGACAAAAGTGTAGTATGAAATCTTCTCTTTCATTTGAGAACAAGTTTGCAAATTTCCATGGATGATGGAGAAAGTTACATTCTTTAAAAGATGGTAAGATGACCATGATAATCTCTTATACTTAGAAAAAATTCTAAGTTCCAAAAAGTCAACAAAAGTCAACATCCTTGATTTTCTTGATTTTTGAGATTCCACTTGGACCAATCTCAACCATTGAACATATTTGACTTTATTGAACACCATGTTGACCTCAAAAAGTCAGGAATTGAATTTCTGACTGTACAGTTGACTTTCCCCCAATTTGAGTGGTTTGAATTCATCTGTGCAATTAATCCTCTTCCAATAAAAATTGATGATAAATCTTTCAAACATAGATGTTTATGGACATAATAAGAAGCATGGAACCAAGTATTGCTAAAAGAATCAGATAAATCATGATTTTATCACAAACCCTAATTTTGACTGCTTGTGTTAGGAGGTGATGTTATAGTCTCAAAATCCTAATTACATGGAACATTTTGAAGAGCTTCTTGAACAAAGATGCCTTGTATGATAATGAGAAGATAACACCTCAAGGAAATGGCTCATACAAGCATCAAACACTTCATCTGGCCAAAATCCTAATCTCAAGAGATGAATAGGAGAAAAGTGTTTCACTTTATTACTCTTGCAAATTTCAATCTTCTGATGAATCGATGAGACAATTGAGATGTCTTGAGGTATGAGAAACCCTTGTATCTTGAGTGACTCGATGAGTGAGAGCATGAGACCCTTTCTTGCACTAATTGTCAATACAACCAACTTACATTGCTTGAAGAAGACCAAATGAAAGATACCTTGACCTTATAACCAAAGAACCAATGATATGAATGCATGTGTGTGTTAGAGAAACATAAGCCAATTAAGGTTAAAATGAAGAGGGCAAATTTTAGGGTGTAACAATTATCACTGCAAACATTCTCTGATGATTGCATTCAACTTGAAGATATCGCAAGCCTCATCTCCAAGAAGATTCAAGCAAATGCTTATATAATTGGATTATTCCGAAAATATTGAAGCTTTAAAGTGTGAAAGAGAGGAAGTGTGAAAGCTAGCCTTGTCGAGTCTGAGTGATCGTTGATTTGTAAAAACACAAGGGAATTTTCATAAAGTAATATGACTAAATCACATACACTCATTCACACACATAAAAGCATGTTTTAAAGCATCTATTTCTCAAAGAAAACAACAACAAAATATTTTTGAGCCTATCCAATTGAGTCGGGAACTGTCACAATGTTTTAGACTAGTTTTATTGAATTGTCCACACATTTACTTTTATGCTACTATATTTCAAAAAATTTATTAAAATGTTTTTAAATTCTTAAAAATGAAAATAATAAGGTTTCAATCCATCATTTTTCAAACCCCCACAATTCACCCTCTCTCTTGTGTGTGGAGTCATATGTCCAACACAAAGGGAAGTGACTATAGATGTCCCTTGGAAGGGCCCATTGGCAACCATTTGAAATAAGAGTTATATCACTATTGAAAATGTTGGATGTTCCTCCCTTTATGCTTATCACTAACCAAATTTCTAAATGTTCTAGTTGAAGATGTTGGATGGGCCTCCCTCTCATTGAAAATTCAACCTCTCCAACCTCTAACCCACCTTTTCCTATTACTCGTTATCCCCCCTCACCAATCTCAAAGATTTCTCTATTCACCAGAACCTTTATTTTTTATTTATCTAGAAAACAAATATGAAACCGACACATAGACTTCACACATATTAAACTATTTCCTTCCTAATGTCTTCACATAATTTATAATGTCTTCTGCAAAGAAGGTTGGCAACTATAACAAATTTGAATCGATCTGAACATCTAAAGGTTCACCAAAAACTCAAATTCTCGACTATTTTACAATTAACAAGGAAGGACTCCAAGATTCTAAAGAAGTGAACTATTAAAGACCATTAGTTATATGGTAATCTAGTGTTGCAGTGCAGATAGAAAATGAAGTTTTATCCTCTCCATAAGGACTAATTATGTTTCAAAGATTGTTCAATATCTTATATTAATTTACATGTGGTTTACCAAAAGATTGATTATTTGGTGAATATTCGAAAAGAAAACTAACAGAAAATAAATGTTCGATGTTACAATAGTGAGAAAACTTTATTGGGGTTAGACTTAATTGACATGTTCTTATGTAGCATCATTGATCAATAATATACAACTCATCACAACTCAGTTATTAATAGTATCGCCTACTGCTCTCATCGCAACTCATGACTAAGTCAACAAAGTGAGATGAATTGTATTACCTAATATAAAATATCTCAACCTATTAACCAATAAGTCGATATTAAATTTCAACAACGAATTCACATATTAGAATTTCATTTCACCAATATTGTTATTCGTGCAGGCATCAAACCTAAATTTATGTCTATACTTTAGTTGATGGACTTGGATCTAGTAATGACTAGTAACTTTCGAATATCAAGTAATACCATGAAAATATATTTTAGGTAGATAATATAAAACAAGCATTAAGAATAAAGAAGTCATCAATGTTAAAACTTTAATAAGAATTACATAGAATGCCATGGTCAGGATCAAAACATAAGTAACATGACAACTACATCTAACCCCAACAAAATAAAAAACTAGTTACGCTTACTCATCATAGATTTAAAATTAAGTCCTAGAAGAAGGAATTTTAAAAGCATGTGTCATACCTCAATTTTTGACCTAAGATCCCATTTTCATTTTTTGCATTTTATATAAAAGTCAAGGTCATGAAATACGGTCGATTTTAACCTCTCACCTTCGAGCATTGACTATGCAGAGACTGTCAAGGGTTTTGAACATTTTAAGCCTATGTATCACTAAATTTTAATCGCATATAAAGGTGTACGTTTGTTTTTTTCTTTTGTTGCATGTGCAGAGACAGGGCTGAATCAAGAGTATCCGGCTTCGCACTTCAATTAGGGTTTTGAGTCTCCTAAGCCATAACTACGCATGATTGTGGATTCTTGAAGATTGATTCATCAAGGCACATCCTCTAATATCAGAGCATAGAGTCTCAAGCATTGTCCAATCTCATTTTGTCCAATCTCTTTCAGACGATCGTGTGTTTATTTCCACACCTTGTTCGACAAGTGGTCTCAAGCTTCTCCACAACTTCCTCAGAGCACAAACAAGATTTCATCATCACTGTTCACATGTGCTTCAATGCATCTTAGAATGCAGGAAAATATCGGGCTATGTGAGACGATTTAAAGCACTTCGACCAAAAGTCAACTTTTTGCAAGATCAAGTTCAAACGATCATAACTTCTTCAATTCTCAACACCCTGAGATGGTTCTTTTTGGGAAGTATAAAAAATATCGGTGTCTATGAGATTACTTCAAAGATCGAGGTCAAATTGTGCTTGGTTCAATTTATGCCACAAATTTTTTCTCAAAGGACGTTTGATTCTTATGTTGGGATAATTCATGAAACTAGAGTTTTAGTTCAATGATTCATTGGTTACTTGTTGCCTGCTCCAAGTCATTTGCAATTGAACATTAGCAGTCATTGGATTAAGGTGGGTTGTTGATTAAATCTTTTAAAGGCGCGATATGTATTATTGGCTCGTATTGCAAGTTACCACGAATTGACGATATGGGTTTTAAAGAAGAAGAATATTTGAGGAACAATTCGAATAATTCTTTTTTATTTCAAATCGATTCAAGTGTGCGAGGCGTAATTCATTCATATGAATTTGCTTTTAGATTCAAGATATACAAAAGAACTAATTTCTCATGATGCAAATTTGTTCAATGTTGAAGATCAATTCATGAAATTTGTTTGGAATCTAGGAGTAAATACAAAATGTTCATTCATCATTCAAAATTCATTCAATAAGTCTCAAATTCATTCAAGGATGAAATTCTAATTCAATGTTCAAGTTTGATTCAATTTCATCCAAGTTACAAAGAAGCATTATTCAAGACCTTTCTCAAAATTCAACTTCATTCATCATTCATGTGTATCAAATTCGAAGACAACTTTCGATACAAATTTTAATTGGAATCAATTCTAAATATTAGGAGTTTTCTCTTGATATTTCAAGATTGATCTTTAAAGGATTACAAAACTACAAGAACCATCCAAATTACATTCAATAAAGTTTCAAGTTACAATCACAAAAGAAATTATTCAAGTTTCAATGCCTAAAAGACTTCATCTTCAAGGTCTCTCAAATTCTCCATGCCTTCATTATCAAAGCTCCATCTTCCAATCTTCATAATTTCTTCATCAACTAGTGAAAAAGAAAACAAGTGTGTGATTAGCAAATTTTTCAGCAATGTAAAAGAATTTTAAGAGCCCATAAAAACATGCCAAAATGACACAAACCACTCCAATTTTGTGGTACTTTTTGTTGTCCAAAATAGCATCCAAAACAGTCCAGATCTTACCAAAAACCTGTTGCAAAATCTGCACCAAAACTGTCCAAAATTTGCTATGCCACTGCTGCCCTGTACTAAAACCTTGCCATCCAGCCTGTTATATGAGTCCAAAAATGTAGATAATACACTAAATCAGCAAAACACAAAATTAAAGGAAAAAGCAATGAAAATAGTTAACTGATTTGGTTCAAAGGCACCAACTCCCCCCCCCCCCCAAATTTGATAATTTTTTTCCTATAAAAAGAAGATATCATTCAACAGAAAACACACACAAGAAAAAAATCAGGAGAGGGAAAACACAAGAAAAAACTGAAAAAAGAAGAAGAAAAACTCAGCAAGAGAAAAACAAAAAAGAGCTTTTTTCAAGCATCACAGCAAGAACTAGAGTTACATAAGTTTTAGCATCAACAAGAGAGGGAGGGAGAACTTACAGTTTTTGAAGCTCCATCGGAGAGACTCCGATAGGTATTTCTTCTTTCCTATTTAATTCTGCATAACTTTCTCATATATCCATCAATTTGAATCTTATTTTGCATCATTTTTATGACATACCAATGTTTGCTTTATCATACTTTTTGCTGTATTTTGAGTTACTGCAATATGCTGACATTTAAACATGTTTAGAGTTCATAATAACAGTAATAACATAAATTTATAAAGATAAAAATATACCTTTAAATTTCTCAACACAAATGCTCCTTCAATGCCTACTCCCATCTCTACAACCCAATTGATTTCAAATGATGGGCTACCTGTTTCTTTTCCTTCTGTCCTTGGTCTCCAGGCTGTAACAATCTTGCCTGGAACATGGCTACCCCTTGCTACAAATGACGGGGAAGCTCGAGCTGCACTAGCTGCTATAAACCTATAGCACAACTTGGAAAAAAATACAATTTGAAGCATTGCTATAGCATTATGAGGACGAGCTGGAAATAAATGATTTCCCTCAGAATGCTCGCTGGAAAGTCACACACAAGGAAACTTTAGGCTCCATTTCGTAGTGGACTGGAGCTGCCATTACCACCAGGGGACACTATTTCCCACCTGGAAAAGTCGCAGGACCTGGGGATCGCCAACTCTATTTGTTCATTGAGGTTCCCAGTGAGAAGTCAGTTAAGAGAGCCAAAGTAGAATTGAAGCTTGTTTTGGAAGACATCACTAATCAGGATTTATAACTACCTGGTGGAACTCAACCAGACAAATACTCTTGTATAGAGGCTAGGTCTTTCAAGCCTATTCTCCTATATTCAAATATTGTTCCATCCTCGGGCTTGATTCGTGGATGTCTATGATACTTTCCCTTTATGACTTTCCATCTCTCGACAACCTTAAATTCCTCAACATCTCAAACAACACCTTCAAATCTTCATCTCCATTATCAAGAGTAATCAAAAGATTCGGAACATCATCGTTCATTCACGCAGGTAACAATTTCGATTCCAACAGAACCAACAACATCCAACCACTGATCTGTTTCAGACTGGAGAAGAAGAAGAGAAATATGTTATTGAAAATGCCCATTTTGTTGTGGAGTTGTTGTTGTGTTTGTACAGTAGAGATTAGCAGAGAGTGAGTGGTTGTTGAGATGAAACAAGGATGGAAAGGTGAAGAAGCTTAGAGTGTTGTTCAAATATATTTAATGTTTTTTTTTTACGATAAGCATAGTTTATTGGAACTAATAATGATAAATCTGAATTTGTCTTCCCCATGCCACAGTAGCTCTAGAGTTACAAAACTTTCCCTATTCTTCCCTAAAGTCGGGTCAGCACATTGGTCTTGTTGGCCCAATTTCCTCAACCGTTTTCAACCATTTGTCTTAATTAAAGTATATTAATAACGAATAAACAATATAGTTCAGTTGGCAAGGCAAGTTTGCAGTAACCTAGAGGACCCAGGTTTAACTCTCAGTCAGGCTATTTTTATGTTTTTTCTTGATTCCTTTATGCCTTTTCCCAATTTTATTAAATATATGATAATAGTATTAATTTAGTTCATTCATATAGTTATTTCATTATAAAAAACAAAACAAAAACACGCTTGTTACAAATTAATCTTTTATTTAATTTTTGTCGACATGCTATTAATCTTTTATTTAATTTTTTGTTATTTATCTAATTGTTTAAAATACATGCTTATAAATTAATCTCTTGTTGAATTTTGTTATTATTCAGTTGTCGCTCTAATTAACTTTATAATCAATCATTTAATCTTTGTATCTTTCGTCTGTCTACAATCCAAGGGAGATGTTTTAACTTTGTTGACTTCATGTCATCAAATATATTTGTTATGGTTGAGAGAACCCCTTCATTCATTTTTTTTGTTTTTAATATTTTGTTAAACTTAAGTTAATTTTCCTAAAAGACTCAATTTTTAAAACTCACACATTTTAAGTCAAAACTTTGACACTAGGTCATCGTATCTTCAAAATCTCATCCACGCCCATTTTTAGCCAAACAAACCATTTTAACCAAACAAACAATTTTAAACAAAAAGCATATATTTCAAAAGGTTCACGCGGAGTACCACAGATGCATTGGATGCTAATACCTTCCCATTGTATAACCAACCCCCAAACTTTAGATCTCTTTCAAAAAACACATTGTATTTTCATTACTTTTAAGTATTATTTTACATTGCATATTTAAGGGTTTTATTTCTCTCTTTTCCCTTTTCCCTTAGAAATAATAAAGCGCGGTAGCGACTCTTGCTTTTGCGAGTCAAGTTAATTAATAGCTTGATCTCTGATTTTCACCTCTACAGAATTGGCGACTATGCTAGGAAAAGATTGACCTCTTGCTGGTCCATCCCTGAGTGGGTGAAGCCTAATTTGTCATATCTGCTTTTTGTTATTATTACTTGTTTTTTTGATTATATGTGATATATCATTGTTATTTGGGTGTTGATTACCAAGGATAAGTCCTATACCCGGACTAAGTTTCACTTAAGATTAGGACGGGTGGCATAGTCATGTTAACTTTGAGGGAGTAATCTCGAAGAAAGAGACATGAAATCCCCCACTCAGTGGAAGCCCCTTTGACTGTAGTATTTGTTTACCGAGTAATCGGGAAGATGTTACTGCTTTCGACCTGGGAGCCAGAAAAGATGAGAACCGTAGAACCTTTAACCCATCTTGGCCTCTTAGGTGTAGTGCGGAGACTATAACAGAGTAATACATAAGTAGTTATCATGCGATGATGCACTAAGACAAGTTTCTCTTAAGAATATTGCTAATTACCGAGTAATCGAGATGTTGGTAATATCCGAAGGAGGAACGTAGACTATGGGAACTTTTAGAACCTTGTTTTACAGGTGTGATTAAACCTTTAGTGCATACCTTGGGGTGGTCTTTACCTTTGACTCCATGCTCGTGACGTTGAACCTTTCGACTTTGTTTGTGACCTTGCTTGTGGTTGTTGCATAGTCATGCCTTCATGCATCCATGAAACCCTTTTCACTTGATTTTCAAGGAATTTGGATGTCTTTATTTGTAAACATCACAAGTTTCGTCAAGCTCAAAGGATCTTGGGTGTTGATAGGGTGAAAACCCTAATCCACCAAAATGGATGATTGATCTTGATGATAACTTGATCAATGTTTTGATCCAATTTAAAATTCATGTTCTATCTTCATACTTTGATGTTTACAACCTAATATCTTGAAAATCAAATAAAAACTCTCTTTTACATTTACATATCATGCATCATTCTACATTTTTTTTGTTTCACTTTCAAAGGTCTTTTTCCAAGTCTTATTTCTCCCTTGGTCTCACTAGTACAACACTCGCGCTAAGAGAATAATGGAGAATATCAAGCAAGAGGTTTCTGAACTCCGCAGAGAGATGACTAATTTGAAAACTAGTATGGAGAACTTAACTGGTTTGGTTGAAATTTTGGTTTCTTCCCAAGTCAATCCCACTAGGAAGGAAGAACCTATGGCAAAGGTCTTTACTAAAACTCTGAAATCATTCTTTCATGAGAAGATGGTAATTCATGCACCTAGTGACTTTCTTGACAAGGTGGATATGGGAGTGCATCTAGAATAAGAGGTCCAAAAGGGATGTTTATATGAAGATGGTGGCTCAGCTAGTGGTGTGAAGAAGTTTGATAATAACTTTTCTGAGAAGAGAGTTAGAGGAAGAAATAATCATCTCCAGAATCATCATGTTTCTCCTGTCATCCTTGTGTTCAATTTACCTTCTGCAACACTAGTTAATCAACAGAATCCAATTCCAACGACCTATATGGAGTTGTTTCCTGTCCTGATGTAGAGGAATTTGGTCCAGACTCGACTTCCACCGAAGATTCCTGAGAAGATGTCATGGTACTACAAAGCTTATTTGACTTGTGCCTTTCATCAAGGAGCCCATGGGCATAGTATAAAACATTGTTATGCATTGAAAGATGAAGTCCAAAAGTTGGTCAGAAGTGGTATCTTGTCATTCAAGGACGTTGGTCTTGAAGTTCAAATCAAGCATTTTCCGAAGAGTAAACATGATTGATGGTTACTCTGAATTTTGAAGGATGTTTTCAGTAGCTCATGTCCATATGGAGAGAGTCTTCTCAGTTTATTATCATTTTTACTGATTTCCCTTGTAATCTTTCATGTTTGTTAAAGTTATGTTTGCATGTAAGAACTTGTTTACATTTGAATGATTATCTTAATACAACAAGTATGTTTGTCTTGAAGAAATTCATTCGTTTCACTCTTTTTTTTTCAATTTTAAATTGCTTTTTGCATTATGATACCAAGTCTTTTGACCAAACTCTCGCTTAGGCAGAGATTGGAGGGAGGATGATGATCTAAAAAACACAAAAATCTCTGGTTGTATGCTTTTGGATAAAATCTTGCTGAGGATGTACAAGAATTGTTTTAAATCTCTAAACACCGGATATATAAGGAAGATAATCCCTTGTTAACCCCTTTTGAGCCTTGAAGTTGGAGTTTCTTTTCTATACGAAAAAACCCTCAATTTTAACCTGGGGTAGAGTAGTTTTCAGTTAATCTGATCGAGTGTTCAAAATTCATAAGGAAGATATTTTTGAAGAGAAACCGCGGTGGTTATCCTTCGTATATCATGAGGCCAGAAGATGTGAAACCACAATGGTTATCCCTCATCCATCAAGAAACGGGGAAGTCACAATCCTCTCAACAAGTCAAGACAAGTTAATGTCACACATTTTTTTCAAAAATCAAGAAAAAGAAAGCCCGCTAAGTCAAAAACTTGAAAACAAGAGACTTAGGCAAAAATTAGGGCATCCCGCTGGACTATCAATTCAAAAGAATTAGTTCAGGAAAAAGTTAGGGAAAATAAAAAAAATGGTAAAGAAAGGATTACAAAGAAAAGTCCTTTGTGTGACTATAAACACAAAGACATAAGGGTGGCAACTACATCGAAAGCCTTATCACTTCCTTAACCATCACAAAATATTTTTCTGATAAATGAACACTGGTGTTGAATTAACTGAACATAGGAATGGAGAACACCACGAAGAATGGGTGGGCACCAATAAATTTTGAGCCTTAAAAATCTTTTTTCTGAAAACCGTGAACCAGGCCACGTTACAACCTTCAAAAGTCCTAGTTGAAGCAAGGTTATTTCAAAAGCATACTCCAACGAGATAGTGTTTCCCGACTCCCATAATTTCTGCTAAAATATTTGTGTTGGTATCATATGCTTTTGTTATCTTTCATACAAAAATAAATAATGCACTAATTCGCAAGTTATGCGACATCTTTTCAAAAATCTTCAAGGCTTACATAATTGTTGCATTAAAATTTTCATTCTCAAAATAAAATTGTTCTGCTTGTAAAACATTTCCTTAATATCAAGGAAGCTTACACGTAAGCACCAATAATGAGTTAATCTTTGGGCCTGAAACTCTATGGAGTAATTGGCGAATCATTTCAAGAATAATCATATCCAGGGGAATGCCGCCAGAAGAGCTTCAGAATGAACAGGCATGAACAGGCATGAACAGGTTGTTGCCTTCATAGTTCATTTACCCTCATGGGAAAATTTGAAGACTCTGTTGTGCCAAACATAGTCAATCGGGGGAAATCACGTGGAGATTCGACAAATCTCTCTAAGAGTTTGAAGAAACAAGAGAATTTGGATGCCAAGTCTTTAGTAAAATCCTCTTGAGACGATTTCTTCTCATCAACCATGTAACTTGGGTATTTTAGAAGTGAATTTATTCGCAAGAATTGTCGTGCGTCATGCAGCTTATCAACAGTAACTTGGGGCATCCAAAATTAGTTCCAGGGGCAATCCAGATTTGTCAAGATATGTGATCTACTTTGCATACATTATTAGATGGTGGAGTTCCCCAGTATCTCCATCTAAGCAATATTTTTCTCCAGCTGAAGCAGAGTTCATGTTGGTATCCTTTCAATGGATTATTGTTGTTAGAAGATTGGGCTTTGGGTTCTCTCCCGAAAAATATCTTCCTCCCCGAAGAGATTAGAGCCTTATAGCATAAATATGCTCCGTCGGTGGCTTTTATTCTATCTCCAATAATGTTCTCATCTTGTTGAGGTTAGCCGAGTATCTGGTTGTACTGTGATGTCTTATCATCTCCAGTTTATCTCTTCTATCTGTTTTGTCAAACATATACATGATATTCATTTATTCATTCACACTTGCATCATGCACGCACATTCGTATTTGTTGATGTTATTAGGTTTGTATACCTTGTTTATGTCTACTCAAATAGCATATTTCTCTTTCCAAATAGAGTGTCAACTTAAGCCAAAAGTGCACCTCCTTTCTAATTCCCCATTGAGTTAACTCTCATGGAAGAATATTGCTTTAGATTTCCTTTTCCATCTCTGGATAGGATAAATCCCCAATTGAGTTGTTTCCTCATTGGGTGGAGTCTTGTTTGACTGTTTTCTCTCCAGTTTATTCCTAGATTGAGCTTTGTCTCTTGCGGATGCTACCCCGTGGATCTCTCTAGGCTATAAAACCTAGATGGAGAGTGCGTTTATTTTTCATATTTAAATACATGGTCTCCTCAGGAAGAATCTATTCATGGTTTCCCATTAAAGATGAACTTTGTTTCCCATTAGTGTTGTTGCAACACTCTTTTGGAATCTCAACATGACAACAAGTGGTGGCATCTTCATGAGCAGCTTGTTTATTATTGATATCTTTGGAAAGTAGCAAGTGGCAGACTCTTCATGAGAAGCTTGTGTATTATTGATATCATTAGAAAGCAGCAAGTGGCGGACTCTTCATGAGCAGCTTGTGTATTATTGATATCTTTGGAAGATAGCAAGTGGCGTACTCTTCATGAGTAGCTTGTATATTATAGATGTCTTTGGAAGACAGCAAGCGGCAGTCTATTCATGGGCAACTTGTGTGTTATAGATATCTTTGGAAGGCAGCAAGTGGCAGTCTCTTCATGAGCAGCTTGTGTGTTATTGGTATCTTTGAAAGTAGCAAGTGGTGGAATCTTCATGAGCAGCTTGTGTTTATTAATATCCTTTGAAGATAGCAAGTTGAGGTCTCTTCATGAGCAACTTTTGTGTTATAGATATCTTTGGAAGACAGCAAGTGGCGGTCTCTTCATGAGCATCTTGTGTGTTATAGATATCTTTGGAAGACAGCAAGCGGCGGTCTCTTCATGAGCATCTTGTGTGTTATAGATATCTTTGGAAGACAGTAAGCGACGGTCTCTTCATGAGCATCTTGTGTGTTATTGGTATCTTTGAAAGTAGCAAGTGGTGAACTCTTCATGAGCACCTTGTGTTTATTAATATCTATTGAAGATAGCAAGTGGTGACCTCTTTATCTGAGCAGCTTGTGTGTTATTGATATCTTTGGAAGACAACAAGTGGCGGTCTTTTCATGAGCAGCTTGTGTGTTTGTTAATATCCTTTGAAGACAGCAAGTGACAGCTTCTTTATTTGAGCAGCTTGTGTATCCACAACGATGTGTTATTTCAGCAGTAAATGGTATCTCTCCAGAAAAGTCCCGCAGAGAAGTTTGTTATGAAATCTCTACCTTCAGTAAAAATCTGTAGTTCACTATCAGTAAAAGTTGGTGTATCTTTTTCTCTACCTTTGACCATGAGTTGTAAACTCACCATTATCTTGAGTCGGTAGCCATGTATCTTTTTGTAGCCTATGCAAGGCGTTTTCTTTGTTAGAGTCAAAAAGTTGTTTTCTCTCGAAGTTATTCCCTAATAAGAGTCTCATTCGAAGTCTATGGCTTTGTTTCTCCAATGGAATTATAATCTCTTCCCCTGTGGGATTATTTTATCATGTACTTGGTTTCTCCAACAGTAGTTTTCCTCATGCGGAATCATTCCCCATAAGATTCAAGTATTACATTCATATCATATCATAAACACGGTGGTGGTATCTTAGGGCCAAAAATTGAGTATTATGTATTTAAGTCCCTTCAATCTCGTCGAGATGAAGATTCTAATCTTCATATCTCCAGATAGAAGAAACTTAAATAGGGGCAGCTAGCATACCCTAATTTTTGACCTAAGATCCCATTTTCATTTTTTGCATTTTATACAAAAGTCAAGGTCACAAAATACGGTTGGTTTTAACCTCTCACCTTCGAGCATTGACTATGCATAGACTGTCAAGTGTTTTAAACATTTTTAGCCTATGTATCACTAAATTCTAATCACATATAAAGGTGTATGTTCGTTTTTTCTTTTGTTTCATGTGAAGAGACAGGTCTGAGTCAAGAGCACCAGGCGTCGCGCTTCAATTAGGGTTTTGAGTCTCCCAAGCCAGAAGTACGATTGATTGTGGATTCTGTAAGATTGATTCATCAAGGCACAACCTCTAATCTTAGAGCATAGAGTCTCAAGCATTGTTCAATCTCATTTTGATCAAAGAAGTCTTTTGGAACTTCAGAGGATCGTGTGTTTATTTCCACGCCTTGTTCGATATGTGATCTCAAGCTTCTCCACAACTTCCTCAGAGCACAAACAAGATTTCATTATCACTGGTTCACATGTGCTTCAATGCGTCTTGGAATGCAGGGAAATATCAGACTATGTGAGACGATTTAAATCACTTCGACCAAAAGTCAACTTTTTGCAAGATCAAGTTCAAACGATCATAACTTCTTCAATTCTTAACGTCCCAAGACGGTTCTTTTTGTGAAGTATCACAAATAGTGTTGTCTATGAGATTACTTCAAAGATCAAGGTTAAATTGTGCTTGGTTCAATTTATGCCACATACGTTTTCTCAAAGGACATTTGATTCTTATGTTGGGATAATTCATGAAACTAGAGTTCTAGTTCAATGAATCATTGGTTGCTTGTTTCCTGCTTCAAGTCATTTGCAATTGAACATTAGTGATCATTGGATTAAGGTGGATTGCTTATTAAATATTTTAAAGGCGCGATTTGTATTATTGGCTCGTATTGCAAGTTACCAAGAATTAATGATATGGGTTTTAAAGAAGAAGAATATTTGAGGAACAATTCGAATAATTATTTTTGATTTCAAATCAATTAAAATGTGCGAGGCGCAATTCATTCATATGAATTTGTTTTGGATTCAAGATATACAAAAGAACTAATTTTTCATGATGCAAATTTGTTCAATGTTGAAGATCAATTCATGAAATTTTTTTGGAATTCTAGGAGCAAATACAAGATGTTCATTCATCATTCAAAATTCATTCAAGAAGTGTCAAATTCATTCAAGGGTGAAATTCTAATTCAATTTTCAAGTTTGATTCAATTTCGTCCAAGTTACAAAGAAGCATTATTCAAGACCTTTCTAAAAATTCAACTTCATTCATCATTCATGTGTTTCAAATTCAAAGATAACTTTCGATACAAATTTTAGTTGGAATCAATTCTAAATATTAGGAGTTTTCTCTTGATATTTCAAGATTGATCTTTAAAGGATTATAAAACTACAAGAACCATCCAAATTACAATCAATAAAGTTTCAAGTTACAATCACAAAAGAAATTCTTCAAATTTCTATGCCTAAAACACTTCATCTTCAAGGTCTCTCAAATTCTCCATGCCTTCATTATCAAAGCTCCATCTTCCAATCTTCATAATTTATTCATCAACTAGTGAAAAGGAAAACAAGTGTGTGATTATCAATTTTTTCAGCAATGCAAAACAATTTTAAGAGCCCACAAAAACATGCCAAAATGATACAAACCAGTCCAATTTTGTGGTACTTTTTTCTGTCCAAAACAGCATCCAAAACAGTCCAGATCTTGCCAAAAATCTGCTGTAAAATCTACACCAAAATTGTCCAAGATTTGCACTCAAAAAATATATTATGCCACTACTGCCATGTACTAAAACCTTGCCATCAGCCTGTTATATGAGTCCAAAAATGCAGATAATACACTAAATCAGCAAAACACAAAATTAAAGGAAAAAGCTATGAAAACAGTTAGCTAATTTGGTTCAAAGGCACCAACTCCCCCCCCCCCCCCCCCAAATTTGATCATTTTTTCCTATAAAAAGAAGATATCATTCAACAAAAAACACACACAAGAAAAAACTCAGGAGAGGGAAAACACAAGAAAAAACTGGAAAAAAGAAGAAGAAAAACTCAGCAAGAGAAAAACAACAAAGAGCTTTTTTTCAAGCATCACAACAAGAACTAGAGTTACAGAAGTTTATGCATCAACAAGAGAGGGAGGGAGAACTTACAGTTTTTGAAGCTCCATCGGAGAGACTCCGATAGGTATTTCTTCTTCTTTATTTACTTCTGCATAACTTTGTCATATATCCATCAATTTGAATATTCTTTTACATCACTTTTATGCCATACCAATGTTTGATTTATCATACTTTTTGTTGTATTTTGAGTTGCTGCAATATGTGGACATTTAAAAATGTTCAGAATTTATAATAACAGTAATAACATAAATTCATAAAGACAAAAAATATACCTTTAAATTTCTCTGCTCAAATGCTCCTTCAATGCCTACTCCCATCTCTACAACCCAACTGATTTCAAATGACGGGCTACCTGTTTCTTTGCCTTCTGTTCTTGGTCTCCATACTGCAATAATCTTTCCTGGAACAAGGCTACCCCTTGCTACAAACGACGGGGAAACTCGAGCTGCACTAGCTACTATAAACCTGTAGCACAACTTGGCAAAAATATAATATTAAGTATTGCCAGAGCATTATGAGGTAGAGCTGGAAATAAATGATTTCCCTCATAATGCTCGCTGGAAAGTCACACACAAGGAAACTTTAGGCCACATTTCGGAGTGGATGGAGCTGCCATTACCACCAGGAAAAGTCGCAGGACCTAGGGATCGCCAACTTTATTTGTTCATTGAGGGTCCTAGTGAGAAGTCAGTTAAGAGAGCCAAAGTAAAATTGAA
Source organism: Vicia faba (assembly GCA_948472305.1). NCBI lineage: Eukaryota > Viridiplantae > Streptophyta > Magnoliopsida > Fabales > Fabaceae > Vicia > Vicia faba. The sequence continues at coordinate 266,253,156 of OX451736.1, forward strand.
GCGTGTTTTGGAAGACATCACTAATCAGACTTTATAACTACCTAGTGGAACTCAACTAGGAAAATACTTTGTTGTATAGAGGCTAGGTCTTTCAAGCCCATTCTCCTATATTCAAGAATTATTCCATCCTCGTGCTTGATTCGTGGATGTCTACGGTACTTTCCCTTTATGAATTTCCATCTCTCGACAACCTTAAATTCCTCAACATCTCAAACAACAACTTCAAATCTTCATCTCCATTATTAAGACTAATCAAAAGATTCGAAACATCATCGTTCATTCACACATGTAACAATTTCGATTCCAACAGAACCAACAACATCCAACCACCGATCCGTTTTAGAACGGAGAAGAATAAGAGAAATATGTTATTGAAAATGCCCATTTTGTTGTGGAGTTGTTGTTATGTTTGTACAGTAGATATTAGAAGAGAGTGAGTGGTTGTTGATATGAAACAAGGATGGAAAGGTGAATAAGCTTAGAGTGTTGTTCAAAGAGATTTAAAGTTGTTTTTTACGATAAGCATAGTTTATTGGAACTAATAATGATAAATCTGAATTTGTCTTCCCCATGCCACAGCAGCTGCGACGCGTCTTCATATCACTCTAGGGTTACAAAACTTTCTCCATTCTTCTCTAAAGCCAGGTCAGCCCATTGGGGTTGTTGGCCCAATTTTCTCAACCGTTTTCACCCTTTTGTCTTAATTAAAGTATAGTAATAACTAATAAACAATATAGTTCAGTTGGCAAGGCACGTTTGCAGTAACCTAGAGGACTCGGGTTCAACTCTCAGCTAGGCCATTTTTCTATTTTTTTTTCTTGATTCCTTTATGCCTTTTCCCAATTTTATTAAATATATGATAATAGTATTAATTTAGTTCATTCACATAGTTATTTCATTATAAAATACAAAAAAAAAACATGCTTGTTACAAATTAATCTTTTATTTAATTTTTGTCAACATGCTATTAATCTTTTATTTAATTTTTCGTTATTTATCTAATTGTTTAAAATACATGCTATTATAATTTAGTCTTTATTTAATTTTGGTTATTTATTTAGTATTTTAAAAATACATGCTTATAAATTAATCTCTTGTTGAATTATGTTATTATTCAATTATCGCTCTAATTAACTTTATTATAAATCGTTTAATCTTTGTATCTTTCGTCCGTCTACAATCCAAAGGAGATGTTTTAACTTTGTTGACTTCATGTCATCAAATATATTTGTTACGATTGAGCGAACCCCTTCATTCATTTTTTTTGTTTTTACTATTTTGTTAAACTTAAGTTAATTTTCCTAAAAGAATCAATTTTTAAAACTCACACCTTTTAAGTCAAAACTTTGACACTAGGTCGTCGTATCTTCAAAATCTCGTCCACACCCATTTTTAGATAAACAAACCATTTAAACCAAACTAACAATTTTAAACAAAAAGCAAATATTTCAAAAGGTTCCTGCAGAGTACCGCGGATGTATTGGGTACTAATACCTTCCCATTGTATAATGAACCCCCGAACATTAGATCTCTTTCAAAAAACGCTTTGTATTTTCATTACTTTTAAGTATTATTTTACGTTGCATATTTAAGGGTTTTATTTTACTCTTTTCCCTTTTCCCTTGGAAATAATAAAGCACGGCGGTGACTCTTGCTTTTGTGAGTCAAGTTAATTAATAGCTTGATCTCTGATTTTCACCGTTATAGAATTGGCGACTCTACTGGGCAAAGATTGACCTCTTGCTGGTCCATCCCTAAGTGGGTTAACCCTAATTTGTCATATCTGTTTTTTGTTATTATTACTTGTTTGTTTGATTATATGTGATATATTATGGTTATTTGGGTGTTGATTACCAAGGATAAGTCCTATACCCGGACTAAGTTGCACTTAAGATTAGGACGGGAGATATAGTCATGTTAACTTTGAGGGAGTAATCCCGAAGAAGGAGGCATGAAATCCCCCCACTCAGTGGAAGCCCATTTGACTGTAGTATTCAGTTTACCGAGTAATCGGGAAGATGTTACTACTTTCGACCTGGGATCCAGAGAATTTGAGAACCGTAGAACCTTTAACCCATCTTGGCCTCTTAATATAAGTGTGTAGACTATAATTGAGTAATCCGGAAGTAGTTGTCACACGATGTTACACTTTGACAAGTTTCTCTTGAGAATATTGCTCATTACCGAGTAATCGGGATGTTGGTATTATCCGAAGGAGGAACGTAGACTATGGGAACTTTTAGAACATTGTTTTATAGGTGTGATTAAACCTTTAGTACATACCTTGAGGGTGGTCTTTACCTTTGACTCCACGCTCGTGGCGTTGAACCTCTCAACTTTGTTTGTGACCTTGCTTGTGGTTGTTGCATAGCCATGCCTTCATGCATCCATATAACCCTTTTCACTTTATTTTCAAGGAATTTGGAAGTCTTTCTTTTTAAACATAACAAGTTTCGTCAAGCTCAATGGATCTTGGGTGTTGATGGGGTGAAAACCCTAATCCACCAAAATGGATGGTTGATCTTGATGATAACTTGACCAATGTTTTGATCTGATTTAAAATTCATCTTATATCTTCATACTTTGATGTTTACAACTCAATATCTTGAAATCAAATAAAAACTCTCTTTTACATTTACATATCATGCATCATCTACATTTTTTTGTTTCACTTTCAAAGGTCTTTTTACAAGTCTTATTTCTCCCCTGGTCTCAGTAGTACAACACTCGCGCTAAGAGAACAATGGAGAATATCAAGAAAGAGGTTTCTGAACTCTGCAGAGAGATGACTAATTTGAAAACAAGTATGGAGCACTTAACTGGTTTGGTTGAAATTTTGGTTTCTGCCCAAGTCAATCCCTCTAGGAAGGAAGAAGAGATGGCAATGGTCTTTACTGAAACTCTGAAATCATTCTTTCATTAGAAGATGGTAATTCATACACCTAGTGACTTTCTTGACAAGGTGAATATGGGAGTGCATCTAGAAGAAGATATTCGAAAGGGATGTTTATATGAAGATGGTGGCTTAGCTAGTGGTGTGAAGAAGTTTGATAATAACTTTTTTGAGAAGAGAGTCATAGGAAGAAATAATCATCGCCTATAATCATCATGTTTCTTTTGTCATCCTTGTGTTCAATTTACCTTCTGCAGCTCCAGTTCATCAACAAAATCCAATTCCAATGACCTATACGGAGTTGTTTCCTGTCCTGATGCAGAGGAATTTGTTTCAGACTCGACTTCCACTGAAGATTCCTGAGAAGATGTTGTGGTACTACAAATCTGATTTGACTTGTGTCTTTCATTAAGGAGCCCCTGGGCATAGTATAAAACATTGTTATGCATTGAAAGCTGAAGTCCAGAAGTTGGTCAGAAGTGGTATCTTGTCATTCAAGGACGTTGGCCTTGAAGTTCAAATCAAGCATTTGCCGAAGAGTTAACATGATTGATGGTTACTCTGAATTTTGAAGGATGTTTTCAGCAGATCAAGTCTAGATGGAGAGAGTCTTCTCAGTTTATTATCATTTTTACTGCTTTCCCTTCTAATCTTTCATGCTTGTTAAAGCTATGTTTGCATGTAAGAACTTGTTTAGATTTGAATGATTATCTTAATATAACGAGTATGTTTGTCTTGAAGAAATTCATTCATTTCCCTCATATTTGTTTTCAATTTTAAATTGCTTTTTGCATTATGATACCAAATTTTTTGACCAAACTCTTGCTTAGGCAGAGATTGGAGGGAGGATGATGATCTTAAAAACGCAAAAATCTCTGGTTGTATGCTTTTAGATAAAATCTTGTTGAGGATGTACAGGCATTATTTAAAATCCCTAAACACCAGAGATATGAGGAAGATAATCCCTTGTTAACCCTTTTTGAGCCTTGAAGTAGGAGTTTCTTTTCTATACGAAAAAACCATCAATTTTAACCCGGGGCAGGGTAGTTTTCAGTTAATCCGATCGAGTGTTCAAAATTCACAAGGAAGATATTTCTGAAGAGAAACCGCGATGGCTATCCTTCATATATCATGAGGCCAAAAGATGCGAAACCATAGTGGTTATCCCTCATCCATAATGCAAAACCATAATGGTTATAGGTAGTCACAATCAAGAAACGAGGCAGTCACAATCAAGAAACGTGTGCAATATTGAAGAATTAACTAAATGGCCTATTTGTCTAAGTGTTGAATTGCAGCTTTGAGGTCCACGGATCAACTCTTAGACTTGCCATTTTTTTTAATTTTTTGGTAGAAGTGAGAATATTAAGAATTATATTATTTATATTAAACTCAAAAGCGATTACCATTCTAATCTTATATTTTTAGTAGAAATGCATTAAAAACTATATATATTATTTATATGGTTCAAGTATTAATAAAAAAAAACTATATATATTATTTCATCAAAAATAAAACTATTTATTTTGATTTTAAATTATTGTTGCGATTGTGAGTATTCTGATTTTGGTCATTGAGGTTAATATATTGCACATTATGATCTTTGTGACGTAAATTTTAATTGAGAAGTGTTTGAAATATATTGTTCAAAAATAGGTTTTTTATTTCTACACTTAGTGCACTTCTCTAGGACCTCTGGCAAAATTTCTATAATATCCCAAGAATTCAGAAGTGCATCTTTGAACGGATCACTAACGTGAATTATTAAATTTACTTCAGATATGCATATTTGAAGTCACCTGTTAGACATTTTCGAATATGCATATCCGAATTTATCCCTGGTCAAAACATTATTTAACATAATTCATAACATTCATTCAAAATAATTCAAAGAAGTTACATAAATAGCTATGCAGAAAATAAAGGTTACATATTATTATAAACGAGTAGTTGAGGATGTCGCAACATCTTGATAACATCTTCTTATGATCTTTGAAGCTTCACATCCATCTCAATCGGACCCTTAGAAGAGTATTATTGAAAGGTACCCCACATAACCTTTAAATCATCATCGTTCTTGTGCTCAAACGGGGTGAAATTTATGTTTCCTTCAGTATCAATCAAAGGTCAACAATACTCAAGCTTGGACACCTTTCGATTCTCTGGATATTGCAAGAGAGAATGAAGTATGGTAATGAGCTCGGAGAATGGCGTGTCCTGTAAGAACCTGAATTGAAGTGGCGATTGTGCACCACTAAAGTAGACAAAATCTAGGTGTGGATATGTTTGTGTTATTTCTGATGACCATGCAACATTTTAATATGGAAAGGGTGGTTTTAGAGATGCACATCTGAAGTCACCTATTAGCATTTTTCACATGTACATATCTGAAACTACCTAAAGAATTTCAAACCCAACGTTTATGTTATAAGACGTGGAAAAAAGGTGTCTTCGGAGATTGTTTACTGTGAAATTTGGTAAACAACCGCTGATCTTCCAAATCGAATAAAAATGGTAACTTACAGGATCGACCAGATTGATCCTAAGTACATGTGTTCTCATTCAAAACTTCTATTCTGAAAACGAAGAGTGTTTTTGACAACATCTTCATTTTTTTAGACAAAGATTATTTCAATTGTTACTTCATATACGGTAATGCAATGCTTTAAAGATAAAATCTATAATGTAAAACACTTTCGACTGAAATTTTAAGGAATGTATAAAACTTCAAGTAAAGTTGAATGACTATAAATATAAAAATGATACATCATACGTACATTCTCACAAACTCATTTCTCTAACGCTGGTACTTTGAGTAATTTTGAGTATTTTGAACAATGATGTGAACACACTGAATCCTAACACTAAGACCCCTATTTATACTAATTTCGACCAAACGGTCTCTAAATAATACGTTGCAACATTCGAAATTTGCATGCGCCTTTGAACTCTATGCTTTCACACGTCTCTTTGGATAAGATCAATCTTTTGAATTTGAAAATTCCTTGTTTCAAGTGCCAAACGTGACGGTTGAAATATGCTTGTTGATACTTCGAATAATTTGAAATCTCTATGGTTCGCATACGAACCTTTTGCCAACACTTAGCAAAACAAAGCTTTTATAAAGAATTCTCTAATCTTTGTTTCGAACTACATTCCTATCACCATATATCATTTCAGCTAATATTTCATGTAGTCGAAATTTCTAGTCAACAAACTGCCCCCAAAAAATGTATGTTTCGAATTCTTGGAGAAACAAACATTTCTTGCAAAACAATTATATTTTGATGAACACATAATCTTCATGATAGACAATAATTGTTATGACGTTAGAGTAATCATGACTTACTTTTTTAAAACGTCTAATCAAGACGCGCGTACAACAGTTCCATCATTTTCTACAGAAGTAGGTTCCCAATATGGCTTTTAAACAAGCAACCTCTTTTATCAGCTTGTTACCAATCACCACGTGTCCCACTAACTTCAATATTTAAAATATAAACTTAACAGTTTATAGCTTATAAATATCCTTCTTCTTCTTCAAACACACTTTTTCATCTTCTCAATCTTCTGGTTTTCAAAATTTTACACTCCCTCTTTCTCAAAACACCTTCAAACAATCAAGAAATTGAATCTTTAAATCATGGCGCCATCCAAAAAAGGAAGAAAATCTAACAAAATGTGAAGAAAAAAGAAGTGAAGATCACAAATAATGTTGCATTCAAGCCGATTCATCACATCACAAAACCCATTCTTGTTGGAAATCAATAATTGATTCCAACACCACATGTTTCTACTGAACAACAAGCAATTTATGCTTCTCAGGTAATAATTCCGATTACCCTTGTTGATAAAACCCTAGGATATATGGGTATTTTGATGTCTTCTAAATGTTTAGAGAAAATCAAGAAACATTTTCATGTTTACTATGACATGAAACCCATTGTAACAAAGCCAAACCTTTTAAGAAGAAAGATAGCAACCCTGACAAACAATTAGCAAAATCATCTGTAGAGAAAATCCAAAAATAGATTCCCTCAATTACTGTAACTGAAGACAAACCCTTTTAGTTTGAGTATGTGACTGAAAACTTCAGACCTTTCAGGTCTTGACCTGTAGCAGATGAAAAATATCTCGCTTGGATGGCTAAAGTCGAAAGGGAAAAATCCCAAGCCTGTAAAAACTTAGGTATCTTCGACTTGATTCAAATTTCGAAGATAGGTTTTAGCTAAACCCAACCCATGCTTATGTCTTTATTGTACTTCTGGGATAATACTTACAATACTTTCTATCTCACCTGTGGGATGATAACTCCCACCCTCTTCGATGTGACTGTTATCACTAGACTCTCCCCTACTGGAGAAACTTTTGATCCTTATCAACAGGCTATAAACACCATTAATTTTAATGTTGATAATGCTGACTTCACTAAATACATGAATCTTTACAATGTCGAAGGAGATGAAATGTCTGACGTTGAGCACACAGCTTTCCTTGCTCTCTGTCTATCTAGGTGTATTTTTTGCTGTAAATCTTTACAAGTAGCCAGAAGATTCCTTACCTTAGAAAACTAACTCCATTCTGGTCAAAAAGTCTGTCTTAGTGAATTAATACTTATTGGATCATGTGAGAGCCTTGGATCTCCTACTTCCAAACTTAAAGAATACAAGGCAGGCACAAACTTGTTGCTAGCTGGTCCATACTGGCTACTCCAATTATGGCTTAATGCAACATTCGAACCATGCCTCAATATTTTTGGCACAATGAACAATGAAGATCCTGACATTCAAAATCGAACTGTCGAGGGAACAAGACTGCTTCAAATGACTCCCGAGGATGATGGTAAGAACTTTGGGAATTATTTCACTAAGTATGTGATGATGTTTTCAAAACGTCAGATTTTTAGTCCTTCGATGGCTCCTTTTGCTAATAGGGCTCATGGCCCTGAATGGTTTACAAGATCTATTTTTGTCATTTTGCCTAAAGACACAAATGTTGTTCATATTTGGAGAGCCTTTTTACTCCCTAGGCTAATTGTCTCAAGAATTATGCATGTAAAAAGTAACATATGTAGCTTGCTTACCAACTAAATTTTATGTCTCGACAATTTTGTCTTTTCCAACTGATCCATGAGCCTATCTTTGGAAGAAAATGTGAACTTTGCACAATAGAAATGCAGTTTTCCCTTTCAGACTAGGAAGAATACATGGCTCGTCATTTCAATTTTGCAGAATTTAATCTTGTTCCTTTTTTCTCATCTTTATACTGTTCGAAGGGTTTTGATATTTGGTGGAAATACTTTTATTCAAAGAACATGTTTGACACCATTTTTCTCAGCCAACATCTGATGAAAGCTTTTGCATCTATGCAGGATATGAGCCATAAAGGTAAATACATGCACATCAAGGAAATCCAGGCATTCCACAAATATTTTAAAATTGTCTATGATCTAACCAACCTTAGTCGAACCACTTTTAATGCAGAACAAACTTTAAAAGAGAAATTTACTAAAAAACTTCCTCATTTAAACATTCCTACTTGTGTCAAACTTGAATATAGATATAACTTAGCTTTCAAAATTCACCCACCAAAATTTCCAAATTGTCTAGTGTTGATTATGCCTTGGCTTCCTATCCTCCTTACCCAAATTAGTTTATTTGTGGTAATTACCTAAAAAAAATTAAAATAAGAGTCTCAAAACCTATAAATGGAGTGGTTTCAACTAAGTACACCTTGGATAGTTTCAAAGGCTTCCTTCACTATGACTTTACAACTATCTCCATTCTTTCTCCGACAAGTGAATGTGTGGAACCAAAGGATTTCCCTGGTCCTTTCGATTTATTTTATTATTTGCTTCATACTTGGTACTAAATAACGTCATCAATGTATATTGTTCTAGCCGTTGAAAAGAAAAATACTAAGAAGGAACAACCTAGTTCAAAGAAAATTTCAACTGCAGCCTCCAAACCAACCAATGTCTCAACAAAAATAACTACTCCAGATACTAAGAAATTGAAATCATCAAAGGTATGATTTGAAATCTTGCTTGTTTTTTGTACTATACTACTTCTTCTAATAGTGTTATTCTTTTAGGCTAGTCGATTACCTCCAAAATCTCTGCACAAAAGAAAGTCCACTCATGACATTCCAGCAGAAGTCGAAGATGATGAAGATACTCCTCCCACTCCTCTACAGACCAATAAGTCAAAGAAGAAGAAGAAAAATACTTCTGATTCAACTTCTTCACAGCTAACTAAGCAAAAACCTGAACTCGCTATCCTGCCCCCAAAGGTCAAAGAAAAAAGTATGTCCCAACTATTTGGAGGCGTAGTCTTAGAGCGGGTCAGAAGTGACAACTCGAGCTCTGATGGACAAAAGGTATAACTTTTACTTGTTATTTTCCTTCTATCAACATCATTCTTTATTTGAACTAACATTCTTTTTATCTTACAGGAAAAATAGCCAACTACCACTGAATCCCCAAATAAGCACAACACTTTTCCTGATAGTGTTGTTGCTTCGTACCATCCTTTTTCAAGTGACAAACCAGTCAGCAAAGGGTCTTCATTTGCAATTAACAAACTTCACACAATTGTTAATCCAAATAAGGAGGCATTCCTCAAACTGAGAACAACCCAAAGGTACATCAAGGGATCAAGAGGGCTAGTGATGATGAAGGGGGAAAAGATGATAGCCCCGGTGTCTCCTCACCCAAAAAGATTAAGTTTGCTCATGATCTTCCCGATGGTGACTGTAACACGGTGGGAGAAATGACTTGGGTGTTTTGCGTTTGATTGCAATTATTATGGATAGCAAGAGTCGCCGCCGACTTTTCTTTTATCCAATAAGGAAAGGTTGAAAAGAATAGGAAAGACCTTTTGAGATATATTTCTTGAGTTCGGGGGGTAGGTTATGAAAAGGGAAGGTATTAGCACCCTTTTCATCTGTAGTCATCTACGGGCTCTTAGTTTCTTGTTATATCACTTGCTTTTGTTTGGAAATGTGCTTGTGGTGCGGGTTTTGAAAGTATTTTGATAACGTCTTTTTAATGGTTCTCGTCTTTGTAAGAACGCGTACAAAGTGTTGTTTTTGAAAATAGTTCAAAGAGGTGTGTGATACGGTGGGAGAACTGACTTGAGATTTTGCGTTTGTTTTCGCAAATGTTTCGGTTGAGCAAGAGTCGCCATCGACTTTTATTTTATCCTAAGGAAAGGTTAAAAAGCACAGCAAAAACCTTTGAGATGTTTTCTTGGGTTCGGGGGGTAGATTATAGAAAGGGAAGGTATTAGCACCCTTTCTATCCATGGTTATCCATGGGCTCTTAGTTACTTGCTTAGATCACTTGCCTTTGATTTTCAATTGTTTGAAATGGTGCTTTGTGTGTGTGGGTTTGAAAAGGTTTTGAAAAGAGGCCATTTGTTGTGGCAACCTTTGTAATGATCCATGTTTGAATGTATACAAAGGTGTACTTATCTTTTTGAAAAGTTTTCAGTGTTTTTTTGAAAGTTGTTTTGAAAGCGTGTTGTGATGTGTGTTTTGAAAAATAGGCAAGTGTTTTTGTTTTTGCAAGTTGACAAGTAACTAAGAGTTTGTCTACTCCTAAATTTCTCAAAGATCTTTCCTATGTTTTTAACCCTTTTCACAATTATGTTCCACCATTGTATTTGGTGGACCATCTTGTGTTAGGATGTGAACGGGACAAGCGCGGGTCATCGTTTAGACCATGATTGCAATGGTGCCAAGTGTCTTTGGCAACTTTTTCCTTTAAGGGACTTGATCATTTTTAGGCAACTTTCGAAAGCGTCATCGAGGGACTATGATCACTTGATATTGTTTTGTTTTGCCAAAGACTCTCAACATGCAACATGGCCCATTATTGAAGGAAACAAGTGGAGTAACCCTAGGGGTGCAAGTGTGATTGGTGTTGTTCATTTTCATGCTTTTTTGTCTTTGAATTAGGTCAAGCTATTTGTTTATTTGCATACAAACCCTAGGTCTATCATGGCATATTTAGAAAGCTTTAAAATGCGGAATTAAAAGTCCTAAATTATTACACAATAATCATGGGAATGGGGGTACAAATGTTCAAATGGGGATGAGACTTAATAGGAGGATAGTGTTCGATATTTACAACCAAATTGAATTAATCGCAAAATGTAAAATGTAATCAATGTACAAAAAATAAACAAATGTGTATGTGTAAATGTATTTGTGTAAGTGTATGATTTATTTACAAGTGAAATAAAAATAAATAAAAAAAGGTTAATTTGGATATTTTCATGTTTAGGGCAAAACCCTAATTTTTATAAATAAAAGGTATTTATTATTTAATATATGCAATATTTATTAATTATGTACAAAAAATAAATAAAAGGAAGTATGCTGTAAAAAAGTATTTTTGAGGTTAAATATTAATAAAAATAAAAAAATGTATTATTTTGTACTTTTATCCTAAATATTCTAATAAATATATAAGTATTTATATTATTTACTAAATATATTAAATATGTACAAAAATAAAATATTTATTATTTACAAAAAAAAAGTATATTTTTAGAAAATGGTTTCAAAAGATAAAATAAAATAAAATAAAATTAGAAAACAAAATGTGTTTGTATTATTTTTGTATTTTTTGAATAAAAGGCAATATGTTTATTTACATGTATAAATTCAAATAAAACAAACAAAAATGCAAATAAAAATGCAAAAATGGTTGAAAAAAATATTTTTAATATTTTTCATATTTTGACTAAAAATAATAATTCAGAAACAAAAAGAAAAAGTCAAAAAATGATAAAAATAAACACAATGGGCCAAGGGGGTGCAAGTGTGGAAAAGTGGTGCAAATAGAAAAAAGGTCAGGCCCAGCCCAGAAGAACTTTGTCTTCAACCTCTGGACACTCAAACAGAACAAAACGCGCGCTTCCTGCTATCTCATAATTCTTTGACATTCAGCAAAAACTTACAACAACAATGTTATAGAGCATCTTGTCACGATTTCAAATATATAAAAAAGTCATTCTAACTCTCAGAAATGAGAGAGAATTTCTTCTCCCCCAATTCCTGACCTAAGTTTTTTCCAATGTTCATGTCTTAAATTCTCTCAGCACATGCAATATAAATGGAAAGTGAGGATATGGGTGGCTTCAGGGACATGAGTATGACATAACTTCTTCACAAACCTAAGCCTAGATATGCCTGGATTAAGAGATAGGAGTTCAAACTTTTACCTGTTCAGCTTGATTCGGGTATGACAATGGAGGTACTTTCAATGCAATGTGAGGACTTGTATAGCTTGCTTGAAGTTCAGGGATGCTTCTCCAATGCTTGGTGTGCTTTGAATCTTGTTGTATCAAGCTACAGAAGTCAACCTGCAAGAGAGAAAAATGAAAATGGCCAAACTGGTTAGAGGTGTTACAGTCTGTTTCCAAGGCTTGGGATAGTTTGTATGGATGTTATGGAAGGTGTTTGAGGTGGCTTGGATGAAAATGCACGATGGAAATGAACTGGCCAAGTCAATCTACAACAGGGACTCTGTTTTGCAGAAAAAATGGGCTTTGATGGATGAGGAGGTATTGGAGGTGGTTGGCTCGTGTTTTAGGTCAGGTTTGATGTTTGGAATGTGTTCAACAAGTTTGTCTTGGTTAGTTCTTGCAGGAATGAGAGATGTTGTTGTGTTTGCAAAGTTGCTTCTATCTTAAGTCAAAAATGCCAAGTTGAGTTACAAGCTTATGCAGGCCCCCTAAACATGCTGCAAAGTTAGTCTTGATCAGTGGGATTAGTTCAATAACTTGTGCCTCAGAGATTTGCATTGTACTTCTTGGATTTGTGTTTGACATAAAGTCATGCTTTACAAGAATGGATAACTTACTTTTTCCAAATATGGCTTAATTCTTCATGTAATGTCCAAATGCACAAAATAATGCTAGAACACAATGGATTGACATTTAATTTTTGAGTGTAAATGAGATTAGAGGCCTGTAATGTAGCTTGCACATGCTGATTTCAAAAATGCAAAGTTATGAACATGCATTTGGCCATGAATCAAAGTGACTTTTGCCCATATTGACAAATTCGATTCTCCCTAACCACAAGGGTGTTTGAGAAGTTCTTGGACATTTTGGAAAGCTTGGAATGTGTACTACAATCCATATTTGTAATGCAAGTTGAAATTCTAAGTGGAAGCATGTGAAAAGTGGCCATGAAGTTGGGCAAAAATCCTGCCTAAAATAGGTCAAAATATTTCTAAGTTAAGAATGTTTTGCACCCTTGTTCCAAAAATCATAACTTGAGCTACAAGCTTCTTTTGAATAAACTTTGTGTCTCAAAGTTGTAGATTTTTCAATGGACTATAACTTTCATGTTTTGAGTTTTTCTTGAATCCAAATGTAACTTGATGAAATAATGGGACAAAGTTAGGAAAAAATTAGGAATTTTCATAACTTAGAAAAATTCTAAGTTATGAAATTTCTTCATTTCAAACCCTAATTTGTGATTTTTGATTTCTTGATGAACAAGTTTCATAATTTGACATGTCTTGATGAAAAATGAATCTTGACACTTGACTTTGACCAAAAAGTCAAAATTTGACTTTTCAGTACACAGTCAAATTTTGCTCAGTTGACTGAAAAATTCATCTGTCAATCTTGTGCATTTGGGATCTTTTGAATTTGTTGAACATGTCAAGACAATGCCATTGAGTTCTTGAGTCCATATGTGAGCTTGGTTTGCCATTGCCTAGGCCAAACAGTCAAAAATTGCCTTTGTGCAGTCAAAACCCTAAAAATGACCATTTTTCCCTTTTGGTGATCTGATCAAATTTCTTGTGGATTTGTGATCCAAACTTGATCAAATGGTCCATATGAGTTCATAATGTTGATGTGGGTCAAAAATCATGAGGTTTGACTGTCAATTGACCACAGTTGACTTTTTCCCCAATACAGTTGATTTCTAGGTCAACTGTCCAATTGATTGGGCAAAGATTGGAATCAAGGCTTGAAACTTGGTATGGATAAACTTGTGAGTCTAATATGAAGCATGAAAGTCACTTTGGGCCTTTTAGGTCAAAACATCTTTGTGCAAACTCAAACCCTAATTTGGGTCAACAGTGCAAGGAGGAGTCTTGAGCAGAGCAAATCCTAACTGGATCTTGAGCTCCAAGGGTCTTGTGGTGAGAAAATATTGAGGAAATGGGAGGGCAAATTTTAGGGTACAACAAGGTGTTTGTGGAATTTGTTTTTGAAAGTGAATTTGAAAAGGTGTCTTTGTAATGGTTCTCGTCTCTATAAGAACGTATACAAAGTGTTTGTATTTTGAAAATTCTTCAAAATGAAAGTGTTGGTGTATAAAATGTTTTTGTTGTGATCAAGCGAGCAACTAGAGCAACCTACCTACTTAAAAGGTCTTAAATTTTATTTTCCTCCCCTTTTAGATGTTGCTATCTTACCATTGATTGGGTAAGAAGCCCCATCATTAGATGTGAAGGGACGAACGTGGGAAGTTTGTATAGTCATAGAAGGCAACCTATGAGACATTTTAGCAATGTTGTTTAGGGACTAGATCGTTTACCAAAGGCAACAATGAGGGTCGTCGAGGGACTACGATCTTTTATCAAGGGTCTTTGCTAAAATGCCCATATTCGAGGGACATGACTATTTTTTCGAGGCAACAAGTGGAATTATCCTAGGGGTGCATGTGTGAATAGTGTGTTTGATTTGCATGCATTTAGTCTTTGATTAGGAGTTGTCTACTTGTTGTTTTTATCTTGCCATACATATCCTATTTTACTAGCAATTATACAAAAGTAATAAAATGCAGAAAGATAAAATCCTACACTATTACAACCAAATTGAATTGCATGAAAATATAAAGGCAAAAATGAAATAAAAGCAAGAAAAATGGGTCTTTCGATTCAGGCAGAAAACCCTTTGATTCTGCACTCTTTCACTTCCTTCGATTTGAGGTCTAGAGTCAATGGAGTCATGTCCTTCGATTGGGGCCTGGAGGCCAACATGTTGTGCCTTTCAGCCTCCTTCGACTGGGGGTTGAAAGTAGTGAGGGAGTGCCTTTCGTCCGGGCCTGAAAGTCGGCATGTTGTGCCTTTCGTTTAGGCCTAGAAGTTAGCATGTCGTGCCTTCTGGCTGCCTCTTTTGTTTTGACCTGGAGGTCAGGGTGGAAGCCAAAGGCTTCGTTTCCTACTTCTTGTTTCCTGTTTCTTCCGTTTGAACTCTTGAATAGCAACATGGCCTAAGGCCATGCTAGTATGGCCTTACAATCAGGTTAGTATTTAAAGCATGTTTAGGTAAACAAGAAGCAAAAACAAAAGGATTAGCTCTGAAAACATATTAAAAGGATGGAAACGAAAAGAAGAACAACGATATGTACATGTTTGAAACGAAAAGAAAGTTTATTTACATGTTATTCAAGAAACAAAAAGTTCAAGGTTTAGAACAACTTACCTTGCTAGAGGCTGGTGCGTGTGCTGGACCTTGAAGTGGTTACCTTGAATGCTTCTGGATTCAAAGGGAGATACCAGAGGCTAGGCCTTTGATACTGGATTCGAAAGAGGAGAACAAGTGTGAGGTTCTTCCTACTGGATTCGAAGGGAGGGACTAGAGGTTAGGCCTTTGATGCTGGATTCGAAAGAGGAGAATAAGCATGACGTTCTTCCTGCTGGATTCGAAGGGCAACAAGGTATAGGGATCTTTCAGATTCGAAGAGGACAAGTGTTTGGATTCTGGGTTTCTGTTTTCACAAGTGCTTAAGTGTTTGGGAGCTTTATGGTATTTGAGAAATTTGAAGATTCGTTCCTCTGGCCTAAAAGACCTCTCTCGAGCTTGCAAATGCTTCTCTGTTTATAAAGAAAAGAATCAATATGTTTGAAGTAACCACGTTTGTATGATGACAAACCATGGTTTGGTTAAGGGTGAAAGAAGTCACTCCCTTTTCGTTATTCCCACATTTCCAGTACAAGTGGGGGCCTGCTGGCAAGAGATTGGAATTATGCTTCTGGCACTGCTTTTCATTCAGACATGAATCAGGTTGGAAGCTGCTTTTGTGATAAAAGTACTCTCTATGAAAGAAAAAAAGGTACGTAGCCTTTGCTATTTTAACCAAGAATAGTATTATCCAATAGACAAAGCTTCTAACCTTTGTACAAGCCTCTAATTATATAAAGATTTGGAAGCAACATAGCCTGGCAAATAGGGTAAGGCTATGAGATTTGCTCAAAGTTCTTTAAACAAAATTTGCATCGAAGGGTCCAGAGTTGGGTTCGAAAGATGCTGATTTAAAGGGAATCAAGGTCCCAATCGAAGATTAGAGCTTCTATATGTTGAAGAGTGAGATTCTAAGGGTCATGTTTTGATTGAAGAACACGACTTCCATACATTGAAGAATGAGATTTGAAGGGTCATGTTCTGATCGAAGAGTAGAACTTCTGAATGTTGAAGAGTGAGATTCGAAGGGTCATGTTCTGATTGAAGAACACATCTTCCATACGTTGAAGAATGAGGTTCGAAGGGTCATGTTCTGATTGAAGAGTAGAGCTTTTGTATGTTGAAGAGTGAGATTCGAAAGGTCATGTTCTAGACGAAGCAAACTTCTGACCTTCGATTCTCCCTGCTCCAGCATGATCTGAAGGAGTTCTATAGAAAGCTTGTAACATGTTCTGCCATCCCTTTTTGAATCACTTTTGCAAATTCTGATTGTACTTGTGTGAAAACTGGCCCAGAAGTTTTGTCCAAATTTTGACTTTAAAATGCTCAGAATTTACAAGTGTTTTAGCTTCATGGACGTGTCTTCAAGGATTTATAACTTGAAATCCCAACATTTCTAGGATAATTTCTCTTCAGCAATGTTTTAGATCTCATTGAGATCTATAACTTTCATGTCAGAAGTTCTGATTGAATCATCTTGCATGATGATGAAAATCTGGCCCAAAGTTATGTAATTATCATATTTTCTTAACACTTAGAAAATTTTCTAAGTGTTCAGAAATTTGACTTTTCAAAGTAATTTTTGAATTTTGATTTCTTGATGAATCAACTTCATGTCTTGATGAAATATGATTTTTGAAACTTGATTTTGACCAAGAAGTCAAAGTTTAACTTTTCAGTATGCATTTGACCATTTTGCCCTTGTGAAGGACTTTCTTGGAAAATTGTAATCCGAGACTTGAAACTTGACAGAAAAACCCTGAGGTCCAGGATGATCCCTTGAGAAATGAGAGGGAAAATTTTGGGGTACAACAGTGACAAACATCTTAATGATGATGAAATTGCATCGTTCTTTGCTGAATATGTAGAAATAGCATAAGAAAAAGAAAACCAAGGGGTAGAAGACAAAGATCCTCAAATCCATGCTAGCTCCTAAGACAACATGACTTCTGTAAACCAAAAAACACAACACAATGTGTGATACGGTGGGATAACTGACTTGAGGTTTTGTGTTTGTGTTCGCAAATGTTTCGGTTTAGCAAGAGTCGCCACCGACTTTTTATTTTATCCAAAGGAAAGGTCAAAAAGCACAGGAAAGACCTTTGAGATTTTTTCTTGGGTTCGGGGAGTAGATTATGAAAAGGGAAGGTGCAAGCACCCTTTTCATCCATGGTTATCCATGGGCTCTTGGTTACTTGTTTAGATCACTTGATTTTGCTTTTCAATTGTTTGAAATGGTGCTTTGTGTGTGGTTTTTGAAAATGCTTTGAAAAAGAGGCCTTGTCTAGGAAACCTTTGTAATGATTCTTGTTTGAATATATACAAAGGTGTTTGTCTTTTGAAAAGATATTTCAATATTTGAAAGTTTGTTTTTGGGAAATGTTTTGAAATTGTGTTGTGAAGTGTGTTTGAAAATGGCAAGGATGTTTTGCAAGTTTTGATCAAGTAACTAAGAGTTTTCTACCCTATTTTACTCAAAGATCTTTCCTATACGTTTTTAACCCTTTTGACAGTGTTGTTTTACCATTGTGTTTGGTAAACAAACTTGTTATTGGATGTTAAACGGGACAGGCACGGGTCATCGTATTGACCATGATAGCAATATTGCCAAGTATCTTTAGCAATTTTTGTGAGGGACTAGATCATTTTGTGTATAGGCAACCAAGATAGCGTCATCGAGGGACTATGATCTTTTGTTTTGTTTTTGTTTTGCCAAAGTACTCAACATGCATAACATGGCCTATTTTCAAGGCAACAAGTGGATGAAACCCTAGGGGTGCATGTGTGTATTGTGTTATCATTTTCATGCATTTTTGTCTTTGTATTAGTCAAGCTATTTGTTTTGATTTTGGATTTTCGCATACAAACCCTAATCTCTAATCATGGCATATTTGAAAGCATAAAGTGCGAGAATTAAAAGTCTAAGTTATTACAAAAGTATCAGGGAATGGGGGTATAATTATTACAAATGGGGATGAATCTCATAAGAGTAACAATGTCCTAATATCAAGTATTACAACCAAATCGAATTGTCGCGATTCAATACAAAGTTATAACAAATTATGAAATCAAAAATATTATGAAATGCATGTATTTATTAAAAAGAGATAAATAAAATCTATTCTAAAAAAGATTAAAAATTATTATTATTCTTTTTTTTGTATTTTATTAATTTAATAAAAGGAAAAAGTTTTAAAGAAAGAAAATTCAATTAAACAAAATCTCTACTATTTTTTGGTATTTTTATTAAGTGAAACAAGATTAATTAATAAAAGAAGAAAATAAAACTAAATTAAAAAATCAAAATTTTAATAAATTATTAGTGTTATTATTAACAAAAGAAATAAAAATATAAGTTAAGAAAAAGAAAATTAAACTAAACTAATTCATTTTTTGGTATTTTCTTAAATGTAACAAATTAGCAAAGATGAATTTAAAAAAAAAAAGAAAATCGATTTTAATGATTAATTTAATTTGATAAAAACAATATTGAATTTGATGAACTTATTAAAAAAGGAAGTAAATTAAAACAAAATGCAAATGGGTTTAAGAGTTTGAAGGTTTGAGGTTAGGCCCAAAACAAAAAATAAAAGAAGACAAAAAAAAGTCAGAATGGAGGGGGTATGAGCCAGCAATTCGTATGGGCTTAGGATTTGGAAGTTTCGGGTTAGGCCCAAAACAAAAATAAGAGGAGAAAGAGGGGTCAGAATGGAAAGGGAGGGGGACGCTAGCAATGTGGGCTTAAGGGCTTCGGTTGGGACAGGCCCAATTGCTCAAGCTTAGTAACATTTTGTTAGGGTATCAGGAATTTAGGGTTTGTGTACGTTTTACAGCGGTGCCGCTTCCTCGTTTTCTCTTCTTCATCTCCCTCAGCCTCAAACGCCCTGGTCTCCTCCTCCTCTAAGCTTCCGGAACACCCTCTCCCTCTCTCACCTTCTCCTAACGATCAAGGGTTTCGTTTGAATGGTATGATTCGTCTTTTTTGTTTTAACAGTTTTCGTTTGATTTTCTTCGTTCATGTTTCTTTGTTTAACCTATGGTATTATATGCCTAAAACGCAGTAAAGGGTTTGAGGAGAAGCATACCTTGGGAGCTATTCTAGAAAATAGAGGGGAAAGGGGTTTGAGCGAGGTTGTCCCTTGGCGGCCGAAGGTGCGAGGAGAGATGATGGAGAACGCGTGAACTTTGGTAACTTCTCCTTTGTTCTTAAATGTGAATGTTGATGATGATTGTAGCTTTGTCTGAAACTTGGTTTGTTGGTTTAGTTGATGATGATTTCACCTCTGAAACTGATATTTCTTTTCCTCTCTCTTTGAACTATGTTGATGCTTTATTCTGAAACTTTGTTGGTAGCTTTTTGTTGATGATGATAGTTCTGAAACTTTTTTCTCTCTTTTGAACTTGAATGCTGATGATGATAACTGTTCTGAAACCTTGTTACCTTTTTCCTCTCTCTTTAATGTTGATGATGATTAAACTGAAACTTTTGATTGTTGTTTTGCTGAACTTGAATGTTGATGAATTTGTCTTGTTGAAAATTCTGAGTTGGCAGGCTTGTTAGCTTTTGTTGTTTGGACTGAGTTGGGATGTTTGGTAGACTTGCTATGTTTGTGCAAGCTTTTGGGACTTGAAAGCTTTGTTTACAGTTTTGCTATATGTTTGGAGTTTGTGGTTAGTGAGAGTTTTGGAACTGCAGGTTGTTTCTGCAAAATTTTTGTTGTTGTTGCAGTTTTAACTGGCTTGCTAGGCTTGGAATTTGTGGTTTGTTTGTAAACTGGTGTACAATTTTGGTTTGTGGCTCTTTTGCTTGTGAACTAGTGTACAGTTTTGGTTTACAATTTGGCCAACTTGTTTTTGTGAACTAGTGTACAGTTTTGGTTTACAGTTAGGCCAACTTGTTTTTGTTTTGGGAACTGTAGGTTTTGTTGTGCAGTTTCTTTGGCTATGCAGTTTGGCTATGCAGTTTGTGGTTTTGTTGTGGTCACTTTGGGCCTTTTAGGTCAAAACATCTTTGTGCAAACTCAAACCCTAATTTGGGTCAACAGTGCAAGGAGGAGTCTTGAGCAGAGCAAACCCTAACTGGATCTTGAGCTCCAAGGGTCTTGTGGTGAGAAAATATTGAGGAAATGGGAGGGCAAATTTTGGGGTACAACAGTTGCCCCTGTTCAATCTTCTTGAACCTGAAGAGTTAGATTGGCAAGTTTGCCCTTCGCGACTCGAGGGTAAAAGGAGATTGGACACTAGAGTGCCCGGAAATTTGCACTCGCATGCTGGAGTATCAGCAATGTGATGTCGGGAATGGGCTTATAGATGCCATTTGGAGAAATGGTGGATAGGAGGATGGGCTTATAGATGCCATCTGGAGACGTGACAGAACCTTGTCGGGAATGGGCTTATAGATGCCATTTGGAAGTGTTGATCGCGTAAGAGATTCCTTAGCGAGAACTTGCGTACTTTGATAAAGGAAGATGGTTTCCTGGCCTATTACAGGTGTTGATCTTCAGTCTCTTCATGCAGATATGCCCTGGCTAGATACAGGTATCGAATCTACGATCATATGCTCACAGATATGCCCTGGCTAGATACAGGAATCGAATCCGGAACTTCCAAAGGTTGCTTACAGACGTGCCCTGGCTGAATACAGGTATCAAATCTCTAAACTCTTCATGCAGGTGTGCCCTGGCTGGATACAGGTATCGAATCTGGAAATTGTTGTCTACAGATGTGCCCTGGCTGGATGCAGGAATCGGATCTGGAAATGGTCGTCTACAGATGTTCCCTGGCTGGATACAGGAATCGGATCTGGAAATGGTCGTCTACAGATGTGCCCTGGCTGGATACAGGAATCGGATCTGGAAATTCTTCATGCAGATATGCCCTGGCTGGATACAGGTATCGAATCTACAATCAATCACTCACAGATGTGCCCTGGCTAGATACAGGTATCGAATCTGGAAATTGTGATAGTTGATAGTAATCATCTTTGGATTGACCTTTTTCCTGAAAAGGCAAAACATTAGCTGTATGCAATGTCATGATGTATGAGATGTCATGATGTTCTCAAAAATAAATGAGATCGTGCGATATGATGCGTATATGCATGCGTCATGGTGTATGAATGTATTTTTGTCTAGGAAAATAAATCCTTGACGATTGCCGGGAGTTTGTGGAATCCGGTGCTGATGTTGAAGAGTAGAATTCTTTGTTTCCGCTGGGGATGATGATTGCAAGAATAAACCGGTAGGAGAAGACGACTCCGTCGAGGAATAAACTTGTTGGAGAGATTACTCTGCGGGGAACTACTCTGTGGAAAAAGATACTTCGCTGGGGTTTTGATGAGAACTCCGCTGGGGATTCCACTGATAAGTTATGTTGGGGAACTTGATGAACTCCGCTGGGGATAGGAAGAACTTCGCCGAGGACGAATTTTCTGTGGTAATTAGCTGAGGATAACCCAGTTATACCCTGGTGGGGAATAACCTTTGAATGAAGTCGGGGAGATGCGTTCGTACTCTGCAGGTGATAAGCTTCCAGAATCTACTGGGGATAAGCTTCCAGAATCTAATGGGGAAACTTTTGGACTGTACTGGGGAAGTGTCTCCACTGGGGTGTCTTGTATTCCACCGGGGAACAATCTTATATTAAGACTATCGGAGATGCTTGCTGAGGAATGTCTATACTCCGCTGGGGAATGTTGAGATCTTTTGAGGATGCCCAACTTCCTTAAGGCTGACAGTAGACTAACTCTGCTTGAGGAGAGTATTGTTGACTTGCTAGGGGAACAATGTGCCTTTTCAGGGCTGCTGGGAGACCAACTCTGCCTGGGGAGAGTATTGCTGAATCTTGTCTTACTCTGTGGGGAGTTGAGGTGACTTGGTTACGTTCTTCAGCCGAACCTACCTTGGTACCTTGGTGGACAGAGCAACTAGATCGCTTAAACAATTCTAAATTGCCCCTGTTTCTGATGTCACCTGTAATCAGTCCTTTGTTTCACATGCAAATATTCATGATTAGCCATTAATGTCAAATGCATATATCAAAAATGAACATTGGACGTTCTTCGCAAAACAAAAACAGAAAAAGGAAAAACAATGGATAATTTGTCTAAAGAATTGAACTTGTATTGATTTTGAAATTTGTCTGTAAATAGGCGTTTTGTGTATAGGAGGCTGACGTCCTAGTAAGAGAACGCCGCCGAGCAAAATAAAGTTTATACAATTTTGTGAAAAGGAAACAAAACAGCTATGTGAAAAATAATCCCACTGGTTTCTAACTCTGCTATCGCCTTTATGTCTTCAAGCGTCTCATTACTTTGCTGCTTAGTTGAAGATGAAGCTGATTGATTGTGTCGTCTGAGCCTGATAGTTGATGCCGAATTCTGGATGCAAGGTGATCCAATGAGACATAGTATTACACTTTATCCCTAACTTTTGCCTGGACCGCCCTTTCGGGTTTTCAGTCCACCGGGATACCCATTTTTGCCCAAGCCGCCTTTTCAGGTTTTCGACTTGCCGGGTGTACAGATTTTTTTTCATTTCATCCCTTATTTTTGCCCGAACCCTTTTAGTTCGCCGGGAAGCCCTTATTTTTGCCTAGGTGTGTCAACCTAGCGGGTATTTAGTTCATGCGTAGTATCTTTTTACTATGTCTGCATTGGCGGGGTGAGGAAGGTCGTCACCATCCATGGTGGTTAGAATCATGGCTCCTCCCGAGAAGATATGTTTAACCACAAATGGCCCTTCGTACGTAGGGGTCCATTTGCCCCTGGGATCACTTTGAGGAAGAATGATGCGTTTGATTACCAGATCTCCGACTTGATACTCTTGTCGTCTGACCTTCTTGTTAAATGCCTTGATCATCCGTTTTTGGTATGTCTGACCATGACAAATAGCAGTGAGTCTCTTTTCGTCAATTAGGTTTAATTGATCAAGCCGAGTCTGGATCCAGTCATCTTCGCTCAAACCTGCATCCTTCATTATCCGGAGAGAGGGTATCTAGACTTCAATAGGCAAGACTGCCTCCATGCCATAGACCAAGGAAAAGGGAGTTTCCCCTGTTGACGTCCGTGCTGAGGTACGGTACCCATGGAGAGAAAATGGCAACATCTCGTGCCAATCTTTGTAGGTCACTGTCATCTTCTGCACAATCTTCTTGATGTTTTTATTCGCCGCTTCTACAACCCCGTTCATCTTCGGCCGGTAAGGAGAAGAGTTGTGGTGCTGTATCTTGAATTGCTCGCAGAGTTCAGTGATCATTTTGTTGTTAAGATTGATACCATTGTTCGTAATGATCCTCTCAGGTACACCGTATCGACAGATCAGGTTGTGCCGAATGAACCGATCCACGACGTTCTTGGTTACGGTAGCATAGGAAGCTGCCTCAACCCATTTTATGAAGTAATCAATCACTACCAGGATGAAGCGATGCCCGTTGGATGCCGTAGGTCTGATTTCGCCGATCATATCAATGCCCCACATTGCAAAAGGCCAAGGTGCTGTCAAGACATTCAGAGGAACCGGAGGGATGTGCACCTTATCAGCATAGATCTGGCATTTATGACAAGTTCGAGAATGCTGGTAACAGTCAGCTTCCAATGTGGACCAGAAATATCCTGTCCGAAGGATTTTCTTTGCCATGGTATGTCCACTGGAATGTGTTTTGAAGGTACCTTCATGTAGCTCTACCATGATCTTTTCTGCTTCAGTCTTATCCACACAACGCAGTAAGGTTGAATCATGGTTCCGCTTATACAGAATGCCGTTGCTGAGGAAGAACTTTGCCGCAAACCTTCTCAGGAACTTCTTGTCATTAACAGATGCGCCTTCGGGGTATTCTTGAGCTTCAAGGTACCTCTTCACTTCATGATACCAGGGTTTTTTTGTTACCTCTTCGGTTTCGAGATCGCAGCAATGTGCAGGTTCATCCAATTTCCAAATAATGATTCGGGGTGCCTCGTTGTCCCATTTGACTTTGAACATAGAAGACATCGTAGCCAACGTGTCCGCTAACTGATTCTCCTCTCTTGGGAAGTGTTCAAAAATTATCTCCTCGAAGTGGGGAAGCAAAGTCAACACATACTCCTTGTAAGGAATAAGATTTGGGTGTTTCATATCCCACTCGCCTTTGATCTGATTGATCACGAGAGCGGAATCTCCGAAGACACTCAGAAACTTGATCCTTAAATCAATTGCAGCTTGAAGACCCATGATACATGCCTCATACTCTGCCATGTTGTTGGTGTCGTTGAAACATAGCCGGGCGGTGAGTGGAGTATGAGTGCCTTTAGGGGATATGATCACAACGCCGATTCCATTACCCAAAGCATTCGAGGCTCCGTCAAAGTGCATAGACCATAGGGATCCTTCCTCAGGTCCTTCATCCGGTCCAGGTACTTCACAATCAGTCACTACCATGATATCCTCGTCTGGAAATTCAAAGTTCATCGACTGGTAATCATCCACTGCCTGGTGTGCCAAATGGTCTGCCAATACACTTCCCTTGATTGCTTTTTGAGTCGTGTACTGGATGTCATATTCCATCAAGATCATTTGCCATCTTGCTATTCTTCCAGACAGAGCAGGCTTTTCGAAGATGTACTTTATTGGATCCATTTTTGAAATCAACAGAGTAGTGTGAGTCAACATATACTGTCTCAACCGGCGAGCTGCCCATACCAAAGCGCAGCAAGTTTTCTCGAGCAGTGAGTATCGAGTCTCACAGTCGGTAAACTTTTTGCTAAGGTAATAAATGGCGTGTTCTTTTCGGCCAGACTCGTCACGCTGCCCCAGCACACACCCCATTGAGTTGTCAAGTACTGTCAAGTATAGGATTAGAGGTCTCCCTTCAACCGGTGGCATAAGAATGGGTGGTTCTTGGAGATACTCTTTGATCTTTTCGAAAGCATCCTGACATTCATCGTTCTAACGTACTACTTGATCTTTCTTCAGCAACTTGAAGATTGGTTCACAGGTAGCAGTTAGATGCGAGATGAATCGGGCAATGTAGTTCAACCGTCCTAGAAAGCCTCTGACTTCCTTCACTGTCTTGGGAGTTGGCATCTCTTGTATGGCTTTTACTTTGGCAGGGTCCACTTGAATTCCTTTGTCGCTTACGATGAAGCCTAATAATTTTCCAGATCTCACCCCAAAGGTGCACTTGTTTGGGTTCAACCTCAGCTTGTATAACTTTAGACGGTCAAACAGCTTCCGTAGATGGTCAAGGTGTTCCTCCTCGGTTTGGGACCTTGCAATCATATCATCGACGTATACTTCTATCTCGTGATGGATCATATCATGAAATAAAGCAACCATGGCACGTTGATAGGTTGCCCCAGCATTTTTCAACCCAAAAGGCATGACCTTGTAGCAAAAGGTGCCCCACTGAGTAACAAAAGTGGTCTTCTCCATGTCTTCAGGAGCCATCTTGATCTGATTATAACCGGAGAAGCCGTCCATGAAGGAGAAAACTTTATGCTGAGCAGTATTGTCAACCAGAACATCGATATGAGGCAGAGGGAAATCATCCTTAGGGATGGCCCTGTTTAAATCCCTGTAATCAACACACATTCGGACCTTACCATCCTTCTTCGGCACTGGAACTATGTTGGCAATCCACTGAGGGTAAGAAGTCACTGCTAGAAACCCGGCATCAAATTGTTTCATAACCTCAGCTTTGATTTTCTCGGACATTTCTGGACGCATACGGCGGACCTTCTGTTTTACCGGAGGGCATTCTTCCTTAGTAGGCAGATGATGAACCACAATGTCGGTATCCAACCCAGGCATGTCTTCGTAAGACCAGGCAAAGATTTCCACATAGTTATGCAGCATCTGAATCAACCGTTGTTTTACACTGAGCTCTAGATTGGCACCAATCTTGACTTCCTTTCTGTCTGTATCAGTACCCAGATTTACCGTTTCCACTGGCTCTTCATGTGGCTGAATGGCCCTCTCTTCCTGGAGTAGCAGTCTTGCAAGTTCACCAGGCACTTCACAATCATCTTCACCTTTGTCTTCGGCTAAGTTGATCGGATTTTCGAAGTCATAACTGGCAGTAGCGGAGTCGTTACCAGTGAGATCCAGAGTGGATTGGAACCTGTATAGGTGAGTGTGTGTAAATATAGCTGTTTTGCAATATATAATAAAGAAAGAAAAGGAGCGCAAGATTTTGACATGCAACAAACGTCCAATGTTTTGATTAATGATATATGAAAATGACATACAAAAGCCCTCACAAATGAAGCCACGGTGCCCCGGGTAAGACACCGAGCCATAAAAGTTTCAACATATTGTTTGTTACAAATTGAAAAACAAAAGAGTTCATTACTGAGTGACAAAAGTAATAGGTGTGAAGTCTTTTGCAGTCCAGTTGCTTGGTCCATCATCGGTTGTTGGGTAGATCCAGCTGTCGAATTCAGATTCCTCCACGTCGTCTTCAATAGCATTCACTCCCGGGTTGGTGATGAACACAGGAGGTCTTCCAATCCTTGCCTTACGAACAGTCCTCTGAGCCTCTGTAGTGAAACCCAAACCAAACTTGTCGGTCTTTGGAGTGAAATCAGGAAGTCGGCCCCAGTTTGCGCACTCACCCTTCTCAATCACAGCCCGGGCATCCTTTAAGGAAGCCATCTTCAAAGGAGGATCTTCAATGGTCACAGTCTCAGCTGATGCCAGTGTCTGAGGTACCTCTTCAAAGTGCTGGAATGGAGTCTCAATGAATTCCCCATCCATTTCTATGTATCGGAACGAATTGAGGTGGCTGACCATATACTCCTCTTCCCCCTGAACTGTAACAATCTTCCCTCTGACCGGGTACTTAAGCTTCTGATGTAGTGTGGAGGTCACAGCTCCAGCCTTGTGGATCCATGGACGACCCAGCAAACAAGAATAGGATGGTCGGATATCCATCACATAGAAAGTAGAATCAAAAACTTGAGAACCAACCCTGATTGGAATGTCAACTTCGCCATGTACCATCCTTTTCGAACCATCAAAGGCCCGGACAACAATGTTACTAGGTTTGAGCTCTAAACCCTCACAATCCAACCTGTCTAGGGCCTTCTTGGGCAATACGTTCAATGAAGAACCAGTGTCTACCAACACATGGGCAAGAGTAGTGCCCCTGCATTTAATGGAGACATACAGGGCGTCGTTATGGTTCTTTCCCTTGGCAGTCAGATCGGCGTCAGAGAAGCCCAACCCATTATCAGCAGTCAAGTTGGCCACACAATCGGTAAATTGATCAGCAGACGTTTCTTGTGGCACATGGGCCATCTTCAGGAAGGAAATCAGGGCCTTGGCATGGGCCTCTGAACACAACAACAGTGATATCATAGAAATCTTTGATGGGGTGTGCCCCAGCTGCTCAACTACGTTGAAATCACTCTTCTTAATGATCTTGAGAATCTCTTCCATCTCTTGCTGGGAAGCTTCAACAGTGGTTGTCTTTGGTGCCTCCGTCAGGGCAGGCAAGTCAGTAGCAATCCCTTTGCCCCGAGTGTCAGATGACTCGGCAGCAGGGGTAGAAACAGGAACTTGATCAGGAAGGGAAGCAGGCACACTTGCAGGTGTGATGACAAGAGGTTTCTGAATAGCTGGTGGCACGATATCTGGCGAGAACAGCCTACCACTACGAGTAACTTTGGCAGGCCCAGTGATGTTACTGACGCCGGTACTAATATCAAACTCTTGTTTAACTCCAAGCACATAAACATCTGCCCCATAGTGCCATGGGACAGCTTTGTCGGATGTATAGGGGAGGGGCCCCGGAACAGTGATGATGATAGGAGCAATCTTCTGAGTGGACATGATTTTGACAGGCTTCTTTGAAGGAGCCTTAGGAGGGTTGTTGAAAATAGTAACAATAGAAACTTCTTCGGTAGGGGTAGCAGGAACAACAATCTTCTCGAACAAGATCTCTTTGCTATCCATCAGGCTTTGGATACCTGATTTCAGCAAAGGACAACCAACAGGTGAAACAGCATATAGAAGGCAACCTTTACCATATCCCGAAAATAAACCGGCTAGCAACAGGTTTCTACGGTCAATAACGAAGTAACAATCTCTTCCACGGAGGCTACATATCGGTCTTCTTCCACAGCATTCACTCCATGCTGGGGCATGGGAGCAGTCACAACATTGGGTCTTTCGGGCGCCTCAAACTGTATTTCTTTAGCATCAATAAGGTCCTGAACCTTATTCCTCAGAGCCCAGCAATCATCCGTAGTATGCCCCTGGCTATCAGAGTGATAAGCGCAACGGGCGTTGGGGTTGTACTTTGGAGAAGCTGTGTTCACTACCTTCGGAGCTTCTTTGACAGTTACCAGATTGGTTGACAGTAGTTGCGGCAAAATCTGGGACAGGGTCATGCTGAGTCGAGTGTACTGTCTTTTGGGTCTCTCACCCCTTGGTTGGTTGTATTGCTGAGGATCAGCAGTAGGTTTTGAAATTAACACCGCGTTGACAGCTTGGCGGCGTTCCGGCTTAATTTGTCTTCTGGGACCATAAACAGCACTGGCTTCCTTCTTGAAGGGCTTCTTTTCAGTACTCGCAGAGGCACCTTTCTGTATCTTCCCCGACTTGATACCATCTTCTATCCTCTCACCGGTTAAGATCAGGTCTGTAAACCCAGCAGAAGAATTCCCAATCAGGTGATTGAAGAATGGTCCGGACAGGGTCCCTGGGAACATGTCAACAAGTTCACGGTCAGTCAAAGGTGGCTGCACCCTGCCAGCCAGGTCTCTCCACTTTTGCGCATACTCCTTGAATCCTTCGCCCGTCCCCAGTGACATACCCTGAAGTTGGGTACGCGTGGGAGCGAGGTCAGAATTGTACTGATACTGTTTATAAAATGCAGTAGCCAAGTCCTCCCAGTTTCGGATACTGGCTCCGTCCAGCTGATAGAACCATTCGAGTTGACCCCTTGAAAGGCTATCCTGGAAGAAATGGATCCACAGGTTCTTGTCTGCAGTGTAAGGTTGGATCTTCCTTACATATGATCTGAGATGCAGCTTAGGACAGGAAGCCCCGTCGTACTTCGCAAAGGCAGGTGCCTTGAACTTGTGTGGGATCACCACCCCAGAAGATAAGCCTAGATCTCCAAAATCCAGTCCCGGCACATTTTGAATCTCCATGGCACTTAAACGGTCCTCTAGTTGCTTGTACCTGTCTTCAGCAGGAGGGTACTGTTCGTCATTGTAATCCGTCTCGTTGTCGGAGACTATAGGACTAGGAGCCCTTCCCCCTTGGGGACTGTCTTTCTCTACAGAGGAAGTAGCCTGATCAGCCTCATTATGCAGTGTATTCCCAAACCTTCGTCCAGTGTTGAACATCGCAGTCCTCTTCTTCTTCTTCTTCTTCAAGAGCAGAGTCTTCAACTCCTGTTGACCCTGGGCTAAGCTCATGACCAGCTCTTGAAACTGGGCGTTCTGGGCCTGGAGGGCCTTGATAGCTTGTTCGGTAGTCGGCTCGAAAGACATAATGACTGGGTGCTGAAATAAACAGCGAAGAAGATTAAGCAACCTGTAGAAGACGGGTACCTGTTATGCATATGATGCAATGAGATGCTTATGATTTATGTTTTCAAAGACAATCGGGATTCAACTTTGTAGACAAAAAGGAAACACACTTCATTAGATTCAAACTTTAAATTGTTCAACAATTTTCCCGTAGGCATTACAAGAATGAAAATACTGAAAAGGAAATAAAAGCTGTAAAAGAAACATCCAAAGCTCATCAGTGCTCCCATGGCCTCCTCTTCTCAGTACGGATATAGTCATTCAGGATCCGCTCTTCCTCCAATTGCTTAGTCAGCTTCTGGATCTTCTGTTCTTGTTCGTTGAACTTTTCCCGATAATAATCCCGTTCTTCCTGTAGCTGCGCCCAAGATCTTTTTAGTGTATCAACATCGGTGGGTATCTGAGGAGGGAGGACAGTTGGAGGAACCCCGTCTTCATCAGGAAATTCAAGAATGATAGGCCTGATAGCTTCGTATGGCATACCTAACTTCTGAGCACGGATGCGGACCCATCTGCAGTAGGGTTCCATTAGTAGAGAAGTCTTTGATCCTAACTCATGTGGGTCAGCTTTGTGAATTATGTCCCAAGCCCGGATGAATCTACGACGCAGCTCGTCACTGTCTACCTAAAACTCAAAACTGATGTGAGGCACCAACATCTCATGAGGCCCTGCTCTTCTGGCTCTTCCAAACTGACGGAGAGCTAAACATGGATTATAAGAGATTCCTCCCTGGGTACCGATCAATGGAACATTAGGATATTCTCCGTAACGATCAATAATGGCTACCTCATCCAAACCTCTGCGAGTCCAAATGATGTCCTTATCAGTGAGAGACATTAACCTATGAGCCCAACCCTTTCCTTCTTCATTCTTCAGCACGAACTTAGGAAGGTGCGAAATAAACCACCTTACTAACAAAGGAGCACAACACCATGGAGTTCCCCGTCTTCGGGCAGTACGAGCATAGAGTTGTTGCAGGATATCACCCAAAAGAGTGGGTACAGGGTTCCGAGACATGAAGATCCTTATGGCATAAATATTGACAAAGTTATCAGGATTTGGAAACAATACTAGACCATAGATTAAGAGAGCCAGAATGTCTTCGTACGCCTTGAAGTCTAAGTCATTCCAGAAACTATTAGCTTTGCCAACCAGAAACTTAACCAAAAAGCCCTTAACTCCACTTCTAGTTTCCCAGTTAGCCAATACCTCTTCTTTGGTCAAGGGAAGGGCTGCAACAATCTCCTCAGGCCTAAGAGTCTTCTCCCAACCAGTGAACGGAGTCTGCTCCAAAACAGGGATACCAAGCAAATCAGAGAATTCTTCCAGGGTAGGGACCAGCTGGAAGTCTTGAAAGGTGAAGCAATGATACAGGGGATCATAAAACTGGGTCAGGACACTCATCAGTTGTTGGTCCCACTTGGAAGTGACTAAACCAAGGAGAGAACCATGCCTCTTGATGAAGGAAGTAGTGTTTGGAATCCTATCAACCAATTCCTTGAGCAAAGCAGGTGGTTGAACAAAGTTGAGCCGGATAGTATTCCTACGCATGGGCATCATGATGTCCTACAAAACAGAGCAAAGATGAAACCCACTTGTCTTTGAAATGGGTCAGTCCTTATGCAGGATGCATACAATGGCATGATGGTATGATGTTATGATAAAGCACACCACAAGTATTCACAAAGGCAAACATGATAAGGCACACAAGTCATACAAGACAGCCCTTAGGGTTTAGGCCAGCATGAAGTTTAGGTATTACCCTCTTTTAGAGGATCTCAATATCATTGACTACCCTCAATCGGTCATAACTCCAGCATCGCAATCTTTTCTTGCGGCCAGAACCATCGCGAGAGTTTAGCCTCAATGAGTGTAGCATACTGCTACTGTTCTATAGCCAAGTTTGGTCAATTTAGGGTTCTAAGGTCGGTTGGTGTTTAATGACTCCTTAGAAGACCCATATTCCCCTTGTTGCAACACAAGGGATATCGGTACAGACTAAGGTGTCACACCAACGTAGCCACTGTTTCACCCATGTCGGTCTATGCCGGACAGGTCCCTCACAGCTTATGCTACCTAAAAGGGTATTCCCCAGATCCGGGTTAGGATCTATGAAACTCCGATGCAAAGCCCACAAATATAAAAGCAAACAAGACAAACAATTGAAAACAAGAGTGATCTAAACCCTAAGGTAACCCCACTTTTAAGTTTTCCCCAGCAGAGTCGCCAGTTCTGTGATATGGTGGGAGAACTGACTTGAGATTTTGCGTTTGTTTTCGCAAATGTTTCGGTTGAGCAAGAGTCGCCATCGACTTTTTATTTTATCCTAAGGAAAGGTTAAAAAGCACAGCAAAAACCTTTGAGATGTTTTCTTGGGTTCGGGGGGTAGATTATAGAAAGGGAAGGTATTAACACCCTTTCTATCTATGGTTATCCATGGGCTCTTAGTTACTTGCTTAGATCACTTGCCTTTGATTTTCAATTGTTTGAAATGGTGCTTTGTGTGTGTGGGTTTGAAAAGGTTTTGAAAAGAGGCCATTTGTTGTGGCAACCTTTGTAATGATCCATGTTTGAATGTATACAAAGGTGTACTTATCTTTTTGAAAAGTTTTCAGTGTTTTTTGAAAGTTGTTTTGAAAGCGTGTTGTGATGTGTGTTTTGAAAAATAGGCAAGTGTTTTTGTTTTTGCAAGTTGACAAGTAACTAAGAGTTTGTCTAGTCCTAAATTTCTCAAAGATCTTTCCTATGTTTTTAACCTTTTTCACAATTTTGTTCCACCATTGTATTTGGTGGACCATCTTGTGTTAGGATGTGAACGGGACAAGCGCGGGTCATCGTTTAGACCATGATTGCAATGGTGCCAAGTGTCTTTGGCAACTTTTTCCTTTAAGGGACTTGATCATTTTTAGGCAACTTTCGAAAGCGTCATTGAGGGACTATGATCATTTGATATTGTTTTGTTTTGCCAAAGACTCTCAACATGCAACATGGCCCATTATTGAAGGCAACAAGTGGAGTAACCCTAGGGGTGAAAGTGTGATTGGTGTTGTTCATTTTCATGCTTTTTTGTCTTTGAATTAGGTCAAGCTATTTGTTTATTTGCATACAAACCCTAGGTCTATCATGGCATATTTAGAAAGCTTTAAAATGCGGAATTAAAAGTCCTAAATTATTACACAATAATCATGGGAATGGGGGTACAAATGTTCAAATGGGGATGAGACTTAATAGGAGGATAGTGTTCGATATTTACAACCAAATCGAATTAATCGCAAAATGTAAAATGTAATCAATGTACAAAAAATAAACAAATGTGTATGTGTAAATGTATTTGTGTAAGTGTATGATTTATTTACAAGTGAAATAAAAATAAATAAAAAAAGGTTAATTTGGATATTTTCATGTTTAGGGCAAAACCCTAATTTTTATAAATAAAAGGTATTTATTATTTAATATATGCAATATTTATTAATTATGTACAAAAAATAAATAATAGGAAGTATATTGTAAAAAAGTATTTTTGAGGTTAAATATTAATAAAAATAAAAAAATGTATTATTTTGTACTTTTATCCTAAATATTCTAATAAATATATAAGTATTTATATTATTTACTAAATATATTAAATATGTACAAAAATAAAATATTTATTATTTACAAAAAAAAGTATATTTTTAGAAAATGTTTTCAAAAGATAAAATAAAATAAAATTAGAAAACAAAATGTGTTTGTATTATTTTTGTATTTTTTGAATAAAAGGCAATATATTTATTTACATGTATAAATTCAAATAAAACAAACAAAAATGCAAATAAAAATGCAAAAATGGTTGAAAAAAATATTTTTAATATTTTTCATATTTTGACTAAAAATAATAAGTCAGAAACAAAAAGAAAAAGTCAAAAAATGATAAAAATAAACACAATGGGCCAAGGGGGTGCAAGTGTGGAAAAGTGGTGCAAATAGAAAAAAGGTCAGGCCCAGCCCAGAAGAACTTTGTCTTCAACCTCTGGACACTCAAACAGAACAAAACGCGCGCTTCCTGCTATCTCATGATTCTTTGACATTCAGCAAAAACTTACAACAACAATGTTATAGAGCATCTTGTCACGATTTCAAATATATAAAAAAGTCATTCTAACTCTCAGAAATGAGAGAGAATTTCTTCTCCCCCAATTCCTTACCTAAGTTTTTTCCAATGTTCATGTCTTAAATTCTCTCAGCACATGCAATATAAATGGAAAGTGAGGATATGGGTGGCTTCAGGGACATGAGTATGACATAACTTCTTCACAAACCTAAGCCTAGATATGCCTGGATTAAGAGATAGGAGTTCAAACTTTTACCTGTTCAGCTTGATTCGGGTATGACAATGGAGGTACTTTCAATGCAATGTGAGGACTTGTATAGCTTGCTTGAAGTTCAGGGATGCTTCTCCAATGCTTGGTGTGCTTTGAATCTTGCTGTATCAAGCTACAGAAGTCAACCTGCAAGAGAGAAAAATGAAAATGGCCAAACTGGTTAGAGGTGTTACAGTCTGTTTCCAAGGCTTGGGATAGTTTGTATGGATGTTATGGAAGGTGTTTGAGGTGGCTTGGATGAAAATGCACGATGGAAGTGAACTGGCCAAGTCAATCTACAACAGGGACTCTGTTTTGCAGAAAAAATGGGCTTTGATGGATGAGGAGGTATTGGAGGTGGTTGGCTCGTGTTTTAGGTCAGGTTTGATGTTTGGAATGTGTTCAACAAGTTTGTCTTGGTTAGTTCTTGCAGGAATGAGAGATGTTGTTGTGTTTGCAAAGTTGCTTCTATCTTAAGTCAAAAATGCCAAGTTGAGTTACAAGCTTATGCAGGCCCCCTAAACATGCTGCAAAGTTAGTCTTGATCAGTGGGATTAGTTCAATAACTTGTGCCTCAGAGATTTGCATTGTACTTCTTGGATTTGTGTTTGACATAAAGTCATGCTTTACAAGAATGGATAACTTGTTTTTTCCAAATATGGCTTAATTCTTCATGTAATGTCCAAATGCACAAAATAATGCTAGAACACAATGGATTGGCATTTAATTTTTGAGTGTAAATGAGATTAGAGGCCTGTAATGTAGCTTGTACATGCTGATTTCAAAAATGCAAAGTTATGAACATGCATTTGGCCATGAATCAAAGTGACTTTTGCCCATATTGACAAATTCGATTCTCCCTAACCACAAGGGTGTTTGAGAAGTTCTTGGACATTTTGGAAAGCTTGGAATGTGTACTACAATCCATATTTGTAATGCAAGTTGAAATTCCAAGTGGAAGCATGTGAAAAGTGGCCATGAAGTTGGGCAAAAATCCAGCCTAAAATAGGTCAAAATATTTCTAAGTTAAGAATGTTTTGCACCCTTGTTCCAAAAATCATAACTTGAGCTACAAGCTTCTTTTGAATAAACTTTGTGTCTCAAAGTTGTAGATTTTTCAAGGGACTATAACTTTCATGTTTTGAGTTTTTCTTGAATCCAAATATAACTTGATGAAATAATGGGACAAAGTTAGGAAAAAATTAGGAATTTTCATAACTTAGAAAAATTCTAAGTTATGAAATTTCTTCATTTCAAACCCTAATTTGTGATTTTTGATTTCTTGATGAACAAGTTTCATAATTTGACATGTCTTGATGAAAAATGAATCTTGACACTTGACTTTGACCAAAAAGTCAAAATTTGACTTTTCAGTACACAGTCAAATTTTGCTCAGTTGACTGAAAAATTCATCTGTCAATCTTGTGCATTTGGGATCTTTTGAATTTTTTGAACATGTCAAGACAATGCCATTGAGTTCTTGAGTCCATATGTGAGCTTGGTTTGCCATTGGCTAGGTCAAACAGTTAAAAATTGCCTTTGTGCAGTCAAAACCCTAAAAATGACCATTTTGCCCTTTTGGTGATCTGATCAAATTTCTTGTGGATTTGTGATCCAAACTTGATCAAATGGTCCATATGAGTTCATAATGTTGATGTGGGTCAAAAATCATGAGGTTTGACTTTCAATTGACCACAGTTGACTTTTTCCCCAATACAGTTGATTTCTAGGTCAACTGTCCAATTGATTGGGCAAAGATTGGAATCAAGGCTTGAAACTTGGTATGGATAAACTTGTGAGTCTAATATGAAGCATGAAATTCACTTTGGGCATTTTAGGTCAAAACATCTTTGTGCAAACTCAAACCCTAATTTGGGTCAACAGTGCAAGGAGGAGTCTTGAGCAGAGCAAACCCTAACTGGATCTTGAGCTCCAAGGGTCTTGTGGTGAGAAAATATTGAGGAAATGGGAGGGAAAATTTTGAGGTACAACAAGGTGTTTGTGGAATTTGTTTTTGAAAGTGAATTTGAAAAGGTGTCTTTGTAATGGTTCTCGTCTCTATAAGAACGTATACAAAGTGTTTGTATTTTGAAAATTCTTCAAAATGAAAGTGTTGGTGTATAAAATGTTTTTGTTGTGATCAAGCGAGCAACTAGGAGCAACCTACCTACTTAAAAGGTCTTAAATTTTATTTTCCTCCCCTTTTAGATGTTGCTATCTTACCATTGATTGGGTAAGAAGCCCCATCATTGGATGTGAAGGGACGAACGTGGGAAGTTTGTATAGTCATAGAAGGCAACCTATGAGACATTTTAGCAATGTTGTTTAGGGAATAGATCGTTTACCAAAGGCAACAATGAGGGTCGTCGAGGGACTACGATCTTTTATGAAGGGTCTTTGCTAAAATGCCCATATTCGAGGGACATGACTATTTTTTCGAGGCAACAAGTGGAATTATCCTAGGGGTGCATGTGTGAATAGTGTGTTTGATTTGCATGCATTTAGTCTTTGATTAGGAGTTGTCTACTTGTTGTTTTTATCTTGCCATACATATCCTATTTTACTAGCAATTATACAAAAGTAATAAAATGCAGAAAGATAAAATCCTACACTATTACAACCAAATTGAATTGCATGAAAATATAAAGGCAAAAATGAAATAAAAGCAAGAAAAATGGGTCTTTCGATTCAGGCAGAAAACCCTTTGATTCTGCACTCTTTCACTTCCTTCGATTTGAGGTCTAGAGTCAATGGAGTCATGTCCTTCGATTGGGGCCTGGAGGCCAACATGTTGTGCCTTTCAGCCTCCTTCGACTGGGGGTTGAAAGTAGTGAGGGAGTGCCTTTCGTCCGGGCCTGAAAGTCGGCATGTTGTGCCTTTCGTTTAGGCCTGGAAGTTAGCATGTCGTGCCTTCTGGCTGCCTCTTTTGTTTTGACCTGGAGGTCAGGGTGGAAGCCAAAGGCTTCGTTTCCTACTTCTTGTTTCCTGTTTCTTTCGTTTGAACTCTTGAATAGCAACATGGCCTAAGGCCATGCTAGTATGGCCTTACAATCAGGTTAGTACTTAAAGCATGTTTAGGTAAACAAGAAGCAAAAACAAAAGGATTAGCTCTGAAAACATATTAAAAGGATGGAAACGAAAAGAAGAACAACGATATGTACATGTTTGAAACGAAAAGAAAGTTTATTTACATGTTATGCAAGAAACAAAAAGTTCAAGGTTTAGAACAACTTACCTTGCTAGAGGCTGGAGCGTGTGCTGGACCTTGAAGTGGTTACCTTGAATGCTTCTGGATTCAAAGGGAGATACCAGAGGCTAGGCCTTTAATACTGGATTCGAAAGAGGAGAACAAGTGTGAGGTTCTTCCTACTGGATTCGAAGGGAGGGACTAGAGGTTAGGCCTTTGATGCTGGATTCGAAAGAGGAGAATAAGCATGACGTTCTTCCTGCTGGATTCGAAGGGCAACAAGGTATAGGGATCTTTCAGATTCGAAGAGGACAAGTGTTTGGATTCTGTGTTTGTGTTTTCACAAGTGCTTAAGTGTTTGGGAGCTTTATGGTATTTGAGAAATTTGAAGATTCGTTCCTCTGGCCTAAAAGACCTCTCTCGAGCTTGCAAATGCTTCTCTGTTTATAAAGAAAAGAATCAATATGTTTGAAGTAACCACGTTTGTATGATGACAAACCATGGTTTGGTTAAGGGTGAAACAAGTCAATCCCTTTTCGTTATTCCCACATTTCCAGTACAAGTGGGGGCCTGCTGGCAGGAGATTGGAATTATGCTTCTGGCACTGCTTTTCATTCAGACATGAATCAGGTTGGAAGCTGCTTTTGTGATAAAAGTACTCTCTATGAAAAAAAAAGGTACGTAGCCTTTGCTATTTTAACCAATAATAGTATTATC
This sequence comes from Vicia faba, assembly GCA_948472305.1. Lineage (NCBI taxonomy): Eukaryota > Viridiplantae > Streptophyta > Magnoliopsida > Fabales > Fabaceae > Vicia > Vicia faba. The sequence continues at coordinate 266,291,246 of OX451736.1, forward strand.
CAATAGACAAAGCTTCTAACCTTTGTACAAGCCTCTAATTATATAAAGATTTGGAAGTAACATAGCCTGACAAATAGGGTAAGGCTATGAGATTTGCTCAAAGTTCTTTAAACAAAATTTGCATCGAAGGGTCCAGAGTTGGGTTCGAAAGATACTGATTTAAAGGGAATCAAGGTCCCAATCGAAGATTAGAGCTTCTATATGTTGGAGAGTGAGATTCGAAGGGTCATGTTTTGATTGAAGAATACAACTTCCATACATTGAAGAATGAGATTTGAAGGGTCATGTTCTGATCGAAGAGTAGAACTTCTGAATGTTGAAGAGTGAGATTCGAAGGGTCATGTTCTGATTGAAGAACACATCTTCCATACGTTGAAGAATGAGGTTCGAAGGGTCATGTTCTGATTGAAGAGTAGAGCTTTTGTATGTTGAAGAGTGAGATTCGAAAGGTCATGTTCTAGACGAAGCAAACTTCTGACCTTCGATTCTCCCTGCTCCAGCATGATCTGAAGGAGTTCTATAGAAAGCTTGTAACATGTTCTGCCATCCCTTTTTGAATCACTTTTGCAAATTCTGATTGTACTTGTGTGAAAACTGGCCCAGAAGTTTTGTCCAAATTTTGACTTTAAAATGCTCAGAATTTACAAGTGTTTTAGCTTCATGGACGTGTCTTCAAGGATTTATAACTTGAAATCCCAACATTTCTAGGATAATTTCTCTTCAGCAATGTTTTAGATCTCATTGAGATCTATAACTTTCATGTCAGAAGTTCTGATTGAATCATCTTGCATGATGATGAAAATCTGGCCCAAAGTTATGTAATTATCATATTTTCTTAACACTTAGAAAATTTTCTAAGTGTTCAGAAATTTGACTTTTCAAAGTAATTTTTGAATTTTGATTTCTTGATGAATCAACTTCATGTCTTGATGAAATATGATTTTTGAAACTTGATTTTGACCAAGAAGTCAAAGTTTAACTTTTCAGTATGCATTTGACCATTTTGCCCTTGTGAAGGACTTTCTTGGAAAATTGTAATCCGAGACTTGAAACTTGACAGAAAAACCCTGAGGTCCAGGATGATCCCTTGAGAAATGAGAGGGAAAATTTTGGGGTACAACAGTGACAAACCTCTTAATGATGATGAAATTGCATCGTTCTTTGCTGAATATGTAGAAATAGCATAAGAAAAAGAAAACCAAGGGGTAGAAGACAAAGATCCTCAAATCCACGCTAGCTCCTAAGACAACATGACTTCTGTAAACCAAAAACCACAACACAATGTGTGATACGGTGGGATAACTGACTTGAGGTTTTGCGTTTGTGTTCGCAAATGTTTCGGTTTAGCAAGAGTCGCCACCGACTTTTTATTTTATCTAAAGGAAAGGTCAAAAAGCACAGGAAAGACCTTTGAGATTTTTTCTTGGGTTCGGGGAGTAGATTATGAAAAGGGAAGGTGCAAGCACCCTTTTCATCCATGGTTATCCATGGGCTCTTAGTTACTTGTTTAGATCACTTGATTTTGCTTTTCAATTGTTTGAAATGGTGCTTTGTGTGTGGTTTTTGAAAATGCTTTGAAAAAGAGGCCTTGTCTAGGAAACCTTTGTAATGATTCTTGTTTGAATATATACAAAGGTGTTTGTCTTTTGAAAAGATATTTCAATATTTGAAAGTTTGTTTTTGGGAAATGTTTTGAAATTGTGTTGTGAAGTGTGTTTGAAAATGGCAAGGATGTTTTGCAAGTTTTGATCAAGTAACTAAGAGTTTTCTACCCTATTTTACTCAAAGATCTTTCCTATACGTTTTTAACCCTTTTGACAGTGTTGTTTTACCATTGTGTTTGGTAAACAAACTTGTTATTGGATGTTAAACGGGACAGGCACGGGTCATCGTATTGACCATGATAGCAATATTGCCAAGTATCTTTAGCAATTTTTGTGAGGGACTAGATCATTTTGTGTATAGGCAACCAAGATAGCGTCATCGAGGGACTATGATCTTTTGTTTTGTTTTTGTTTTGCCAAAGTACTCAACATGCATAACATGGCCTATTTTCAAGGCAACAAGTGGATGAAACCCTAGGGGTGCATGTGTGTATTGTGTTATCATTTTCATGCATTTTTGTCTTTGTATTAGTCAAGCTATTTGTTTTGATTTTGGATTTTCGCATACAAACCCTAATCTCTAATCATGGCATATTTGAAAGCATAAAGTGTGAGAATTAAAAGTCTAAGTTATTACAAAAGTATCAGGGAATGGGGGTATAATTATTACAAATGGGGATGAATCTCATAAGAGTAACAATGTCCAAATATCAAGTATTACAACCAAATCGAATTGTCGCGATTCAATACAAAGTTATAACAAATTATGAAATCAAAAATATTATGAAATGCATGTATTTATTAAAAAGAGATAAATAAAATCTATTCTAAAAAAGATTAAAAATTATTATTATTCTTTTTTTTGTATTTTATTAATTTAATAAAAGGAAAAAGTTTTAAAGAAAGAAAATTCAATTAAACAAAATCTCTACTATTTTTTGGTATTTTTATTAAGTGAAACAAGATGAATTAATAAAAGAAGAAAATAAAACTAAATTAAAAAATCAAAATTTTAATATATTATTAGTGTTATTATAAACAAAATAAATAAAAATATAAGTTAAGAAAAAGAAAATTAAACTAAACTAATTCATTTTTTGGTATTTTCTTAAATGTAACAAATTAGCAAAGATGAATTTAAAAAAAAAAAGAAAATCGATTTTAATGATTAATTTAATTTGATAAAAACAATATTGAATTTGATGAACTTATTAAAAAAGGAAGTAAATTAAAATAAAATGCAAATGGGTTTAAGAGTTTGAAGGTTTGAGGTTAGGCCCAAAACAAAAAATAAAAGAAGACAAAAAAAGTCAGAATGGAGGGGGTATGAGCCAGCAATTCGTATGGGCTTAGGATTTGGAAGTTTCGGCTTAGGCCCAAAACAAAAATAAGAGGAGAAAGAGGGGTCAGAATGGAAAGGGAGGGGGACGCTAGAAATGTGGGCTTAAGGGCTTCGGTTGGGACAGGCCCAATTGCTCAAGCTTAGTAACATTTTGTTAGGGTATCAGGAATTTAGGGTTTGTGTACGTTTTACAGCGGTGCCGCTTCCTCGTTTTCTCTTCTTCATCTCCCTCAGCCTCAAACGCCCTGGTCTCCTCCTCCTCTAAGCTTCCGGAACACCCTCTCCCTCTCTCACCTTCTCCTAACGATCAAGGGTTTCGTTTGAATGGTATGATTCGTCTTTTTTGTTTTAACAGTTTTCGTTTGATTTTCTTCGTTCATGTTTCTTTGTTTAACCTATGGTATTATATGCCTAAAACGCAGTAAAGGGTTTGAGGAGAAGCATACCTTGGGAGCTATTCTAGAAAATAGAGGGGAAAGGGGTTTGAGCGAGGTTGTCCCTTAGCGGCCGAAGGTGCGAGGAGAGATGATGGAGAACGCGTGAACTTTGGTAACTTCTCCTTTGTTCTTAAATGTGAATGTTGATGATGATTGTAGCTTTGTATGAAACTTGGTTTGTTGGTTTTATTGATGATGATTTCACCTCTGAAACTGATATTTATTTTCCTCTCTCTTTGAACTATGTTGATGCTTTATTCTGAAACTTTGTTGGTAGCTTTTTGTTGATGATGATAGTTCTGAAACTTATTTCTCTCTTTTGAACTTGAATGCTGATGATGATAACTGTTCTGAAACCTTGTTACCTTTTTCCTCTCTCTTTAATGTTGATGATGATTAAACTGAAACTTTTGATTGTTGTTTTGCTGAACTTGAATGTTGATGAATTTGTCTTGTTGAAAATTCTGAGTTGGCAGGCTTGTTAGGTTTTGTTGTTTGGACTGAGTTGGGATGTTTGGTAGACTTGCTATGTTTGTGCAAGCTTTTGGGACTTGAAAGCTTTGTTTACAGTTTTGCTATATGTTTGGAGTTTGTGGTTAGTGAGAGTTTTGGAACTGTAGGTTGTTTCTGCAAAATTTTTGTTGTTGTTGCAGTTTTAACTGGCTTGCTAGGCTTGGAATTTGTGGTTTGTTTGTGAACTGGTGTATAATTTTGGTTTGTGGCTCTTTTGCTTGTGAACTAGTGTACAGTTTTGGTTTACAATTTGGCCAACTTGTTTTTGTGAACTAGTGTACAGTTTTGGTTTACAGTTTGGCCAACTTGTTTTTGTTTTGGGAACTGTAGGTTTTGTTGTGCAGTTTCTTTGGCTATGCAGTTTGGCTATGCAGTTTGTGGTTTTGGGAGAGTTGTAGTTTCAGGCCTGTAGCTTGATTTTTCTAACAGGCTTTTGATGTTGTGCCCAAATTGTTAACAGGTTGTTTGTTGTTGTTATAGTTTTACAACAGGTTGGGGATTTTAGTTTGATAGCAGGTTTTTCTATTTGGCAAGCTTGCTTCTGTTTTAGAATTGGTTAGCAGGCTTTGATAATTGTTTAAGTTTTGAAACTGTTAATAGGTTTTTGATACTTGGTGAAGTTTTAGGCTTGGCTTGGAGTTTGTGGTTTCTAACTATTACAGGTTTTTGACTTCTGTTTTATAACAGATCTCTTTACCTTTGGTTAGCAGGCTGGGACTTATAGTTTTTTACTTGAAACTGTTGGGCCTTTTCTTCTTTTTATTTTTATGATATTATATCTTGTGATCCATTTTCTTAGCCAACTGTACAATACTAAAAATGTGATCCCTTTTCTCTCTTTCTCTCTCAATGACAAAGCAATTTTTGCTTTTTCTTATTTTCTGAAAAGTTTTGCCTAAAATCCTAGAAGATGATGAAAAGCTGTGACAAGCCTTTGGCTTGTTATTTGGTTTACCTCCTGCATTTTACTTTTGCCTGCTATTCTGATGCATTTGTACTTTTGGCCTGCTATTCTGCTGCATTGTTCAGTTTGCATACTTTTTGCATTCAGTTTGGTTTGTTGCAATACTTGGTTTGCTGACTTTGTAATTGCAATGTTTGGTTTTGTTGCAATTTGGCCTGCTGACTTTGTAATGTTGCAATGTTTGGTTTTGTTGCAATTTGGCCTGCTGTGTTGTTTAGTATTTTGGCGCCTTAATGCTTTTGAATAAATTTGCTTTGTTTGCATTCTTCTTTTTGCATTTTTTATTTTTCTCTTTGTGAACCAAGAAGAGCAATCTTCTTGTGATTTGCAAAGAGGAAAATAAAAACGTGATGAAAAATAGCACTCTGATTCCAGACGGCAAACTTTAATGATGAAAAATTTTCTTCTCTGTTTTGTTTGAAAATTCTATTTAATGACTGTACTAATCCTCTTTTCTTTGTCTTTCTTTCATGTGAGCACAACTTGGGTGATGACAAAGCAGAGGAAGCAGAAGACTTTGAGCATGGGAGCAATGGAGCAATGGCTTAGACTTAGATTTTTAACTTAGATAGATTTTCCATTAATTGTAATAATTTATTTATTTTAAGTACTATAAGTTGTAAAACCTACAGTATTCAAATAATAAATTATTTTTGTATCAACATCTGAAAAATCTTTGTGAGGCAATCTGAATAGAACCTTCTACTGTCAATATTTTGCAATTCTCTCTCTGCATCTTCACTTAATCCTTTAAGATTCTCAGATCAAAATAATTGAAATTGCATTCCAACAATTCTAATACAGATAACTTAAACTTTAAGTAATCCAATAACTTTGTAGTCTCGTAACCTTGCAACAGCATTCCAATCAAAATACGCACTGGGTATTCCAATAAATAAGCAAACATTTCATTCCATTAACAAACAAACGTCTTTAACAGACGCACATCATCTGGTTAACATGGATCAGACAGAACCTGAATATTCCAAATGACCATCTCAGCTTCTATCTCTTATCCCAGATAATCAGGCCTTGAGAACAACCAATAACCTTTCAATAAACTTGAAAAAGTGTGAAAACATGTGACAGTTAACCGAATTTCTGAGAATTCAGTTTCTTCTGAGAAATGCGAGAGAAACCCTAATTCTTGATTTACTGCCACAGAAAAGTATATCTGATCGATTCTTGAGCCAATCTTGAAAATCTGAGAAAACCCTAGGGTTGTGATTTCTTGTGAAAAAGGGAGGGCAAATTTTGGGGTACAATAGTTGCCCCTGTTCAATCTTCTTGAACCTGAAGAGTTAGATCGGCGAGTTTTCCGTTCGCGACTCGAAGGCAAAAGATGATTGGACACTAGAGTGCCCATAAATTTGCACTCGTCAAAGCATAGTTTGAGGGAATAGGCTTAAAGATGCCATTTAGAGATGCGACAAAATCTTGTCGGAGATGGGCTTAAAGATGCCATCCAAGAATGTTTATTAAATTGTATGTTGTAGGCGAAAAAATGAGTATCAGAAAGGTATCCATGTCTGGAACGTCTCTGAGCTGGGGGTCTGAATAAGAAACAGATTAGCATCCGTGTTTGGAGCATCCATAAACTGTTTTCATGAGCTGAATCTGAACAAGCGATAGATTAGCATCCATGTTTGGAGCATTCGTAAACTGTTTTCATGATCCTTGAAGTTGAATAAGCAATAGATTAGCATCCGTGTCTAGAGCATTCGTAAACTGTTTTCATGAGCTGAATCTGAACAAGCGATAGATTAACATCCATGTTTGGAAGCATCCGTAAACTGTTTTCATGATCCTTGAGTTTGAATAAGCAATAGATTAGCATCCGTGTTTGGAAGCATCCGTAAACTGTTTTCATGAGCTGAATCTGAACAAGCGATACATTAACATCCGTGTTTGGAAGCATCCGTAAACTGTTTTCATGATCCTTGAAGTTGAATAAGCAATAGATTAGCATCTGTGTCTGGAGCATCCGTAAACTGTTTTCATGAGCTGAATCTGAACAAGCGGTATATTAACATCCGTGTTTGGAAGCATCCGTAAACTGTTTTCATGATCCTTGAGTTTGAATAAGAAATAGATTAGCATTCGTGTTTGGAAGCATCCGTAAACTGTTTTCATGAGCTGAATCTGAACAAGCGATAGATTAACATCCGTGTTTGGAAGCATCCGTAAACTGTTTTCATGATCCTTGAGTTTGAATAAGAAATAGATTAGCATTCGTGTTTGGAAGCATCCGTAAACTGTTTTCATGAGCTGAATCTGAACAAGCGATAGATTAACATCCGTGTTTGGAAGCATCCGTAAACTGTTTTCATGATCCTTGAAGTTGAATAAGCAATAGATTAGCATCCGTGTCTGGAGCATCCGTAAGCTGTTTTCATGAGCTGAATCTGAACAAGCGATAGATTAACATCTGTGTTTAGAAGCATTCGTAAACTGTTTTCATGATCCTTGAGTTTGAATAAGCAATAGATTAGCATTCGTGTTTGGAAGCATCCGTAAACTGTTTTCATGAGCTGAATCTGAACAAGCGATAGATTAACATTCATGTTTGGAAGCATCCATAAACTGTTTTCATGATCCTGAATCTGAAGCTTGTTAATCTTATCCTGAAAAGGGTAAAATATTAGCTAAAACACAAAGTTATGTTGCATGAAATGTATGATGCAATATATATGTTTTATCAATGTTTATGATATATGCATGCAATGTATGCGCATGTAAGCTGATGAGTTGTCTTGCTGAGGAAAATAAATCCTGGATAGCTGGAGATAATAAAATCTTTGACTGCTACCGGGGAAGATAAATCCTGGACCGCTGTTGAAGAGTATGTGTGTCTTCAAGTTTTGCTTAGAATACTTCTACCGGGGATTCCTGTTTTGTTGTTTGAGGAGAACTCCACTGGGGAATTGAGAATGAGAATCTTCATTCTGCTAGGGGAATTTGTGATGAGGAGTCAAGAACGAGAATCTTCGATCTGTATGGGATTAAAAACTCTGACAAATTTATGCTGAGAGTAAAGAAGGCTATGGCAACTTCGCTGGAGAATCAAAGATGAGAATCTTGATTTTGTTGGGGAGTAAAAACTTTGGGGAATATCTATACTGTTGGGGAGTAGCTATCCTACTGGAGAGTAAGTTCAGGACTCTGGGAAAAAGCTTATTCCTGTTTGGAAGAAGTTCGGGAGTTTATGTTGTATGCCACTTGGTAAATGAGAATCTTCATTCAGGCGTTTGGGAATCAGGAACTCGGGTTATATGCCACTTTGAGAATGAGAATCTTCATTCTGTCGGGAATATCAGGAACTCGGGTTATATGCCACTTTGAGAATGAGAATCTTCATTCTGTCGGGAATATCAGGAACTCGGGTTATATGCCACTTTGAGAATGAGACTCTTCATTTTGTCGGGAATATCAGGAGCTCGGGTTATATGCCACTTTGAGAAATGAGACTCTTCATTCTGTCGGGAATATCCGGAATTCGGGTTGTATGCCGATCTACTAGGGAAGCAAGAATGAGAATCTTCATTCAGGTGTTTGGGTCAGGAGGTTGGGTGTATGCCAATCTTCTGAGGTTTCAAGGATGAGAATCTTCATTCTGTTAAGGGTATCAGGAGCTTGGGAGTATGCCAATCTTCTGAGGTTTCAAGAATGAGAATCTTTATTTTGTTAACGGTATTAGGAGCTTGGGAGTATGCCAATCTTCTGAGATTTCAAGAATGAGAATCTTTATTTTGTTAACAGTATCAGGAGCTTGGGAGTATGCCAATATTTTGAGGTTTCAAGAATGAGAATCTTTATTCTGTTAACGATATCAGGAGCTTGGGAGTATGCCAATCTTCTGAGGTTTCAAGGATGAGAATCTTCATTCTGTTAACGGTATCAGGAGCTTGGGAGTATGCCAATCTTCTGAGATTTCAAGAATGAGAATCTTTATTCTGTTAACGGTATCAGGAGCTTGGGAGTATGCCAATCTTCTGAGGTTTCAAGAATGAGAATCTTTATTCTGTTAACGATATCACGAGCTTGGGAGTATGCCAATCTTCTGAGGTTTCAAGGATGAGAATCTTCATTCTGTTAACGGTATCAGGAGCTTGGGAGTATGCCAATCTTATGAGGTTTCAAGAATGAGAATCTTTATTCTGTTAACAATATCAGGAGCTTGGGAGTATGCCAATCTTCTGAGGTTTCAAGCATGAGAATCTTCATTCTGTTAATGATATCGGGAGCTTGGGAGTATGCCAATCTTCTGAGGTTTCAAGGATGAGAATCTTTATTCTGTTAACGGTTAACTGTTATCTGGTCAACGTCTAGGTTTCACAGTATTGTATTGCTATCTGGTCAACGTCCAGGCTTTATGATACTTTGCTTCCTATATGGTCAACGTCCAGTCTTTAGAAGGAAATCAAATGGTTATTCGGTCAACATCCGGGTTTCCCTTTTGATTTTGGGGCCTACTAATATCCGGTTGAATTCGGGCTTCAAAGTAATTGTCCGAGTAAACTGTTATTTGGTCAACATCCAAGTTTCATAGTATACCTTACTTCCTATCTGGTCAACGTCCAGTCTTCAGAAGGAAATCAAATGGTTATCCGGTTAACATCTTGGTTTCCCTTTTGATTTTGGGGCCTACTAATATCCGGTTGAATCCGGGCTTCAAAGTAATTGGCCGAGTAAACTGTTATTTGGTCAACATCCAAGTTTCATAGTATACCTTACTGTTATCTGGTCAACGTCCAGTCTTCAGAAGGAAATCAAATGGTTATCCAGTCAACATCCTGGTTTCCCTTTTGATTTTGGGGCCTACTAATATCCAGTTGAATCCGAGCTTCAAAGTAATTGGCCGAGTAAACTGTTATTTGGTCAACATCCAAGTTTCACAGTATACCTCACTGTTATCTGGTCAACGTCCAGGTTTCACAGTCTTGTATCGTTATCTGGTCAACGTCCAGGCTTCACGATACGAATTTTGGTGAGAAATTGATTGCATCTTTCCTGAAAGGTAAAGGTTAGTGGCATGACATATATCAAACAATGACGTTCTCAAAATAAATGAGATTGTGTTGTATGATGTCCTGATGTACGGATGTGTAATGCTTTTTAAGACAACATCTCGCTGGGGAAAATAAATCCTGAACTGGTGATGGAGAAAAGAGTTGGATTCTTCGTCTCTGATAATGAAAAATCTGGCGACTTCAAAGGAAAAAATTTCAGGAATTCTTGAGGTCGACTTAGCTGGGAAGAGGTTATCAAAGATCGAAACTCTGTCTAGGAGTCCTCTTATGAGAAGAAACTTTGGAGAGATTTGTCACTGCCCCAAGTAACGAGCATTTATGGCTTCGCCAGGAAATGTTTGATTGTATGTAACCCTTGGTTTGGATTGACGTTCAATTCCCCAAGTGACGGTGACGGAGACTTGCCCCTGGTTACTATGCACTTGAGAGATTTCTTGAAATCTTGACTGGACTGCCCCAGGTTGACTGGACTTTGAGATATTTCTTGAAATCTTGACTGGAATGCCCCAGGTTTAATGGACAATGCCATACCAAGTCCCCTTTTGTTGATAGGAGATTTTTGCAACGGAAGTGTCATCCCACTTGAAGTGATTTTGTTCACTGAGAGAGCTTCCGTTCATCGGAACATTCACTGCGTGAATTTCTTTGCTGTCAAACAAATAGCCATATGCAAACGATGATATTCAAATAATGCAAAGTTTATGCTTGTCTCGAAGTTTTGAAAAATGCGTTTTTTAGCAGAAAACTTTTTATAAGAAAAATTCAACTCAGGATTTAGAGCAAAGCCTTACAGGAGTCAGGATACCTTTTGTAACAGTATGCTTTCGAACTAACCCATGCTTCAATTAGGACTTTTGAAGGGTTGTAACATGGCTTGGTTCACAGTTTTAAGAAACAAAGGATAAAGGCTCAAAGTATATTTGTACCCACCCGCTCTTCGTGATGTTCTTCAATCCTAAACTCAGTTAATTGTGCGTCAAACTCTATTCGAGTTTGAAATGACGTTGTTGGTGATGGTTCACACAAGTTGAATTTGTTGGAAGGCAGTCATTTTTGCAACATTTTTCATGTTGTTGAGGATTTGTAGTGACCTCTTTCTTCTGATTTGTTATCCCTAATTTTTGCCTGACTGTTCCTCTTTTCGAGATTACAGTCAGCGGGATGCCCCAGCTTTCTTAAGCCTCCTTTGTAGGTTTTGGCTCAGTGGGCTTTTCTTTTTGAGAGATAATGACTGCCTACGAGATAAAGAACCATCATTGTCTTTTGATTTCAAAGGAATGTTTTTTGATGTCGTTCATCGTATTACAGGATGAGAGTTTGCGACTAAACGCACATTTTGAATTAACTGAGAGACTACCCTGCCCCAGGTTTGATTGAAGGTTTCAATTTGTGTTTAAAACATAAAACTTCTACTTCTTTGGCTCGAAGGGGTTGACTAGGGATTATCTTCTTATAACTCCAGTGTCTAGGATTTGAAAGAAACGTCTGTACATCGTCAGCAAGGTCTGTCCAAAAGCATACTGTATGAGATTATGGCATTGTTTTCGTCATCCTCCCTCTAAAGGCTTGTAACTATTTGCAAGAGTTAAATGTCATAGAGAAAGTAGAAAGCATAGTTCAAGTATAGTGAAAACGAATGGATGAATTCAAGACAAACATGTGCAATGCATTAATGAAACAGAGTTTGACATTAACAAATAATTGTTTGAATAACAAAAGAAATTACAACTTGAAAATTCAAATGAAACAAAAGCCTCTTAGTTCGAACTTGTCATTTCAGGTGGAGAACCCTCAGCGGAAGATTTTCATCTGACCATCTTGTGTGAATTCCAGAACTCCTCTGTCAATCAAGTCTTGGGTCTTGTTTTTCAAAGCCCAACAGTCATTTGTATCATGCCCAGGACTATAGGAGTGGTATGCACATAATGCATTGGGATGATAGCTAGGAGCAGAGGTACTGAGATTCTGAAGAGGGTCCCTTAATACAGTCAGCTTGACCTCCAACAAGCATTGCAGTACTTGAGATAATGGCATGTTAATCTCAGTGAAGCGCCTTCCAGATGTATTTTGCTTACGCCAATTACCCTGTTGATGTTGGTGAGGTTGTTGTTGGGCTTGTGACCCTGAAGCAAACTGGGGAGACTTTCCTTTGGCTTCTTGTCTCAAAGGAGGCTGAATGGTGACTTGATCTTCAACCCTAGTTGTTTGCCACATTGGGTTACATCCATCCTGATGCAGTTTGTTGATGAGGACCTTTAGCTCTTCTTATCCTTGAGCCAGGTTTTGAATGAGAGCCATCTGGCCCACCAGTTGTCCCATCATTTGGATTTTCATTGTTACTAACTCAATCTGTAGCCCTTCCAACTGATCATTCCCGATTCCCCCTGGATTCCCTAGGACCATGCCCCTTGTGAGGAGAGATTTCACTTCTTCCTTCCCCTTGGATAGGTTCAAGAACATTTCTTGAAGATGAGCATTTTGAGCTTGGATATCTTTGACAGTCTTCTCTAGAGCCATCTCTACTTAAATAAACAGTAGGAAGGTAAGGAGACCTGAAAGGGGGAAACCTGTCATGATACGATGCATGATATGTGGATGCATGTTTTCAAGGATCTCACGGGGTAAACACAAGAAAATGTTAGAGGTTGAACTTCGATCAACATCTTTGATTGGAGAACTTGGTATCGGTGGATGTCTTTCCACGAGAATCAAGCTCACCATGTCAAGTGGGTCATAGCCCTTGACTCAAGTTGTTGTACTTGATATTTAACGGCATTTGTTTAGAGGAAAATGAATCCTCTTGCCCTTTGGTAGACGTCTGGTTCAACGTGACCCTGCATCAAAGACCCTCGAGATCCTTGAAATGGTTATTGAAAATGCTATGGTATGATGTTATGATGTTATGTACAAGTATGCAAAAGTAAGCAAGTGTATATAAAAATAATCACATTCACAGAAAGCAGACAAGTCCTTAGGTTTAGGCTTGCATGGAGTTTGTAGGTAAGTACCCTCTTGAAGTTTAGTTGGCTCAACCTGTCCTATAAATAGTAATCGAGTTCTAAGGAGCTCAATATCATTGGATTATTTTCTGTGTTCATTGTTTCAGTTTAGCCACTTTACTGGCGACCGAAATATTCCAAGAAAACAACCCTCAATGAGTGTAGTATCGAGTATCTACCAACTTCAGACTGCACCAAAGTCGGTCATCTCACTACCCCTAATAAGGCCAAGATAGTCAAGTAAGGTTCTAAAGTCAGTTGATGCTTCACGACACCACGCAGCGGCCCTGTACTCTCCTTGATTCAACTCAAGGGTTACTGGTAACAACCAAAGTGCCACATCAACGTAGCTAATGCTTCAACCATGTCGGTATACCCCACACAATTCCCTCGCAGTTTATTGCTACTTACCTAAAAGGTGCCCCCAAATCCGGGTGTAGGATTTAAAACAAACCCAAACAAGGAACCAAAAAGTAAAGCATACAAGTCAAATAAGATAAGCATGTAAAGGTGATCTAAAACCTAAGGTAACCCCACTTTCATTTATCTCCCCAGCAGAGTCTCCAGTTCTGTGATACGGTGGGAGAACTGACTTGAGGTTTTACATTTGTGTCCGCAAATGTTTCGGTTTAGCAAGAGTCGTCACCGACTTTTTATTTTATCCAAAGGAAAGGTCAAAAAGCACAGGAAAGACCTTTGAGATTTTTTCTTGGGTTCGGGGAGTATATTATGAAAAGGGAAGGTGCAAGCACCCTTTTCATCCATGGTTATCCATGGGCTCTTAGTTACTTGTTTAGATCACTTGCTTTTGCTTTTCAATTGTTTGAAATGGTGCTTTGTGTGTGGTTTTTGAAAATGCTTTGAAAAAGAGGCCTTGTCTAGGCAACCTTTGTAATGATTCTTGTTTGAATATATACAAAGGTGTTTGTCTTTTGAAAAGATATTTCAATGTTTGAAAGTTTGTTTTTGGGAAATGTTTTGAAATTGTGTTGTGAAGTGTGTTTGAAAATAGCAAGGATGTTTTGCAAGTTTTGATCAAGTAACTAAGAGTTGTCTACCCTATTTTACTCAAAGATCTTTCCTATACATTTTTAACCCTTTTGACAGTGTTGTTTTACCATTGTGTTTGGTAAACAAACTTGTGATTGTATGTTAAACGGGACAGGCGCGGGTCATCGTATTGACCATGATAGCAATATTGCCAAGTATCTATAGAAATTTTTGTGAGGGACTAGATCATTTTGTGTATAGGCAACCAAGATAGCGTCACCGAGGGACTATGATCTTTTGTTTTATTTTTGTTTTACCAAAGTACTCAACATGCATAACATGGTCTATTTTCAAGGCAACAAGTGGATGAAACCCTAGGGGTGCATGTGTGCATTGTGTTATCATTTTCATGCATTTTTGTCTTTGTATTAGTCAAGCTATTTGTTTTGATTTTGGATTTTCGCATACAAACCCTAATCTCTAATCATGGCATATTTGAAAGCATAAAGTGCGGGAATTAAAAGTCTGAGTTATTACAAAAGTATCAGGGAATGGGGGTATAATTATTACAAATGGGGATGAATCTCATAAGAATAACAGTGTCCAAATATCAAGTATTACAACCAAATCGAATTGTCGCGATTCAATACAAAGTTATAACAAATTATGAAATCAAAAATATTATGAAATGCATGTATTTATTAAAAAGAGATAAATAAAATCTATTCTAAAAAAGATTAAAAATTATTATTATTCTTTTTTTTGTATTTTATTAATTTAATAAAAGGAAAAAGTTTTAAAGAAAGAAAATTCAATTAAACAAAATCTCTATTATTTTTTGGTATTTTTATTAAGTGAAACAAGATTAATTGATAAAAGAAGAAAATAAAACTAAATTAAAAAATCAAAATTTTAATATATTATTAGTGTTATTATTAACAAAAGAAATAAAAAGATAAGTTAAGAAAAAGAAAATTAAACTAAACTAATTCATTTTTTGGTATTTCCTTAAATGTAACAAATTAGCAAAGATGAATTTAAAAACAAAAAAAATCGATTTTAATGACTAATTTAATTTGATAAAAACAATATTGAATTTGATGAACTTATTAAAAAAGGAAGTAAATTAAAACAAAATGCAAATGGGTTTAAGAGTTTGAAGGTTTGAGGTTAGGCCCAAAACAAAAAATAAAAGAAGACAAAAAAAGTCAGAATGGAGAGGGTATGTACCAGCAATTTGTATGGGCTTAGGATTTGGAACTTTGGGGTTAGGCCCAAAACAAAAATAAGAGGAGAAAGAGGGGTCAAAATGGAAAGGGAGGGGGACGCTAGCAATGTGGGCTTAAGGGCTTTGGTTGGGACAGGCCCAATTGCTCAAGCTTAGTAACATTTTGTTAGGGTATCAGGAATTTAGGGTTTGTGTACGTTTTACAGCGGCGCCGCTTCCTCGTTTTCTCTTCTTTATCTCCCTCAGCCTCAAACTCCCTGATCTCCACCTCCTCTAAGCCGCCGGAACATCCTCTCCCTCTCTCACCTTCTCCTAACGATCAAGGGTTTCGTTTGAACAGTATGATTCGTCTTTTTGTTTTAACAGTTTTCATTTGATTTGCTTCGTTCATGTTTCTTTGTTTAACCTATGGTATTATATGCCTAAAACACAGTAAAGGGTTTGAGGAGAAGCATACCTTGGGAGCTATTCCGGAAAATGGAGGGGAAAGGGGTTTGAGCGGGGTTGTCCCTTGGCGGCCGAAGGTGCGAGGAGAGATGATGGAGAACGTGTGAACTTTGGTAACTTCTCCTTGGTTCTTAAACCTGAATGTTGATGATGATTGTAGCTTTGTCTGAAACTTGGTTTGTTGGTTTTGTTTATGATGATTTCACCTCTGAAACTGATATTTATTTTCCTCTCTCTTTGAACTATGATGATGCTTTATTATGAAACTTTGTTGGTAGCTTTTTGTTGATGATGATAGTTCTGAAACTTTTTCTTCTCTTTTGAACTTGAATGTTGATGATGATAACTGTTCTGAAACCTTGTTACCTCTTTCCTCTCTCTTTAATGTTGATGGTGATTAAACTGAAACTTTTGATTGTTGTTTTGCTGAACTTGAATGTTGATGAATTTGTCTTGTTGAAAATTCTGAGTTGGCAGGCTTGTTAGCTTTTGTTGTTTGGACTGTGTTGGGATGTTTGGTAGACTTGCTATGTTTGTGCAAGTTTTTGGGACTTGAAAGCTTTGATTACAGTTTTGCTGTATGTTTGGAGTTTGTGGTTAGTGATAGTTTTGGAAATGCAGGTTGTTTCTGCAAAAAATTTATTGTTGTTGCAGTTTTGACTGGCTTGTTAGGCTTGGAATTTATGGTTTGTTTGTGAACTGGTGTACAGTTTTGGTTTGTGGCTCTTTTGCTTGTGAACTAGTGTATAGTTTTTGTTTACAGTTTGGCCAACTTGTTTTTGTAAACTGGTGTACAGTTTTGGTTTACAGTTTGGCCAACTTGTTTTTGTTTTGGGAACTGTAGGTTTTGTTGTGCAGTTTCTTTGACTATGCAGTTTGGCTATGCAGTTTGTGGTTTTGGGAGAGTTGTAGTTTCAGGTCTGTAGCTTGATTCTGCTAACAGGCTTTTGATGTTGTGCCCAAATTGTTAACAGGTTTTTTGTTGTTGTTATAGTTTTACAACAGGTTGGGGATTTTGGTTTGATAGCAGGTTTTTCTATTTGGCAAGCTTGCTTCTGTTTTAGAATTGGTTAGCAGGCTTTGATACTTGTTTAAGTTTTGAAATTGTTAACAGGTTTTTGATACTTGGTGAAGTTTTAGGCTTGGCTTGGAGTTTGTGGTTTCTAACTATTACAGGTTTTTGACTTCTGTTTTATAACAGATCTCTTTACCTTTGGTTAGCAGGCTGGGACTTATAGTTTTTTGCTTGAAACCGTTGGGCCTTTTCTTCTTTTTATTTTTATGATATTATATCTTGTGATCCATTTTCTTAGCCAACTGTACAATACTAAAAATGTGATCCCTTTTCTCTCTTTCTCTCTCAATGACAAAGCAATTTTTGCTTTTTCTTATTTTCTGAAAAGTTTTGCCTAAAATCATGGAAGATGATGAAAAGTTGTGACAAGCCTTTGGCTTGTTATTTGGTTTACCTCCTGCATTTTACTTTTGCCTGCTATTCTGATGCATTTGTACTTTTGGCCTGCTATTCTGCTGTATTGTTCAGTTTGCATACTTTTTGCATTCAGTTTGGTTTGTTGCAATACTTGGTTTGCTGACTTTGTAATGTTGCAATGTTTGGTTTTGTTGCAATTTGGCCTGCTGACTTTGTAATGTTGCAATGTTTGGTTTTGTTGCAATTTGGCCTGCTGTGTTGTTTAGTATTTTGGCGCCTTAATGCTTTTGAATAAATTTGCTTTGTTTGCATTCTTCTTTTTGCATTTTTTATTTTTCTCTTTGTGAACCAAGAAGAGCAATCTTCTTGTGATTTGCAAAGAGAAAAATAAAAACGTGATGAAAAACAGCACTCTGATTCCAGACGGCAAACTTTAATGATGAAAAATTTTCTTCTCTTTTTTGTTTGAAAATTCTATTTAACTGACTGTACTAATCCTCTTTTCTTTGTTTTTCTTTCATGTGAGCACAACTTGGGTGATGACAAAGCAGAGGAAGCAGAAGACTTTGAGCATGGGAGCAATGGCTTAGACTTAGATTTTTAACTTAGATAGATTTTCCATTAATTGTAATGATTTATTTTTTTAAGTACTATAAGTTGTAAAACCTACAGTATTCAAATAATAAATTATTTTTGTATCAACATCTGAAAAATCTTTGTGAGGCAATCTGAATAGAACCTTCTACTGTCAATATTTTGCAATTCTCTCTCTGCATCTTCACTTAATCCTTTAAGATTCTCAGATCAAAATAAATGAAATTTCATTCCAACAATTCTAATACAAATAACTTAAACTTTAAGTAATCCAATAACTTTGTAGTCTCGTAACCTTGCAACAGCATTCCAATCAAAATACGCACTGGGTATTCCAATAAACAAGCAAACATTTCATTCCATTAACAAGCAAACGTCTTTAACAGACGCACATCATCTGGTTAACCTTGATCAGACAGAACCTGAATATTCCAAATGACCATCTTAGCTCCTATCTCTTATCCCAGATAATCAGGCCTTGAGAACAACCAATAACCTTTCAATAAACTTGAAAAAGTGTGAAAACATGTGACAGTTAACTGAATTTATGAGAATTCAGTTTCTTCTGAGAAGTGCGAGAGAAACCCTAATTCTTGATTTACTGCCATAAAAAAGTCTGTCTGATCGATTCTTGAGCCAATCTTGAAAATCTGAGAAAACCCTAGGGTTGTGATTTCTTGTGAAAAAGGAAGGACAAATTTTGGGGTACAACACAATGCTTCGCCAGAACTTGCTCAAGAAACACTAGATGGACTGAAGAAAGATAAGCCTTTTGAATATGTAAGGCTAATGATGGTGAAAAGGGTACCATTTTCCCAAAAGACTTGCCCCAGTCCATCTGCAACTTCGAGTGGGAGTTCTCAAGCTAAAACCAATGAGCAAACTCTCCATAAAATCAAAGAGAAAGTCTTTGAAACTGATTTGTTTAAAGTCTTGAAGGATAATTCTACTGCAAGTATTGTACTGAAGAAGTGTATAAACCAAATCGACATAGTCACATGCCCTACTGAGACTGTTGAATTTCTAATGGATGTGACTACATTAATCAACACAATTAGTGCATATTTCCTTAGGGAACGGGATGTGACCTCGAAGCTTCAAGAAAAACAAGCTCTACAAGAAACTGAATGGTCAAAGGCTCTTGACTCAACGAACAAGGTTGAGAGACTTAGCAAAGAATTTAATAATGCCAAAGAAGAGTTTGAGACTAATGTTCATTCTATTTAGTTTGTTTTCACTATTTTGTCAAAATCTTTAGTTCTTGAAGAATAGGTTTATACCTTTTTAAGTTCTTGCCATTTATCTTCAAAATCCTTCGATCTTCTGCCAATTCTTCTATTTCATAGGCGTTATTTGTGAATGTTTGGATAATTCGAAAAGGTACTTCCCAATGTAGAGACCATTTTCCTAACAACTTATTCTTTTGATCCATGGGAAATATTACTTTCCACACCAAATCATCATTCGAAAAAACTTATCCCCTGACTCTTTTATTGTATGCTCTAGTTATCCTCTCTTTTTTCCTTCTCAGAACATCTAAGGCATACAACCTTTCTTCGTCCAGATCAACTAGTTCATTCATCATCATTTCCCAATAATAGTCAGAAGGAATTTTGTTCTGCCTCTGAATTCTTACTGACTGTAAATATATCTCCACTGGTAGAACTGCATCATGCCTAAAAGTTAAACGAAATAGAGTTGTGTTTGTTGCTTCTTTTGGTGATGTTCGACAAGCCCACAAAGCTTGAATCAGGGTCTTATACCAATTCTTTGGTTTTCTCCCTACATGCCTTTTTATTAAACCAATAATTACCTTATGTGCGGCTTCGACATGTCCATTCACCTGAGCATAATAAGGTGTAGAGGTCAATAATTAGAATCCCATTTCCTTAGCAAACTCCTACATCTTTCGACCAGTAAAAAATGATCTTTGATCCGTTTTTATTGTTTATGGGATTCCACATCTATAGATTATATATCTTTGGATAAATTCGATAATACTCTCTTGATCCACATTTACCAAAAGTATTGCTTCAATCCATTTTTTAAAATAATCAATCCCTACTAGGATGTATCTTTGGCCTTTGGATGAAGCTGGTCGAATTTCTCCAACCAAATCTAAAGCCCATCCTCTAAAAGGCCAAGGTTTAATGATCAAATGCAATTCGCTTGCAGGAGCATGTTGAATACTTGCATGAACTTGACACTCTTGGCATCCCTTGGTGAATTCTATGCAATATTTCAACATGGATGGCCAATACATGCCATAACAGAACAAGAGCCATTTCATCTTATGACCTGCTTGATGTACTCCACATACTCCACTATGCACATTCGATAGCGCCAAGTATGCTTCACTTTCTCCTAAACATTTGAGTAGGACTCCTTCTAGTGTTTTCTTAAAATGTTTGTTACCTATTAAAATATAGCTTAGTGTAGAATACTTAACTTTCCTTTCAGCATCTACTTTCAGATCTTTTAGGTAGGCTATTAATGGACTTCTCCAATATGTATCTACTAAGCTATCTATAGCCATTACTTTGAAATGTACTTCATTTTCATATCCCAAACTTGTATTTTTAAATCAGTTAGAGACAATTCCATAGCTATCACGTTTCCACCAATTTCGACTAATTCTTCCAACTTCTCTTTTGACACTTTGTATCCTGAAGCAATTTGGGCTAAGTCATTCGCTTCTTGGTTCTTCACTCTAGGAATATGCTTTATATTAACATACTTAAATTTCCGAAGCAATCTATTTTCTACCATAAAGTACATTATCAAATTTTCTTTTATACACTTGTACTCTTTGGTTATTTGTTTGATCACCAATTCAGAATCACCTCTTATTTCGACTCTAGTTGCCCCTAATTCCAACAAAGCTTCAAGTCATGCTATCAAAGCTTCATATTCAGCTTCATTATTCGAACAAGGAGGACCTTTGATTTTGTACTTGAACTTGGTTGGAATTTTATCAGGAAAAATAATCAAGATTCCAACACCAATTCCTTCTTTGTGAGTCGAACCATCGAAAAATAGTTTCCAAGGTTCCAGTTCCACATAATATTGGGGAACTTCAACCATTGCATGGTTAACTATAAAATCAGAGACCATGTGCCCTTTCATAGCTTTTAAAGGTAAGAAAGTCAAGGAATACTCAGTTAAGGCAAGTGCCCATTTTCCAATTCGATTGTGTAAAATTGGCTTAGAAAGCATATGTTTGATGACATCGAAATGAGAAGAAACATACACGTCAACAAGATTTATATAATATTTTTAGTTTGGAACAAGATAAATACAAGAAAATACATAATTTTATATAGTACTATATCTGTTTTCTGCATCGTTTAATACTCTACTTAGGTAATAAATGGCTCTTTCGAAACCATTATCGTCCCCCCGTGCAAGCATACCATTTATAGTCACATCAGACGCATAAATATACAACCTCATACACTTATTTATATAAGGAGGTGGTAGTATAAGAGGGTTGACAAGGTATTGCTTGATCTTGTCAAATGCGTCTTGATGCTCTTGCTTCCATTCGAATTCTCCTTGTTTCAAGCGCAGAAGAGGAGAGAAATCCCGAGTACGCCCACTCAAGTTCGAAATGAATCGTCTCAAGAAGTTTATATTTCCAAGTAGTGATTGAAATTATTTATTTGTTGTTGGAGATTTAGTATCCATAATGGATTTCATTTTAACTTGGTTTAGCTCTATACCCTTCTTGTGGACCACAAAGCCCAAGAAATCTCCAGCCTGCACAAAAAAGTGCATTTGAGGGGATTCGTCTTCAAGCCATGTTTCCTCATTCTTTCGAATGATTGGCAAAGGTGGTCCATGTGACTTTCCTCTGACACATATTTTATTACTAAGTCATCAATGTAAACCTACATAAATGTTTCGATGAAATCATGGAATATTGAGTTCATTTCCCTTTGATAAGTTGCCTCAACATTTTTTAAGCCAAAAGGCATGACCACCCATTCATAGGTGCCTAGTGCCCCAGGGCATCGAAAAGTTATTTTGGGTACATCTTCTTCAGCAATGAAAATCTGATTGTATCCAAAATATCCATCAAGCATACTAAGATACTCAAAACTTGTGGCTGAATTAATTAACATTTCTGCCACATGCATTAGATATTCGTCTTTAGGGGTTTCTACGTCTAAATTTCGGAAATCTATATAAACCCTCAAAGACCCATGTAACACAATATTTCCCCGTTGGTAATTTATATAATAATCAGAGTAAATTAATTTCTAAATAAACCTCAATCAAATAGGATGTCACATACTTCGCCAATCATACATGCTCAAATTAGGATACGCAACATAATTCGCATGCTTATAAGTCTTAACTAATGCATTTATTCACAACGGAAAAACATTAATAAATAGTCATCTCGATCCTCTAACTGGAGTTATAATTATTATCCTTCACGCATCAACATAATCATAAAACAATTCAAATAAAAGAGTAATACATGTTCACTCTTAATCATAACAAAACAAATCACGCGAAACCCCAAGTGTTACGTATCAAAGCAGATACCAACTCAATCTATGCAACTGAAGGAACTCCTCAGCTAACCTTCGATCTCTAGCTACTTTGGGTCATCTGCATGTTACCCACGTGTAGGTAACATTCAAACAAGAAGGGTGAGATATCATAACAATATAAGAGAAATTATAATAATAAGCAGGTAAGATTCAAGCACATAATCAGCATATAACATACATCGTAATATAATACACACTTTCATCAATATTCACCCATCGGTTTTTCAATCACAATATGATGCAAAGAACTGACACTAATTCAATGCATGTGGTACCAACAGGGTAGAACCCTTTTCACAATAATGCCAATTTAGTGCAATTAATTTTGCTCACCAATACAGGCTTTCTCTCACCAATATAGGCCTTCGCTTTATGAACGCATGAGACACTATCATGTAACAATATACTTCGCATTTATCATTAATACTCATCACAATATCACCAATACAGGCCTTCATCATTGCCTTCGTCATGTATCTTGTATCACACAATCAAAACAATCATTGCAATTAACCACAACATAATTAATGACATACAAATCAGAACACACTTACGAATCGGTAACAATGTTGATGAAATAATTAAATACTGCATTATAAATCACTTTTATAAAATAGGAAATTATTTTATCTTTCTAATGGTCCAAACGACGCGTCAAACTGACACCCGAGGCAAAAGTTACAAGTTTTAGAAGTTTTATAAAAATGTTGTCAGTAGCACTGGTGACCGGTTACCCAGTTATAGGAATCGGTTACCGCATGACAGTAACCTCGTTGCTTTTCAAAATTCATCACGGTAACCGGTTACCCACTTATAGTAACCGGTTACCACAGGACAGTAGCTAAACCTCGTTCCAACCATTGATATGGTAACCGTTTACCATATTCGGGTAACCGGTTATCATGCGATAACAGTGGCAAATTCTTCACTTTTCAGGTTACCACATTCCATGTTTCAACACCCAAAAATCATAATTTTTACATCAAAATTCATTTATTTAACAGTTTAATTATTCATCAACATTCATCTACCAATTATAACCAATTCATGTCATTCAATTACATTAAAACACGCCAAAATCACCAAAATTCCATCAACGGGAACAAACCCCAAAAACAACCAAATATGGAGAAATCAAAACATACGATTATACAACCTAAATTCTACCATACTCCATCATTAGGAAAACCCTTATAGAGTTAGAATCCCCCCTTACCTTAGGTTCTTGGTTGATTCTTGATTCCTACGGTGAGATTCTTGCCCTAGCTTCCTAGTGTTATTTCTCCTCTTCTCTCTTATATGCTTCTTCTGTTCTATTTCACGTAATGACTTATTCTCCCAATCTCACTTATTATAATCTAATAATAATGATAATAACCTTAGTCTTCCCAATTAAATAATTATTTAATTATTATAAAATGATTATTATTATTCTAATGATATAATAATAGTAATAATCCATATTATTCTACACACCTCTATGTTTCTATACAATTGGCCAAACACCCTAATAACCTCAATTTCTATAATTCTAAGGCGTCTAGTCCGAAACAATGTATCACACCACATCATAAATTCCACAAACTCATATAATTTAAATGCATCGTCTTATTATTTAATTAAAAATAAATTTTAATTAAATCGGGGTGTTACAACTCTCCCCCACTTAGAATATTTTCGTCCTCGAAAATTACCTAAAACAAATAACTTTAATTAAGCCTCTAGCATCTTTCTCTCTAGTTCCCACGTCGCATTCTCTTCGGTAACTCCTCCCCAGATTTCTTTCACAAGGTTATTCTCTTTACCTCTCAACTTCTTTATTTCGCGATCCTCGACCCTTACAGGTACAACCTCAATAGTAAGATTGTCCCGCACTTACACATCATCTATCGAAATTACATGCAACTGATCTGAAATATACTTCCGGAGTTGTGACACATGGAACATATCATGCAAATTCGACAGGTTAGGTGGAAAGGCCACTCTATATGCAATAGTGCCCACCTTTTCTGAAATTTGATATGGACCAATAAATCGAGAAGTCAACTTCTTTGGCTTTAGAGAACGACCTACACCAGTTATCAATGATACTCTCAAGAATACATGGTCTCCCTCTTGAAACTCAATATCCTTCTTCCTCTTATCATGGTAACTCTTTTTCCTACTATGCAAAGCTTTCATCCTTCCTTAGATTACCTTTACCTTCTTCGTAGTCTCTCTCACCATATTGGGTCCGAGCACCACATGCTCACCCGATTCATACCAACACAAAGGTGTTCTACACCTCTAACCATACAGTGCCTCGAAAGGTGCCATACCAATACTAGAATGGTAACATTGTTATAGGTGAACTCAATCAAAGAAAGACAACTATCCCAGGTACCTCCCTGCTCAAGAACACAAGCCCTCAGCAAATCTTCTAGCTACTGAATAGTCCTTTCTGTCTGACCATGTGTCTGTGGATGATATGTCGAACTCAATTTCAGCTTCATCCCCGAAGCGTCCTGCAAACTCTTCCAAAAATAAAAGGTGAACCTCAGATCTCTATGCGACACAATGCTATAAGGAACACCATGTAGCTTCACAATTACCTGAATATAAATCTCCACCAACTTTGATACAGGAACATTGATACTAGTCTGAATGAAATGAGCTAATTTCGTTAATCTATCAACAATCACCCAAATTGCATCGTGCCTTCTTGGAGTACTTGGCAGCCCCGTCACAAAGTCCATAGATATACTATCCCATTTCCATTCTGGAACGTCTAAAGGTTCCAACAGCCCTGCAAGTTTCTGATGTTTAACTTTTGATTTTTGACAAGTCAAACACACATACACAAACTGTGCTACATCTCGCTTCAACCGGACCACCAAAATAACTTCTTCAAGTCGTGATACATCTTGGTAGCTCCCAGATGAATACTCAAATTTCTTCTATGACCCTCTTCCAGAATCATCTTCCTCATATTGACATCATCAAGGATACAAATCATGTTTCGAAATCACAACACACCTTAGGCATCTAGTTTAAAGTCGTTGTCTTCATATTTGTTACTCTCGACCACCAAATTTACCAACTTCACATCTAACTTTTGAGATTCTTTAATACCGTCTAAGAAGTCATTGTTAATCTTCAACATCCTCAACATCACACTCTGCATGTCATTTCATAGACCAAACTCGTGTCTCTGAATTGTTTGATCGGCTCTAGTTCTCTAACCATCATAGCATACATATGCAAAGTCTTTCGACTCAAGGCGTCAGCTACAACATTAGCCTTATCGGGATGATAATTTAAGCCAAAGTCATAATCCTTCAACAATTCCAACCATCTCATATGCCTCATGTTCAATTCCTTATGATCAAATAGATATCGTAAGCTCTTATGATTGCTAAACACTTCAAACTTAGAACCATAGAGATAATGTCTCCAAATCTTCAACACAAACACTACTGCAGCTAATTCTAGATCATGGGTAGGATATTTTCTTTCATGAATCCTCAATTTCCTCGACGCATAAGCGACTACTTTATCATTCTTCATGAGTACACATCCTAAATCCAATTTATAAGCATCACAATATACAACAAACAATTATTCAAGATTAGGTAATATCAAAATTGGAGTCGTCGTCAATCTCTTCTTTAACTCAACAAAACTCTCTTCACATTGGATGTCCCACACAAATGCTATACCTTTACAAGTTATTTGAGTTAACAGAAGTGCCAACTTAGAAAAACCTTCAATAAATCTCCTATAATAGCTGGCCAAACCCAAAAAGCTACTAATCTCCGTAACTGATTTTGGAGCTTCCCATTGTAGCACTGCATCTACTTTAGATGGATCTACCGCAACACCATCATCTGAAATAACATGACCGAGAAAACTGACTTCCATCAACCAGAACTCACATTTCGACAACTTTGCATATAACTCCTTCTCTTTAAATACTTGCAATACAATCTGTAAATGTTCCGCATGTTCTCCTTCAGACTTAGAATAAATCAAAATATCATCGATGAATACTACAATAAACCGATCCAAATAAGTGTTAAAGATGTGGTTCATATATTCCATAAACACTCTCGGCGCATTGGTAACACCGAAAGGCATCACTGAATACTCGTAATGTCCATACCAAGTTTTGAAAGTTGTCGTCTGAATGTCCTCACTCTTTACTCGAATCTGATGATAACCTGACCTCAAATCAATCTTGCTAAACACCCGTGCACCCACCAATTGGTCCATCAAGTCATCTATCCTCAAAAGTGGATACTTGTTTTTTAATGTCACTTTATTCAACTGTCGATAATCCATGCACAACCTCATACTACCATCTTTGTTCTTCACAAGTAATACCAGAGCTCCCCAAGGAGACACACTTGGTCTCACAAACTTCTTTTCAAGTAACTCTTCTAATTGCTTCTTCAATTCTGACAATTCGGACGCCGACATCTTGTATGGTGCCATAGAAATAAGTTTGGTACCAGGTACAAGATAAATTAAAAATTCTACTTCTCTTTCTAGAGGCACGTCCAGAATATCATCAGGAAAAACTTCGGGGAAGTCGCACACAACCTGCAACTGGTCAATTGTAGTCTGATTCTCAATGGATAAGGACGCCATTAAAGAAAACAACTGAGCTTCGTCCTGCAATAACTCCTTCAACTGTCTAGCAGATAAGAAACCATCTCCCTCTTCCTCTTCAAGAGTAGAAAACCGCACCAACTTGTTATAACAGTTAATGTCAACGTAGTTTTATTCCAACCAGTTCATACCCAAAATCACGTCCAGACCATCCAATGGTAAACAAACTATATCAACAACAAAGTCTCTGCCATAGATGTACAAAGGACACTTCAAGCATAATAGAGAAGTAGTCACCGACCCCTTGGTTGGAGTATTGATAACCATTTCTCCATTCATATAAGACAAGGTAAGGCCCAACTTTGTAACACAATCAGCAGCAATAAAACAATGAGTAGCATCAGTATCAACAATAGTAATTAAAGGAGTACCTTTAATGAAACATATACCTTTGATCAAGCGGCCTCCACTAGACGTATGAGTCCCAGCTAAATCAAACACTTTTCCAACAGATCAGTCTTTCTTAGGTTTTTGGAACTGAGCACTGATATGTCCTTCTTCACCATAGTTGAAACATATTACTTCCTTATGTCTACATTATGTTATCTCATGCCCAGTTTTTCCACAACGAAAACACCTCTTCACTTTAGTATTGCATTCGCTACTCCAATGACCAGGTCTTCCATATTTGTAACACACAATACCAGCAGGAGCACCTCTACCGCTTGGTCTCCTACCATAAGTAGATTTCTTCTTTCCTTTGTCAATCGAAGCATTGTAAGGTTTCCCAGAATATGGTTATTTCTTACCTCTCTTCTCAGTGACAATCTTGTAGTGAGCCTCGCTATCTTCTTCATAAATCCTGCAGTTGTTCACTAAATTCGGAAACTTACGGATCCACTGATACCCAATTGCCTTCTTAATTTCCAAACACAATCCATTTTCAAACTTCACACACTTTGAGAATTCAGAAGTCTCTTTGTTGTAATGAGGATAATAGTTCACCAATTCCACGAATTTGGCAGCATAATCAGTTACCGATAAATTCCCTTGTTTTTGTTCCAGATATTTGATCTCCTTCTTTCCACAAACATCCTCTGGGTAATACTTCACCGGGAACTCCCTGTGAAACACAACCCAAGCGATAGCCTCTCCCATGCCTTCCAATATCTGGCGAGTAGCAATCCACCAGTCATCAGCCTCTTGCCAGCATATATGTACCAAAATGCACTTTTTGCGCATCAGGACAGTCCATAAATCAAAAGATCCTCTCAACATCCTTGAGTCATTCATGCGCTCCTTCAGGATCATGCTTCCCTTTAAACGTAGGTGGATGATTCCTCTGGAAAGTTTCCAAAGCACGAGCTCAATCGTTCCCACCAGCGTTAGACTGATTCTACATTGCCTGAGCCAACGCCTGTAATGCATTAGCGAGCGCACCTTTTCCTCTTCCAGCCATTGCTCTGCTTACATCACCACATCAAACCATGGTTAGAAAGAAAAACATTGACAATATTCTACTGTCACACTACACTAGCGACTCAACAACCTAGCTAGATCGACCGACCTACTCTGATACCAATTGTAACACTCTATATCCCTGTCAGTAATTTATATAATAATGAGAGTATATTAATTTCTAAATAAACATCAATCAAATAGGATTTCACATCACCAATCATACATGCTCAAATTAGGATACACAACATAATTCGCATGCTTATAAGTCTTAACTTCAATGCATTTATCTGCAACGGAAAAACATCAATAAATAGCCATCTTGATCCTTCAACCGGAGTTATAATTATTAACCTTCAAAGATAAACATAATCATAAAACAATTAAAATAAAATAGTAATACATGTTCACTCTTAATCATAACAAAACAAATCACGTGAAACCCCCAAGTGTTACGTATCAGAGCAGACACCGACTTAATCTACACAACTGAAGGAACTCCTCAGCTAACCTTTGATCTCTAGCTACTTAGGATCATCTGCACGTTACTCACGTGGAGGTAAAATTCAAATATAAAGGGCTAGATATCATAACAATATAAGAGAAAGTATAATAATGAGTAGGTAAGATTCAAGCACATAATCAGCACATAACATACCGTAATATAATACACACTTTCATCAATCTTTGCCCATCAGTTTTTCAATCACAATATGATGCAAAGAACTGACACTAATGCAATTCATGTGGTACCAACAGGGTAGAACCCTCTTTGTAATAATACCAATTTAGGACAATCAACTTCGCTCGCCAATACAGACCTTCGCTCGCCAATACAGGCCTTCACTTTATGAATGCATGGGACATTATCATGCAACAATATACTTCACATTTATCGTTAATACTCATCACAATATTGCCAATACAGGCCTTTTTCATCGCCTTCATCATGTATCGCATATCACACAATCAAAACAATCATCGCAAATAACCACAACATAATTCATGACATACAAATCAGAACACACTTACGAATTGGCAGCAATGTTGATGAAATAATTAACTTATGCATTATAAATCACTTTTATAAAATAGGAAATTATTTTATCTTTCCAACGGTCTAAACGGCGTGTCAAATGGACACCCAAGGCAAAAGTTACAAGTTTTAGAAGTTTTACAAAAATGTTGTCAATAGTAGTGGTAACCGGTTACCCAATTATGGGAACAGGTTACCGCAGGACAATAGCCTCGTTGCTTTTCAAAATTCATCATGGTAACTGGTTACCCACTTATGGTAACTGTTTACCACGGGACAGTAGTTAAACCTCGTTCCAACCATTGATATGGTAACCGGTTACCATATTCGGATAACCGGTTATCCTGCGATAACAGCGGCAAATTCTGCACTTTTCAGGTTACGACATTCCATGTTTCAACACCCAAAAATCATAATTTTCATATCAAAATTCATCATTTTAACAGGTTAATTATTCATCAACATTCATCTACCAATTCTAACCAACTCATGTCATTCAATCACATCAAAATACACCAAAATCACCAAAATTCCATTAACGGGAACAAACCCCGAAAATAACCAAATATGGAGAAATCAAAACATACAATTATACAACCTAAATTCTACCATACCCCATCATTAGACAAACCCTTATAGATTTAGAATCTCCCCTTACCTTAGGTTCTTGGTTGATTCTTTATTCCTACGGTGAGATTCTTGCCCTAGCTTCCTAGTGCTTTTTCTCTTCTTCTCTCTCTATGCTTCTTCTGTTCTATTTCACGTAATGACTTATTCTCCCAATCTCACTTCTTATGATCTAATAATAATAATAATAATAATAATAATAATCTTAGTCTACCCAATTAAATAATTATTTAATTATTATTATAAAACAATAATAATTATTTTAATAATATAATAATAGTAATAATCCATATTATTCTACACACCTCTGTGTTTCTACACAATTAGCCAAACTCCCCCATAACCTCAATTTCTATAATTCTAAGGCATCTAGTCCCCAACAAGGTATTGCACCACATCATAAATTCCACCAACTCATATAATTTCACCGCATCATCTTATTATTTAATTAAAAATAAATTTTAATTAAATCGGGGTGTTACACACCACACTCAATATGTGGCATATCTTCCCTTCATAGTTAGACAACACCATGTTGTATGGTTTAATATCTGTGTCGAACATACCAATTCTTTTTAACATGAAGTGAGGCATCAAATTTACTGTTTCCCCACCATCAACCAAAATCTTGTTGATCCTAACTCCTTCCACATTTCCTCTTATAAATAGAGGCTTAAGGTGATTCTTTATTGACTGGTCATGACGCTCGAAAAAACATTTTGCTCCTTCATAAAGCCATTGTTCAGGATATAGTAATACATATGTTTGTGCCTAGCCATTTCGGCCTCATCCACTTCTCCAAAATTATCCACTTCCATCACTTGATCATATTCATGTGGAAGTACAAACACTACGTTGCAATTGACATTAAGTGAAGACTTGTCATCTGATTTGAAATCATTTGTAATCATGTTATCATCATCAGTTGGACATCTTTGGTCTTTTTCTCCAATTATCTCCTTCTTGGGGGAAAAAGTTTCCTTTCGACAGGTGGTTTCTTTTCAGCAATGTTTATTGGGAGACACTAATTTCTGCTTGACTCCATATTTCCTTCTCTGCTAATTATTTGTGAGCCTTCTTAATCCTCTGGTGCCTGCGCCATTGGGTCCCAGTCATTGAGTTTTTCCCCTTATAATTACCAGATCTAGATGTTTGTTGTCTTGATATCTGGAAATCTTTTCTGTAAGTAATTGATGATCCTCTTCCTAGCTCGGAACTCTTCCATTTTCCTTGTCCTGCTCCTCTATTTTCATTTGACTTAGTCCATTTATCAGTAGGGATGTTTGTTGGGAGTTTGAAGGTAATCCTTTGATTTGCTTTAGGATGTGGGCTATCAACTCTTCTTGTACTCTCCTGTTGTCAAAAGTGAAACTACTAAGTTGATTTCTCTAATTATCCACAGTTCGGGCATAACGGGCTCGTTTGTACTCCTCTGAAGCCTTTCGATCGTAGATAGCATTACACCTAGGACACATTAAGCATTCTGATTGCATTTTATGGCAATGGACAAGAAAACCTAGCAAAGTTTTGCCAGCTTTTGGGTAAACCATCTCCATCATAACATCTTTCCTCTAGCTGCCCCTAGTTCGAGCCTGTTGGGTTTGTTGATAAACCTCTACTGCTTTTCGATCATAAATGATATTGCATATTAGGTACATCAATCCTTTGAATTTCTTTTTGTAGAAACGATCCAAATAGTCCAACAAACATTCTCCAGCTCTCACATAGGTTTTGTTCAACATGGCACATTCTCTTTGGAGACACCTTTCGATTTCTTCCATTTTTGGGGAAGGTTTGTTTAGGTCCATCATGTTGACTTCAACATTAGTACCATCAACAATCCTAATCTTCTCAAACTTAACTCTGAGACCTTCAGTGGTCTTCAACATTTCAACATTTGGAGCAACATCTTCAGTAATGTTGCCTTAGAACCTCTGGTTCATTAGACCTTCAGCAGTCTGGTTGATAGGTTACTCATTGAAGAGGCCCTCAGCAGCCTCTGCTGCTTTAGCATTTGGATCAACCTTGTCAACAATCCCCATCATGTTGATAGAAATTGGTTTATCATAGTTAGTTTCTGCCACATTTAAAGGATCTGCATCGACCTTCATTTGTGGCTTGGTTTTGTCACCAAACTTCAGCCTTCCTTCCTTGATGGCATTTGGAATCAGATCCCTGAAAAGGAAACATTATGAGGTTTTATGCCCTAAAAAATTATGGTATTTATAAAAACCTCTTTTCTTTCATTGATCTAACGGAGGAACTTTAGCACCAGGTGGAACTATCATTTTACCATCTTTTACTAATAAATCGAATATTTCATCACATTTTGTGACGTCGGAGGTGTAACTTCTTTTAGGGAATTTATCATTCTTTTCAGGCTCGACAGGATTTTTTCCATTCGAAAGAGCTAAGACTTTACAAGGATATGATGGTCCTTATTTTAACTCAGCCAAATCAACTTCGACCTCTTCGAAGTTAGAGAGTTCGTTATAGGTTTCATGTCCGTCTGTGGTTGTTCCGACATAAGCAATTCTTTCTTTCCTATGGATCTTGTTGTCTCTTTCCTTTTCGACCTTCAAGCGCTCCACTTGTCGAACCCTATATGCCAATTGGGTTATATCCCTTAAATAATGGGGATCCAATTTCTTTTTGATGGAGAAGTTTAATCCTCTTGCAACCATCTCAACTAATTCATGCTCAGGTTTTTGGGTGAAACATCTTGCTTTTGACAAGCAGAATATGTTGAGGTAATCATTAATTGGCTCACTAAAATTACGCTTAATGCTGACTAATTCGCTGAGACTTATCTTCGATTGACCTATATAAAATTGTTCATGAAATAGCCTTTCTAAACGCGTCCAATCTTGGATAGAGTTTATTGTAGGGGTAGTAAACCATGTGAAAGCATTTTTGGTTAGTGAACTAGGAAAACATTTTATCCTTAGATTTTCATTGTTCGTTATGTCCCCAACCTCAGTAAGGTGCCTGGCTATGCGTTCGACGGTTGATTTTCTGGTGTCACCAAAGAACTTTGTGAACTTTGGGACTGTCTAACTCCTGGGAAATTCAGTCTGTAAAATATATTCAGATAAGAGAGAAGTGTAATTTGGTCTAGTAAGGCCTACATTTACACTATTTCATGCCATAATTCTTTCGACCATGGCTGCCTGATTGTTGTCTGCTGCCATATTGTCTCGTCGAACTTCATATAACACTTCATTAAAATTTTGGTTTCTATTTACCATCATAACCCTAGGTTATGGTTTCATTAACACTTGTGGTTCTTGCCTAAAAGGTTCAACCCTAGGTATTTCGACATTCGTGACTCTAGGTATTGCGACCATTCCTCCCTGATTTATCACATTTTCCTGGGGTGAATTTCTTTGATTCTATTGAACTTGGTTAATTATTGGGTCTTCTTATAAAATCACCCCTTGATATTCCCTAACCCACACCCTCTAAGGATGTGTTATTGGTTGAGGCACACCAAAGAAATCAGCGATGCACGTCATTTGCGTAACTATCTATTGGTTTGCCTGAGTAGTGTTTTGAATCAAAGGGTTAAAGATTATGCCCATTTTTTGCGCAAGCATTTGGACCATTTCATGGTTACTCTCGTCCATTTGCTGTCTAATTACTGCTGCAGATTGATTTGTTAAATTTGGTAATTGGGAAGTAACTCCTTCGATTTGTGGTTGGACGTTTTGACCCCTGTTATTAACCGCAAATCCAGAGCCTTGTAATGGCAAAGTGGCGTTCATCACAAGATCTGAATATTTTAAAGTAGAATTAGGTAAATCTATCATAAATGAAGAAGGCATGCCATAAAGTCACTCACAGCCATTTTGAGGCATGGAAAAACCAAGTGGCCCCTAAGTCCTATGAAAAATATTTCCCCCTGGAGGGGGGTTTCTTGTGAACCCTGAGGGCCTATATAAGTTAAAAAAGAGCCTGTGTAAGCATTCGAATGTGTTGGCGTCAAACTTATTGATGGCGGTATGGCTTTAGAAGAAGGCGCATATACCATAGTTCCCCCTGTCGAAATGACTAGGGTGGTAATTCATCATTGTTAGGAGTAATTTAACTACTTGTCTTGCCTTGACTCGCCATTTTCCTAACGTACTTTCTTTTAGGTATTTCCTTGTTGTTTGTGGCTAATTTACCACTCCTAAGTCTCATACAACACATAAAAATACAGAAAGATAATGAAGATTTTCAAAAGCTTTTTTATAGAAAAATAACAGAAATATTAAACACATATCCCACGGGTGTGCCAATTTGTTTACCGTGAAATTTGGTAAACAACCACTGGTCTTCCAAATCTAATAAAAATGGTAACTTATAGAATCGAACATATTGATCCTAAGTATATGTGTTCTCATTCAAAACTTTTATTCTGAAAACAAAGAGTGTTTTTGACATCTTCATTCTTTTAAACAAAGATTATTCCAATTGTTACTTCGTATACGGTAATGTAATGCTTTAAAGATAAAAACTGGAATGTAAAAGGCTTTCGACTGAAATTTAAAGGAATGTATAAAACTTCAAGGAAAGTTGAATGACTATAAATATAAAAATGGTGCATCATATGTACATTCTCACAAACTCCTTTCTCTAATGTTGGTACTTTGAGTATTTTGTACAAAGATGTGAACATACTGAATCCTAACACTAAGACCCTTATTTATACTAATTTCTACCAGGCTCTCTCTAAATAATATGTTGCCACGTTCGACATTTGCATGCGCCTTCGAACTCTATGCTTCCACGCGTCTCTTTGGATAAGATCAATCTTTTGAATTTGAAAACTCTTTATTTCAAACGTCAAACGTGACAGTCAAAATATGCTTGTTGATACTTCAAATAACTTGAAATCTCTATGGTTCGCATACGAACATTTTGCCAACACTTAGCAAAACAAAACTTTTATTAGCTTTTTGTTTGTCGAAACTTTATAAAGACTTCTCTACTCTTTGTTTCGAACTACATTCTTCTCACCATATATCATTTCAGCTAATATTTCATGTAGTCGAAATTTCCAGTCAACAGAGATGCACATCCGAAACATGCTGATAGGTGCATTCAGATGTGCATCTCTAAAGGGTGTTTTCGATTTTTCAGAGGTGATTTTCACCACTACTAGGTGTAAAGAGAAATTCTCATAAAAATATTTGATTTTAAGATTTTTCATTACATATTACATAAAAGATAAATTAAATTTTAGAATTTCAAAATTTTGTGTTTCGTTGAAAATACTTGAAGAACCATCAGCGAAATCGTTTAATACGATTTCTGATGGCGACGAAATGTATAGTTTTAACTCACACTACAATTGTGGTTCGATGCGATTGCAGATGGTACGACATTGACGATAATTATGGTTGCAATTGTAATTATAGACTACAATTTAAAGTTATCTATATATATGATTTATATTTATGACCCCCTCAAAATATTGCACCTGACTCCGCCATTGACTAACTCCTTATCCATTGATGCAACTAACATCATATGTAAACCGCCTTAGAGGAACTCTTTTTTGCAACTTCCATATATTTGAGACATTTAGTAAACGATCGACCAAAAGAAGGTTTTAAAGAATCTAAGTGCTTCTCAGAAACAAAAAAATGTGGACATCAATCTCCGAATTTGGTGTAGGAGGAGGCTAGTCCATACATCGCATCCAAATACTCCTTCCGTCTCATAATAAATGTCTCATTTGAGCTCTACGCAGTTCTTACGAAAATGATTAGATATGTTGATTTTAATCATAAAATTAATATCATTTGTTATAGCACCTTTATTTATTATAATTAGTAGAATAGTTAAAAAACGTGAAAACTAATAAATAGAGGTATAATAATGAAAAATAATAATAAATATTATATTGCTATTCTAAAGAGATATTTATTTTGAAACATGAAAAAAATGTAAATGAAACATTTATTATGAGACGGAGTGAGTAATTATTTTTAGAGACACAATCATTTGAGTTCAAACCAAATTCTTAGCGAAATAGTACACTTTTACTGTTTCTAATCAATTTTAAGACCAAAATGAACATGGTTTAAAAGGTGATTCAAATCAATGTTTTGTCATATTCAAATCACATCTTTGTCAAATTCAAATCTTTTAGACCATATAGGTTTGCTGACTTGGAACTTTTTTTTGTACATCTACACAATAACCATTATTTCTATATATCGGTTATTTTGTAATTAACTTAACAATTTAAGATAATTTAGTCATTTTGAAATAGGTTTTGAGTTTAATAAAAAGATATTTTACTCTTCAACTTTCATAATTAAAAAGATTTATTTCTCTTTCAACTAAACTCTATAACAGCGCATCTCTCTTCTTTCTCAGCGAAGGCACAACTCTCTTCTCTTTGAACGACGAGGCTTATTCTTCTCCTCTCTAAACAACGTGAACGGTGATGTCTCTTTCTTTTCTCTCTTAACCACGAGAACGACGATCTTCATCATCTTTTTCAACGACATGAACTCCATTTAATGATGTTGTTAGTGTTGTGGCAAGTCAATTAAAGCATGAATCAATATGGCTACAATAATGAAGAGCCAACTAAGGAAACATAAGAGAATGACTAGGATGAATTTATAATGCACAATTTGTGGTGTCAAGATAGCAAATCTCTAAAAAGTATACATTCAAAAAAATATATAATTTTTTTTATTTTAGTTTTTGTAATATTTTTTATTTAGTTTTGGTTTTTCAAATATATGTAATGTATCTTTATTTTTTTTTAGCTCTTGTAAAATTGATTGCATACATATATGAAGAACCATTTTTATTATAAACCAATTTTGTAAAAACTAAAATAAATGAACCGTTATAAAAATAAAAATGGCATATATTTGCAAGAGAAAAAACCAAACAAATGAAATTACATGGACACAAATTAAATTTTGATATATTTACGAAGATTAGATTGTTCTGGACTGGCCAAAAAGTCGAATAAGTGGTCTAGAGAATGTAATAATTTAGGCAATTTCTCATTAAACTCTTATACATTATTTTTGGCCCTGTGCGAAATTTCTAAAATGTCTCTTATTTTTGGAGATATATCTCTAGACGCACCAATTCTCCCTTTTAATCACAGATTAATTTGGAGATGTATCTTCGAAGAGCATTGTAGAGTGTGTTTGGAGATACATCTCCAAATTAACCTCTTTTTTTTAATTCAAAAAACTATTTCGGAGATGTATCTCCGAACTAGGTGAAAATATTTAAAGCTCGCGCCAGACTCTCTCTCTTCTCCTTTATTTATCAGAAATCAAAATTTTCTCTCTACCGCCCTCTACCTATTTCCAGTTCCCATTTAAGATCAAGTTTTGAATCAACATTTGCTTGTATCTTGCCATTCCCAATTTCTTCTAACTACTGCATTCAACATCAGATCAGTTTTCACCCTCATCAATACATTTTTGAGTAAGTTTCTCATTTAGCCGATTTTAATTTTTGATTAATGTATTAGCTCAAATAGATTTGTTTTAATGCATTAGATAACATTAGCATTTGAAATAGATTATGTTTAGACTATGTTTTATGATTTAGGCGAGTTTGGATGATACTTGGATGGCTAGGGAAGTTGCAGAAAAGTTTATACCATGGAAGCTGAATGAAGCTTTTTTTCAGAGATGTATCTCTGAAGTGTGTTGTTTAAGGTGTTTGAAGATACATCTCCGAACTCTTTCTTTCCATATGCACTAACCTCTTTTCTTTTTTGTTTTAAAGGTAAATTGATGAAAACAATGAAAGGTTGAGACCTGGGTGACCCACCCTAACCGCGTCTTCTCTTCGCGAGAGGACTTGCCAACATGAATAAGCTATAACCATCCCTTTTCCTCATGACAGAAAGGCATCGACTTTTGGGAGTTAACTATCACGGGGGTCAAGATCCTAGAGTTGTGCATACCATGATGAGAATGCCACAGTTGCATCGCAGGTCCCTGTTGCTGAGGATGCCCCACTTGTAGACTATTTTCTAAGAGGGCCCATAAGTACTTCATTGCTGATATACTTTAGAGAGCATGTGGCTCTGCATATTTTTGAGCGGTGTCATTTTTTATTTTGTAACCAAATTCAACTCAACTGAGACTGTTATATTTTATTTTTAATAGGAACGCGAATGTATAAAATTTGTGAACCATGCAAGAAAGATTCACAATCTTTATCAGCCTCCTGATGAGTGGTTCCATAATGCACTCTAGAACTACGAGCTTACATGTCTTTGTGCTTTCGAGTACACCACCATCAGCCATGGCATAAAAGCTGCATTTGCTGAGAGATGGCATAATGAAACATCATATTTCCACTTTCCCATTACTGAAATGATAATTACATTAGATGATGTAGCTTGCCACCTACAGCTTTCTATTAGAGGAAGATTGTTTGATCATTCTAAGATCACCAAGGCTGAAGCAGTGGATATGATTGTGGCTTATTTGGGAGCTGGCCCTGAGGAAGAATTTGAGCAGTGCAGAAGCACCAGAGGTGCACATGCCAAGTTTTCATGGTTGGTGAAGTTGTATGACAATAACTTGGAGATAGCCGAACACCCAAACGCTGATGATCTTTGGGTTGGCTACCACAGGGAGTATGGCCTGAGGTGTTTTTTCATGTTCTTGATTGGCACATCCATGTTTATGGGCAAAAGTGAAAATTATGTGAATGTGACTTACCTCAAATATTTCATTGACTTAGAGTCCATTCACGAGTGGAATTAAGGGGTCGCATGTTTGATTTACCTATACTCCAATCTGAGTGAAGGTTCTAAATGGACGACAAAACAAATTACAGGCTCATGCAACCTACTTACGGTAATTTCCAAATCCCACTATTAAGTTACAAACAAATTTTTTCACACTTGTTTCTAATGTTTTATTTCTTATTAGTTTTCAGGGATGGATTCTCTCACTATCACCGCACTCACAGGTTTAAACATGATCCGTTGTATATTGAGGATTATCCATTTGATTGTCGGTTTATCTCTAACAGGGGGAATGGTTCTATCTTGTCATTTCATGCGTATATTGACCAGACTCAGCATGATAACATCGTCTGGATGCCATATACTACTCACCAAAAAAGAATTTCATTCGACTACATTTCCTTATACTCTGGATGGTTGGCATGTGGGACTAATATATTGTGCAAGTATATACCTGAGTGGTGCATGTGATAGTTTGGGTACTGCAAATCATTCTGAGGCCCCTCTTATCAGTATTGTCCGTAGACAGTTAGATGACATTTTGGCAGATTTTAAGAGTCGTCTAGTGGAGTATCAGAGTCATGAAGCCACATCTCATTGGATTTATATTGAGGGTTACATGACTTGGGTCTATAACGACTCAACCCTTACATGATACAAGACGCTCCTAGACGTCCACCTAGGCCTACTCATAAGGAGATATTGGAGAATGAGAAGATCAGGGATGACCATGTCATTGATGTCTTGTCGATCTGTCAGAACATTATGCGGATGACATGAGAGGACATCGAGTCTGGACTGTTTGAGAGAGGTGGCGATGAAGCGGTTGCCTTAGCGCGTTCCATTCTTATCGAGGCACAGAATGTCTTAAGTTACGGTAGGCAGAGGAGGAGTCAGGGTGTTAGGATTAGACAAACTCAGTAGTCAGTAAACTATGCTTTTGATTGTATTTTATTTATTTTCCATCGGCTTGGAGAACAATTTTTGTACTATTATAATATTTCTGATATTTAACGCATTACTCAATTTTATAATATTCCTTTTTATTAATCGTTAAAACAAATAACGATAATGTTAATCGATTTACTCCACAAAAACTACAGTACCAACAAATTGTATCTATGAATTTATTCACACCAAATTTGCAAATACATCTTCGAACTATTTTTTTAAGAAATGTGGTGGATAATGTAACTTCAGAGATGTATCTACGAATTTATCCTTAGGTGTTTTTGGAGATGCATCTCCAAATTAAATTTAGACAAAAAATAGTATTTGGTGCGTTCGGAGATGTATCTCCGAATTCACCCAAGAACATTTTTGGATTTTCATAGGTGTGCGCTCTATAGTGTAAGGGTGCAATGAGAAATTGTTATAATGTATTGAGCTACTTGTAGAGTATGGGTGTTATTCCGTGTTAGTCCGCATAGATCCAAACCCTTGATCCATCCAACAACTTCCTGTATCTTGCGCCTGAAGATCAACACATAGTTATTACTACTTCACATAGTGGCTTAAGTATTTTTGAGTGTTAATTTTATAAGTGCACTCCTCTCTCACAATATCGAAAATTTAAACCCACTATTATATTTCGCAACCTTCAATTTCGAATCTATTATAGTGACTTAGTGGAACACTAATCATACATTTAAATTTTTATTTTATTTTATAAATGAGTTAAATATAAAATAGTTTTTTTAAAAAATAAATTTACATAAAATGAATTGAACAATATCTAGTGTAAAGTAGAGCAACCACCATGTCAAAAATATATCTTATTAATTACACTAGAGCAACCACCATGTCAAAAGTATATCTTACTAAAAGAATTATTAATTCTAGCTTTTGTTGGGGGGAGAAATTAGGAGCATTGATGCATAGTGTAGGAACAAGCATCTTTTGAGAGAGACACACCACTTCTTCATCATGATAGGTGAGTGGGTTCTCCCACTTATATATGCTTAAGTCTCCACATTCTTATCCAATGTGAGACTATTTCCCCACTTACTCACACTTGCTATATTATTTCAACACTCCCCCTCAAGTGTGATTCCACACTGCTCCCCTTGTTGGAATAATATAGCAAGTGTGAGTAAGTGGGGAAATAGTCTCACATTGAATAGAATGTGGAGACTTAAGCATATATAAGTGGGAGAACCCACTCACCTATCACCTTAAGGTTTTAGGTGGAGAAGTGGTGTGTCTCTCTCAAAGGTTGTTAGTGCGTGAGGCATTTTTAGTGAGGAGAAAAAGAGAGAATAATAAAGGAAAATAAGGATTTATATTATTCAATTAAAATTCAATTTTATCCCAAAATCAATTAAAATTTCTATTTATTGAAACAATTCAGCGGTTCTATGCTTGAAGCTGGACTAAGATGACAAACCATAAATGAGGAATATTATCCACGCCCTTACCATCTATATCCACACCTATACATTACACCATATTTATATGAAAAAAGACAAAAGAAAATCACTTTAACTCTTTTTTCGAAAGCATATTATTTACTTTTTTCATAAAGCTACACCCACCCTTTTTACTTCACAAAAACTATGTCATTTCTGAATTAATTTCTTAAAAGAATAAGTTATTTTGTAAAGATGAATCTTATTTCATGTGAAATGGGTCGTAAAGATGATTCTATACGATTTACCTTTTAAAAATCAATATATATTAGGCCTGTAAAAATGACTTTTACAGATCATGTTTATAAAATATTGATAGGAATAAATTAATTTCAATAATCGTATACAAAAGTTTTATAGTAGAAATGTTCTAAAAACGCGTACCATAAAGATCACTAGAAGAATAAAGAGGGAAAGTAATTGGAGTGTTTGATAGAGGGTGAGGAAGATGTAGGAGGTAAGAAGAGAAAGATGATAGTTATTGGCTCAAGATTTTAACTGCTTAATGATTCTATAACTTGCAGCATAAAGTAGACCAATTGCAAACAACAGTGAAAGTTAAAGATCATTGCATCTTTTTACTAGTTAAGCAACAGAAACAAGATGCATCCAGTAGTTATATTATTAACATATGCTACTCCATGGATTATGGAAAGATTAATGTTCCATAGAACTGAAACCCGAAATTACAACGAAACAGACAAAGATGGCTCTCTGACCAAAACATATTTACATACACTCGAGCTTATTACATGATTCGAGTCAGCTTGAGTGTTGTTCCGGGGATTTTTATCGTCGTCTAACAATAGACTAATACCCCCCTTGTATGTAAGCATTCAAGCGGTCAAGCTCTTGGCGATGCTCGCCCACGACAGCACGAACGACGTCTCCAATGGACACCATACCTAGCATGTCTTTGTCGCTTATGACAGGGATGTGTCTGATCCTGTTATCTGGAAGAAAAAAAAGTGGAAAAGAGACTTTAACATAAACACTTATGAGATTGTTTGACCGAGCTTATGAAAACAGCTTATGACATGTCTATAGCAGTTTTCCGAATAGGTTATGAAAATAGCTTATAGCATACATGAAAACAGTTTGACTTAACTTTCTATTTTGTTGTTTTAATAGCTCATACAGAAGTACTTATCCGATAAGTGCTTATGCTATAAGTGTTTAATAAGATATTTATCCAAACAAGGCCTTAAAAAACATGCTACAAACTTACATGATAGTGTTTAATATTTCAATCCAATGGACCGAAAAGCGTATAAATACCTGTCATCAGCTGCATTGCTCGAAGAACTTTGGTATCAGGGGTGACTGTGATAAGTTTGTTCTGCAGCCAACACGTAACAAGGTTAGACACCGTGAATGGTGAAACCGACAATTTGCAACGATATTTCCTAACACAATAGTCAATAAGTACAATGGTTCGTACCTCTTCAGTCATAATATCGCCGACCTTGGTGGACTTGGATGACCTTCCCTGCACAATGATCTTCCTCAGGTAATCTGGATAAAAAGATGACAAAAAAAGCACATGAACAATCTCAATTAGACAACAAATAACAATACCGAACAAAAGAAGTGCATGACAGTGGATACCTCTTTCTGTTATAATTCCAGCAATTGATTTCTCCTCGCCTGGTTTCACGACCACCAAAGCTCCGACGTTGTTTTGCGTCATCTGCAACAGACGTGCTTTTAGTGAGCTTCATCAATTTCAAGTTATCAGTTGTAAGTTTACTGCAAGAAAACAATTCGAACAAAAATGCATTACCGATTTCACAGCCTCATAGACAGTGTCGTCCGTAGTGCACCAAAGCCAGGAACCATCTGCGCCTTTACCTTTGCCTTGCAAGATGTCTGAAATTGTGGTGCTCTCAAAACCATGCTCCTCAATACGAGCAGGTGTAACAGATTCAAACCGTGAAAAGGAAGCTGGCTGCAACAGGGGATTCACCATGCGGACTCGTTGCAAAACAGCATTTTTTATGACGTTACCGTTTGACAAAAATGATCGCAATGCTCCTTGCATTTTAGCTGTCTGAAAAACCAAATAGCACCTTTTAGAATTCAAAGTCTATTATGCACATAAATGAAAACATAAAACATCAGATTGGAAAAAGCTAGATTCCGTCAAGCTTTTCACACAAAACACACTGAGATTTCAATAAATCTAAATACATAAATTGATTTTACCACAACTAGTTGTACAATAGTTAGTCAGATGTGTCAGAGTCAGTGTCGTGTCCGTTGTCCTAGTGGACTAGTACTAGGACTAATAACTGAATTCATCAAGCATGAGAAATGACTCAAAAATACCACAACATCATAAGGAATCCCTTTGGACAACATTTCCAAGTGCAACACAAGATCAAAATAAACCTAAACATGGATTTACCTCAAATCTAAAAATAAACTAATGGATGAAAAAACTATCAGAAGCTGAAAAATATCCAAAATTATTAGAAAAAGAAACAGAAGATCCAGAATCCAATGAAACCCAAAACCACCACACAAAAATTACTACATCACAAATTCAACTTCCCTTTTTATTTCCTTTGATTTTAACCCTAATTAACAAATGGACCCCAGAAACCAAATCAATCAAAATACTCCTTCACAACACATCACATCCCCACATACATCAGCATCAACACAAACACAAATTAAATCCATGAAAAAAAAGAAGCTTCATTTAATATCAAAATCCATTTTTTTTACATCTAAAATCAAATCCAAACAAGGGACCCATAATACTTAATTATCAGTATCACCCCAAAAGTACATATCAACCTGATTTCACAGTCAAATTTTTCTGGATCAAGCTCAAAAACAAATCAAGATCTTAACTTTATGAACCATTCAGATTCAAAATCCAAAAGGGTGTACACAGATGATAGAAAGAAAAAAAAACAGAAATGGTGCATAAAATGAATAGATAAAGGGAAAATGAGTACCAGAGAATGAGTGAGAGAGAGAGGGAGAAGGTTCCGGGTAGAATGGTTGAGGTGAGGAGGCGTATGGACACAGACAGGACACTTGACTTGTTCCTCAAATTTCACAAAAAATGTGTGAGGTGGTGGTGAGTGGGCCTTTTCTAGAGTTTTGGATCATGACATTATCCAAAATTATGATTATTATTTTGTTTATTATTGCAACTTGTAAGTAGGTAATTGATTGATAGTGAAAGCTTCATTATCTTATTTATTTGTTGGTACTGTCACTATATTAAATGTTCAAATTTTATTTTAAGTTAGGGAATTTTTCATCTTTCTTTAATAAACCTTATCTTAGTGTGTCTTATATGTTGTTAAGATGAATCACTATCATTTTGTTGAAAAATTTCTTAACCCATCCTAGGGAGAAAA
The DNA here is from genome assembly GCA_948472305.1 of Vicia faba. Lineage (NCBI taxonomy): Eukaryota > Viridiplantae > Streptophyta > Magnoliopsida > Fabales > Fabaceae > Vicia > Vicia faba. The sequence continues at coordinate 266,335,618 of OX451736.1, forward strand.
GAGACACTATATAATTTTGTATTTGTCTCTTTGAAAATTAGAAATATATTTTTGATTTATATATTTTTTACACAAAATAGGTCAATTGAGGGAATTTTTTCTCAGAATGTTACGTTTTTGAAATCAATTTTTTAGAATACCATCTTCTGAAAAAAATTGTCTAAAGTGTCACATTCAGGGGATTCACGCCATTTCAAATGGCGCGAATGTGGGCTGCAAAGGTTCTCGCCAACTCAAATGACATAAAAGGGCCTGATTAAATTTTTTTCTTCGTTTTTTTCTTTTTACTTTATTTATATTAATAATTTTAATTAGTTAATTTTATTATTAATTACAAATAATTTAATAAACTATTTAATTATAAAATTAATTAATAAAATATTAATTTTAAAACTTAAATAATTATAAATTTAAAATAACTATTTAACAACTACAATTAAATAATAAATTTTTTTATTAAATAATAAAATTTCACAATTACAATCAAAATACTAAATAAAAAAATACAGTTAAAAGTAGTTATAAATAACAATACATGGATAAAATTAGTTAGAAGGGCCTGCATTGTTAAGGCGATGCGAACATTTTTTCCGCATGTGTGGTTGTTGACAGATACCGCATCGTTTTTTTATTTTCTCAACAGTGTCCATTTCAGTTCTAATGCGAGTACTGTTCGGATGACCTTTTTTGTTTCGTCGCATCCTTTCATCATGCAAAAGAGTATCGCCCAAATATGGAGGTCAACTATCTTCTTGGGGAACACCGAGGAAACTTTGTATGTAAACTTTGAAGACGTTTATAACTCTATACAAGTCAGGAATAAACGTAGTATAGTCGTAGTTAATGTGAGAACACGCTGCGATAGCATGTGAGCAAGGTAGATGAAAAGTTTGAAATCTCCCACAGTCACAAGTTTGTGTTTGGAGGTTGACATTGAAATGAGTAAGTGGCCGACAATTCCTATTATTAACCGTCTCTTGAACCACGAAATAGTGACTTTCACGGTCAAAAGCCAAGACATTATAACTGTGGAATTTTTCTACTCTTCTGCAATTCCTTTCATGCAGTTATCTGTGAATTCCTTTCCCGATGACAAATTTTTTGTCCAATCCTTTCCTCGCTTACCCCACAATGTTCCCATCTTGTAGTATGTTGATCTTACAAGTGATGTAATAGGTAGGTTTCGGGTTTCCTTCAACACTGAGTTCAAAGATTCAGCAAGGTTGGTTGTCATGTGACCCCATCGTGCTCCTCCGTCGTAAGCTCGCGACCATTTTTCTCTTGGAAGGTTCTCTATCCAATTGAAAGCCTCTGTGTTTGTTTGACGGATCTCCTCCCGATAATATGCGTATGTAGACTCATTAATTGCATACCCTGCGTAAAAGCATTAAAAACATTAATATAAAAGAACTATATATTGAAATGCCATGTTAAAAATTAGAGAGTAATTACCCATGTTAACAACTATCTTGCGAAGGTTTTTGTCCTTGATGGCTCGCATGAAGTTTTGTGCGATGTGTAACACCCCAATTCTACCCCAGCAATTATATAAATAAATTAGAGTTATAAAAATCAATCATACAAACGAATCGGGATGCCACAAATTCTTCTATCAAAATTCATTGCGTTCTTCGTGGATATATAACACTTTTAAAACATCGGATGAACCATCAACATAACATCTTTAATCCAATAATTCAACATCTACGCAGCGGAATTCTTAATAACATTATTATCATCATTACAGCAACTTCAAAACAGCACATATTTAATAATAATCAACTTAAAGTTCCACAATTGAAAAATCAACAATCCAAAACAGCAAGCGTTCATTCCCCCTAAGTGTTACATATCAGAGCAATGACACTGACTCGAACTCTCGAAAGTATACAACCTTCACTCTCAATTACCTGCACGTTACCAACATAAGGGCAACATTCAAACAGAAGGGGTGAAATATCTAACAATATAATAAAGCGCATGATAATTAATATATTAAACTAGATCTCATAACATCACCACTTCTCATCTCATAATCAACAATAATCACAACTATAATACACAATCACAACATCAATACACACTTCTTCATGCAATCATATAATGCGACTCTATACTATGCAAATGCATGTGGTACCATTGGAGCAGAACTCCCATCTCAAAAATTTGCCAATTAATAGAGGCATCAACAAGGCATAAGCCTTCATCTCCAAATTCGCCAATACAGACCATCTCAACGAGCATAAGCCCCATCTTAAATGCAATGTATGTGACACAAGCATGAATGTAACAACAACACCAAAATTCATAACATCTTAATGCAACACCATCATTGGCTAAAGACCTACATCTCAAAAACATCTCAACGTCTCTTCATCAACATCTCATATCATCATAATAATTCATCAAACATTATTTATTTATTATAAATTATCAACACAACATCATTAATAACTTCTCATCAACAACTCAGCTGTACATTACTACTACAATAATTCATACTACTATTATGTAATCTTACATCATTATTGTCACTAATCCTACTGCTATAATTTAAACAGCAACCTCTAGGCATCTCATCTTCATCATTCTGCACAAAACCAATGTAACGATCAACACGGGAGCTAACTCTAAATCCTAAATTGGCTACTAGGATTACACTTCCTATTCTTCATTTTAATCCTCTAGAATAAAGTTCATCGTGTTAGCTATTCAACGCTTCGAACGACATCTCAAACAACATTCTAAAACTCAAGTTACAGCACTTTAAAACTGAATCTGCCAAAAATCAGACAATATGGGTCGACGCAAAACCCCTTGGATCGACGCGTACTGCTCTAATTGCACAACATGAGTCGACGCATCCTCTCTTGGATCGACTCATCCTGAGTCTTACACACAGCATGTATAGACACATGTATCCTACGTATCGACTCATCCTGAGTCTTTCAACCTTCATGTATCGACACAAGTCTCTTCGTGTCTACTCATACTGAGTCTCTAAACCCTCATGTATTGACACATCATGTTTGAGGTTGATACATCCTAATCCTTCCTGCATAAATTCTGCGATTTTCGCTGCATTTCACTACGGGATTCATACATTTAGCCCTACAAACTTAATATAATCATGATAAATCATTACTTACAGTTATCCTATGATTCTACATCGACTAAACAACATCGAGACATCATTATTCATCTAAAATTCATCAATTCTTCGTCATACATCATCATATGAATTCAATTCAAGAACGAGACAACAATCACCGCTAACCCCACATATCAATCATCATGAACCAAATTATAGAGTCAGAACCCCACCCTTACCTTAGATTGAAGGTCGCTCTATAATCTTCCGGTTGAACTCTCGTTTTTCCGTTTTTCCTCTTTTTCCAGCAGCTTCACGTTCTTCTTCTCAATCCTTATTCTTCTACTGCCTCTTCTTTCTATCCTTTCTAACAATAATAAAATAACCTATTATTCTTTATTCCTTATTGGGCTTAAAACTAATACACCCCTTTATTACTTCTATTCCTTCAAAATAAGCCCACATCAAATAATATTATACTTCTAATATTATTTCTCCACTTAATAAAATACTTAAATCCAATTAGTCACAACACATCTTCACAAATATTCCAAAAATAATTTAATTAAATAATTAATTAAATTACGGGTGTTACAACTCTCCCCCACTTAGAATATTTTCGTCCTCGAAAATTTACCTTAATCAAATAACTCAGGGTAAGAGTCTCGCATCTTGCTCTCCAACTCCCAAGTCATGCTCTCTCCGACAGCTCCTAGCCAAACCACTTTAACCAAGGCAATCTCTTGGCCCCTCAGAGTCTTCATTTCACGATCCTCGATCCGTACAGGCATCGTCTCCACCGTAAGATTATCTCGTACTTGCACATCATCCATATGAATCACATGAGATGGATCTGAAATATACTTTCGAAGTTGCGACACATGAAACACATCATGCAAATTCGAAAGATTAGGCGGTAAAGCCACTCTGTAAGCAACATTCCCCACTCTCTCCGAAATCTGATATGGTCCAATAAAATGAGAAGTGAGCTTCTTAGACTTCAATGCTCATCCAACACCAATCACATGTGTAACTCTCAAAAACACATGATCACCAGCGTGAAATTCTAAATCCTTCCTTTGCTTATCATGATAACTCTTCTGTCTACTTTGGGAAGATTTCATCTTTTCTAGAATCAACTTCACCTTCTCAGTAGTCTCACGAACAAGTTCAGGTCCAAGTACTACACTCTCACCAGATTCATGCCAACATAACGGAGTTCTACATCTTCGACCATACAACGCTTCAAAAGGTGCCATCCCAATACTAGAGTGGTAACTGTTATTATAAGTGAACTCTATCAACGGAAGATAAGTATCCCACGAACCTCCCTGCTCAAGAACACATGCCCTCAGCAAATCTTCCAACGATTGAATCATCTGTTCAGTCTGACCATCTATCTGAGGATGATACGCTGAACTCAACCTCAATTTAGAACCCAACGCTTCTTGCAAACTTTTCCAAAAATCAGAAGTAAATCTTGGATCTCTATCTGACACAATGCACAAAGGAACACCATGCAACTTCACAATCACACTAGTGTAAATCTCAGCCAACTTCGACACTGGAAAACTGATGTTAATAGGAATAAAATGAGCCGACTTTGTAAGCCTATCAACAATCACCCAAATCGAATCATGTCCTCTTAAAGTATTAGGTAACCCTGTCACAAAGTCCATTGAAATGTTATCCCATTTCCATTCTGGAACTTCTAACGGTTGCATCAATCCTGCAGGCTTCTGATGTTCAACTTTCGACTTCTGACAAGTCAAACATGCATACACAAACCGAGCCACGTCACTCTTCATTCCAGACCACTAAAATAAACCTTTCAGATCTTGATACATCTTTGTAGCTCCTGGATGAATACTCAACTTACTTCTATGACTCTCTTCAAGTATCACTTTCTTCATCTCAGCATCATCAGGAATACAAATCCGGTTACGAAATCTCAGCACACCTTGCGCATCTAGCTTGAAATCATTATTCTCCGACTGATCAATCCCAACCATCAAATCTACCAGTTTCACATCCAACTTTTGATCTTCTCTGATACTGTCTAGAAATTCATTATTAATCTTCAACATACCCAACATAACACTTCGCGGCGTAACCTTGCAAACTAAGCTCATATCTCTGAACTGTTCAATCAATTCCATCTCTTTAACCATCATTGCCTACACACATAAAGTCTTTCGACTCAACGCATCAACTACCACATTCGCCTTTCCTGGATGATGATTCAAACTGAAATCATAATCCTTTAACAATCCTAACCATCTTCATTTCCTCATATTCAACTCCTTCTGGTCGAATAAACACTTTAAGCTCTTATGGTCACTAAACACTTCAAATCTAGAACCATAAAGATAATGCCTCCAAATCTTCAACATAAAAACAATTGCAGCAAGCTCTAAATCACGCGTAGGATAGTTCTTCTCATGAGTCCTCAACTGCCTTGACGCATAAGCAACTACCTTACCATTCTGCATGAGCACACCTCCTAAACCCATCTTAGAGGCATCACAATACACCATAAAAGGCTCTCCTGGATTAGGCAATGTCAAAATCGGAGCCGACGTCAACCTCTTCTTCAATTCCGTAAAAATTTCTTCGCACTGAACATCCCACACAAAAGCTCTACCTTTACAAGTCAACTTAGTCAACGGAAGTGACAATTTAGAAAACCCTTCAATAAACCTTCTATAATAACTAGCTAATCCCAAGAAGCTTCTAATCTCAGTAACTGACCTCGGAGTTTCCCATTGCAACACAACATCAACCTTCGATGGATCTACAACAATGCCACTACCTGAAATCACATGACTAAGAAAACTAACCTCTTTCAACTAGAATTCACACTTGGACAACTTTGCATACAACTTCTTCTCTTTCAAAACTTGCAATACTACCCTTAAATATTCTGCATGCTCTTCTTCTGACTTAGAGTAAATCAAAATATCATCAATGAACACTACTACAAACTGATCCAAATAAGTATGAAAGATACGATTCATATATTCCACGAATACTCCTGGCGCATTAGTAACACCGAAAGGCATCACTGAATACTCATAATGTCCATAACGCATTCTGAAAGCCGTCTTTTGGATATCTTCATCCTTCACTCTAATCTGATGGTAACCCGACCTCAAATCAATCTTACTAAACACACGAGCATCCACCAATTGATCCATTAAGTCATCTATTCTTGGAAGCGGATACTTGTTCTTAATTATCACCTTATTCAACTGTCTATAATCAATACAAAGCCTCATACTTCCATCTTTCTTCTTTACTAACAACATTGGAGCACCCCACGACGATACACTTGGTCTTACAAAATTCTTCTCAAGTAACTCTTCCAATTGCTTCTTCAACTCTGACAATTCAGATGCAAACATCTTGTATGGTGCCATAGACACATGTCTGGTACCAGGTACAAGATCAATTGCAAATTCAACTTCCCTCTCCGGCGGTGCATCAGGAATCTCACCAGGGAAAAAAACTTCAGGAAATTCACACACCATCTGTAATTCCTCAATTATAGCTTGAGTCTCTACAGATAGCGACGCCATCAACGAGAACATTTGTACTTCTTCTTGCATCAACTTCCTCAATTGTCTAGCAGACAACGAACCATCTTCCTCTTCTTCAGGAGTAGAAAAATTCACAGATTTGTCATAACAGTTAATATGAACATAGTTATGCTCTAACGAGTTCATACCCAAAATCACATCCAAACCTCTTAACGGTAAACAAACCAAATCAACAACAAAGTCTCTGTCGAAGTTCGACAAAGGACACTTAACACACACAAAAGAAGTAGTCACCGACCCCTTGGCTGGAGTATTGACGACCATTTCTCCATTCAGAGAAGACAACATAAGACCCAATCTTTCAACACAATCAGCAACAATAAAACAATGCATAGCACTGGTATCAATAATAGTAATTAAAGGAGTACTATTAATGAAACATGTACCTCTGATAAGTCTGTCCTTAACAGTTGTCTGATCCTCCACCAAAGCGAACACTTTACAACTTGACTGAGCCCTCTTCGGTTTCAGACACTGACTACCAATATGCCCTTCTTCTCTACAATTGAAACAAATCACATCCTTATGTTCACACTCAGACACAACATGTTTGTTCTTACCACAACGGAAACACCTCTCCACTTTAGTAGTGCACACATTACTCTTGTGTCCAGGTTTTCCACACTTAAAGCAAACTACACCAGTAGGAGCATCTCCCCCACTAGTCCTCCGACTCTGAGCAACTTTCTGTTTACCTTTACCAGCTGGGGCATCATAAGGCTTACCATGATTCTGTTGGTGCTTACCCCTCTTCTCACTGATAATCTTGTAATGAGCATTATTATCCTCTTCATAAATTCTACAGTTATCAACCAAATCAGCAAAGACACGGATCTTCTAGTATCCAACTGCCTTCTTAATCTCTGGGCGCAACCCGTTCTCAAACTTAATACACTTCGAAAACTCAGCATCTGCCTCAGTGTAATGCGGATAAAACTTAGCCAACTCAGCAAACTTGGCAGCATACTCAACAACCGACATATTCCCTTGCTTCAGCTCAAGGAATTCAATTTCCTTCTTACCACGAACATCTTCAGGAAAGCACTTTCTCAGAAATTCTCTATGGAACACAGCCCAAGTGACATTCTCACCTGCAGCTTCTAACTTCTGAAAAGTCTCTAGCCACTAGTCATCAACCTCGACTGCTAGCATATGAGTACCATAACAAACCTTCTGCGTTGGAGTGCAGTCCATCACATGGAAGATTCTCTCAATCTCTTTCAACCACTCCAATGCTCCGTCTGGATCATACTTTCCCTTGAACGTAGGCGGATTCTCTCTCTGGAAAGTCTCCAAGCTACGAGATCCAGCATTCCCGTCATCATTCGGCTGATTTTCCATCGCATGAGCCATTGCTTCTAGAGTAGCAACAAGTGCAGCAACATTCCTTCCAGCCATCTTAACTTCTCACTACAACATAAACAACGGTTAGAACTCAAATTAACAACACTCGATTGTTAGACAACTACGACTCGACGACAAGGTCGGACCAACCTATTGCTCTTATACCAACTTTGTAACACCCCAATTCTACCCCAACAATTATATAAATAAATCAGATTTATAAAAATCAATCATGCAAACGAATCGGGATGCCACAAATTCTCCTATCAAAATTCATTGCGTTCATCGTGGATATATAACACTTTTAAAACATCGGATGAACCATCAGCATAACACCTTTAATCCAATAATTCAACATCTACGCAGCAGAATTCTTAATAACATTATTATCATCATTACAGCAACTTCAAAATAACACATATTTAATAATAATCAACTTAAAGTTCCACAACTGAAAAATCAACAATCCAAAACAGCAAGCATTCATCCCCCCGAGTGTTACATATCAGAGCAAAGACACCGACTCGAACTACCGAAGGTATACAACCTTCACTCTCGATTACCTGCACGTTGCCAACATAAGGGCAACATTCAAACAGAAGGAGTGAGATATCTAACAATATAATAAAGTGCATGATAACTAATATATTAAATTAGATCTCATAACATCACCACTTCTCATCTCATAATCAACAATAATCACAACTATAATACACAATCACAACATCAATACACACTTCTTCATGCAATGATATAATGCGACTCTATACTATGCAAATGCATGTGGTACCATTGGAACAGAACTCCCATCTCAAAAATTTGCCAATTAATAGAGGCATCAACAAGGCATAAGCCTTCATCTCAAAATTCACCAATACAGGCCATCTCAACGAGCATAAGCCCCATCTCAAATGCAATGTATGCGATAGAAGCATGAACGTAACAACACCACCAAAATTAACAACATCTCAATGCAACACCATCATTGGCTAAAGACTTACATCTCAAAAACATCTCAACGTCTCTTCATCAACATCTCATATCATCATAATAATTCATCAAACATTATTTATTTATTATAAATTATCAACACAACATTATTAGTAACTTCTCATCAATAACTCAGTTGTACATTACTACTACAATAATTCATACTGCTATTCTGTAATCTTACATCATTACTGTCACTAATCCTACTGCTATAATTTAAACAGCAGCCTCTAGGCATCTCATCTTCATCATTCTGAACAAAACCAACATAACGATCAACACGGGAGATAACTCTAAATCCTAAATTGGCTATTAGGATTACACTTCCTATTCTTTATTTTAATCCTCTAGAATAAAGTTCATCGCGTTAGCTATTCAACGCTTCGAATGACATCTCAAACGACATTCTAAAACTCAAGTTACAACACTTTAAAACTGAATCTGCCAAAAATCAGACAATATGGGTCGACGCAAAACCCCTTGGATCGACGCGTACTGCTCTAATTACACAACATGAGTCGACGCATCCTCTCTTGGATCGACTCATCCCGAGTCTTACACACAGCATGTATCGACACATGCATCCTACGTATCAACTCATCCTAAGTCTTTCAACCTTCATGTATCGACACAAGTCTCTTCGTGTCGACTCATACTGAGTCTCTAAACCCTTATGTATCGACACATCATGTTTAAGGTCGACACATCCTGATCCTTCCTGCATAAATTCTGCGATTTTCTCTGCATTTCACTACGGGGTTCATACATTTAGCCCTACAAACTTAATATAATCATGATAAATCATTACTTACAGTTATCCTATGATTCTACATCGATTAAACAACATAGGGACATCATTATTCATCTAAAATTCATCAATTATTCGTCATACATCATCATATGAATTCAATTCAAGAACAAGACAACAATCACCGCTAACCCCATATATCAATCATCATGAACCCAATTATAGAGTCAGAACCCCACCCTTACCCTGGATCGAAGGTCGCTTGTGATACGGTGGGAGAACTGACTATGGTTTTGCGTTTGTTTTCGCAAATGTTTCGGTTGAGCAAGAGTCGCCACCGACTTTTTATTTTATCCTAAGGAAAGGTTTAAAAAGCACAGCAAAAACCTTTGAGATGTTTTCTTGGGTTCGGGGAGTAGATTATAGAAAGGGAAGGTATTAGCACCCTTTCTATCCATGGTTATCCATGGGCTCTTAGTTACTTGCTTAGATCACTTGCCTTTTGTTTTCAATTATTTGAAATGGTACTCTTGTGTGTGGGTTTGAAAATGTTTTGAAAAGAAGCCAATGTGGTGGCAACCTTTGTAATGATCCATGTGGGGATGTATACAAAGATGTATGTCTTTTGAAAAGGTTTTCATTTGTTTTTGAAAGTTGTTTTGAAAGTGTTGTGAGGTGTGGTTTTAGAAAATAGGCAAGTGTTTTGTTTTTGCAAGTTTTGATTCAAGTAACTAAGAGGTTATCTACTCCTAAATTTCTCAAAGTTTATTGCTATGTTTTAACCCTTTTAATAAGTTTGTTCCACCATTGTATTTGGTGGACAATCTCATGTTAGGATGTGAAAGGGACGGGCGCGGGTCATCGTTTAGACCATAATTGCAATGGTGCTAAGTATCTTTGGGCAATTTTCTTTAAGGGACTTGATCATTTGTTTAGGCAACATTTTGAAAGCGTCATCGAGGGACTATGATCATTTGATTTGTTTGTTTTGCCCAAAGAGACCTAACATGCAATATGGCCCATTTACTTGAAGGCAACAAAGTGGAATACTCTAGGGGGTGCAAGTGTGATATGTGTTGTCCATTTTTCATGCTTTGATTATCTTGAAATTAGGTCAAGCTATTTTGTTCTTTTTATTTGCATACAAACCCTAATTCTAGCATGGTATATTTAGGAAGCGTTTAAAGTGCGAAAAGTAAAATTCCTACACTATTACAACACAATATGGGAAGGGGGGTACAAATGTTCAAATGGGGGGATATTTAGGCAAAGAAATTAAACCTAGCTATTACATCATTTTTGGAATATTTACAAATAATTGATTGCATAAATTAGAAAATACAATAAAGATGCAAAAATGCAAGAAGGTTTTTATGTATATGAAAAAAAAGGTATTATTTATGTCAAATAAATACAAATAAAAAAGATTATTTTTGGAATATTTTCATATTTAGGGTAAAACCCTAATTTCCATTAAGCAACATATATATTATTTAATTTAATACAAGTATTTATTTATTATGTACAAAAATAAAATAAAATGAAGTATATTTATAAAAAAAGTATTTTTTTATGTCAAATATTAATAAAATGAAAAATATAGGTATTTTTGTATTTTAACCTAAATATACTAATATATATATATATATATATATATATATATATATATATATATATATATATATATATATATATATATATATATATATATATATATATATATATATATATATATATATATATATATATATATATATATATATATATATATATATATATATATATATATATATATATATATATATATATATATATATATATATATATATATATATATATATATATATATATATATATATATATATATATATATATATATATATATATATATATATATATATATATATATATATATATATATATATATATATATATATATATATATATATATATATATATATATATATATATATATATATATATATATATATATATATATATATATATATATATATTAAGTTCTAAATATGTATTATATATAAAAAAATAATAATATTTAATATTTATAAAAAAGTATATTTTGTATAAAATATTTTCAAAAGAAAAATGAAACAAAAATCAAAAAATAAAGTATAAATGCCTAAAAAATAGAAAAATGGTGTAAAAATGTTTTTTTGTGTTTTTAATATCATTAGGAAAAATAAATAAACCAAAATGAAAAAAGAAAAATCAAGAAATCAATAAAATACACAAATTGGGTTCAGGGGGTGTGAAATTAGAAATGTGGTGTGAAAAGTAACTCAGAAGCAAGCCCAGCCCAGATAACCCTTCTTCAACCTCCAGCCAAAAACATTCACAAAAATGCGCGCCTGTGACCAAGTTCAAACATCCTGATTCCTTGATCTTTTGCACAAACTTCCAACATAAGAAATGTTAAGCATTGAATCACGATTCTAAATATATAAAAAACTCATCCTAACTCTCAGAAATGAGAGAGAATTTTGACATTCCCAAATCCTGACCTAAGTTTTCTGCCATGTTCAGACTCAAAATTCTTACAGTACACATAACATAAATGAAATCTAATTACATGGGCATGTTCAGGGCTATGAATGTGACATATTCTCTTTACAAACCTAAAGCTAACAATGCCTAATAAGAGAGATACGAATCCATGAACTTACCTGTTCAGTTGAAGTTCTATCTGGCAATGGAGGAGCTTTCAGTGCAAGGTGATGATTGGTATAGCTTCCTTGATGTCCAGGGATGCTATTCCAAGCTTTACTTTGTCTTGAAACCTTCTGAATCGTGCTGGAGCACTTCACCTGCAAATCAGAAAAGTGGAAATGGCCAAAAGGATTAGAGGAGTTACAGGTTGCTTCTAATGCTTTGGATAGTTTGGATTGATGGTAGGGAAGGTGTCTGAAGTGGTTTGGGCAAGGATGCTTGAAAGGATTGAGAGTTGGAACTCAATCTGCAGAGGTAGCTCTGTTTTTGCAGTTTGAGAGTGATTCTGGAAATGGGGAGGTGTTGATGGTCTTAGGGTCGTGCTTCAGCTTGGTTAGGATGTTTGGAATGTGTCTACAATATTTGCTTAAGGTTATTAATGTTGAGCTGAAAATTCTGTTGTGATATGGGATGTTTCTTAACACTTAAGCAAGAAAAGCCAAGTTGTGTTCTAGGCATGTAGAGGGCCCCTAATCATGCTGCAAAACTCCTCCTTGATCAGTGTGTTATGCTCATAATCTTGTGTCAATTAGATTGTATCTGTACTTGCTTGGATTTTCAATTTGACATAAAGCTTGCTTTTGCAAAAATGGATAAAGTACTTTATCTATTTTGGGATTAATCCACTATGCAATGCTAGAACACAAAGAACATGGTCTTGGCACAATGAATATGCATTAAATTTATGAGTGTAATTGAGATAAAAGGCCTGTAATCAAGTTGTGCAAGCTGAGATTGAAATGCATAGTGCTATGAACATGTAACTTGGCCTAATCAAAAGTGAGTTTTTGCCATATTGCAAAATTCGATTCTCCCTAACCATGAGGTTGTTTGAGAAGTTCTTGGACATTTTGGAAAGCTTGGAATGTGTACTACAATCCATATTTGAAATGCAAAGTGAAATTCCAAGTGAAAGTGTATGGAAAATGGCCTTGAAGTTAGGTAGAAAACCTTGCCAAAATAGGTTAAAATTTCACTAAGTTAAGAATGGTTTAGTACCCTTATTCCAAAAATTGTAACTTGAGATACAAGCCTCATTTGGGAAAACTTTGTGAATCAAAGTTGTAGATTATGCAACAAGCTACAACTTTCATGTTTTGACTTTTGTTTGAATCCAAATGAATCTTGGTGAGAAAGTGGGGCAAAGTTGGGAAAAAATTAGGGTTTTCCATAACTTAGAAAAATTCTAAGTTATGAAAAATTTCCATTTCAAACCCTAATTTGCATTTTTTGATTTCTTGGTGAACAAGTTTCATGATTTGGCATGTTTTGATGAAAAATGAATCTTGACCCTTGATTTTGACCAAAAAGTCAAAGTTTGACTTTTCAGTATACAGTCAAAATTGATCAATTGACTGGGAAATTCAACTGTCAATCTTGTGTATTTGGGATCTTTTGAACTTTTTGAGCATGTCAAGATAATTCCATGGGGCCCTTGAGTCCATATGTGAGCTTGGTTTGCCATTGGCTAGGTCAAACAGTCAAAAATTGCCTTGGTGCAGTCAAAACCCTAAAAATGACCATTTTGCCCTTTTGATGATCTGATCAAATTTCTTGTGGAATTGTGATCCAAACTTGATCAAATGGTCCATTTGAGTTCATAATGTTGATGTGGGTCAATTTTCATGAGATTTGACTGTCAATTGGCCACAATTGACTTTTTCCCCAATACAGTTGATTTCTAGGTCAACTGTCCAATTGACTGGGCAAAATTTGGAATCAAGACTTGAAACTTTGCATGGATAAACTTGGGAGTCCAACATGAAGCATGAAAGTCATATTAGGCTTCTTAGGTCAAAACATCTTTGTGCAAACACAAACCCTAATTTGGGTCAACAGTGCAAGGAGAAGTCTTGAGCAGAGGAAACCCTAACTGGATCTTGAGCTCCAAGGGTTTTGTGATGAGAAAATGTTGAGGAAATGGGAGGGAATATTTTGGGGTACAACATTGCTCTATAATCTTCCGATTGAATTCTCGTTCTGTCATTTTTCCTCTTTTTCCAGCAACTTCACATTCTTCTTCTCAATCCTTATTCTTCTACTGCCTCTTCTTTCTATCCTTTCTAACAATAATAAAATAACCTATTATTCTTTATTCCTTATTGGGCTTAAAACTAATACACCCCCTTATTACTTTTATTCCTGTAAAATAAGCCCACATCAAATAATATTATACTTCTAATATTATTTCTCCACTTAATAAAATACTTAAATCCAATTAGTCACAACACATCTTCACAAATATTCCAAAAATAATTTAATTAAACAATTAATTAAACTACGGGCGTTACACGATGTGCCTAATGCAATACACATGCACCGAGGGTGGGTTCTGCCAGCCATTATCCGGGTTATTGTAGGCACTCTTAATGGACTCATGTCGATCAGATATCAAACATAAGTCTGATTGGGGTGTGACGTGGAGTCTCAAATTTTTCAAAAAGAAACTCAAAGCCCTCCCAGTCTCACCTTTGACCAATGCATATGCGATTGGGAAAATGTTACCATTCCCATCTTGTGCAACAACCAGGAGCAATGTTCCCCTATATTTTCCATACAGCCATGTACCATCTACCTGCACTATAGGTTTACAATGTGCGAAGCCCCTAATACAAGGTTGAAATGCCCAAAAAAGGCGATGGAAAATTCTTGCACCACCAATTTGTGTTCCTTAATTTGAATATACAGGAAGTGTTTCAAGATCTATGAAGGTACCTGGGAGAAATTGTTGCATCACTAGCAACCACTACGGAAGGTTGTTGTAAGAGGCCTCCCAATTGCCATAAATATCTTCAATTGCTTTGTTCTTTGCAATCCATGCCTTTTTGTAAGACACGGTGTAACCATAAGTCGTACGAATATGAGCAATAATATGGCTAACCTTGATTGCCGCGTCACTGTCAACAAGAGGTCTGATGTTATGGGCGATCATATTTGAGGTAAGCTTTTGGTGATCTTGAGATATAGCAGTCGACATGCAAGTGTGTGGCCCTCCAATTCTTCCAATAACCCATTTAACACACCCCTCCCTTAACGAAGCTCTACATGTGAAGCTGCATCCCTCCTTTTTACATTTAATTAAATATCGTGTTGGATCAGACTTACAAACCTTAAAAGTATAAGAATTTTTTATGTGATACTCAGATATTGCATGGGAGACATGCTTCTTTGTTTTCAAGCGTCATACCAACCTTTAAGTCTTTACGTGACTCACGTTCGTCTAAGGGTTCAAAGACTGAAATTGGTTCCACACATTCAAATGAAACATTTCTTAAGTGATAAAGCGGGTTGTATAGATCAAGTATAGGAGTCGGGTCTGCCTACAGTCTGTCATCGTCACCTGACTCGTCACTGGACCCACTAAACAAATTAATTTAGCTGGCATCATCGGAGTCAGTATCATCACCCACTTCCTCTTCCGGAAATATTGGCTCGTTATGTTGCGTTTGTGATGATTGTGTTGGATATACTTCCTACAGTTGTTGAAAACAAATATACAACACCATTGTTTGTTGACTGCAAAACCTTGAGTGGCATTGAAGCATTGAACGGGCATCTTCACCGTCTTCGATTTTTGCAGTGTTGTATGTGACATTGTGATCAACTGGATTAACTATTGGAAATCGATAAAAAATAGAAGTTACATGTTATTGTAAAGTTTCTTCTATTTTTTTTCGTCAAGTGGGCTAAATCACGTTTTCGATGAATATTTAAAATATGTGTATCTGTATTTTGAAAGACCACTCCAATATTATCATCGGTAAAAATATTACCATTGAAATGTAAGAGACAATAAATATGATTTTGTGACTACGTTGGTATTAATAAACAAACAACCATGTTAGATTTATTGCATGAATGTATTAATAAACAAACAGCTATTTGTTGGATTTATTGCGCGCATGCTGTCGCCAACTAAAATGGTGTGAACATGCTCTGGGTACACTCGCGCCAACTCAAATGGCATGAAGCATTGGTAGGCGCCAAGTCAAATGGCGTGAACAGTACACTCGCGCCAACTCAAATGGCGTGAAGCATTGGTAGGCGCCAAGTCAAATGGCGTGAGAACATGGATGCTGGCGTGAATAGCATACGTGCCATGCATATAAATGCAACATAAAACGATTCTGTTTTCAGATTAAAATGACTCTGATACTTTGCTCAGTATACATTATTCCGTATAATTCACAAGTTGCTATGTTTGATTATAGAAACACATTTTCTAATCCTTTGGTTGTACGGCTTATGGAAAGATCTAAACTCATTCACTTGAAAAATCAATTACGTCAAATCACAAATATTAATAGGAGCATTACAGAGATATCTTTCAACCAGGCTATAATCAACGAAAATGGAGTGTTGATGCAGCATATTACAAAGTTAGTTACAAATACAGATGTATTTAACATGTTTGAGGATTTTCGAATTAGGGTTAATAAAACACCGTTTGAGTTGTATGTCAGATTCAGTAGATCAGCCGATGAAGTTTTATCTTTGTGTACAAAACCATGTAATTTACAATATTCTCAATAAGTATACAAATTTATATTTATTCAACTTTCATTAAATTACTCTACTACCTACCAACTCTAATTAAATTTCTCTACTACCTATCAACCACAATTAATTAAATTATTCAACTACCAACCAACTATCATCACTCTCAATTTTTTCCTATAAATACTCAATCACTCTCACCTCATTTTTCCACAAACACACCACATTCTATTCACTACACACTCTCTACTCTCTTTTGATAAGTCTTCAATCAGTTCTTCATTTTCACAATTATGGCCAATATGTTTTGGTATGATACACAACATAGGGGAACAATAAAAAATATCAATGCTGTAAGTATTTTTGATTTATTCAATATTATTCATATTATTTATTTTTGAGTTTACAATATTAGTTTTATTCATAAAACTTTGTTGCATAGAAATGTTGGATATTTTTCTATATTACTTATTTCTATTACAGATTGATGATACTTATATTTCAAAATAGAGAATTCGTGCTCACAAACCTCTAAAGCCACATGCAGTCATAATCCCTTACCTTCACCAATCTGGTTTCTACCATGTATCTACAATAGGGTCCACACACATCGATTCAAGGTTAATTATAGCCTTACTAGAACAGTGGCGACCCGAAACTCATACATTTCATCTTCCAAACGGTGAATGCACAATTACATTGGAAGATGTGAGTATGTTATTGGGGCTTCATGTAGATGGTAAAGCGGTAAATGGTCCATCCGAGCTAGGTGGTGGTGCATGGAGTTCTATTTTAGGGGATGAACCACCACAAAGTGATAAGGGAATGACTGCGAGGTTGATATGGCTTAAAGACATGTACCAACATGAACCACCAACCGAGGAGTCACCTAAGGAGTATAAAATTAAACATGCTCGTATTTATATCTTACTGCTTATCGGGCAAGTTTTGTTTCCTAACAAAAGCGGTAATACTATACACTCAAAATGGACACAATTTGTTGTGGATTTGGAAGATTGTGGAAAATTGAGTTGGGGTTTCACTGTTTTAGCTAATCTATATAGGGAAATGTGCAAGTCTGTAGACATAAAAGTAACCGAGATGTCAGGATGCGTTTTACTTCTTCAAGCTTGGGCTTTTACACGCATGCCTATTATATCTCTGGTGGCTCCGCTTCAAGCTCCATATCCTTACGCAAGAAGGTAATATTTTAATTTAAATTTAAATTTATAATTAAAATTGTTAGGATACTTTAAAATACAGTTTAATTTTAAATTCTTTTTAGGTGGTGCATCAAGAAACTTGACTACCAAAACAACCCGCGCCACCATCTACAAGGATACCGATTCAGGATTGATCACATGCTTCAAGATCAGGTTTTTTTGTCTTCACTTTAATACTTCTTATAAATTTATGAATTTTATTTTGGTTAAATTAACAAGTTTTATCTATAACTTTTCAGTTTATATGGAGGCCGTATCTTGGATTAGCGCCCCAAAGGCACGAGGACAGTTTGATATGGAGTTCAACTACATATATAATATGTTTTCATATTGTAGAAATGCATCAAGCAGATAGGGTCAAACTACAATTTGGCCATTTACAAGGGATACCTGAAGAACCTCAATGCCTGGTTGAACACCATAAGATGACAACAATAAAAGCGCGCCAAAAAGCATATACCACATTATACTCTGATGAACAAAATTGTTGGTTGCATCGAGAATTGTTTATGTTGGATGGAGATTAATTACAAATAGAGGAGAAACCGTCAAATGAGTACATGCAATGGTATCACTCGCTTCCACATAAATATGCATCGTACGAATAATTTCTCACTGACCCTCGTCAAAATCAATATGCCCCTACTCAGGAAAGTGGCTCTCAACAACCTAACCACTCACAACATTCTCAACCTCCTCATCCCCAATCCTTCCAACAACAAACTCCTCACTTTTCCCAACATCAAACACCCATCCCCCATTATCCTGAACAACAAACTTCTAACCCTCATTTTTCTCAACTACAAACTCCTGCCCCTTATTTTTACCAAAATCAAACCTTTAACACCCAATACCCGCAATCTCACTCCCAACCAAATTACATTTATGAATCCTAACAACCACAAATATATCATAGGCCAACTAAACAATTCACACCCATCATGCGACCAAACTTCGATTCCTCTTCCTCCCAACATAACCCTACAACGCCTTATTTTCCAACCATGTGTCCGCCACAACAACCGCAATGTAATTTTGGCGAGGATCTTAACGTCAGTGATTATGATTTACTGAAAAGCATTTGGTCTCCTCCGCAAGCTACAGCTCCTAGTCAAGAAAATCCTCCAACATCAGATGCAACACAACAAAATCCTCCAACAACAGAGACCCAACAACAATATGGTTTTGGTCATCGTGCTCTGCAACCGCGTTATTGTTTTACCGGTACTCGTTTTGGACCGGGTTATCAACATTAAATAGTGTAATTGTGTAATTTTAACTGTATTTTTTTATTTAGTATTTTGATTGTAATTGTGAAATTTTATTATTTAATAAAAAAAAACTATTATTTAATTGTAATTGTTAAATAGTTATTTTAAGTTTATAATTATTTAAGTTTTTAAATTAATATTTTATTAATTAATTTTATAATTAAATAGTTTATTAAATTATTTGTAATTAATAATAAAATTAAATAATTAAAATAATTAATATAAATAAAGTAAAAAGAAGAAAACGAAAAAAAATTTTAATTAGGCCCTTTCACGCCATTTGAGTTGGTGAGAACCTTTGCAGCCCACATCCGCACCATTTGAAATGGCGTGAAACCCCCCTGGGTGTGGCACTTTGGGCAATTTTTTTTAGAAGGTGGCATTCTAGGAAATTGATTTAAAAAACGTGGCATTCTGGGAAAAAATTCCAATTGAGGTGTCGTCCTTAATAATAATAAAAAGTATCAGAAATATACTTTCGAATGGAAACTAGAAATGTGTTTCCGGTTCTATTAATAGGAAGATTGTATTTTATTGGCACGTTGGTATTTCATATAGAATCGAAAGTATACTTCCGATTTTAGGAAATATACAGTTTACTTAAAACAGTAACCAATATGCTCATGCTTGATCACCACCATTTCTTCTTTCTTCTCTAAAAATCTCTCAGAAAC
Organism: Vicia faba; assembly: GCA_948472305.1. NCBI lineage: Eukaryota > Viridiplantae > Streptophyta > Magnoliopsida > Fabales > Fabaceae > Vicia > Vicia faba. Next base: position 266,355,782 of record OX451736.1, read on the forward strand.
TGTCATCATTCTCAATCTATTTTCTACTCCAAATAATTATTTTTATGGTTCATCATATCAGAAAGAGCTCAAGAAAGTTGAATTTCAGGTAAAGTTTATTCATTTCACCCCTCATTCCCTACATTAATATGTTCTTTTCTGCATAAAAAGATTACGTGAAAACCGAAAGTATACTTCTGGTTGTTAGTTGAACAAAACTGGCAGTTAATTTCTGGTTTCTGTCTGTGTTTTTTTATAGCAGTCTATCAATGTTCCATGTTAATAAAAATTATGTTTTATCTAATATTAAGTATGGTGCACCCCGATAATAATCCTAAGCCTAACGTGTCTCAAGTTCTTTCGACTATCGTGGTTTCTCCTCTCGCAATTAAGGTAGTAGATGTTTGGGAGCAATTTGAAAATGTTGAAGAATTTGAATCACATGAAGACATGTTGTAGTGGATTCGTATAGAGGCTACAAACTAGGATTTGGTGTTGTGATCGGAAGGTCCGATAATGGTACGACTAGAAGAAATGAATTTGTGATTTTGACATACGAAAGAAGTGGGAAATACATACATCGTATCCAAAATTTCAAACGCGGCGACAGCGGTTCAAGAAAATGTGAATTTCCATTTAGATTGCATGGCTATCTTATGGCAAATAAGAAATGAAAATTTAATGTGCTATGCAGTTTACATAATCGTGATTTAACTCAAAAGTTAGTCGGTCATCCAATTGCATGTCGACTCCTTCCGGATGAGAAGACATGTGTTGCTGATATGACTTTGAATTTGGTACCGCCCAAAAACATACTTGCAACCTTGAAGCGCAAAAGACTCGAGAACACATGAAATATTAAACAAGTTTACAATAAGCGCTATAAAACCAAAATAGTGCTTAGGGAGGATCGAACCGAGATGTAACACCTCTTGAAACTTCTAGATGAAAACAATTTGTAGGCACCGACAAGGTGATGATGGAGTAACTGTAAGAAATATTTATTGGAATCGTCCTGATTCCATTAAATTATTTAGTACGTCTCCCACCATGCTCATAATTGATTCAACGTATAAGACCAACAAGTACATGCTTCCATTGTTGGAAATTGTTGGTGTTACATTTACTGAGAAGACGTACTCTGTTGGTTTTGCATTTCTAGAATGCGAAAAAGAGGACAACTTTGCATGTGCTTTAGAGGTTTGTAGGTCAATGTTGAAGGATCAAGAAGATATGCCGAAAGTCATTGTTACCGACCGTGATACCGCTTTGATGAATTCAGTTGCAACGGTATTTCCCACTTCTTATGCATTACTTTGTAGGTACCATGTTACTAAAAATGTGAGAAGTCGGGTTAAACCTACGGTGGAGACAAAACAAGTTGCAGGGGAAGATGCAAAATTGGTCAAATCGGGCGTCATTGTGGAGAAAATCATGGATGCATGAATGTTATCATAAATTCATCTACAAAAGAGATATACGCAGATGTTGTTTTACAGTTCAGGAATGTTTACATGAAATATCTCCATATATTGAAATATGTTAAAAGCACAATTCTAGATCAGGTTAAGGAGAAGGTTGTTTGTGCATGGACCAATCAGGTTATACACCTCAGTAATACAACAACAAATCGAGTTGAGTCTGCACATGCATTTATGAAGAATTGGCTTGGAAATAGCAAGGGTGATTCGATCACATGCCAGTTTTTATGCACATGTACATTGATCGGATCGTCAATGTAAGGGGTGATAGTAATTGTGGTTTTCAAGTTGTTTCTGGTTTACTCGATAGAGGGGAAGAGTATTACAATGTTGTTCGAGATACACTTGTCAGAGAGTTGACGGGAAATAGAGAATTATACACTCACGTGTTAGGGAGTAAAGATAAGGTTGAGGAAATATATCATGGACTTGTACCTCCCAAGGTTGGATGTGCACCAGAGGATAAATGGATGTACTTCCCTGAAATGGGACATCTCATAGCAAGTGTGTATGAGAGAGTGTGTATTAATTTTACAATATACAGTTTTTTGGAGGCTTATTTCCCTCTACGCACTGCTCCAACATCAAATCCCAATGATTGTGTCATATGTGTTGGCTGGGTTTCAAATCTGCGACATTTTGTTTAAGTGTATTTGAAATCGGGATGCCCTATACCACCTACATCACCAGAGTGGGTGCTTCATTTCACAAATCCATCAGAGACTTGGCCAGACAAATGCATTGAAAGGATGCAAGAATACAACAAGTTGAAACAAATTGAAATAGAAAAAAATAGGGAAAAGTCAAAAGGGGTACCACCGGTGGATTTATCCGGTGACACTTTTTTAGCTCATTCAAGTAGTTAGGTATCATTTTATTGTTAACGTCATTTTGTTCATGTATTATAATGTGGAAATATAGCCATTTTTGTGGTTTGACCAAAAATACAATATATGAATACATGAGGTTTTTTCATATAAGTTGTTGTTTCTAGTTTTTTCACTCCCAGAGCAATTACCAGAAGTATACTTTCGGTTACAATTCTGGTATAAAACCATAAATTTACTTCCGGTTTTACCACTGCCACAAAGATAGAATTTGTATGGTTCATGTTTACCTCTAACTACTATAAAAACCTCTCTTCTTATATTTTTTCATACCACAACACCAAAAACCAGAAATGGACATGAAATTGAACATCAAATGGCATGTTGAAGTTGTCCATTTTACCGGTGCTACACCATCTCACGAATTTAAGTTCACCGTGTACACCCCTATTCAAGATGTGCGTGAAATATTGCAGGTACTTGTACCTTATGGAGACAATCGGAAAATTGTGAAGATCCAGTACCGCACGCCATCTGTTGACAAATATGGAAAGCTTGTGTTCATCAACCGTGAGCTGAAAAACAATGATGATCTATGGGCTATGTGGAATACTTTTACTCGTTTTAAGGAGAAAGTTTCGATCGATCTAGATGTGACTATAACAAGACCGATCAATGATATTATCATGATGTTGCAACGTCCACCTAGGTTATGATTTATAATGTTTAATTTATGTTTATGTTGTAACTCCTAAATGTATTTGTTATGTCTATGTTATGAATTGTTATGAATTGTTGGAAAAATGTTTTTTGGTTTCGGTAATGAATAAAATTGGAAATATACATCTGGTACCAAATCGGAAGTATACTTCCGGTTTTTATGTATATTTTAGCAGATTTGGTGCGCACCAGAAGTATACTTCCGATTTTGAGGGACATTTATGAAATTTCACGTGGTGCGTAAGAAATACATAGGGTGGGTTAAGAAATTGCCTTTTATTGGTCATAGAGAAGAAAATTAGAAGGGAAATTATGGGGGAAAATAAGTTTAAGTAAATTTTTTAGTCTTTTATTAGGTGAATTTCTATTTTCTTTTACAAATTAATTTAGAGACACAAAAGGAAAAAGATAGAAAGGAAATAAATTTAAAAAAATATTATCAAAAAAATTAAATATAAATATTTATGTGTATATATGCTTAAGTTTTATTTGGATTAATAAAATGTGATGAAATTGAGTGATATGAAAGGTAATATAATTAAAATTTATTATTTGAATTAGTTAAAATCGGATGGAGTGAATGAAGCGATATCAATTATATTTTGTTAAAAGGTTTCACATTAAAAATGACATGGTCTCAATATATGTGTTGTACCCCAAAATTTGCTCTCTCTTTTCTTAAGACATTTCTCACAAGATCTTCAGATAACTCAAGCTTGCACAAGGATTTATTAGGTCAAGCCATCTCTTCTACACTGATGCCTCAAATTAGAGTTTGAGTTTTCATAAGGAAAATTGGACTTTTAATGCCTCAAAAGACTTTAATGGATCATTATGGACCTCCAAGAATGCTCATGACAAGTTTCAAGTCTTGGATCACAAAATTGCTTAGTTAATTGATCAGATGACCTAAAATCAACTGTATTGATGAAAAAGTCAACTGTAGCACCAAAAGTCAAACTTTGACTTTTTGGTCAACATTAAGTTTTAAAGATCAAGATTCATCAAGATATTCAAAAATATGAAGCTTGATCATCAAGGAATCAAAGTCAAAAGTCAATGTGAAAAGTCAAACTTTTCAAGACTTAGAAATTTTTCTAAGTGTTTTTTATACTTGATAATTTCATTACTTCATGCCATTCTTTCACCAAGATGAAAGATGATTCAAAGAAAAATTTCAACATGAAAGTTATAGATCTTGCTGAGATCTACAACTTTTCTTTGTTGATCAAGTCTTAGAAGTGCTTGGATTTTGAGTTATAAATTCATGAAGTCATGGCATTTTTGTATAAACACTTAGAGAAATTTTCAGCGGGTTTGGTCAGGTTTTTATCCTAACTTCCTGGTCAATTTTCATCTAGTTCCAGTTTGATTTAATAAAATTGGAAAACATGAAAGTTGTATAGGATATTACAAGCTTTCTAAAACATCCAAGGGCATGAATTTATCATACTTGAGCTAAGAGATTCAAGGGCCTGAAGTTGGGCATTCATTCTTGATTTACAAGACATATTTTTGATGAACAAGAAACCAAAACCCTAGCTATGCTGCATAATTTTCACTTTATAGGCCTAAAACTTGTATATCACTCTTTAATTGAATGCTTACACAACTGATTAAACTATGATCCAAGTGTTTGAGCCTTTGTCCAATTGATCATTCCATTTTTGGAAGAAAGTAACATATCCATTCTTGAAAAGTTCACGTTAATCACATAGTCAATTTCTTGAGACTTTAACTTGTTATTCTGATCACACTGAACTCCTACAAGTCAGAACAAACATGTTTAAAGTGATCAACCACTTTAGATATCTTGGTACAAACATTGGAAACATGTTCTTCATGATTGCTTCAAAAACAAGTAAGATAACCATAACATGTGATTTCAAAATCTGAGTTGTTTCAAGTCTCAAACCTTCTCTATAAATAGAGAGGCCATTTGAAAGCTATAAGGCCAGAAGTTTTGTTGTGTAGACAAGCCCTCAAAATCTCATACTCTCAAAAAAGTCATAATTGTACACAAGACCTCCACTCTTGAGCTTTGAAATCCAAATCCTTGAACCCCTCACACCTTGCAAGTTCTGTCCAAAATATCCATCTAAACACTTTACATGCATCATATAAGAGTTGTTCAAACACAAGAACAACTTCTGTTACATCACCATCACCATTTTCCAAAAAAAATAGTCACTTGCAACTTGGTTTCTCCAGCTCTAAATCAAAGCACATATTTCAATCTCAAGATAAGTCTTCTTGACTTTGAACTTGTTCATATAAGCATCATTATTAGTTTACTTGTGAAGATAAAATGTAGATATCATTGCTTTGAAGCTAACCAGTTGCTTGCGTTTCATTTTTGTCAATCATATGTTGAAAACTGACCTATATACACAATAAAAGAATGTTTGAGTGAAAAAACTGCAGCATGAGTCGACACATACTCACATGAGTCAACTCATTTTAGTGACAAAACATGGTATGAGTTGACAAAAGGCCTTATGCATCGACACAAACTGTTATCCAGACACAAAACAGAAAGACAAAAAGGTGCATGGGTCGATACAAAACACGAATGTGTCGACACAAGTAAGAAATGAGTCGACACATACCATTATGTATCGACTCATATTGAGTTGATTTGGTTTTACAGGAGCAAGGAAGGTTATGTGTCGATGAATAGATGCATGTGTCGACACATAATGGTTAAAAAATATTTTTTCCTTTCTTTTACACTATTTTTATGTATTTTACATATTTTTTTCATTGTTATTCAATATGGTTGTAATATTTAGGCTCCTATTTCATCCTCATTTGTAAATTGTACCCCATCCCCTAATGATGTAATAGCGTAGGATTTTAATTTCCACAAATTTATCGTTTTCATATAATTGTTAGTAATTAGGGTGTGTATGACAAGATAAAATCAATGCTTAGAAAACCCTAATCTCAAGACCACAAATGCATGCAATAAAACACACTTTTCACACAAGCACCTCTAGGGTAACCTCGCTTGTTTCCTCGGAAAATAGTCATGTCCCTCGAATATGGGTGCTTTAGCAAAGACCCTCGGTAAAAAGATCGTAGTCCCTCGATGAGCCTTCGATGTTGCCTTTGATGAAACGATCTTAGTCCCTACGAGAATTGCTAAAGCGTCTCATAAGTTGCCTTCTATGACTATACAATGACCCACACCCGTCCCTTCACATCCAATGATAGGGCTTCTTATCAATCAATGATAAGATAACAATATCCAAAGGAGGAGGAAAAGAACTAAGACTTTTTGAGTAGGTAGAACGTTCATAGTTGCTTGCTCACAATCATTTTCAAAACATTTTCAAACACACCAACACTTTCCATGAAATATTTTCAAAAGTCGACACTTTGTATCCATTCTCATAGAGACGAGAATCACAAAGTTCAACTAACAAAGGAATTTTTTAAAATTAAATTTGAAAAGTCAAACTTTTCAAGACTTAGAAATTTTTCTAAGTGTTTTACACATGTTTATTTCATAACTTCATACCAATTTTTCACCATGATGCAAAATGGTTCAAAGGAAACTTTCAACATGAAAGTTGTAGATCTTGATGAATTCTACAAATTTGTATTAGAGGGTTGATGTCCAAAATATGCTTAGATTTAAAGATATAAGCCCATGAAGTCATGACATTTTCATCCAACACTTAGAGAAATTTTCAGCAGGTTTGGTCTAGTTTTTATCCCAACTTCTTGGCGAGTTTTCATCAAGTTCCAGTTTGATTTAACAAAAGTGGAAAACATGAAAGTTGTAGAGGATGTTTCAAGCTTTCCAAAACATCCAAGAGCATGAATTTATCATACTTGAGCTAGGAGATTCAAGGGCCTGAAGTTGGTCATTCATTCTTGATTTGCAAGTCATCTTGTTGAAAAACATATAACAAAATCCTTATGTCATGCTACATAATATTACTTTGCAGGCCTTTTAACTTGCAAATCTATCCATAATCAGGTGTTTACACAATTGATTAAACCATTATCCAAGTGATTCAAGTATTGTCCAATGCATCTTTCCATTTTTGGCACAAAGGCACCATTGCCATTCACATAAAGCATGCTTTATACAAAGTCAGCTCTCCTTGAGCCTCTCAACTGTTTTTTATGTACACACAATGTCAAAGCAATAATCAACATGCCTAGAAACTCCTAGCCACTTTAGATCCCTTTTGTACCATGCCTTGGAACAACAAATTTCACATGATTATGTTGTTTCATCTCAACCAAACCAGAATTTCACAGCTTGTAAACAAACTCTCTCATCCTCTCAAAACTTCTCTATAAATGGAGAGGCCATTTGCAAGGTAAGGCCAAAAGTTTTTATTGTGTAGACAAGCCCTCAAAATCTCATACTCTCAAAAATCCATAACTGTCCACAAAACCTCCACTCTTGAGCTTTGAAGTCCAAATCTTTGAACCTCTCACACCTTGCAAGTTCTATCCAGAAAAACCATCCAAACACTCCACATCATATATGGGTTGTTCAAACACAAGAACAACTTCTGTAATATCACTATCATCATTTTCCAAGCTCAAAAAACAGCCACCTGCAACTTGACTTCTTCAAGACAACACAACAACTCTAAATCAAAGCACAAATTTCAGTTTCAAGGTAAGTTTTCTTGACTTTGAACTCTTCATACAAAGCATCATTAATGGTTCAATTGTGAAGATAAAATGTAGATATCATTGCCTTGAAGCTAACTATATGCTTGCTTTTTATTTTCACTAACCATGTGTTGAGAACTGACTTTTACATGTAGCAGAACAATGATAAAAGTAAAAAGCAACAGTATGAGTCGATACAAAACACTATGAGTCGACACATATCATGTACAAAACAAGTTATGAGCCGATGCAAACCATTATGTGTCGATACGAACTGTTGTATGATTCGATACGAAATGCGAATGCATCGACTCATACTGAGTTAATTTTCATTTTTCAGAAACAAGAAGAGATATGAGTCGATACATAAGTGTATGCGTCGACTCATACCGAGTTATTTTAATTTTCTGGAAACAAGAAGAGATATGAGTTGATACATAAGTGCATGCGTCTACTCATACTGAGTTATTTTCATTTTCCAGTAGTAAGAAAGGTTTCATATCAATACATAAGGGTATGTGTCAATACATAACAATTTTCGCATCAATACATAAGTGCATGGGTCAATACATAAAAATTTTCGTATCAATACATAAGTATATGTGTCAATACATAAACGTTTTTTTTTTTTATTTTCTTTTTTTATTTATCTTTACATTCGTGTACATTATTTATTCATTCAATATGGTTGTAATAGTAAAATTAGGTTTTATTTACTTTATCCCCCCATTTGTAAATTTGTACCCCCATCCCCAAATGATGTAATAGCGTAGGACTTTACATTTCCGCAATTTATCGCTTTCAAATATAAATGCTAGTAATTAGGATTTGTATGGCAAGATAAAATCAACAAATAGACCACCCTAATCTCAAGACAAAAATTCATGAAATAAATACACTTTGTACACTTGCACCTCTAGGGTAACCTACACTTGTTGCCTCAGATAAAAATAGTCATGTCCCTCGAATGTGGGATACTTTAGCAATGACCCTCGAATACAAGATCGTAGTCTCTCGATGAACCTTCAATGTTGCCTTCGGTAAAAGATCTTAGACCCTTATGATAAATTGCTAAGGTATCCTACAATGTTGCCTTCTGTGATGCGGTGGGAGAACTGACTTGAGGTTTTGCGTTTGTGTTCACAAATGTTTCGGTTTAGCAAGAGTCGCCACCGACTTTTTATCTTATCCAAAGGAAAGGTCAAAAAGCATAGGAAAGACCTTTGAGATGTTTTCTTGGGTTCAGGGGGTAGATTATGAAAAGGGAAGGTGCTAGCACCCTTTTCATCCATGGTTTTCCATGGGCTCTTAGTTACTTGTTTAGATCACTTGCTTTTGCTTTTCAATTGTTTGAAATGGTACTTTGTGTGTGTCGTTTTGAAAGTATTTTAAAAAGAGACCATCGTTGTGGCAACCTTTGTAATGATTCTTGTTTTAATGTATATAAAGGTGTATTGTCTTTTGAAAAATGTTTCAATGTTTGAAACTTGTTTTTGGGAAATGTTTTGAAATTGTGTTGTGATGTGTGTTTGAAAATAGCAAGGATGTTTGCAAGTTTTGTTCAAGTAACTAAGAGCATCTACCCTATCTACTCAAAGATCTTTTCTACACATTTTTAACCCTTTTGACAGTGTTGTTTTACCATTGCATTTGGTAAACAACCTTGTATTTGGATGTTAAACGGGACAGGCACGGGTCATCGTATTGACCATGATAGCAATAATGCTAAATATCTTAGCAAGTTTTTTGTTTGAGGGACTAGATCATTTTGTATAGGCAACCAAGATAGCGTCATCGAGGGACTATGATCTTTTGTTTTGTTTTTGTTTTGCCAAGATATTCAACATGCATACCATGGCCATTTTAAAGGCAACAAGTGGATGAAACCCTAGGGCTGCATGTGTGCACTGTGTTGTCAATTTACATGCCTTTATGTCTTGTATTAGGTCTAGCTATTTATTTTGATTTTGGATATTGCATACAAACCCTAATCTCTATCGTGGCATATTTGAAAGCAATAAATGCGTAAAAGTAATCTAAGCTATTACAACATTGATAAGGGGAGGGGGATACAATTTTGAATAGGAGATTATTTGCAAGAAATTAAAACCCTAAGATTATTACAACCAAATTGAATTCTTTGTTCAAATGATAAATAAGCAAATAATTAAATGGACAATTAAATAAATATGCAATATATTATAAATATGCAAAAAATGTTTTTTTTGTATTATTTTTTTGTATGTAAAAATAAAATATTTAATGCATTAAAAATAAGAAAATAAAAGGTTATTTTTATTAAGGGTGGAAACCCTAATTTATTTTAAGAAAGTATATATATTAATTAAATTATTTATGTACAATAAAATAAATAAAAAATATATACAAATGTCAAGAAATAAAAATATGTTAGAAAAATATTATTTAATGCCCCTTCACTGAGATTGATGTTCAATGCCCCAAGTGACGGAGATGGAGACTTGCCCCTGGTTACTCTGCACTTCTTCAGAGATTTCTTGAAATCTTGCCTGGACTGCCCCAGGTGTGCTGGATAGTGACATGTCAAGTCCCCTTGTTGATAGGAAATTTGTCAATGGAAGTGTCATCCTTTTTGAAGTGATTTTGTTCACTGAGAGGGCTTTCGTTCATCGGATATTCGTTGTGCGAATTTCTCCGCTGTCAAACAAATAGCCAAATGCAAACAGTGATATTCAAATAATGCAAAGTTCATGCTTGTCTCGAAGTTTTGAAAAATGCGTTTTTTAGCAGAAAACTCTTTATAAGACAAATTCAACACAAGATTTAGGGCAAAGCCTTACAGGAGTCAGGATACCTTTTTGTAACAGTATGCTTTCGAACTAACCCATGCTTCAGTTAGGACTTTTGAAGGGTTGTAACGTGGCTTGGTTCACGGTTTAAGAAACAAAGGATAAAGGCTCAAAGTATATTTGTACCCACCCGCTCTTCGTGATGTTCTTCAATCCTAAACTCAGTTAATTATGCATTTGAACTCTATTCGAATTTGGAACGACGTTTTGGTGATGGTTCACACAAGTTGGATTTTTGAAGGCAGTCATTTTTGCAACATTTTTCATGTTGTCGAGGATTTATAATGACCTCGTTCTTTTGATTTGTTATCCCTAATTTTTGCCTGACTGTTCCTATTTTCGAGATTACAGTCAGCGGGATTCCCCAACTTTCTTAAGCCTCCTTTAGGTTTGGGCTCAGTGGGATTTTCTATTTTGAGAGATTGACTGCCTCTGAAATAAGGAACCACCACTGTCTTTTGATTCCAAAGGAATGCTTTTGATGTCGTTCGTTGTATTATGAGAGTTTTGCGACTTCAATGCACATTGTGATACAGTGGGAGAACTGACTATGCGTTTTTGCGTTTGTATTCGCACTTGTTCGGTTGAGCAAGAGTCGCCACCGACTTTTTATTTTATCCTAAAGGAAAGGTTAAAAAAGCACAGCAAAAACCTTTTGAGATATTTCGTGGGTCCGGAGGGTAGATTATGAAAAGGGAAGGTATTAACACCCTTTTCATCCATGGTTATCCATGGGCTCTTAGTTACTTGGTTTTTAGATCACTTGCCTTGATTTTCGATTGCTTGAAATTGTGGTGTGTGTGTGTGTTTTGAAAATGTTTTTAAAGAGATGCCTTGTCTTAGGCGACCAATGTATTCGACTCGTGTTTGAGTGTTTTACAAAAGTGTGTATCTTTTCGAAAAGATGTTTCAAATGTTTTTGAGAGTTTGTTTGAAAGTATGTGTGGAGTGTGGTTTTTTTTTAAAAAGAAGGCAAGTGGTTTTTGCAAGTTGATCTCAAGTAACTAAGAGTTTTGTCTACCCTATTGTACTCAAAGGTTTTCTCTATGTTTTCAACCATTTTTTAACAATTTTGTTCCACCATTGAATTTGGTGGACAATCTTGCGTTTAGGAAGTTTAACGGGACGGGCGCGGGTCATCGTATGGACCATGAATGTAATGGTGCAAAGTGTCTTTGGCAATTTGCTTTGAAGGGACTATGATCATTCCGTTTTAGGCAACATTCGAAAGCGTCATTGAGGGACTTATGATCATTTGAATTTGTTTTGCCAAAGATACTCGACGTGCAAGCATGGCTCATTTTGGAAGGCAACATGTGGGATTACCCTAGGGGGTGCAAGTGTGATTGTGTATTGATTTCAGGTATTTGTCTTGTATTAGGTTATCTAGCGTTTGATTTTATGTACATGCAGACCCTAGGTCTAACCATGGTATAATTGAAAGCGGTAAATTGCAAGAATTTAAAGTCTACGCTATTACAAAATAAGTATCCGGGAGTGGGGGTACAAATTTACGAATGGGGATGAGACTTAGGAATGTAGTGTCCAATAGATTACAACCAAATCGAATTTGCGATCAAATGTAAATGTAACGAATATACAAAGTAAGCAAATGTATAAGGTATCAAGTACAAGTATATTGTGTAAGTGTACGTGCATATGTGTATGTAATTATTTACAAGTGCGACAATGTGAAATTAAAAGAGTATTATTAAGTATTATTTAACTTTAAAGAAAGAAATTAAAATATTTGTTTAATTAATCTTTTGTAGTCTTGTATTCTCTTTAGTATGTAAAAAAAGGGAGATTTAAGAAAAGAAAAATATTCTAAGTTTGAAAGTTATTATTTTACATTTGATATAAAAAAAAGTATCTTTGTATTGTTAATAAGAATATTTGAATTAAAAGAAAAAGGTGTTTTCAATTTTAATTATATGGTGTAATAAAAAAATGTATTTTTATTATTTATGTACAAAGAAAATTTAAATTAAATATTTTAACTTAAAAATGTGTTTTTATGTATTTTAGTATTAATGTATTAGTGAAAAATATATTAAGTTAGAGAAAAATAGATTGTGTTTAAAATATATTTTATATATAAAAGAAAAGGGTTTGTGTTAATTTATTAACAAAATAACTTGTTTATATAAAAAAAGGTAAGTTAATTAATTAACAAAAAGAACATAACATTTGTTTTATAAAAGGGGTAAAAGTTTTTAAATGGGCCTTATGGGCTTTGGCTTGAACAAGAGAAACGAGGGGGGGTGTATTAGGAATTAGCATGGGCTTAGGTTTTATGAAACATATTAGGCCTACTCGGTTTTGACAAACGTTTTAGGGTTTTGATTGTGTTTTCATTTTTTGGATGCTTAGGGTTAGGTGAGGCAGAAGCGCCGTTGCTAGCTTCGTTCGTTACTTTATCTTCTCCGATCGTTTTGAATACCTAGCTTAACCTTTCGCCTCAGCCACCAGCGACCTCCACCTCTTCTCCTCTCTTCACGCCCACTCAAATGGTGACAAACAGAGGTACAGTTCTTTTTCTTTTCAACGCGTTAGGGTTTTTATTCTTCTTATATGTAACTGTTTACTGCTTTTTTGATTAAGTGTTTGACTTTATTTGTTTAACGAGGATGAAAAGGGATGAGAAGAGAGATGTTTTACCTTGACAGAGGGGAGGAAGAAGATGGAGGAGACGCGTAGGAGGCTTGGGCGGAGGGGGTTGCAGGCGCTTGATGCTGGACTTATGAGCTTCCTGGTATTTTTACCTTTTTGCCATTTTAGGGTTTTGTGAGGATATTGACTGAAAACCCTTTTTGAAAATTCACTTCTTTATCTCTTCTCCTCGTTGGCTTGCCTTTGTTGCCTTTTGTTTATGTGCCTCTGTACGCTTTTTCTATCTCTCTTCTTCGTCTCTGAGTTGCCTTGTTGCTTACTTCTGTTGCCTACTTCGCTTGTATGCTTATGTTGCTTGCTTTTTCTGCCCTATGATGTCTCTACTGAGGGCCCTGTTTACATGCTTATGTTGCCTTTGTTGCCTGCGTTGGATGCCTGTGTTGGATGCCTTTGATGCTTCTTTATCTCTTTGCCCAAGGATGAACCTAGGGTTCTGAGGGTTTGATGCTTTTTTAGCTTCAACCGCCTTGTTTCCTTTTGAATGCTTGGTGTGGCCTTTTTGCAACTGGTTTTTTGTGTTTGGGTTATTCAGGCAGGTATTGGCATATGCTTGGTTGTTTTTGTTCGATGATGGACAGGACAGGGTTTTTGAAGGGTTTTACAGGTTAATGAGCTTATGGCTTGGAGATTTCACAGGCTTTTTACTGTAGTGACTTCAGGCAGGTTATTTTAGCTTGATGGTGTTTTTGCTTAGGCAGCTCTCAGGCAGGTATATCGTTTGATGGCTTATGTTGTACACAGGTTAAGGTTTTGAGGTTTTTATGGTTATGAGGTTTTTTGACAGGCAGGGTGAGGCTTGGGTTTTAAACTGGTTTTCTGGCTTGTCTTTTGATGATAGGCTTTACAGGTTATTGGCTTGTGAAGTCTTTTGGATAGTTTTCAGGTCTTTTTGCTGGTTTTTAAGGCTTTGGGTGATTTTATCTGGTTTATGGGCATATGCTGGTATGGCTTGTGGTCTTGGGCACATGTTAGTTATGTTTGTGCAGGTATATTGGTTTGTGAGATCTCAGCAGGCTTGTGTTTGATGGATATTAGCAGGTTTGTGTTTTATGGATATTAGCAGGTTGTGAGGCTTTTTGAGGCTTAGGCTTCATGTTAGGCCTTTGACAGGTTATAGCCTTGACAGGTTCAGCAGGTTTTTGCCTCTTGTTTTTGGTGTATTGGTTTACCTCCTTTTATCCACTGTGTTCAGCTTTTGTATATGTTTTCTTCCTGCCTAAAGCCTGTAACCTGCTTTCTTTTTCTCTTTTTCTTCTCTCTCAGTACAGTTTGCATTAAATATTGTTTATGCTTTTGTACTTTCTGAAAGGGCCACATCTTTGGGAAATGATGAAAATGAGTGTGTTTGCTTGCATTACAATTTCCTCTGCATATTTGTCCCTTCTTCCAGATTTTGTGCTTTTGACATCTTTCCAAATCTTTGAATAGCTTTGTGACATTTTGACAGTAAGTTTGAATTTTTCAGTTTGGACTTCTAGTTTGGTTTGAACTTGGAGTTTTTGAGATTTGAACTTATGCAGTTTGGATAATTTTTGAATTGTGCAATTTTGACTTTTGTGCATTCATTTTTTAGCAAATAGAAATTCGTCCCTCTTTGTGAACCGGGAGAAATCCCGTGATTTGTAGAGAGGGTTAACTGATCCCAATCAGTGGCCCTTAATGATGACTTTTATATCTGTCTTTTATTTATCTGCTACTGACTTTCCTTTTTTCCTTTTGCAGATGAATAATTGAATGGAGGGGAGCATCACTAAATGAAGAATGAAGAATTAGAAAAAATAGGATAGTTTCATTTTTTTATTTAAATTTAAACTAATGTAAAATCATTGTTGCAAATAAATTGTAAACAATAATTGTACGAATAATTTAAAAATAAATAAAAGTTTTTATTATCCAATTAATTCTATTTCCTTTATTGTTTATTTATTATTTAAAATTCTTTGAATTAAAATAATTGAAAGATAAATTCCAATCACTTAATCTTAGAATAATAAATAATTTAAATAAACAAAGCTTTAGCACTTGATCAATTAAACCTGGTGTTTCCAACACCCAAAGCAAAGAAATAGTTAATCAAAACAACTGATCAGGCGCATTCTCTTTTCACTGATTTTTTTACCAAACACTGTAAATCCAAACTGAGTGCATCCTTTGACTGGTTCAAACAAACAAATGTGAATTCAATCCAAATGCATTCTTTTTACTGATTAAGTCAAACAATGCAAATTTAAACCAAATCTCGGAATAACTTGCAAAGCATTGTAGAATTTAAATCCTTCTGGGAACGTGCCCACAAAAACCCTAATTCCTGATTAAATGCCAAAGAGCGTTCGCCTGATCAAAATTGAGCCAAAATCAAACAAAACCCTAAACCAACTGTTTGAAATATTCCAGAGCCCTGAAAAATCAATAAAACCCTAATCGCGTCTGACTGACGAGAAAAGTCCGTTTGATCGATTCTTGAGCCAATCTGAAAAATCAGGAAATGCCTGAAGCTGTGATTTCTTGAGAAAAATGCGAGGGCAAATTTTGGGGTACAACAGTTGCCCCTGTTCAATCTTCTTGAACCTGAAGAGTTAGATTGGCAAGTTTGCCTTTCGCGACTTGAAGGTAAAAGAAGATTGGACACTAAAGTACCCAGAAAATTTGCACTCGTCGATGTGATGGTAGAGGTGAATGGGCTTACAAATGCCATTTGGTGATGGGCTTAAAGATGCCATCTGATACGATAGAATCTTGTCGAGGGATGGGCTTAGAGATGCCATTTGGTGACTGCTGGTAGGAGGATGGGCTTATAGATGCCATTTGGCGGCTGCTGATAGGAGGATGGGCTTAAAGATTCCATCTGGAAATGGGCTTAAAGATGCCATTTGGTGATGTTGAACTGTATGTCAATGGTGAGTGGACGAGTATCAGAAAGGCACCCACGTTTTGGAACATCTCTGAATTGGGGGTCCGAGCAAGCAATAGATTGACATCCACGTTTTGGAGAATCCGTAAACTATTTTCAGGAGTTGAGATTGAATAAGCAATAGAGCAGCATCCGTTGTTGGTAAGCGTCCGTAAACTATTTTCAAAAGTTGAGAAGAGTCTGAACAAGTTGATAGATTAACATCCGTTGTCGGGAAGAATCCGTAAACTGTTTTCAGAAGTCTTGAGAAGAATCTGAACAAGTGATAGGTTAACATCCGTTACTTGGAGAACCCGTGAACTGTTTTCAGAAATCTTGAAGTTGAATAAGCAATAGAGCAGCATCCGTTGTTGGGAAGCGTCCGTAAACTGTTTTCAAAAATTGCATCTGAACAAGTTGGTAGATTAACATCCGTTGTCAGGAAGAATCCGTAAACTGTTTTCCGAAGTCTTGAGAAGAATCTGAACAAGTGATAGGTTAACATCCGTTACTTGGAGAACCCGTGAACTGTTTTCAGAAATCTTGAAGTTGAATAAGCAATAGAGCAGCATCCGTTATTGGGAAGCGTCCGTAAACTGTTTTCAAAAATTGCATCTGAACAAGTTGGTAGATTAACATCCGTTGTTGGGAAGAATCCGTAAACTGTTTTCAGAAGTCTTGAAGTTGAATAAGCAATAGAGCAGCATCCGTTGTTGGGAAGCGTCCGTAAACTGTTTTCAGAAGTCTTGAAGTTGAATAAGCAATAGAGCAGCATCCGTTGTTGGGAAGCGTCCGTAAACTGTTTTCAGAAGTCTTGAAGTTGAATAAGCAATAGAGCAGCATCCGTTGTTGGGAAGCGTCCGTAAACTGTTTTCAAAAATTGCATCTGAACAAGTTGGTAGATTAACATCCGTTGTTGGGAAGAATCCGTAAACTGTTTTCAGAAGTCTTGAGAAGAATCTGAACAAGTGATAGGTTGACATCCGTTACTTGGAGAACCCGTGAACTATTTTCAGAAGTCTTGAAGAGGAACTGATGTAGGGCTTCCTGAGGATGAGCTCGTGTAAAACTTCATCTGGATGGATCTGGAATAAGTATCAGAATGTCGCCGTGTCCGGGTCACATCTGAACTATTTCTGGATGAATCTCGGAAGATGATCTTTGTCTGTCGACTGATCTTTCCTGAAAAGGTAAAGGGTTAGTCGTATGCAATGTTATAATGCATGATGCAATGTATGTGACATCAATGTTTATAACATGAACGTGATGAATGCGCATGTAAGCTGATGAGCTATCTTGCTGAGGATAAATAAATCCTGGATGGCTGCAGATAAAAGAATCTTGACTGCTGCCTGGGAGAATAATTTTGGCTGTTGCTGTGGAGGGCAAGAGTCTTCAATTGTTGAAGATGAGAAGTCTGAGGACCCTTGTTGGGGAAATCAGAAGCTTGGGTTGTATGCCAAACTACTGGGGACTTCCTGTTTTGAGGAGATCTGTGTAGGATTTCCTGATGATGAGTCCTTGTAAAACTGCATCGGGTTTTTGAACACTTTTGACATTCGAATACCCCAAGTGGTGATGTAGATAATTTCCTGGCTTGTTACAGGTGTTGGTCTATAATCAGTCGTTCACAGATGTTTTCCTGGCTTGTTACAGGTGTTGATTTGGAACTCTTCAGACGTGCCCTGGCTAGATACAGGAATCGAGTCTGGAAATAGTCGTCAACAGATATGCCCTGGCTGGATACAAGAATCGAATCCTCAAACTCTTCAGACGTGCCCTGGCTAGGTACAGGAATCGAGTCTGGAAATAGTCGTCAACAGATATGCCCTGGCTGGATACAGGAATCGAATCCTCAAACTCTTCAGACGTGCCCTGGCTAGATACAGGAATCGAGTCTGGAAATGTGATAGTTGATTTGTTGAATACTTTTGACATTCGAATGCCCCAAGTGGTGATGAAGGAGTCTTGAATCAGATTACTCTGCATATTGAGAGATTTCTTGAAATCTTGACTGGACTGCCCCAGGTTAATTGAATTTTGAAAGATTTGTTGGACCTTGACTGGACTGCCCCAGGTTAATTGAATTTTGAAAGATTTGTTGGACCTCGACTGGACTGCCCCAGGTTAATTGGATGGTGACATGTCATGCCCCTTGCTGATAGGAGATTTGTCGTTGGAAGTGTTATCCTCTTGAAGTGATTTTGCTTACTGAGAGAGTTTTCGTTCCTCCGAACATTCGTTGTATGTAATTCTTCGCTGTCAAACAAAAAGCCAAATGCAGACAGTGATGTTCAAACAATGCAAAGTTTATGTTTGTCTCGAAGTTTTGAAAAATGCGTTTTTAGCAAAAAATTTCATAAGACAAGTCAACACAAGATTTAGAGTAAAGCCCTACAGGAGTCAGGATACCTTTTGTAACAGTATGCTTTCGAACTAACCCATGCTTCAATTAGGACTTTTAAAGGGTTGTAACGTGGCTCGGTTCATGGTTTAAGAAACAAAGGATAAAGGCTCAAAGTATATTGGTACCCACCCGCTCTTCGTGATGTTCTTCAACCTAAGCTCAGTTAATTGTGCGTCACACTCTGTTTTGAGTTTGGAACGACTTTTGGGCGATGGTTCACCAGTTGAATTTGGGGAGACAGTCATCATCTCCTTTTTTCTTTTTCAACATTTTTCATGTTGTTGAGGATTTTGTAACGACCTCACTATTTTGATTTTGATTTGTTATCCCTAACTTTTGCCTGACTGTTACCGTTTTCCGGGATTACCGTCAGCGGGGTGCCCCAACTTTCTTAAGCCTCCTTTATAGGTTTTGGCTCAGTGGGCTTTTTCTCTTTTGAGAGATTGACTGTCTATGTGATAGGGAACCACCCTTGTATTTTGATTCCAAAGTAATGCTCTTCTTGTCATTCGTCGTTCATTGTGTTACGAACTTGAGTTTGCGACTTCAATGCGCATTTTCTCTTGAATTAACTGAGGTACTACCCTGCCCCGGGTTTATATCAAAGGTTTTGATTGTTTAGAACAGAAAACTCCTACTTCTTTGGCTCGAAGGGGTTGACTAGGGATTAACTTCCTTATAACTCCAGTGTTTGGGAATTGAAAGAAATGCCTGTACATCATCAGCAAGGTCTGTTCAAAAGCATACTGTATAAGATCATGGTATTGTTTCGTCATCCTCCCTCTAAAGGCTTACAGCTTTTTATCAAGAGTCAAATATCATAAAGAAAAGCATAAGAGTAGTGAAACGAATGGATGAATTCAAGACAAACATATGCAATGCATTAATGAAAACAGAGTTTAACATCAATAGATAATTGTTTGACAGCAAAAGAAATTACAACTTTGAAAATTCAAAAAGAAGCAAAAGTCTTTCAGCTTGAGCTTCGTCACTTCAGGTGGAGAACCCTTTAACGGAAGATTTTCATCTCGCTGTCTGGCATGAATTCCAGCACCCCAATGTCGATCAGATCTTGAATCTTGTTCTTCAAGGCCCAACAGTCGTTGGTGTCGTGTCCCGGGATGTAGGAATGGTAAACACAAAATGCGTCGGGACGATAGTTAGGAGAGGAGGTATTGAGCTTCTGAGGAGGATCCCTTAGGGTGAGCAAGTTGACCTCCAACAGGCGCTTCAGTATGAAGAATGATGGTATTTCAGTCTCCGTGAACTGTCTTCCCGACGTTTCTTGCTTACACCGATTACCCCGTTGACGCTGGCGAGGTTGTTGATGGGCTTGTGACCCTGAAGCAAGCGAAGGAGCCTTCCCCTTGTCTTCTTGAGTGGATGGAGGCTGAGCGGTGACTTGCTCTTCAACCTCAGATGTTTGCCCCAATTGGTTACTTGGAAGCAGTTGGCGGACCAGAACTCTGAGTTCCTCTTGTCTTTGAGATAGGTCTTGGATGAGAGCCATCTGGCCCACCAACTGTCCCATCATTTAGGTCCTCAATGTTGTCAGATCAAACTGCAGCTCCGCAAGCTGATCACTCCTGGCCTTGTTGGAAATCTCCAAGCCCTTTGTGAGGAGAGCTTTCATCTCTTCTTGCACCAGAGACAAGTTCAGGAACATCTCCTGCAGTTGAGCAGTCTGGTCTTGGATGTCTTTGACAGACCTTTCTAGAGCCATCTCTTACTGAAATAAACAGCAGGAGAGTAAGGAAACCTGAAAAAGGAAAGACTGTCAAAATGCAATGCATGATATGTGGATGCATGCTTTCAAGGATCTCTTGGGGTAAACACAAGAAAATGTTAGAGGTTGAACTTTGCTCTTGGATTGGAAAACTTTGCACCGGTGGATGTCTTTCCACTAGAATCAAGCTCACCATGTCGAGTGGGTCATAGCCACTGATTCAAGTTGTTGTACTTGATCTTTGATTTGGAGAACTTTGTATCGGTGGATGTCTTTCCACGAGAATCAAGCTCACCATGTCGAGTGGGTCATAGCCACTGATTCAAGTTGTGGTACTTGATCTTTGATTGGCATTGGTTAGAGGAGAAACCTCTTGCCCCTTTGGTAGATGTCTGGTTCAACGTAACCCTGCATCAAAAGAACCCTCGAGATCCTTGAGATGGTTATTGAAAATGCTATGGTATGATGTCATGATGTTATGTACATGTATGCGAAAAGCAAGTGAGTGTATATACAGACAAACATATTCACACAAAGCAAACAAGTCCTTAGGTTTAGGCTTGCATGGGGTTCAGGTACTACCCTCTTTCAGTTTCGTTGGTTTAAAACCTGTCCTATCAAAAAGTAACCGGGTTCTAGAGGATCTCAAATCATTGGCTACCCTCGATCGGTCATAAATCCAACATCGCTATCTTTTCTTGCGGCCGGAACCATCGCGAGAGTTTAGCCAGAATCAGTGTAGCATACTGCTACTGTTCTAATGGCCAAGTTGGGTCAGTTTAGGGTTCTAAGGTCGGTTGGTGCTTAATGACTCCTTGGAAGACCCATATTCTCCCCGTTTCAACACAAGGGATATCGGTACAGACCAAGGTGCCACACCAACGTAGCCACTACTTCACCCATGTCGGTATACCCCGGACAGGTCCCTCGCAGATTATGCTACCTAAAAAGGTTTTCCCCAGATCCGGGTTAGGATCTATAAAACTCCGATGCAAAGCCCACAAATGTAAAAGCAAACAAAGCAATCAATTGAAAACAAAGGTGATCTAAACCCTAAGGTAACCCCACTTTGAGTAGTGTCCCCAGCAGAGTCGCCAGTTCTGTGATACGGTGGGAGAACTGACTATGCATTTTTGTGTTTGTATTCGCACTTGTTCGGTTGAGCAAGAGTCGCCACCGACTTTTTATTTTATCCTAAAGGAAAGGTTAAAAAATCACAGCAAAAACCTTTTGAGATATTTCGTGGGTCCGGGGGGTAGATTATGAAAAGGGAAGGTATTAGCACCCTTTTCATCCATGGTTATCCATGGGCTCTTAGTTACTTGGTTTTTAGATCACTTGCCTTGATTTTCAATTGCTTGAAATTGTGGTGTGTGTGTGTGTGTTTTGAAAATGTTTTTGAAGAGATGCCTTGTCTTAGGCGACCAATGTATTCGACTCGTGTTTGAGTGTTTTACAAAAGTGTGTATCTTTTCGAAAAGATGTTTCAAATGTTTTTGAGAGTTTGTTTGAAAGTATGTGTGGAGTGTGGTTTTTTTTTGAAAAGAAGGCAAGTGGTTTTTGCAAGTTGATCTCAAGTAAATAAGAGTTTTGTCTACCCTATTGTACTCAAAGGTTTTCTCTATGTTTTCAACCCTTTTTTAACAATTTTGTTCCACCATTGAATTTGGTGGACAATATTGCGTTTAGGAAGTTTAATGGGACGGGCGCGGGTCATCGTATGGACCATGAATGCAATGGTGCCAAGTGTCTTTGTCAATTTGCTTTGAAGGGACTATGATCATTCCGTTTTAGGCAACATTCGAAAGCGTCATTGAGGGACTTATGATCATTTGAATTTGTTTTGCCAAAGATACTCGACGTGCAAGCATGGCCCATTTTGGAAGGCAACATGTGGGATTACCCTAGGGGGTGCAAGTGTGATTGTGTATTGATTTCAGGTATTTGTCTTGTATTAGGTTATCTAGCGTTTGATTTTATGTACATGCAGACCCTAGGTCTAACCATGGTATAATTGAAAGCGGTAAATTGCAAGAATTTAAAGTCTACGCTATTACAAAATAAGTATCCGGGAGTGGGGGTACAAATTTACGAATGGGGATGAGACTTAGGAATGTAGTGTCCAATAGATTACAACCAAATCGAATTTGCGATCAAATGTAAATGTAACGAATATACAAAGTAAGCAAATGTATAAGGTATCAAGTACAAGTATATTGTGTAAGTGTACGTGCATATGTGTATGTAATTATTTACAAGTGCGACAATGTGAAATTAAAAGAGTATTATTAAGTATTATTTAACTTTAAAGAAAGAAATTAAAATATTTGTTTAATTAATCTTTTGTAGTCTTGTATTCTCTTTAGTATGTAAAAAAAGGGAGATTTAAGAAAAGAAAAATATTCTAAGTTTGAAAGTTATTATTTTACATTTGATATATAAAAAAAGTATCTTTGTATTGTTAATAAGAATATTTGAATTAAAAGAAAAAGGTGTTTTCAATTTTAATTATATGGTGTAATAAAAAAATGTATTTTTATTATTTATGTACAAAGAAAATTTAAATTAAATATTTTAACTTAAAAATGTGTTTTTATGTATTTTAGTATTAATGTATTAGTGAAAAATATATTAAGTTAGAGAAAAATAGATTGTGTTTAAAATATATTTTATATGTAAAAGAAAAGGGTTTGTGTTAATTTATTAACAAAATAACTTGTTTATATAAAAAAAGGTAAGTTAATTAATTAACAAAAAGAACATAACATTTGTTTTATAAAAGGGGTAAAAGTTTTTAAATGGGCCTTATGGGCTTTGGCTTGAATAAGAGAAACGAGGGGGGGTGTATTAGGAATTAGCTTGGGCTTAGGTTTTATTAAACAGATTAGGCCCACTCGGTTTTGACAAACGTTTTAGGGTTTTGATTGTGTTTTCATTTTTTGGATGCTTAGGGTTAGGTGAGGCAGAAGCGCCGTTGCTAGCTTCGTTCGTTACTTTATCTTCTCCGATCGTTCTGAATACCTAGCTTAACCTTTTGCCTCAGCCACCAGCGACCTCCACCTCTTCTCCTCTCTTCACGCCCACTCAAATGGTGACAAACAGAGGTACGGTTCTTTTTCTTTTCAACGCGTTAGGGTTTTTATTCTTCTTATATGTAACTGTTTACTGCTTTTTTGATTAAGTGTTTGACTTTGTTTGTTTAACGAGGATGAAAAGGGATGAGAAGAGAGATGTTTTACCTTGACAGAGGGGAGGAAGAAGATGGAGGAGACGCGTAGGAGGCTTGGGCGGAGGGGGTTGCAGGCGCTTGATGCTGGACTTATGAGCTTCCTGGTATTTTTACCTTTTTGCCATTTTAGGGTTTTGTGAGGATATTGACTGAAAACCCTTTTTGAAAATTCACTTCTTTATCTCTTCTCCTCGTTGGCTTGCCTTTGTTGCCTTTTGTTTATGTGCCTCTGTACGCTTTTTCTATCTCTCTTCTTCGTCTCTGAGTTGCCTTGTTGCTTACTTCTGTTGCCTACTTCGCTCGTATGCTTATGTTGCTTGCTTTTTCTGCCCTATGATGTCTCTACTGAGGGCCCTGTTTACATGCTTATGTTGCCTTTGTTGCCTGCGTTGGATGCCTGTGTTGGATGCCTTTGATGCTTCTTTATCTCTTTGCCCAAGGATGAACCTAGGGTTCTGAGGGTTTGATGCTTTTTTAGCTTCAACCGCCTTGTTTCCTTTTGAATGCTTGGTGTGGCCTTTTTGCAACTGGTTTTTTGTGTTTGGGTTATTCAGGCAGGTATTGGCATATGCTTGGTTGTTTTTGTTCGATGATGGACAGGACAAGGTTTTTGAAGGGTTTTACAGGTTAATGAGCTTATGGCTTGGAGATTTCACAGGCTTTTTGCTGTAGTGACTTCAGGCAGGTTATTTTAGCTTGATGGTGTTTTTGCTTAGGCAGCTCTCAGGCAGGTATATCGTTTGATGGCTTATGTTGTACACAGGTTAAGGTTTTGAGGTTTTTATGGTTATGAGGTTTTTTGACAGGCAGGGTGAGGCTTGGGTTTTAAACTGGTTTTCTGGCTTGTCTTTTGATGATAGGCTTTACAGGTTATTGGCTTGTGAAGTCTTTTGGATAGTTTTCAGGTCTTTTTGCTGGTTTTTAAGGCTTTGGGTGATTTTATCTGGTTTATGGGCATATGCTGGTATGGCTTGTGGTCTTGGGAACATGTTAGTTACGTTTGTGCAGGTATATTGGTTTGTGAGATCTCAGCAGGCTTGTGTTTGATGGATATTAGCAGGTTTGTGTTTTATGGATATTAGCAGGTTGTGAGGCTTTTTGAGGCTCAGGCTTCATGTTAGGCCTTTGACAGGTTATGGCCTTGACAGGTTCAGCAGGTTTTTGCCTCTTGTTTTTGGTGTATTGGTTTACCTCCTTTTATCCACTGTGTTCAGCTTTTGTATATGTTTTCTTCCTGCCTAAAGCCTGTAACCTGCTTTCTTTTTCTCTTTTTCTTCTCTCTCAGTATAGTTTGCATTAAATATTGTTTATGCTTTTGTACTTTCTGAAAGGGCCACATCTTTGGGAAATGATGAAAATGAGTGTGTTTGCTTGCATTACAATTTCCTCTGCATATTTGTCCCTTCTTCCAGATTTTGTGCTTTTGACATCTTTCCAAATCTTTGAATAGCTTTGTGACATTTTGACAGTAAGTTTGAATTTTTCAGTTTGGACTTCTAGTTTGGTTTGAACTTGGAGTTTTTGAGATTTGAACTTATGCAGTTTGGATAATTTTTGAATTGTGCAATTTTGACTTTTGTGCATTCATTTTTTAGCAAATAGAAATTCGTCCATCTTTGTGAACCGGGAGAAATCCCGTGATTTGCAGAGAGGGTTAACTGATCCCAATCAGTGGCCCTTAATGATGACTTTTATATCTGTCTTTTATTTATCTGCTACTGACTTTCCTTTTTTCCTTTTGCAGATGAATAATTGAATGGAGGGGAGCATCACTAAATGAAGAATGAAGAATTAGAAAAAATAGGATAGTTTCATTTTTTTATTTAAATTTAAACTAATGTAAAATCATTGTTGCAAATAAATTGTAAACAATAATTGTACGAATAATTTAAAAATAAATAAAAGTTTTTATTATCCAATTAATTCTATTTCCTTTATTGTTTATTTATTATTTAAAATTCTTTGAATTAAAATAATTGAAAGATAAATTCCAATCACTTAATCTTAGAATAATAAATAATTTAAATAAACAAAGCTTTAGCACTTGATCAATTAAACCTGGCGTTTCCAACACCCAAAGCAAAGCAATAGTTAATCAAAACAACTGATCAGGCGCATTCTCTTTTCACTGATTTTTTTACCAAACACTGTAAATCCAAACTGAGTGCATCCTTTGACTGGTTCAAACAAACAAATGTGAATTCAATCCAAATGCATTCTTTTTACTGATTAAGTCAAACAATGCGAATTCAAACCAAATCTCGGAATAACTTGCAAAGCATTGTAGAATTTAAATCCTTCTGGGAACGTGCCCACAAAAACCCTAATTCCTGATTAAATGCCAAAGAGCGTTCTCCTGATCAAAATTGAGCCAAAATCAAACAAAACCCTAAACCAACTGTTTGAAATATTCCAGAGCCCTGAAAAATCAATAAAACCCTAATTGCGTCTGACTGACGAGAAAAGTCCGTTTGACCGATTCTTGAGCCAATCTGAAAAATCAGGAAATGCCTGAAGCTGTGATTTCTTGAGAAAAATGCGAGGGCAAATTTTGGGGTACAACACACATCTTTTGAATTAACTGAGAGACTACCCTGCCTCATGTTTAAATTAAAGGTTCCAATTTGTGTTAAAATAGAAAACTTCTACTTCTTTGGCTCGAAGGGGTTGACTATGGATTATCTTCCTTATAACTCCAGTGTTTAGGATTTGAAAGAAATGCCTGTATATCGTCAGCAAGGTCTGTCCAAAAGCATACTGTATGAGATTATGGCATTGTTTCGTCATCCTCCCTCTAAAGGCTTGTAACTTTTAGCAAGAGTTGAATGTCATAAAGTGAGTAAAAAGCATAGTTTAAATGTAATTAAAATGATTGGATCAAATCAAGATAAACATATGTAATGCATTAATGAAACAAAGTTTGGCATTAATAGATAATTGTTTGAATAACAAAGAGATTACAACTTGAAAATTCAAATGAAACAAAGGCATTCTCTATGATTTGGCATAGGAGCAGTGATTATGTTTGGAGTCTCAGGAGGGTCAAACTTGATCTCCTTGGCATCAATCATGTCTTGGACCTTGTTCTTCAGAGCCCAACAGTTGTTTGTGTCATGTCCCGGACTGTCAGAATGGTATGCACACCTTTCACTGGGATGATAGGTAGGAGCAGAAGTATTTGGGTTTCGGAGAGGAGCCTTTAATGTAATCAGCTCTGCCTCCAACAGGCGTTGTAGCACTTGAGTCAGTGACATGTTGATCTTAGTGAGTTGTCTTTTAGGCGCAACCTCCTTACGCTGATGCCCCTGTCTTTGTTGAGCAGGCGTAGGATTAGAGATCAAGATTTCTCCTACGTGTTGGTCATGACGACTCTTTTGACCATACACAACATTGGACTCTTTCTTACCATTGTAGGGCTTTTTCTGAGCATCAGAAGGTATTTCTTCTTGAATCTTCCCACTTTTAATGCCAGCTTCGACCCTTTCGCCGGTCAGTATTAGCTCGGTGAATCCTCCTGAAGAGTTTCCGATCAAGTGTTTGAAATAGGGACCAGACAAAGTCCCAAGAAACATATCCACCAACTCCCTATCAGACAGAGGGGGTTGGACTCTTCCAGCAAGATCTCTCCACTTCTGAGCGTAGTCCTTAAAGCCTTCACCTGTAACCATAGACATACCCTGAAGCTGAGTACGTGTGGGAGCAAGGTCGGCATTATACTGGTATTGCTTGTAAAAAGCAGCAGCAAGGTCCTCCCAGTTGCGGATGTTAGCTCCTTCCAGTTGACAGAACCATTCCAGTTGAGTCCCTGACAGACTATCTTGAAAGAAACGAACCCAAAGATTTCTATCAGCAGTATAGGGTTGAATCTTCCTTACATATGACCAGAGGTGTAGCTTTGTACAGGAAGCTCCGTCGTACGTGGAAAAGGCAGGTGCCTTGAATTTATGGGGAATCACCACCCCAGAGGATAAACCTAGATCTCCGAAGTCCAGACCGGGCACCTTCTGTATTTCCATAGCGCTCAAACGGTCTTCCAGTTGTTTGTACTTATCCTCAGCAGGAGGGTACTGTTCTTCATCATAGTCTGTCTCGTTGTCGGAGACTTCAGGGCTAGGAGCCCTCCTTTCTTGTGGACTGTCTTTCCCTCCAGATGGGGTGGTCAAATCAACTTCGTTCTGCAGCCCGTTTCCAAACCTGCGTCCAGGGTTGAACAAGATGGTCCTCTTTTTCTTCTTCTTCCTCTCTTACAGAATCAGGGTCTTCAGGTCCTGCTGACCCTTAGCTAGGCTCATGACCAACTCTTGAAATTGGGCATTCTGGGCCTGGAGGGCCTTGATAGCTTTCTCGGTTGAAGGTTCAGTAGACATGATGATTGCTGAAATAAACAGCGAAGAAGATAAGAGACCTGTACTGGGAGACCTGTTATGCAATGATATGTATGATATATGTATGTAATGTTTTCAAGGATCTCGCGGGGTAAACAAGAAATTGTTAGAATCTGAATCTGGTAGCTTGATTGAAGGAACTTCATGTTGCTAAGAGTCCTTCTTCAAGAGTCAAGCTCACCATATCGAGTGGGTCATAGCCCCTGACTCAAGTTATCATGTTTTGATTTCTAAACAACCTTGGCTAGAGGAAAATAAATCCCCTTTGCCCCTTGCTAGCCATTTGATTTACCATAACCTGCATCACAGACCCTTGAGATCCTTGAAATGGTTAAAGAAATGTTAAGGCATGATGTTATGATGTGTATGCTATGCGTTTAAGCAAAAGTGTGAGGTGATGTAACTGCAATAAGTCCAAATATATGGATAAGGACTGTAAACAAAACCTGTAAGGAACTCATGTTGTTAGATAACAAGAATGTGCAAGTAGTTCAAGTTTGAAGGCACATAAGTCACACAAAAGAGCCCTTAGATTTCAAGCTGGCATGGAGTTTAGGCATTACCCTCTTTCAGTTTAGTTGGTTTAGACATGTCCTAAAAAATAGTAACCGGGTTCTAGAGGATCTCAATATCACTGACTACCCTTAATCGGTCATAATTCCACTTTAGCAACCTTTTCTTGCGGCCGGAATCATCGCGAGAGTTTAGTCTCAATGAGTGTAGCATACTGCTACTGTTCTATGGCCAAGTTGGTCAATTTAAGGTTCTAAGGTCAGTTGGTGCTTAATGACTCCTTAGAAGACCCATATTCTCCTCGTTCCAACACAAGGGATATCGGTACAGACTAAGGTGCCACACCAACGTAGCTATTGCTTCATCCGTGTCGGTCTACGCCGGACAGACCCCTCACAGTTTATTGCTACTTACCTAAAGGGTATCCCCAGATCCGGGTTAGGATCTATCGAACTCCGATACAAGCCCACAAAATTTAAAGCATACAAAGCATACAATTGAAAACACAAGCGATCTAATCCTAAGGTACACCTCACTTATTCTTCCCCAGCAGAGTCGCGAGTTCTGTGATAGGTGGGAATGAGAACTGACTGTTTTGGAATGCTGGTTCGCGTTTGCGTTTGTTTTCGCAAAATGTCGCGGTAAGCAAGAGTCGCCATCGTCTTTTATTTTATCCAACAAGGAAAGGACAAAAGCACAGAAAAATTACTTTTCGAGATTGTTTCTCGGGTTCGGGAGGTAGATTATAGAAAGGGAAGGTGTTAGCACCCTTTCTATCAGTGGTTATTCACGGGCTCTTAGGTACTTGCTCACTATGTTTTCAAAAGTTTGCTTTTCTTTGTGTTTGTGGGTTTTTGAAAAGAGTTTTGTTTTTGAAGAGAGTGTAAGTGCGAAAAGTTTTGTTTTGTTTTAAAAGGAGCAAGTACTTAAGAACCTCTACCTACTCAAAAAGGAATTAAACTGTGCAAATGTCCTTTAGACAGTGCTATCCCACTATTGAGGAGTAGGTAGCACCGTCGTTGGAGTTTTCGGGTCAATTCGATTTAAGGGACGTGTGGTCACTAAAGCAACCTTAGGACACCTTAGCGGTAATCCTAATGTCTTAGATCATTTTTCCGAGGCAACCGTTTCGAGGAAACTTATGATCTTTGGACAAGAGAACGACTTCTAAAACATCCTATACTCAATGACCACATTCGAGGCAACCAAGTGAGGCGTACCCCAAGAGTGGCATGTGAGAGTGTGTCAATTTTCAGTTATATTATCTTTGCATGTCATGGTGAGCTACTGTTGGTTTTAAGTTAAGAGTTAATCTTGTCATGCATAGCCTAGTTAGCATACATCTAAACAGTTAATATATGTACAGGAATTTAAAGTGCGGGAATTGTAAATCCTACGCTATTACAAGGCTTCGGGGAGGGGGATTATTTACATGTCCAAAAATTAGGGGGATAAAGCAGTAAAGTGTAAAAGTCTTAGTTAAGCTATTATAAATCAGTAGGCAGTTACAATAAAATAAACGCGCGCGAATATGAAAATAACCTCTAAAAATCCTAAGAATAAAATCTTTTTGTTGTTTTATTTTATTTAAGGAAAATGATCTAAATCTACTTAATTTTAATTTTGAAAAAAACGTTAAGATAATTAAAAGATTAATTAACAAAGTTAATTTAATAGAAAAAAAAACTAGCCTAATGTTTTTGTGGTTTTTTGATTTTAATGTTAATTAAAAAGATAAAAAGATGTCAATGAAAACAAAAATAAAATACAAGGGGGATCCTTCGATTCAGGGAAAAAAAGGAGCTTAGAGCCAATGAGGGAATGGAAGCTTCGATCCAGACAGGGTCATGGTTCTTTCGATTGGGCCAGGAAGTGGGCATGAACAACCTTCGATCCAGGGAGGGGGATTTCCCTTCGATCCTGGGAAAAAATGCCTTCTTCGATCTAGGAGGACTATGGGAAGCTTCGATCCAGAGAAGGTGTCTCCTTCGATCTGGGATGCTATACCTGCAAAAGTATGTTAGCAAAATAAAACTCAGGGCCTGGGTATTGAACCCCAGGCCCTTCAATCCTGCGCTTGCTGGGTCTCTTCAGGCTATGTCTGCAGCAAGTGTTGGCAAACGAAGAACGTGACCTGGGCGCCAAACCCATGCCTTTCGATCCTGTCTAGGATGGCAAATGAAAGGTAACAACAAGTAATAATGTGTTATGCAAATGTAAAGTTGGACAATTTACCCTTTCTTACCTGCAGACTGAGTCTTCGATTTGGGCACTGGCTAGATGGGAGCACTTTCAATCTGGGATTTCTGGGCGTGGATACTTTTGTTGAAGGGTTGCTTTGGCCTGGATCACTTCTGAAAATGTTGACAACTTTTGGCAGCGTAACTCCAATGTTTTTTGTTCTCCTGTTGTGTGTTTTTTTGTGTGTCCTGGATATGTATGCTGGCCTCTGTATTTATAGGGGTGTGAGGGTGCAGTAACGGCAAGAGACAACCATTTAACCAGGCCTTTAATGCCATGAGACAAGAATCAGACACATTAAATAATTTCCTTTTTTGAAATATTCATGTCTCTTGATTGAACCTGGACACTTTTGAATTTCGAATGCCTTCAGGCCCTGCTCTTCGATTGGTCTTGATTTGCCTCCTTCGAATGGACTTCTTATGTACCCTTCGAATGAGCCTTCTGAATGTTTCTTCGAACGGTCTTGAGTTGCACAGAATCACTCTGGTCGAATCAGCTCTTTAGGGACAGAAAAGGCAAGAATCTGGCCTTTAACTCAGGAATTAAATCCAGAATCAGCATTTAATTATTTCTATATTTGTAGGGGAAACACACCATTTTCTCATGTTCAGTGTACCTGGACATGTTTTTTTGAGTGCCCTCTTGATGGATTTGTTAACAGGCCAGTCGAAGGGTGCTGTTCATGCTAATCGAAGGACATGGTTAACATGCCTGTCGAAGCTGCCTTGACACAATGCTAAATCGAAGGATCCCTTGGCATGCCAATTGAAAGGCTTGGCCCAGGGTGCCAAACAAAAAGGTCTTTCCGAATTCTAATCGAAGGGCTTTGATAGAATGCCAATCGAAGTGCTTGTCCATAATGCCAATCGAAATGCTCATTCAGAATACCAATCGAAGGGTCTTTCAGAATGCCAATCGAAGTGCTCCTTCAGAATACCAATCGAAGGGTCTTTCAGAATGCCAATCAAAATGCTCCTTCAGAATACCAATCGAAAGATCTTTCAAAATTCCAATCGAAATGCTTGTCCATAATGCCAATCGAAAGGCTCATTCAGAATACCAATCGAAGGGTCTTTCAGAATGCCAATCGAAAGGCTCATTCAGAATACCAATCAAAGGGTCTTTCAGAATGCCAATCGAAGTGCTTAAAGCACCACTCAAAAATTTTCTTTTTCCTTAGGCAAGAGTTTGTGATCAACCATGCAGGGGGAAGACTTTGGAAAACATGAGAGGGAAAATTTTGGGGTGCAACAGTTGCCCCTGTTCAATTTTCTTAAACCTGAGGATATAGATTGGCTTTCGAGCCTTTCGTGATCCGAAGGTGGAAGATGATTGAACACTAGAGTGCCCAGAAATTTGCACTCGCATGGTGTAGTATCAGCATTGTGATGTCAGGAATAGGCTTACAGATGCCATTTGGAGATTGTTGGTAGGAGGATGGGCTTATAGATGCCATCTGCAGGAGTGTCGATCGCATAAGAGATTCCTTAGCGAGAACTTGCATACCTGTTGTTGTAGAAGATTCCACTGGGGAAGTCTAACTTCGTTGAGATTTAGGAACCTTCCTGTACTTCAACTGAGAGAATGCTTCAGCTGAGTTTTAGGAATCTGTCCATAATTCAATTGGGGGGAAACATCTTCATCAAGATCTAGGAACTGTCTCGTGCCCACCGGGAGTATACCGTTGAGGTTATAGAACTTGTCCACACTATGACGGAGGAGAACATCAAGATCTAGGAACTGAATCGTGCTCAATGGAGTATACCATTGAGGTTATAGTACTCGTCCACACTATGACGTAGGGAAACATCTTCATCAAGATCTAGGAACTGTCTCGTGTCCACCGAGAGTATACCGTTGAGGTTATAGAACTTGTCCACACTATGACGGAGGAGAACATCAAGATCTAGGAACTGACTCGTGCTCAATGGAGTATACCGTTGAGGTTATAGTACTCGTCCATACTATGACGTAGGGAAACATCTTCATCAAGATCTAGGAACTGTCTCGTGCCCACCGGGAGTATACCGCTGAGGTTATAGAACTTGTCCATACTATGACGGAGGAAAACATCAAGATCTAGGAACTGACTTGTGCTCAAAGGGAGTATACCATTGAGGTTATAGTACTTGTCCACACTATGACGTAGGGAAACATCTTCATCAAGATCTAGGAACTGTCTCGTACCCACCGGGAGTATACCGCTGAGGTTATAGAACTTGTCCACACTATGACGGAGGAAGCGGTTGAGATTGAGAACCTTATCTGAAATTAAACCGATGATAATTCAATTGAGATTTAAGAACTGGTCAGATCTTCGACTAAGCTGAGAACTTAACTGCATTTTTCCTGAAAGGTAAAGGTCAGTCATATGCAATGCATGATATGGGTTAAGCAATGATGTTCTCAAAATAAATGAGATTGTATCCATATGATGTGTACATGCATGTATTTATGATGTATGGAAGTGTGATGTTTTAGCTGGGGAAAATAAATCCCGGAGCTGCTGGAGAATAGAGTTGAGTCTGGATGATTATCAGAGTTGCGTCTGCATCTGGACCGTATCTAAAATATATTTGAATGAGTGACAGAATGACATCCGAATCTGGATCGTATCTGGACTATAATTTGAAATGAGTGACAAAATGACATCCGAATCTGGATCGTATCTGGACTGTAATTTGAATGAGTGACAGAATGACATCCGAATCTGGATCATATCTGGACTGTATTTTGAATGAATCTGGAATAAGTATCAGAATGTCAGCCATATCTGGGTCGCATCTGAACTATCTCTAGAAGGAGTCTGGAATAAGTATCAGAATGTCAGCCATATCTGGGTCGCATCTGAACTGTCTCTAGAAGGATTCTGGAATAAGTATCAGAATGTCAGCCATATCTGGGTCGCATCTGAACTGTCTCTAGAAGAAATCTGGAATAAGTATCAGAATGTCAGCCATATCTGGGTCGCATTTGAACTGTCTCTAGAAGAAATCTGGAATAAGTATCAGAATGTCAGCCATATCTGGGTCGCATCTGAACTGTCTCTAGAAGGGGTCTTGAATAAGTATCAGAATGTCAGCCATATCTGGGTCGCATCTGAACTGTCTCTAGAAGGAGTCTGGAATAAGTATCAGAATGTCAGCCATATCTGGGTCGCATCTGAACTCTCTCTAGAAGGAGTCTGGAATAAGTATCAGAATGTCAGCCATATCTGGGTCGCATCTGAACTATCTCTAGAAGGAGTCTGGAATAAGTATCAAAATGTCAGCCATATCTGGGTCGCATCTGAACTGTCTCTGGAAGGAATCTGGAATAAGTATCAGAATGTCAGCCATATCTGGGTCGCATATGAACTATCTCTAGAAGGAATCTGGAATAAGTATCAGAATGTCAGCCATATCTGGGTCGCATCTGAACTGTCTCTAGAAGGAATCTGGAATACGTATCAGAATGTCAGCCATATCTGGGTCGCATCTGAACTGTCTCTAGAAGGAATCTGGAATAAGTATCAGAATGTCAGCCATATCTGGGTCGCATCTGAACTGTCTCTAGAAGGAATCTGGAATAAGTATCAGAATGTCAGCCATATCTGAGTCGCATCTGAACTGTCTCTAGAAGGAATATGGAATAAGTATCAGAATGTCAGCCATATCTGGGTCGCATCTGAACTGTCTCTAGAAAGAATCTGGAATAAGTATCAGAATGTCAGCCATATCTGGGTCGCATCTGAACTGTCTCTAGAAGGAATCTGGAATAAGTATCAGAATGTCAGCCATATCTGGGTCTCCTCTGAACTGTCTCTAGAAGGAATCTGGAATAAGTATCAGAGTGTCAGCCATATCTGGGTCGCATCTGAACTGTCTCTAGAAGGAATCTGGAATAAGTATCAGAATGTCAGCCATATCTGGATCGCATCTGAACTGTCTCTAGAAGGAATCTCAGAAGATGATGATCTTTGCCTGTTGATTGATCTTTCCTGAAAAGGTAAAGAGTTAGTTGTATGCAATGTCATGATGTATGCATTGTGTAATGATGTATGCATTGTGTAATGATGTTCTCAAAATAAAATGAGATTTGTATCATATGTATTTTGTATGCATATGTTATGAATGTTGTTGAAGTGTAATTTTGTCTTGGACTTTGCTCAAAATGTTTCCACCGGGGATCCCTGCTTTGTTGTTTGAGGAGAACTCCGCTGGGGGATATTTAAAAACCTGTGGGGAGTATGTTTATTTCTGCTTGGGAAAAGAGTTTAGGAGTCTTAATCGTCCATTGCTCTGCTGGGGAGTCGAAGTTGAACTGATATCTGGTCGGGTCCAGGCTTCGCAGTAACTTGCTGGGGATTGTAGAGTAGTCTACTGGGGAAGAGGAGTTGTGGTCCTTTGATTTGTAGTAGTCGGAGAGGCAAACTCAAGTTGGGGAATCCTGGCGCTGTTGGGGAAATAAACCCTGTCGTCAGTCTGCTAGAGAGGTGACATCTTCGTTGGGGGAAATCCTCGAGGATTCTTGAGGTTGATTCAACTGGGGAGAGGTTTTCAGAGATTAAACCTTTGTTGGGAGTTATCCTATGAGAAGGATTTTGGGGAGATCTGTCATTGCCCCTAGTAGCAAGTGTTTGTGACATTGCCAGAAAATGTTTAATTGTACGTAACCCTTCACTGAGATTGATGTTCAATGCCCCAAGTGACAGAGATGGAGACTTGCCCCTGGTTACTCTGCACTTCTTCAGAGATTTCTTGAAATCTTAACTAGACTACCCCAGGTGTGCTGGATAGTGACATGTCAAGTCCTCTTGTTGATAGGAAATTTGTCAATGGAAGTGTCATCCTTTTTGAAGTGATTTTGTTCACTGAGAGGGCTTTCGTTCATCGGATATTCGTTGTGCGAATTTCTCCGCTGTCAAACAAATAGCCAAATGCAAACAGTGATATTCAAATAATGCAAAGTTTATGCTTGTCTCGAAGTTTTGAAAAATGCATTTTTTAGCAGAAAACTCTTTATAAGACAAATTCAACACAAGATTTAGGGCAAAGCCTTATAGGAGTCAGGATACCTTTTTGTAACAGTATGCTTTCGAACTAACCCATGCTTCAGTTAGGACTTTTGAAGGGTTGTAACGTGGCTTGGTTCACGGTTTAAGAAACAAAGGATAAAGGCTCAAAGTATATTTGTACCCACCCGCTCTTCGTGATGTTCTTCAATCCTAAACTCAGTTAATTGTGCATTTGAACTCTATTCGAATTTGGAACGACGTTTTGGTGATGGTTCACACAAGTTGGATTTTTGAAGGCAGTCATTTTTGCAACATTTTTCATGTTGTCGAGGATTTATAATGACCTCGTTCTTTTGATTTGTTATCCCTAATTTTTGCCTGACTGTTCCTATTTTCAAGATTACAGTCAGCGGGATGCCCCAACTTTCTTAAGCCTCCTTTAGGTTTGGGCTCAGTGGGCTTTTCTATTTTGAGAGATTGACTGCCTATGAAATAAGGAACCACCACTGTCTTTTGATTCCAGAGGAATGCTTTTGATGTCGTTCGTTGTATTATGAGAGTTTTGCGACTTCAATGCGCATCTTTTGAATTAACTGAGAGACTACCCTGCCCCAGGTTTAAATTAAAGGTTCCAATTTGTGTTAAAATAGAAAACTTCTACTTCTTTGGCTCGAAGGGGTTGACTAGGGATTATCTTCCTTATAACTCCAGTGTTTAGGATTTGAAAGAAATGCTTGTACATCGTCAGCAAGGTCTGTCCAAAAGCATACTGTATGAGATTATGGCATTGTTTCGTCATCCTCCCTCTAAAGGCTTGTAACTTTTAGCAAGAGTTGAATGTCATAAAGTGAGTAAAAAGCATAGTTTAAATGTAATTAAAATGATTGGATCAAATCAAGACAAACATATGTAATGCATTATGAAACAAAGTTTGGCATTAATAGATAATTGTTTGAATAACAAAGAGATTACAACTTGAAAATTCAAATGAAACAAAGGCATTCTCAATGATTTGGCATAGGAGCAGTGATTATGTTTGGAGTCTCAGGAGGGTCAAACTTGATCTCCTTGGCATCAATCATGTCTTGGACCTTGTTCTTCAAAGCCCAACAGTTGTTTGTGTCATGTCCCGGACTGTCAGAATGGTATGCACACCTTTCATTGGGATGATAGGTAGGAGCGAAAGTATTTGGGTTCCGGAGAGGAGCCTTTAATGTAATCAGCTCTGCCTCCAACATGCGTTGTAGCGCTTGAGTCAGTGACATGTTGATCTTAGTGAATTGTCTTTTAGGCGCGACCACCTTACGCTGATGCCCCTGTCTTTGTTGAGCAGGCGTAGGATTAGAGATCAAGATTTCTCCTACGTGTTGGTCATGACGACTCTTTTGACCATACACAGCATTGGACTCTTTCTTCCCATTGTAGGGCTTTTTCTGAGCATCAGAAGGTGTTTCTTCTTGAATCTTCCCACTTTTGATGCCAGCTTCGACCCTTTCGCCGATCAGTATTAGCTCGATGAATCCGGCTGAAGAGTTTCCAATCAAGTGTTTGAAATAGGGACCAAACAAAGTCCCAAGAAACATATCCACCAACTCCCTATCAAACAGAGGGGGTTGGACTCTTCTAGCAAGATCTCTCCACTTCTGAGCGTAGTCCTTAAAGCCTTCGCCTGTAACCATAGACATACCCTGAAGCTGAGTACGTGTGGGATCAAGGTCGGCATTATACTTGTATTGCTTGTAAAAAGCAGCAGCAAGGTCCTCCTAGTTGCGGATGTTAGCTCCTTCCAGTTGACAGAACCATTCCAGTTGAGTCCTTGATAGATTATCTTGAAAGAAATGAACCCAAAGATTTCTATCAGCAGTATAAGGTTAAATCTTCCTCACATATGACCGGAGGTGTAGCTTTGGACAAGAAGCTCTGTCGTACTTGGCAAAGGCAGGTGCCTTGAATTTATGGGGAATCACCACCCCAGAGGATAGACCTAGATCTCCGAAGTCCAGACCGGGCACCTTCTGTATTTCCATAGTGCTCAAACGGTCTTCCAGTTGTTTGTACTTATCCTCAGCAGGAGGGTACTGTTCTTCATCATAGTCTGTCTCGTTGTCGGAGACTTCAGGGCTAGGAGCCCTCCTTTCTTGTGGACTGTCTTTCCCTCCAGATGGGGTGGTCAGATCAACTTGGTTCTGCAGCCCGTTTCCAAACCTGCGTCTAGTGTTGAATAGGATGGTCCTCTTTTTCTTCTTCTTCCTCTGTTTTAGAATCAGGGTCTTCAGGTCCTGCTGACCCTTAGCTAGGCTCATGACCAACTCTTGAAATTGGGCATTCTGGTCCTGGAGGGCCTTGATAGCTTGCTCGGTTGAAGGTTCAGTAGACATGATGATTGTTGAAATAAACAGCAAAGAAGATAAGAGACCTGTACTGGGAGACCTGTTATGCAATGATATGTATGATATATGTATGTAATGTTTTCAAGGATCTCGCGGGGTAAACAAGAAATTGTTAGAATCTGAATCTAGTAGCTTGATTGAAGGAACTTCATGTTGCTGAGAGTCCTTCTTCAAGAGTCAAGCTCACCATATCGAGTGGGTTATAGCCCCTGACTCAAGTTATCATGTTTTGATTTCTAAACAACCTTGGCTAGAGGAAAATAAATCCCCTTTGCCCCTTGCTAGCCATTTGATTTACCATAACCTGCATCACAGACCCTTGAGATCCTTGAAATGGTTAAAGAAATGTTAAGGCATGATGTTATGATGTGTATGCTATGCGTTTAAGCAAAAGTGTGAGGTGATGTAACTGCAATAAGTCCAAATTATTGGATAAGGACTGTAAATAAAACCTGCAAGGAACTCATGTTGTTAGATAACAAGAATGTGCAAGTAGTTCAAGTTTGAAGGCACACAAGTCACACAAAAGAGCCCTTAGATTTCAGGCTGGCATGGAGTTTAGGCATTACCCTCTTTCAGTTTACTTAGTTTAGCCCTGTCCTAAAAAATAGTAACCGGGTTCTAGAGGATCTCTATATTACTGACTACCCTCAATCGGTCATAATTCCAGTTTAGCAACCTTTTCTTGCGGCCGGAATCATCGCGAGAGTTTAGTCTCAATGAGTGTAGCATACTGCTACTGTTCTATGGCCAAGTTGGTCAATTTAAGGTTCTAAGGTCAGTTGGTGCTTAATGACTCCTTAGAAGACCCATATTCTCCTCGTTCCAACACAAGGGATATCGGTACAGACTAAGGTGCCACACCAACGTCGCTACTGCTTCATCCGTGTCGGTCTACGCCAGACAAATCCCTCACAGTTTATTGCTACTTACCTAAAGGGTATCCCCAGATCCGGGTTAGGATCTATAGAACTCCGATACAAGCCCACAAAATTTAAAGCATACAAAGCATACAATTGAAAACACAAGTGATCTAATCCTAAGGTACACCTCACTTATTCTTCCCCAGCAGAGTCGCCAGTTCTGTGCTTGGTGGGAATGAGAACCGACTGTTTTGGAATGCTGGTTTGCGTTTGCGTTTGATTTTGCAAAATGTCGCGGTAAGCAATAGTCGCCACCGTCTTTTATTTTATCCAACAAGGAAAGGACAAAAGCACAGAAAAATTCCTTTTCGAGATTGTTTCTCGGGTTCGGGAGGTAGATTATAGAAAGGGAAGGTGTTAGCACCCTTTCTATCTGTGGTTATCCACGGGCTCTTAGGTACTTGCTCACTATGTTTTCAAAAGTTTGCTTTTCTTTGTGTTTGTGGGTTTTTGATAAGAGTTTTGTTTTTGAAGAGAGTGTAAGTGCGAAAAGTTTTGTTTTGTTTTAAAAGGAGCAAGTACTTAAGAACCTCTACCTACTCAAAAAGGAATTAAACTGTGCAAATGTCCTTTAGATAGTGCTATCCCATTATTGAGGAGTAGGTAGCACCGTCGTTGGAGTTTTCGGGTCAATTCGATTTAAGGGACGTGTGGTCACTAAAGCAACCTTAGGACGCCTTAGCGGTAATCCTAATGTCTTAGATCATTTTTCTGAGGCAACCGTTTCGAGGCAACTTATGATCTTTGGACAAGAGAACGACTTCTAAAACATCCTATACTCAATGACCACATTCGAGGCAACCAAGTGAGGCGTACCCTAAGAGTGGCATGTACGAGTGTGTCAATTTTCAGTTATATTATCTTTGCATGTCATGGTGAGCTACTGTTGGTTTTAAGTTAAGAGTTAATCTTGTCATGCATAGCCTAGTTAGCATACATCTAAACAATTAATATATGTACAGGAATTTAAAGTGCGGGAATTGTAAATCTTACGCTATTACAAGGCTTCGGGGAGGGGGATTATTTACATGTCCAAAAATTGGGGGGATAAAGCAGTAAAGTGTAAAAGTCTTAGTTAAGCTATTACAAACCAGTAGGCAATTACAATAAAATAAACGCGCGCGAATCTGAAAATAACCTCTAAAAATCCTAAGAATAAAATCTTTTTGTTGTTTTATTTTATTTAAGGAAAATGATCTAAATCTACTTAATTTTAATTTTGAAAAAAACGTTAAGATTATTAAAAGATTAATTAACAAAGTTAATTTAATAGAAACAAAAAACTAGCCTAATGTTTTTGTGGTTTTTTTATTTTAATGTTAATTAAAAAGATAAAAAGATGTCAATGAAAACAAAAATAAAATATAAGGGGGATCCTTCGATCCAGGGAAAAAAAGGAGCTTAGAGCCAATGAGGGAATGGAAGCTTCGATCCAGATAGGGTCATGGTTCTTTCGATTGGGCCAGGAAGTGGGCATGAACAACCTTCGATCCAGGGTGGGGGATTTCCCTTCGATCCTGGGAAAAAATGCCTTCTTCGATCCAGGAGGACTATGGGAAGCTTCGATCCAGAGAAGGTGTCTCCTTCGATCTGGGATGCTATACCTGCAAAAGTATGTTAGCAAAATAAAACTCAGGGCCTGGGTATTGAACCCCAGGCCCTTCGATCCTGCGCTTGCTGGGTCTCTTCAGGATATGTCTGCAGCAAGTGTTGGCAAACGAAGAACGTGACCTGGGCGCCAAACCCAGGCCTTTTGATCCTGTCTAGGATGGCAAATCAAAGGTAACAACAAGTAATAATGTGTTATGCAAATGTAAAGTTGGACAATTTACCCTTTCTTACCTGCAGATTGAGTCTTCGATTTGGGAACTGGCTGGATGGGAGCACTTTCAATCTGGGATTTCTGGGCGTGGATACTTTTGTTGAAGGGTTGCTTTGGCCTGGATCACTTCTGAAAATGTTGACAACTTTTGGCAGCGTAACTCCAATGTTTTTTGTTCTCCTGTTGTGTGTTTTTTCGTGTGTCCTGGATATGTATGCTGGCCTCTGTATTTATAGGGGTGTGAGGGTGCAGTAACGGAAAGAGACAACCATTTAATCAGGCCTTTAATGCCATGAGACAAGAATCAGACACATTAAATAATTTCCTTTTTTGAAATATTCATGTCTCTTGAATGAACCTGGACACTTTTGAATTTCGAATGCCTTCAGGCCCTGCTCTTCGATTGGTCTTGATTTGCCTCCTTCGAATGGACTTCTTATGTACCCTTCGGATGGGCCGTCTGAATGCTTCTTCGAACGGTCTTGAGTTGCACAGAATCACTCTGGTCGAATCAGCTCTTTAGGGACAGAAAAGGCAAGAATCTGGCCTTTAACTCAGGAATTAAATCCTCAATCAGCATTTAATTATTTCTATATTTGCAGGGGAAACACGCCATTTTCTCGTGTTCAATGTACCTGGACATGTTTTTTTGAGTGCCCTCTTGATGGATTTGTTAACAGGCCAGTCGAAGGGTGCTGTTCATGCTAATCGAAGGACATGGTTAACATGCCTATCGAAGCTGCCTTGACACAATGCTAAATCGAAGGATCCCTTGGCATGCCAATTGAAAGGCTTGGCCCAGGGTGCCAAACGAAAAGGTCTTTCAGAATTCTAATTGAAGAGCTTTGACAGAATGCCAATCGAAGTGCTTGTCCATAATGCCAATCGAAATGCTCATTCAGAATACCAATCGAACGGTCTTTCAGAATGCCAATCGAAGTGCTCCTTCAGAATACCAATCGAAGGGTCTTTCAGAATGCCAATCGAAATGCTCCTTCAGAATACCAATCGAAAGATCTTTCAAAATTCCAATCGAAATGCTTGTCCATAATGCCAATCGAAAGGCTCATTCAGAATACCAATCGAAGGGTCTTTCAGGATGCCAATCGAAGTGCTTAAAGCACCACTCAAAAATTTTCTTTTTCCTTAGGCAAGAGTTTATGATCAACCATGCAGGGGGAAGACTTTTGAAAACATGAGAGGGCAAATTTTGGGGTGCAACAGTATGCTGCAGAAAGCTTGGTGCAATGCTCAAGAGAAACAAATTGACATAAAGCCAACTTTACCAAAGTGGCAATGCTACCTTTTTTCCATTTTTATATTAATTCAATGTGTAATCTTCCATTGATCAGAATAATGCCTTAAACCATTAAGTTTGCATTCAATTTTTGAGTGTGGAAGGTTTTAGATACTTGTAAGCAAGTACAAGCAAAGCTGGATAGAAATTGCAACTTGTAGCATAGTGAAGAATGCCATGGGCCAAAGTAATTTTTTGCCAAATTCAAACCTTCGATTCTCCCTAACCATAAATTATTTTGGAGTGTTATTGGACATTTTGGAAAGCTTGTAACATGCTCTACAATCCATCTTTGAAATGCATTTTGAGATTCCAAGTGGAACTATGTGAAAAATTGCCATGAAGATAGGTCAAAATCCTGCCTAAACTAGGCAATCTTTGTAATGATTCTCGTTCGTAAGAATGTATATAAAGATGTTTGTATTTTGAAAATGTTTTCATAAGATGTTTTGAAATGTATGTGTTTGTTTTTGAAAATAGCAAGGATTGTTGTTTGAAATGGAGCAAGTAACTAGAAGCCATATACCTACTCAAATGTCTTTCTTATGTATTTTCTATTCCTTTGACATTGTTGACTTACCATTGATTTGGTAAGTAACCCTATCTTTGGATGTAAACGGGACGGGCGTGGGTCATCGTATAACCATGATTAGCAATGTTGCAAAGTATCTTAGCATTTTTTGAGGGACTAAGATCATTTTGTTAGGCAACTTTTGGATAGCGTCATCTAGGGGCTATGATCTTATATTTGATTTATTTTGCCAAGATACTTCGCATGCGTAACATGGCCGTTTTGTTTTAGGCAACCAAGTGGGAGAAACCCTATGGGT
The DNA here is from genome assembly GCA_948472305.1 of Vicia faba. Lineage (NCBI taxonomy): Eukaryota > Viridiplantae > Streptophyta > Magnoliopsida > Fabales > Fabaceae > Vicia > Vicia faba. The sequence goes on from OX451736.1 coordinate 266,398,583, forward strand.
GCTTGTGTGCAAAGTGTATTATTTTCATGCCTTGATTTTGTCTTGTATTTAGGGTTTTCTATTTTGCTTTGTTTTGTTCTTGTCATACAAACCCTAATTACTAATCCTGGCATATAAAGCGATAAATTGCGTAATGTAAATATACTAAGATATTACAACAATTTTATAGGAGGGGAGAATACAAGTTTGAATGGGGATTTGCAAAAATATAAAGCTAAATACATTATTACAATCAAATCGAATTTGTGCGAATTAAGATAAATATAATACAATATTTAGAATATAATGCAATGTACATATGAGAAAATATGTTTTGTGTCTTGCTTTTGTGTAAAAGAATATTTAATTTAAACCTAAAAAATATAAGAAAAAAAAGATTTAATTTTTGAAAGGGGTTAAACCCTAATTTTTATTTAAAAGAAAATAATGTTTCTATATTATTATTCTGTGCATTTTTTTGGTATGAAAATAATAAATAATATTGTATATAAATATTAAAAATTAAATATCTGCAAAAAATAGGTATTTGTAAGTATGAAATGTAAAATAAAAATATTAAGTATATTTAATTATATTTATAAGTTTATTAAGAAAATAAATCATATTTTATCAAAATAAACTATATTTTTTATGTGAGAAATAATAAAAAAATAAAATAAAAGTGTAAAAATAATTAAATTATTTTTTAGGATTTTTTATCATTAAAGAAAATAATTAAAAATATTAAATATAAAAATGAAAAAATAAATAAAATATGAAAAGAGTTAGCAGGGGGGTGATGCCGTAAATTTGGAGTGATGAAGCTAGCAAAAACAAACAGGCCCAGGAAGCAAAAAGCCCAACAGAGCTCGTCCCTGTCCTGCCTTCTTCTTCCTCACGCCTTGGCCAGTTCAACCTGTAACTTCCTCATGCTTGCATAAAAATGAAAACTTATAACATGAAAAATGTAGCATTTGAACTCACGATTCCAACCATATAAATTATGTAATCTAACTATCAAAGATTAAAGAGAATTTTAAAATCCCTAAATTCTAACCTAAAATTTTCAGAGATTTCAACTTCCAAATTCTCTTAGCACAAGTAAAATAAATGCAAGATAATGATATGTATAGCTTCGTTAGGATGAGAACTACACTTTTTATTCACAGATCGTGGCCTGAGGTTGCCTGTACAAGGAGATAGAGTTTGAAAATTTACCTCCTTCAGCTGGAATCGTGTATGTAAATGCAGTGACTTTAATGGAGGCCTGATGCTTGCTTGAGCTTCCTTGAGCTTCCCTGAATCTATTCCAACCCTTACCTTGCTCTGAAAGTGGCTAGAACTCCCTGACCAAGTCCAACTGCAAGCTTCAAAGTTAACAATGGCATATGGTGGAAAAGAGGTTACAGAACAGGGATCATGGTTTGGATTTACTAGGTATCAAGTATGTAAGATGTTTGAATGATCTAAACACAAAACGCACGAGCCAAATGGATGCTGGATATGTTTGTGCAGAAACTGTATGTTTTGGACAGTTTTTGGTGCTTTGCTTGCTCTAAGTGTTTCAGGTCTTTTCTTGGTGTCCTATGTGTTGTATATTGTTTGCATATTAGTATAGAAATGGTTTTAAGTCAGCTCTCTATCATCTGTACAAGCCCTAGCCTTTTTGCAACTTTTCTTGTACTTGCAGCAAAGTGATAAGACAAAGCTCACATGCTTGTACCAACTTGCTTAGGGTTGGTATTTCTTCCCTACAAGTTGCCTTTGGTCTGTGGTACTTGCATGTATCAAGGGGACAGGTCCAATGCTCAAGATCACAAAGTTTGCAAAAGTTGCTCTTTTTCAAAATGGCAATGGAACCTTTTTGCCATAAATGGAACTACAAGTTGGATAAAGGTTCAAAAGCATGGATAGAGGCTTTGTCAACTGAGTAAGCATTTAATTAAAGAGTGTGTATCAAGTTTAGGACCTGTAAATCATGAAATAGCCAGCATAGGATTGATTTGCAACTTGGTTCTTCATGAAATGGTTTGAACAAAAAGTGAGAAAAATGCCAATTTCCTCTTTTCGATTCTCCTTACTCAAAAATGATCTTGGAGAGTTCTTGGACATTTTGGAAATATTGCAATGTTCTCTATAATCCAACTTTGAAATGAATTTTGAGATACTCCTTGGAACTAGGTGAAAAATTGGCATGAAGTTGGGTCCAAAACTTGCCTAAATTAGGGCAAAATTTCACTAAGTTAAGAAGTTCATGACCATGTATTCACAAATTTATAAATTGATATACAAGCATCTTTAGGGAAAAGTTTGTGAGGCAAAGTTGTAGATTTCATGGAGGTATACAACTTTCATGTTGGGGACTTTCCTTGAATCAATATGCATCATGGTGAAAAAGTGGTGAAAAGTTGAGAAAAAATAAGAAAATTTTTATACTTAGAAAATTTCTAAGTTATGAAAATTTTCAAATTCAAACCCTAATTTTCAAATTTGGTTTTCTTGGTGAACAAGTTTCACATTTTGACACGTCTTGATGAATTATGACCCTTGGTACTTGATTTTGACCAAGAAGTCAAAGTTTGACTTTTCAGTATACAGTTGAATTTTGATCAGTTGACTGCAAATTTCATCTGTCAATCCAATGAACTTGAGATCTTTTGAACCATGTAATTAAGTCAAGATGATGCCATTGAATCCTTGAAATCATGCTTGAACTCAAATGGTCATTGGCTAGGTTAAAAATCAGAAATTGCCCTTTCTCAGTCAAAACCCTAATTTTGACCATTTTGCCCTTTTGATGATTTGATCAAATTTCTCGAGGAGTTGTAATCCAAACTTGATCAAATGGTACATATGAGTCTAAAATGTTGACGTGGATAAAAAATTATGAAGTTTGACTATAAATTGGCCATGGTTGACTTTTCCCTCAATACAACTGATTTTTAGGTCAACTGCCCAATTGACTGAGCAAAAGTGTAATCCAAGGCTTGAAACTTATCATGAGCAATCTTAGGGGTCCAAAATGATGTATGAAAGTCACATGAATCATTGGTTATCCAAAAATCCTTGTGCAAACTCAAACCCTAATTTTGGGTTATTAGTGCAAGATGAGATGTCTTGAGCTGACCAAACCCTAATCTTGTCTTGAGTCAAAGAAGTCTTGTGAGAAAAGTCTTGATAAATGAGAGGGCAAATTTTGGGGTACAACAGTATCAAAAAAAGATTGGTCCAAATGTTGCATGAATAAGTTGAAGTTTTTGCTTGGTCGTATGAAGATATGACGGGGCTGGATACTGACATAGTGGTTCATCGTCTACCAACAAAGGAAGATTATCCTTTAGTCAAGCAAAAAGTTCATCGTATGCGACCAGACATGTCTGAAAAGATAAAGGTAGAGGTAATGAAATAGTTTGATGCAGGTTCCCTGGATGTGACATCATATCCTCAATGGGTGGCAAATGTGGTCCCCGTCATTAAGAAAGATGGAAAGGTCCGTATGTGCATAGACTATAGAGATTTGAATAGGGCAAGCCCCAAAGATCATTTCTCCCTACCAAATATTGACGTCTTGGTCGACAACACTGCTCAACATAAAGTCTTCTCCTTCATGGATGGTTTCTCTGGCTATAATCAAATCAAATGGCTCCCGAAGACATGGAGAAAACCACTTTTGTTACACAATGGGGCACCTTCTGTTACAAGGTCATGCCATTAGGTTTGAAGAATGCAGGGGAAACCTATCAACAAGCTATGGTAGCCTTATTTCATGATATGATCCATCATGAGATAGAGGTCTATGTGGATGATATGATTGCAAGGTCGCAGACTGAGTAAGAGCACTTGGATCACTTACACAAGCTATTTGAAAGGTTGAAGAAGTACAAGCTAAGACTAAATCCCAATAAATGCATCTTCGGGGTAAGGTCTGGAAAACTCTTAGGGTTTGTCGTTAGTGGAAAAGGTATTGAGGTCGATCCTGCAAAAGTCAAAGCCATACAAGAGATGCCAGTTCCCTGTACTGAGAAGGAGGTCAAGGGTTTCTTAGGTCGACTCAACTACATTGCACAATTCATATCTCATTTGACTGCTACTTGTGAGTCAATCTTCAAACTATTGAAGAAATATCAAGTAGTCAGATGGAACGACGACTGCCAAGAAGCCTTTGACAAGATCAAGGAATATTTACAAGTGCCTTCGATCTCGATGCCTCCAGTTGAAGTAAGACCTTGATTATGTAATTGACTGTATTAGAGAATTCTATGGGGTGTGTGTTGGTCCAACATGACGAGACTGGCCGAAAAGTGTATGCAATATACTACCTGAGCAAAAAGTTTACCGACTGTGAAACCAAATATTTACTGCTTGAGAAAACTTGTTGCGCTCTGGCTTAGGCTACTCGCCGGCTAAGACAATATATGTTGACTCACACCACTCTATTGATTTCTAAGATGGACCCTATCAAGTATATCTTCGAGAAACCAGCTCTCTCCGGATGAATAGCTAGATGGCAAATGATTCTAACTGAATATGACATATAATATACAACACAAAAGGCCATCAAGGGAAGTGTATTGGCGGATCATTTGGCCCATCAAGCTGTTGAGGATTACTAGTCTATGAACTATGAATTCCCGGACGAGAACATAATACTAGTGACTGAGTGCAAAAATCCTGGACCGTATGACAGACCTGAACAAGGATCGCGATGGACTATGGTTTTTGATGGGGCTTCCAACGCCTTGGGAAATGGAATTAGTGCTGTAATTATTTCTCCTAAGGGTTTCCATACACCTTTCACCACTAGATTGTGCTTTGACTGTATGAATAAGATGGCCGAGTATGAAGCGTGCATCTTGGGTCTTAAGGCTTCCATTGACCTAAGGATTAAATTCTTAAGCGTATACGAAGATTCAGCTTTAGTAATCAATCAAGTTAAAGGAGAATGGGATACCAAGCACCCTAATCTGATTCCTTACACAGAGCTCGTATTAACCTTGATCCCATAGTTTGAGGAGGTTACCTTTGAACACTTTCCAAGAGAAGAAAATCAGTTGGTGGAGCCTTCCAGACCTCCGATTTAAATTCCCTAAAAATCTAGGCGCTCAAAATTTGCCACCCAATAATTATCCAATGATTAAAACTATAAATCCACAATTTATCACATATTAGTATCAATAAAATCATATATTTTCATACTATAAAACACCCAATTTCAATATAATTTCATCATTGAATCAATTATTTCATGAACAACACAGCACCATAACCACACAAATACTTATTCACATTAATTCATGGTAAAAACTGAATTATAATTATTCATTCTCCATACTCATCATCAATCAAATAGAGAATACAACCATATTGGAGGTTAAGGGAAATCTATATACCCTTTCATAAATTAAGCACCCTTAGATGAACAATCCCCCCTTATCTTGTAATTTTAGTAAAAGCAAATAATCTTTATGGGGTCTCCTTCTTCAAGCCATATCTCCTTTTCTCTTTAAAAGCTCTTTCTCTCCTTTTACCTCTTTTCTCAATTTTTCTCAATTACAATTCTTTCCAATTACCTCATTAACCCTCAACTTTCTTAATTCATATTATTTCTCCAACTCCCTAACTCCTTGTTCCCATATATTTCTCCTAATTATCCACATTGGCCCAATTTAATCCTTTCACTATTTTATTTAATTAATTCAAATAAATAATATTTATTCTAATAATTAATTCTAATTAATTATATTCACTTCTAAGTTCTCTCCACACTCCCACCTCAAGAAAATATAACCCATTATTTTAATTACTACACATAATAATCCAATAATTCACACAAAAGACATAAGTAAATTAAGTAAAACTATATAACAAAAACGAGGTGTTACAACTCTACCCCCACTTAAAGAATTTTCTCCCTCAAAAATCACCTCAAGCAAACAGAGTCGGATACAACTCTCTCATCTGCTCCTCGCGCTCCTGAGTCATGCTGCCACCAACTGTTCCTCCATAAACTACCTTCACTAAGGTAATCTCTTTACCATACAATTTATTCTCTTATCGGCCCTTTATCCGCATTGGTGATGCCTCAATAGTCAGGTTATCTCTCACATGCACATCATCCACTTGGATCACATGAGACATGTCCTAAATATATCTCCTCAACTAAGACACATGAAACACATCATGGAGATTAGAAAGAGGCGGTGATAAAGTAATTTGATAGGCTACTTCTCATATCATCTCTAAGATCTGGTACGAACCAACAATGTGTCATGAACTCCCGAGACTTCAAAACTTGACCAACACAAGTTATCAAAGTAACTCTCAAAAACATGTGATCACCTTCTTCAAACTCAAGAGCTTTCCTCCTCTTATCATGATAAATCTTATGTCGACTCTGAGAAGCTCTCATCTTCTCATGAATCAGCTTAATCTTCTCAATCGTCTGTTGAATAATATCATGTCCGAGCAGAACACTCTCGCCTGACTCATACCAACACAAATGAGTCATACACCTTCTCTCATACAAGGCTTTGAAAAGTGTCATTCGAATAATAGAATGGAAAAATTTGTTGTAGGTGAACTCAATCAATGGAAAGTAGCTATGACAATCACCCCCTTGTTCTAGCGCACAAGCCCTCAACAAATCCTTAAAGACCGAATAGTCCTTTTTATTGGAGCATCCATCTGCATATGATAATAAGAACTCAACCTCAACTTGGTACCTAAAGCTTTATGCAAACTCTCCCAGAATCTTGAAGTGAATATATGACCTCTATCTGACACAATAATCGAAGGAATACCCTGCAAACTAATAATCTTCTCAATATACAACTCAGCTAACCTTTGCAAAGGATAACTTATCTTAATCTTAATGAAATTATCCAATTTAGTTAGTCTATCCATAATCATCCAAATAGAGTCACATCCTATTGTCGTCTTAAGATGACTCGTCAAAAAATCCATATAAATGTTATACAATTTCCAATCAGGAATTCTCAACGGTTGCATCAAACCCAACGACTTCTGATGTTCAATCTTTGACTTATAGAAAATAAAACAAGCATAAACAAACTTAGCTACATCCCTCTTCATGCCAGGACACCAAACAATTTCTTCAAGCCTTGATACATCTTAGTAGCACTAGGATAAATACTCAAACCACTTATGTGACCTTCAATGTGATACGGTGGGAGAATTGATTTGAAGGTTTTGTGTTTGATCGCAAATGTTGCGGTTAGCAAGAGTCGCCACCGACTTTTCTTTTATCCAAAAGGAAAGGTGAAAAATCACAGGAAAGACTTTTGAGATTATTTCTTGAGTCTGGGGGGGTAGATTATGAAAAGGGAAGGTATTAGCACCATTTTCATCCATGGTTTTCCATGGGATCTTAGTTACTTTCTAGATCACTTGCTTTTTTTTTTGAAATTGTGCTTTGTGTGGTTTTTGAAAGCATTTTGTAAAGAGGCCATTGTTTAGGAAAACTTTGTAATGATTCTCATTCGTAAGAATGTATACAAAGTGTTGGTCTTTTGAAAATGTTTTCAAGTTTTGTAAGATGTTTTGAAAGTGTAGGTGTTTGTTTTAAAAATTGCAAGGATATTTGTTTTGAAATGGAGCAAGTAATTAGGAGCAATCTACCTACTCAAATGTATTTCTTGTTTATTTTCTTTTCCTTTAATATTGTTGTCTTACCGTTGATTTGGTAAGAAACCCTATCTTTGGATGTAAACGGGACGGGAGTGGGTCATCGTATAGCCATGATTAGCAATGTTGCAAGGCATCTTAGCATTTTTGAGGGACTAAGATCATTTTGTAAGGCAACTTTGAATAGCATCATCGAGGGACTATGATCTTGTATTTGTTTGTTTTTGCTAAGACGCCTTACATGCGTAATATGGCCATTTTGTATAAGGCAACCAAGTGGAGTAACCCTAGGGGTGTTTTGTGTGCAAGTGTGTCATTTCATACTTGATTTTGTCTTAGATTAGGGTTTTCTATTTGATTGGTTTTATCTTCCAATACAAACCCTAATTATTAGCATGTTATGTAAAAGCGATAAATTGCAAAATTTAAAGTTACTACGCTATTACAACACTTGTGGGAGGGGGGTATAAAATTTATGAATGGAGATTGCAATAATATAAACCTAATTAATCTATTACAACCAAATTGAATATGTACAAATAATTGGAATGAATAGTATACAAGATAAATTAAATATGCAAAGATATGTAAATGCAAAGAAGATTTTTGTTTGGTTTTTTATGTGAAAAAGTTTTAACCTAAACCTAATAAATAAATCAAGATTAACTTAAATTAATTAAGAAAAGAAATTATTTTAGAAAAGATTTTTTGAATAAACCCTAATTCTATTTGATTAAAAGAAAATAAGTTTCTTTATGAAAAAGTATTTTTTATTGTATTTTTTTGGTCTTGAGAATAATATATGGCATTATGAGATATTTTTGGTCTTTTCCATACTAAAATAAAATATTTAATGGGTGTGAAGAAAAAATAAATATTTAACCTAGTTCTAATTTAATTTACAAGTTTATTTAAAAAATAGATAATATATAACTAAATAAAAATATTTTTTATGAAAAATATAAAATAAAATAAACCAAAATATAAATCTATCATTTTTATATTTTTTTATGATTTTTAATATTAAGAAAAATATATTTAATAAAATAAAATGAAAGTAAAATAAATAAATAAAATTATATTGGGCCAGGGGTGTCATAAGCAAACAGGAGGTGAATGTTAGAAAAAATCACAAGGCCCATGAATAAGAAGCCCAGCGCTGCAAAGGGACAAAAAAATGAAAAAATATGAGAAAATTGCAAAAGGCAGTGCGCTAAGGCTCGAACCCATGACCTCTAGCATTTACGCGCGCTGCCTTACTATTGGGGTGGCTGTACATCCGTTTATATAAATAAAAGCACAAATATATATTAGAAAACGCCTCCTGAAGGCAACTTCGTCTTCAACCTTGAGCCATGGCTGGACCACCTGTATCTCTCTCATTTCTCCATAAAAATGGAAAGTCTAAACATGAAAGTTATGGTGTTTCTTCCCACGAGTTCAACCATATAATTTATGTAAACTAAAAGTTACAGATAAGAGCTAATTTTACTGGCCCTAATTTGAAACCTAATTTTTACAGAAATTTCAAATCCAAAATTCTCTATACACACTTAATATAAATGAAAACTATGAACATGGTTAGCTTTAGAGCAAGGATATCTACATTTTGCTTTCACAAATCAGGACCAACTGATACTTGTATGAAGATATAGAAGTTTGAGTTTTTACCTCTTGCAGCTGGGATCATGAATGGAGTTTGAGCAAGTTTTGAGATGGCCTGAGGATCTATTTAGTTTGCCTGGACCTCCCTGAGTGTATTCCAATCCTTACTTTGTCTTGAAAGTCCCCGAATCTCCCTACTCAAGTCAACCTGCAAGCTTGATATTTGAAAATGGTGGATGATGGAGGAGGAGTTACAGTGAGGGAACAGGGGTCTGGATCACTTAGGTGTGATGTATATTAAGTGTTTGGGTGGTTGAAACTCAATACGCACGAGTGGATTTAGAGATGGCTATGCATGGTTCAAAATTGTCAAGCTATGGCAGATTTTCAGTTGCAAAGTGTTTGGAGTGTTTCTGAGTCTTAGCATTCGTCTCTTATGTTGCAATACACTTGTGTATATGTATGGAAAAGGTTAGAGATCAACTCCACTCCAGATTTCTGAGTTATAGCTTTTTGGCTCCATAACTTGCTTTTGAAGAAAAGTGAGGAGACAAGTCTCTAAGTGTTGTACAAGCATGATCTGAGTTGGTAGAGGCTTTAGACAAGTTTCTTTTGGTTTTGACTTTGCTTGTGTGCAGAGAAAACAATTGAGAGGCTCAAGAAGTTGACAAAGGTAAAAGTAATGCTTTATCAAAATGGAAATCACAACTTTGTGCCATAAATGGAATTGTAACTTGGATAAAGGCTCAAATGTTTGGATTAAAGCTCTAGCAGTCGTGTAAACATTTAATTATGGAGTGAGAAACAAGTTTGAGGCCTGCAAAGCAAAGATTATGCAGCCTAGGCTTGGATTTGAATTTTTGTTCATCATGAAATGACTTGAAATCAAAGTGATAAATCACCAACTTCATCTCTTCGATTCTCCCTACTCAAGAATGATCTCAAGGAGTTCTAGTATATTTTGGAAAGATTGCAATGTTCTATACAACTCATCTTTGAATTGCTTTTGAAAATTCCCCTTGGAAATATATGAACAATTGGCATGAAGTTAGGTCAAAAACCGGCCTAACTAGGGCAAAATTTCACTAAGTTATTTTAGTTCATGAGCATGTATTCACAAAATTATAACTTGAGATAAAAGAATTTTTTGGATAAATTGTGTGAAGAAAAGTTTTATATTTCATGGGGATCTACAACTTTCATGTTGGAAGTTTCCTTTGAATCATTATGCATCATGGTGAAAATTTGGCTTAAAGTTGAGAAAAAAAAAGAAATTTTCTATACTTAGAAAATTTTCTAAGTTAAAAATTTCAACTTTTCAAAACAAAAACTTAAACCCTTGATTTATTGATGAACAAGTTTCACATTTTGACATGTTTTGATGAATTATGATCTTTGGCATTTGATTTTGGCCAAAAAGTCAAAGTTTGACTTTTCAGTATACAATTGACTTTTGATCAGTTGGCTAAAAAATTCATCTGTCAATCCAATGGATTTGTAATGTTTTGAATCATGCTATTAGGTCAAAATTATGTAATAGAACTCTTGAAATCATACTTCAAACCAAATGATCATTTGCTAGGTCAAAAATCAGAAATTGCCCCTTCCTAGTCAAAACCCTAATTTTGACCATTTTGCCCTTTTGATGATTTGATCAAATTTCTTGAGGAATTATGGTCCAAACTTGATCAAATAATACATATGAGTCTAGAATGTTGATGTGGGTAAACAATTATGAAGTTTGACTATAAATTGGCCATAGTTGACTTTTTCCTCAATACAACTGATTTTTAGGTCAACTGCTCAATTGATTGAGCAAAAGTGTGATCCAAAGCTTGAAAATTGACATGAGTAATCTTGGGGGTCCATAATGATCCATGAAAATCATATGGGGCATTGGAAGTTCAAAAATCCTTGTGCAAACTCAAACCCTAGTTTTGGTCATCAGTGCTTAAGGAGGTGTCTTGAGCTGGTCAAACCCTAATGCAATCTTGAGTCATAGAGATTTTGTGAGGAAATTCTTGATAAGTGAGAGGGAAAATTTTGGGGTACAACAACTTCCCCTGTTCAATCTTCTTAAACCTGAAGAGTTAGATTGGCGAGTTTTTCCATTCGTGACTCGAAGGTGGAAGATGATTGGACACTAGAGTGCCCAGAAATTTTCACTCGATGATGTGATGATAGAAGGAATGGGCTTAAAGATGCCATTTGGAGAGGTGATAGAAATCTGTGGGAGATGGGCTTAAAGATGCCATCCAGAAGTGATTTGTTGAATTATAATTTGTAAGCTGAAAGAATGAGTATCAGAATGACGTTCGTGTCTGAAGCGTGTCTGAACTGTATCTTGAAGTCGAATCCGAATGAGTATCAGAATGACATCCATGTCTGGAGCGTATCTGAATTGTATCTGATAGTTTGATTTGAATGAGTATCAGAATGGAAACCGTGTCTGGAGCGTATCTGAACTGTATCTGTAGTCTGAATCTGAATGAGTATCAGGATGGCATCCGTATCTAGAGCGTATCTGAACTGTATCTGTAATATGAGTCTGAATGAGTTATCAGGATGGAATCCGTATCTGGAGCGTATCTAAAATGTATCTGAATTTGAAATCTGAATGAGTATCAGAATGGCATCCGTATTTGGAGCGTATCTGTACCGTATCTTTGAAAGTTGAATCTGAATGAGTATCAGAATGGCATCCGTGTCTGGAGCGTATCTAAACTGTATCAAACAGGTTGAATTTGAATGAGTATCAGGATGGCATCCGTATCTGGAGTGTATCTGAATTGTATCAAACAAGTTGAGTCTGAATGAGTATCAGGATGGCATCCGTGTCTAGAGCATACCTGAACTGTATCAAACAGGTTGAATTTGAGTGAGTATCAGGATGGCGTCCGTATATGGAGTGTATCTGAATTGTATCTGTAGATTGAACATTGTCAATGGTAGCTGTTAATCTTATCCTGAAAAGGGTAAAATGTTAGCTAAAATGCAAAGTCATGTTTTATGAAATGTATGACACAATGCATTTCTGTAATCAATGTTTATGATATATGGATGTAATGTATGCGTATGTGAGCTAATCTGCTGCATTGCTGTTGGATTAGGAAAAATAAATCCCTGACTGTTGTTGAGGATATGTGAGTCTTCATGTCTTGAAGTCTAAGTATTGATGAATTTCTGTCGAGAGAAATAAACTCTGTTGTAAGGGCAATGCCATGTACTGCTTGTAAAATCTTATTGGGGAATCCTGAGAAATTTGACGACTTCTACTGGGGATTAACAATTTGAAGCTTTGTTCCTCTGAGGATTTAAATGACGTACTGCAGAGGATTACTTATGGAATAACCTAGATATATTGTCCAATCCTTTCAACCTATCAGTAATTGCCTCTTTTCATTTTGTTTATTTTTAAGCAATAATTATGTTCAGATGCATATGTTCAACAATGAATCATTGGACTTTTTTGTAAACAAAACACAAGCGTAAAGACAAATAGTTTTTGCACTTTCAAAGAGATATCTTTGTATTGACTTTGAGTAAGTATTTTTGTACAAGGGCACAAACATTCTAGTAAGAGAATGCTGTCATAAAAAAAGAAAAATTTGATACAAAGAAAAATAGCTATGTGTAATAATTCCATGGGGCTTCCATTCTGCTATAGCCTTTGTATCTCTGAGCCTCTTGTCTATTTGTTGCCTTGTCTGAAGATGACTGAATTAATCAGAACCTCTGAGTTTGTCAGTGGAAGTAAAAGGTTGTTTGTAAAGTGATTCGACGGGACATAGTCGTACGCCTTAATTCCGTAACTTTTTCCTGGACCACCCTTTCAGATTTTCAGTCCACCGGGAAACCCTTTTTTGCCCAAGTCGCCCTTTCGGGTTTTCAACTTGCCGGGTGTATAATTTTTTTTGTTTTATCCCTAACTTTTGCCCGAACCTTTTTGGTTCTCCGGTATACCCTTGTTTTGCCTAGGTATGTTAACCTAGCGGGTCTCTTATGAGTAGTATCTTTTGACGATGTTCGCATTCGTAGGGTGTGTCAGGTCGTCACCATCCATGGTGGTCAAGATCATTGCCCCACCAGAGAATATGTATTTGATTACAAATGGACCTTCATAGGTAGGAGTCCATTTTCCCCTGGGATCACCTTGTGGAAATATGATGCGTTTGATCACTAGATCCCCAACTTGATACACTTGGCGCCTGACTTTCTTGTTGAAAGCCTTGATCATCCATTTTTGATATATTTGACCATGGCAAACAGCAGTAAGTCTCTTTTCATCAATAAAATTCATATGATCAAGTCGAGTCTGGATCCAATCGTCTTTGTTCAATCTTGCATCCTTCATAATCCCCAGAGAGGGGATCTGAACCTCAATAGGCAAGACGGCTTCCATGCCGTATACCAAAGAATAGGGTGTTACCCCGGTTGATGTGCAAGATGTGGTACGATACTCGTGGAGAGCGAATGGTAACATCTCATGTCAATCTTTGTATGTGACTATCATTTTCTGTATGATCTTTTTAATGTTCTTATTTGCAGCTTCGATATCACCATTCATCTTTGGCCGATAGGGAGAAGAATTGTGATGCTGAATCTTGAATTGCTCGCACAATGCGGTAATCATAGTGTTGTTGAGATTTGTACCATTGTCAGGGATGATCCTTTCCGGGATACCGTACCGGCAAATAAGGTTTTGCTTGATGAAATGGGCAATAACATTCTTGGTAACGGAGGCGAAGGTGGCTGCTTCAACCCACTTTGTAAAATAGTCAATGGCCACTAGGATGAAGCAGTGTCCATTGGAAGCTGTCGGCTTGATTTCCCCAATCATATCAATCCCCCACATAGCAAAGGGCCAATGAGCTATCATGACATTCATAGGAACCGGGGGTACATGCACTTTGTCAGCATAAATATGGCATTTATGGCAGGTTCGAGAGTGCTGATAGCAATCTTCTTCCATGGTAGACCAGTAATAGCCTGCCCGTAGAATTTTCTTTGCCATCATATGCCCACTGGAATGGGTACCAAAAGTGCCTTCGTATAGTTCAGCCATGATCCTTTCAGCTTCAGCTTTATCTACGCACCGAAGCAACACAGAGTCATGATTGCGTTTGTATAGGACGTTGTTACTAAGATAGAATTTAGCAGAGAATCTCCTTAAGAACTTCTTATCATTGACTGAAGCTCCTTCTGGATATTCTTGAGCCTCGAGACACCTCTTGACTTCGTGAAACCAAGGTTGGTCCACTACTTCTTCAGTATTAATCTCGTGACAGTGCACTGGTTCATCCATTCATTCAATGGTGATTTGGGGAGCCTCATTATCCCAATTAAGTTTAAACATAAATGACATTGTGGCTAGTGCATCTTCTAGCTAATTTTCTTCTCGCGGGAAATGTTCGAAGGTAATCTTCTCAAAATGTGGTAGTAATGTCAACACATGTTCTTTATAAGGGATAAGGTTAGGGTGTTTGGTATCCCATTCCCCTTTGATCTGACTGATGACCAAGGCTTAATCTCCGAATACATCCAACGATTTGATCCCCAAGTCTATGGCAACTCTGAGACCGAAAATGCATGCTTCGTATTCCGCCATGTTGTTTGTACAATTGAAGCAAAGTCTGGCAGTAAAGGGAGTATGACACCCTTCCGGAGATATGAGTACAACACCAATACCTTTGCCGAGTGCATTGGAGGCTCCATCAAATAACAGGGTCCATCGGGATCCTTGTTCAGGTCTGTCATATGGCCTGATTTCTTTATAGTTGTCTAATGTCATGATGTCTTCATCCTGGAATTCGAACTTCATGGACTGGTAGTCTTCTACAGCTTGGTGAGCAAGGTGATCAGCTAGTACACTCTCCTTTATAGCTTTTTGGGTAGTATATTGTATGTCATATTCTGTCAGGATCATCTGCCATCTCCCTATTCTCCCAGAAAGAGCAGGCTTCTCGAAGATGTATTTTATCGGATCCATTTTAGATATCAACAAGGTAGTATGAGTCAGCATATACTGTCTTTGCCGGCGAGCAGCCCATACCAGAACGCAACAGGTTTTCTTGAGTAGTGAATATCTAGTTTCACAGTCGGTAAACTTTTTGCTCAGGTAGTAAATAACATGCTCTTTTCGGCCAGACTCGTCATGCTTCCCCAATACACACCCCATTGAATTTTTTAAAACAGTCAGATATATGATAAATGGTCTTCCCTCGATTGGTGGCATCAACACAGAGGCTCTTGTAAGTATTCTTTGATTTTGTCAAAAGCAACTTGGCACTCATCATTCCATTTGACTACTTGATCTTTCTTCAATAGTTTGAAGATTGGCTCACAAGTAGTAGTCAGGTGAGAAATGAATCTGGAAATATAGTTCAAACGTCCCAAGAATCCTCTGACTTCCTTCTCAGTATGAGGAGCAGGCATCTCTTGTATTGCTTTACCTTTGGCAGGATCGACCTCTATACCTTTGTTACTGACGACAAAGCCTAGGAGTTTACCAGACCATACCCCAAATGTGCATTTGTTTGGATTCAACCTCAGCTTGTACTTCTTCAGTCTGTAGCGGTAGAAATGTTCAAGGCTAAGCCATTGGATTGACTAGTCTTTATACAAATCAAAAATAAAAATCGCCACCGCGCTTTATTGTTTCCAAAGGAATGGGAAAAGAGCGAATAACCCAAAAAGAGGGGGAAATATTCAAGGTAAGGGGGTTGGTTATGCAAAGGGAAGGTATTAGCACCCTAAACATCTACGGTTCTCCGCAAGAACCTCTTTGAAAAATCTGTATATTTTGGCTATAAAATGTGTTGTATATATAATGGATGGTGGAGGTGAGAGAAGAAATATTTTTTATGAATTTTGCACCCGCCACGGTTGCGAACCTTTAGTGCCTACGTACCACCTTTCGTGTAATAGGGGATCAAGGTACACGTAGTTCCTCTTTTAAAAATTTGAAACACAAGTGTGTTGGTTAATTTTAAGAGATAAGACATCATCGTCATTGTCCGTGTGGAAAACACACTTACTATCCACAATCATGAGAAAGGAGAATTTGCATCATCTCAAAGTGGAGGATATGGCTTGGATTTTAAAATCAACAATGCCTCACTCAGCACCCAAGTGGAAAATATCTCACTTCACTACAGATCGTAGAAGTATAGTTGTTTGCATCACTACAAGGATTGACAAGAGTCTAATCTTTTGAGAAAAGTTTAAAGATAAAAGCCAAAGTGGTAAAATGATTTGAAATAAGATTGATTGACTTTTAGTCTTCTCACAAAAAAATGTCAAGGTATTATTAAGTTGATTGAAGTTTATTTATAAAAATATTTTGAAAATGCATAGACCAAAGTCCAAGTTTATTATGAAAGTGTTTAAGTTTCAAAACAAGAAGTTTTTTCAAAAGGAGGGAGAAGATTTTTGAAATTAAAGAAGATGGGAGGAGAAGAAGAGGCTATCCTAAAGCATAAGGTAAAACCTAAAGATAAGGACTATCTAACCAACAAGGAGCCAAAACTTGACATTATGAGCCAAGATAGAATTCCCATTCTTTGGATTGAAACCAAGTAAGCAAAGATACTAGACCTCTTGAGAGAACCAAACTTCAAGTGTATTAAGTCTTCACAAAAATTGGGCAAAGTAACGGCTGTGTAAGGGTGAATTCTAGATTACAAACAGAAAATGTAATCACAAAAACCAGCACACAAAAACAAACAAGCAACCCAATGTCTTGAGGTAAACCTCAAGAACTCCAGACAAAATAATCAGATAAGGTCACAAGGTCTCCAAGATAGGCCAAGGTTTCTAATCCTAAGTCCAAGAAGAAGTCCCATGCTCCATAATGTCAATGATAGTAACCAAATAGTCCAAGTACCATTAAGAGTTTTTTAGGGTTTATGTTGATTATTAAGTATCTTAAGAAAAGAAAAGAAAAGCTCAAGTGAGCAAAAGTAAAAATGACAAGAAAATAAATGCTCAAATGAGCAAAGATGAAAATGGCATGAAATGTAAATTCTAAAAAATAAATAGTACATAAAGCATAAAAGATAATAAAAACATAAGATAAAATGAGTCAATAATCAGTTGTTAGTTGGATGACCATCTTGAAACTTGCATTTGGAACTCATTAGAGGATTGGTAGAACCAAAGCCTCCATACAACAAGTTGCATTTACTTTTTGTCAAGTATATCATCCATTTGGAATTCTCACAAGTACCATTTAATGATCAATGATGTTTAAGTGATCCGCGTTGACCAAAGGTGTTGTAGATCCATTAGAGGATTGATAGAACCAAAGCCTCCACAGAAAGAATCTCAAGGTTATTGGATCAAAGAGATCAAATTAACATACTTGGGCCTGCAATTATAAGTTTGGGCCATGAATGATCATTTATTCTAATCGGGACAAAATTTAGCGCTATGTTAAGCAATCGTAAGTGGACTTATATAGAAGTTGCACCTATTTTGAGGCCGGTAAATAGCAATCTATGCACCATTTGTTTTGAGACATAATATAGAGATCATGCTCCAACAACATTTAGTGCAATAAGGGGATGAGATGAAGAGGATTAGGGTAAAAAAATGAATATACAAACCACATTTGAATTAAATTTTAATCAAACTATTATTAAAATCATTCATCCATTTTTTATGGAATTAAACTCAACACCATGGATCCAATGATGTTAATAAAGTTCATGATCCAAAACCTAACCCAAGATCAGCCAGAAAATAATCACAAAATAATATCACATTTAATATATAAATTAAAAGGTTAAAAAAAAGTTTAAAAATATACATTGAACTCGTCTCTTCAAGACGATTCTAACACAACCATCGCGCCAAATTTATATAAGGTATGGAGAGAGATATGAATCATAAACCCAGAAAATAGAGAGCACCTTTAATTTGAGATTTCTCTCTCAATTCTCAATGGATTTAAAAATTGTAAGCAGCATTAGAATCAGACCAAAGAGTAGAATATATTAGTGCTTGATTTGGATCCAAATGGTGGAGAATTCTACCTTTTCGAAGTTCAAGTAAGAAGCTCTGAAACTGGACTTATGTAGCTTGAATTATGGCTCGTTTCGATTGGTTTAAGTGCTGGAGAGTTTATGTGATGCTCAAGGATGATGAATGCGCAAAGAATTTTGGAAAAGGAAGCTTAAATTTCAAAAACTGAATTCAAAACAAGTGGGTTCGTGTGAGGTTTTAGTAGGGTGTTCTTGGGTCTCTAAGCTTGGAAAAATGGATGGGGGATGACCCTCTATTTATAGGGAAGCAAATGGGATCAAAAGAAAGAGTAAATGATGCGTTTTGGATGGAATTCGTGTGGGTCTGCATCATGAAGAAAGTGTGACTCAATTTTGATCAAAACTCAGCTAAATCGTGCGTTTCATGATGCTAAACACTTTTGGGAAGTCGCTAATCATGATTAGAAACAAAAACGCATGGAAAACTTGTGATTAGAAGCCAAAACAAAGATATCAAAATCCTGACTTTGTGAAAAATCCAGTTTCAAGTTACCAAATTCAAATCCACGACATTTCTAACTCAAGCGGTCTTAGGGCATAATTCTTGATACTTTGGAAAGATGATGTTACAAGCTTTACATTGGAAAAATAATGGAATCAAATGGATGCTTGAGTTGAAAGTTACATAGAGTCAAATTTGAAGAAAAAGAGTTGACTTTCCATACTTAGAAATATTTCAAATTCTTCTTCAAAAATGACCTATAATCTCTTGTATCCAAACATGGCCTTCCACTTAGAATTTGCTCTTGACCAAAAAAGATGGAATGAAGTAGATCTCTTGAATGACATTTTGAAATTTTAACCACTCAAAATATCCAAAAAATGAGCAAGTTATGACTTGTTGAAGTTTGCCAAAAATCATGAAATGACCTATAATCTTTTGCATTCTTAAGGGAACTTCCATCCATTTTCTCAATTTGCATATAAAATAAGGCACAAAGTACACATCTTAAAGATAATCATGGAAAAAGAATGGACTCAAGGTGATAAAAATTGACCAAGTTATGACCATTTGAATTCACATATGGAAAATTGTGGATTCATCTAGATGACTTGTAACCTTTCTTCTTCACCAAGTTCCTTCCACATGGAAACTCCTTGGAACTTTTGAAGTTATTTGTTGGTAACTCTTTGAAGAGAAACATTTCTTTGGAATCACTCAAAAATACCAAAAGGTGAGCAAGATATGCTCCTTTGAAGTTCAAAACCCTAGCCTCTAGATCAAGAGAATGCTTTGAGGAACTTTGACAAGTTTGAACAAACTTCTTGTGCAAATATTCTTTATTTATGAATAGAAGTTGTTGAGGATGATGATGAGGACTCATAGCCACCAAAACCACTTCCATATCTTGAAATTTGAGAGAAATGTACTCTTGTGACCAATAGGAACAAGACCTTGTCCAATCATGACAACTTCTTTCCTCAACCCCTTGTACTTTTGAATCAATTTTGATAACTTTGAATTGTGTTGAACCAAAATAAGCCCTGTCATACCATTTCTTCCAAAACAACTTCAATGGCGAGGTTTGAATTTCTCAAGATTTATTGACTAGGGCATGGAAATAAACTCATGAACCCATGGAGCAACTTGCTAAACCTCATTGCCTTTACCTACATTATTAACAAGTAAGACAAACCAACATTGCATTTTATTAATTAGGAATAAAATCAAAACAAAATATTCATGATCACAAAGGAAAATAAGTCAAGGTGCTTGGGATTCCTCAAAGAGCAAAGCTAAAGATAGGGAGAAGAACCAAAAGCCCTAATGTGATCTTGTTGTGATTGAATCAACATGGTATGGTGAAGGGATCTTAAGGGCAAAAATTAGGGTACAACAGCTTCCCTTATTTAAGTTTCTTCTATCCGGAGATAGGAAGGTTGAAAATCCTCGTGTCGACGTGATCGAAGATACTTAAATATAAAACAAACCCTATTTTTGGCCTTAAGATGCCATGCAAATGCTTATGCATATGAATGCATATGAACAATACCAAAGAGACGCAAAGTATCACTGGGGATGCAACAAAAATAAAGAAACAAAGGAGCAACCCCACCAGGAAAATAAATCATTGGTGGACCAAAAAAACTGAATCATAGAGGAAGATAACAAGCATCGACGTTCACTGTCGATGGTCTACCAACTTTTACTGAAGGTAGAAAGAGAATATCATATCACCTCCGTTCACTAACGATGAACTATCAACGTTCACTGAAGATAGAAAAAAGATAATAAACACCGACATTCACTGCCGATGTTCTACCAACGTTCACTGAAGGTAGAGGGGGAAAATATATCATATCACCTCCGTTCACTGACGATGAACTATCAATGTTCACTGAAGATAGCAAAAAGATAACAAACATCAACGTTCACTTCCGATGTCCTACCAATGTTCACTAAAGGTAGAAAGAGAATATATCATATCACCGCCGTTCACTGACGATGAACTATCAACGTTCACTGAATATAGAAAAAAGATAACAAACACCGACATTCACTGTCGATGTTCTACCAATGTTCACTGAAGGTAGAGGGAGAAAATATATCATATCACCGCCGTTCACTGACGATGAACTATCAACGTTCACTAAAGGTAGAAAAAAGATAACAAACATCAACGTTCACTGCCGATGATCTACCAACGTTCACTGAACGTAGAAAGAGAAAATATATCAAGTTTTCCCCAAAATTCTGGTGTTTCACCTAGAACGGGTCTCAACTTCTTCTTTAACCAAGGAAATCTGTCTGGGAAAGATCAAACATGAGCTGTCCCAAATAAAGAGACTTGTTACTTGTTGCCACGATATTCCTGCCGAGGAGATAAAATCTTCTCGTGCAAAATAAATGCACAAACTAAAACTCAAAGTTTTCAGAAATCCAAAGTAGATAATATTGTCATGCAACCACAGATCCAAATCAGAAATAAATTGGAGCAAGACGGTCAACGAAGATACATCCTTTGAGAAATAAACTCGAGAGGGAAAACCAAATCCAACTAAGAAAGGAGTGCTGCAGGAAGGTCAGAACACAATGTCAATGAACAATGATTTGTCAATTTTATCCATGCATGATGTATGTATGCATGTATGAGTGCTATCGTGCATATGCTGGTAAAACAGATACACAATCAGTAGGAACAAACAAATAAAACCGCCTCAGGTACTAACAACACTTGGCTAAACTTCAACCAGAAAGATCATTCCAAGAAAGGTAAAAGCCAACTGCGGAAACCAAACCTATTGCCTGCCTTTAACTTTACTAAAGAGAAACATAATTTGGAGGTAGACAAATTAAACAGATACCGAGATAGAACATCCTCCTTCCGGCTTCATCGGAGAAACCAGTTTTTTCAAAAGTAACACGCCTACTGGAGATTGCAAGACCAGCCTCAAATAAAGTAGACTGACGCCGAAACAATCAAACCTCACTGGGGAATTCAAGCCTACCTCCCTGGAGAAAGATGCCGATTGAAACTTTATATCATGAAAACTTAATCCAACAAAAGATGCCCTGGGATAGCCTTCCCAGGGAATCAAGAAGTCAACATTAATGCCAATACTACAGAAAGAGCGACATCTCAGCATACCAAGGGAATAAAACCTTTCATCATATGAGGGAAGACTTTGCTGAGGAATTTGGGACAGAGGCTTCTGACCATACAAACCCAAAATCAAACATGAACCAAGACCTGATTTGGGACAGTGGGATCATAAACCCAATATTGCACCTTACACGGATTGGTATCGTCTTTAACTATCTGAGAAACATACAAAGATTATGCACATACCAGCAAAATGACCTGAGAGAACCTTAATGAAGGAAGTAAATCTTCTCAAAACAATCGGAGTTTGTTCATTCATGGGATCACCACTTTTGTTGTCATTGTTTCATCACAAATCTCAAAGTAAAAGTAAATTGTAAAAATCTTTTCCTTTCTTTTGAAAAAAACAATTGTGTTTTTTTTAAATCTTTTTTGCTTTGAAAGTTATTACCGGTAATAAATGGAGTCTTTGCAAGCTAAATAAAATAAGAACATAAAGAATTGGGTAAAAGCTCGAATTTCATTAATAGAATGGTAGTCTGCGAATGGCGAGACTCCATGGATGATTACAAAGTTTGGGAAATGGTGTGATACGGTGGGAAGAACTGACTATTTTTTGGAATGCTGGTTTGCGTTTTGCGTTTTGTATTCGCAAAATGTCACGGTAAGCAAGAGTCGCCACCGACTTTTATTTTATCCAACAAGGAAAGGAAAAAAGCACAGAAAAATTCCTTTTTCGAGATATTTCTCGGGTTCGGGGGGTAGATTATAGAAAGGGAAGGTATTAGCACCCTTTCTATCCGTGGTTATCCACGGGCTCTTAGCTACTTGCTCATTGTTTTCAAAATTGTTTTCTTTGTGCTTGTAGGTTTTGAAAAAGTTTTTGTTTGAAAACTTCGATTTAACTCTTGCTTTTGTCCTCAAGAGTGTAATGAAGTGTTTTTGAAAACTTTGTTTGTAAAAGTGTAAGTGTGAAAAGGTTTTGTTTTGAATGAGCAAGTATCTAAGAACTATCTACCTACTCGAAAAAGGAATCATTCTATGATAATTTCTTTTAGACAACGATATCTCACTATTAGTGAGTAGGTAGCACCGTCGTTGAAGTTTGAGGTCAATTCGAATGAGGGACTTACGGTCACTAAAGCAATGTTAGGACGTCTTAGCGGTAACCCTAATGTCTTAGATCATTTTGTTTAAGGCAACAATATCCGAGGCAACCATTTCGAGGTAACTATGATCTTTTAGACAAGAGGGCGACCTCTAAAACAACCTATACTCAATCACCGTGTACGAAGGCAACCAAGTGGGGTGTACCCTAAGAGTGCGCATGTGCGAGTGTGACGTTTTCAGTTATTTTTATCTTTGCACATGTTAAGGGTGATCTAAGTTGATTTTAGATTAAGCATTCAATCTTGTCATGCAAACCCTATTATCAAACATCTAGCAGTTATAATTTGCAGAAATTAAAATGCGGAAATTAAATTACAAGGCATCGGGTATTTACATCGCCAAAAGCAACCCTTTGAAATTTAAAATAAAATAAAGCGGTAAATAAATAAAATGTCCTAATTATCTATTACATACCAGAAACAGATACATCGATATGGGTAAAAAATAAATAAAGCGCGCGGGAAATTAAATCGAATGCGAGTTTAGGGTTTTGACCCTTTTGATTAAAGAAGATGCTTTTTTATTGTTTTTATTTAAGAAAAGAAATTAAATTCTAAATTAAATGCTAAATTAATATTAAATAAATTAATTAATGAAAAATAAATTAATGACATGTTTTGGTTTTTTTTTAATTATTTTAAGAAAGAAATTAAAAGAAAATTAAATGAATTAAAACCTAATGGTTTCTAATCAATTTAAAATATTTACAAAAATAAGTTAGAGTTTTCTAGAATTAAAAACCTAAATTAATTAGTTAGTATTTTTTAGAAAAAATAAAATCCTGAATTAAAAAAAAGTATTTTTGTGATTTTTTGATAAAAAATTAAATTAATCTATTGGTTAGAAAAATAATTAAGCAAAATAAAACAATTAAATTAAAATGAGAAAAGTATAAAAGAAAGGAGGAATTGGGCCTGACTTGAGGGTGTAAGTAGCAATTCTGTAGGCCCATTAGAAGCTGGTCCGTGTGGACTTTTTCTGATCTAGTGTGCGTGCATTGACCTGGCTTATGGTGGGCTTCCAACATTGACCACCAGATCTGGCCCTTAGGCCATCTGGCGCTTGGATTGATGAGGGAGTACGGTGTGGATC
Organism: Vicia faba; assembly: GCA_948472305.1. Taxonomy (NCBI): domain Eukaryota; kingdom Viridiplantae; phylum Streptophyta; class Magnoliopsida; order Fabales; family Fabaceae; genus Vicia; species Vicia faba. The sequence goes on from OX451736.1 coordinate 266,422,662, forward strand.
AAGCCTGAGCGTGCACACAATTTCCTGAAAAATAACAAGAAAATACAAATGGCTGGAGGCAGGGATCGAACCCCTGACCTCCAGCCCTGGAATGCCTTGAACGCTGACGTGCTAACCACTGGGGCGTATTTTTTTTTGTTAATAATAATATAAACAATATATTATATAAAAAACTCAATGGCTAGAAAAACAAAAACAAATGTGCTATTTTTGAATGGCCCAATGGATAGGTGACAACTCTTTGTCCCCTTCCACAAAAACCTGTAAAAATTACCTGCAGATTTTTATTCGCAGCTAAAAGCATGGCTTCCTCCTAAAATCGTCCTCAGGCGATAAAAATGATTTTTAAGGGCATGGTCGTGTTCGTCTCAACCTCCTGGATACAGCCATGTCCATCATGTATCTCAATTTTACCTGAAACAAAAATCCCTAAAAACATAAGCAAAACCCTAGCCATGGCGTTTCATGATACAGAGCATATAAATCAAATTGGTTATTGCCAATAGTTTACAAATGATGTGAGGGTCAAGAATATACAGTTATTTCATTCAATGGATGCAAGAATGGTGATTTGCGATTTCAAGAAGGAAGCGGATCCGTGATGTACTTACAGTGCTTTAGGACGCTTGAAAACTCGTGGTTAGGATTGTAATAGCTTCTGGAGATGGCCAGCAATCGATTGAGACAACTCTCGAGTCCTGAAAATGCCTCTAACCTTGATTTTGATCTCCCACTTTTTTGTGATTTTGCAAGTTTTTGTTCTGCCTCTGCCAATGCTCTCCAACCCTGATTTTCGTGCCTCTAGCTTCCTTATGTATTGTGTTTTGCATTAGGTTAACAAGCTTTGTTCAAATCTCTCTACTTTGATGTTTGGATATTTGATTTGATCTCCTTTTACAAACTTCCAAATTGGCTTAATTTCAATCTTTTTTGCACATGATTCACTTGATACGAATTTGATGATGGCCAGCTGCATAATGGAATATGAAATCAACATAAAATCTTGGTTATCAATGCCTTTTGATTTTTATTTGATTTATTTTGATTTAAATCAAATTAATTCAAATAAAATCAAAATAATTAATAAAAAAATGATATGGACACATGGCCAAGGCTAGAGCACTTGGGCAACAATGCAAACTCAAATCAAGTGAAAAAGAATGGGCCCATTTGGCAAAATTTGAAGTTTTGGGGATAGTTGACTTTTGGCAATTTTGCAAAAAGTCCAACTTCAACAATGCATAACTTCTTCAATTTTGAACTTTTGGAGGGGTTCTTGGACTTTTTAGAAATCTTGAGATGTCCTCTAACCAACCTTTTTGGTCTAATTTCATTTTGATATTCCATGCTCAAGTTAGGAGCTTTGATAAAAAAGGTGTTTTTGTTGACTTTCAAAAATGACCTATAATGTCAAAATTCATAACTTCTTGTGAGTGCATTTTTTGAACTTGGGGTATGAAGATGGATTGTATGGAATTTATTCCTATTAAAGATGAGCTTTGGATGGGTCATTTCACATAAAGTATGAAAAAGTTATGCTTGGTCAAAGTTGAGTTGACTTTTCCTGCAAAACCCTAATTTAGCAACTTTTGAATCTTGATGAATTTTGAGCAATCCTTGATGAATCATGATAAACCCTTGATCAAATGATGAAATATCCTTCAAAATTATAATGTTGAAAAAAAATATTGAAGTTTTACTGTATTTGGATCACATTTGACTTTTGCCCTATCACAATCGACTTTTGGACTTTTGAGCAATTGACTGAGCAAACTTCCTCTGCAAGGCTTGAAATTTAACATGGATGATCTTGAGGAAATATTAGTACATGGGGGAGAACTTGAGGTTATTTGGAATCAAGGATCTTGATGCAATGTGAAACCCTAATTTGGGGTAGACTGCCTTAGGAGATAGCTTGTCTGGTCAATCCTTGAGCAACCTTGAGCAACTTGGAGATTTTTCTTGCAATGTTTTGAGAAATATGGGAGGGAAAATTTTGGGGTACAACAAATGGTAATACATAATGGAAAAGATACATAGAGATACAAAGACCACTATTCCCCCTAATAACTTTTGAAATCCTGAGCAGCAACTTTTGTTGAAGTATGGTGAGGATCCGAGAAGATTGTTGCTTCAACGATCAAGTATTGTTTGACGTAGTTACTTGCCAAGAAAAAATCCCTAACTTTTGCCTAAGCTGCCCTTGCGGGTTTTCAACTTAGCGGGAGATTTATTCTATTTATGTCTCTAGTTTTTTCCTAGACCACCCTTTCAGGTTTTCGACCTACCGAGACGCTCCATTTTGCCTAAGCCGCCCTTTCGGGTTTTCAACTTAGCGAGCTATTCTTTTATTTCTTTAGGTGAAGTATTTCTTGACTGCGTCAGCATTCATGGGTCGTGGGAACTCCTCGCCATCCATAGTTTAAAGAATTAATGCACCACCAGAGAAGGCTTTCTTGACAACATATGGGCCTTCAAAATTGGGAGTCCACTTGCCCATAGAATCAGTGTTGAAAGACATGATCTTCCTGAGCACGAGGTCGCCTTCTCTTAATTCACAAGGTTTGAACTTTTTATCAAATGCTTTCTTCATTCTTCTCTGATATAACTGCCCATGACATAAAGCTGTCATTCTCTTTTCCTTAATCAAATTCAATTGGTCAAACCTGTTCTGGACCCATTCAACCTCTGTCAATTTGGTTGCCATTATCACACGCAACGAGGGAATCTCTACCTCGACAGGGAGTACAACTTCCATTCCATACACCAGGGAGAACGGGGTTGCTCCAGTTGAAGTGAGAACAGATGTTCGATATCCATGCAGAGCAAAAGGGAGTATTTCATGCCAATCATTATAAGTAACAACCATTTTCTGGATAATTCTATTGGTATTATTATTAGCAGCTTCAACAGCCCCATTCATCTTTGGCCTGTATGGAGATGAATTATGATGGACAATCTTGAATTCTTCACACAGTTCTGTCATTATCTTGTTATTCAAATTCGAGCCATTGTCGGTGATGATTCTGCTCGGCACACCATACCGGCATATAAGATTATTTTTGATGAAACGCACAACCACCTGTTTGGTAACATTGGCATATGAAGCAGCCTCTACCCATTTGGTGAAGTAGTCAATTGCTACCAAGATAAAATGGTTCCCATTCGAAGCTTTGGGTTCTATCATCCCGATCATGTCTATACCCCACATAGAGAAAGGCCATGGGGAGGAAATCACATTGAGAAGTGTCGGAGGCACATGGACCTTATCTGCATAAACCTGGCATTTATGGCACTTCTTTACAAACTTGTAACAGTCAGATTCCATTGTTAGCTAATAATAACCTGCCCTTAGCATCTTTTTAGCCATCGAATGTCCATTAGCATGAGTGCCAAAGGAACCTTCATGAATCTCATGCATCAACATGTCTGCTTCGTGTCTATCCACGCATCTGAGCAAGACCATGTCATGATTTCTCTTGTATAACAGATTTTCACTGAGGAAGAAACTGCCTGCCAATCTTCTCAGTGTCTTTCTATCTTTCCTGGACGCACCAATCGGGTATTCCTGAGTCTGAAGAAAATGCTTGATATCATAGTACCTAGGTTTTTCATCTGCTACCTCCTCTATCATAAAAACATGAGCGGGCCTATCTAGCCGTCGAACTGTAATTCAGGGTATATCGTTCCAAGTATTCACTTGGTACATGGAAGCCAAAGTTGCCAGAGCATCCACCATTTGATTTTCATCTCTAGGGATGTGATGGAATTCAACTTTATTGAAGAAGGGTAACAATCTTCTAGCATAGTATTTGTAAGGGATCAAGCCAGGGTGACGAGTGTCCCATTCTCCTTTAATATGATTTATTACCAAAGCAGAATCACCATACACATCTAGAATCTTGATTCTGAGATCAATAGCTTCCTCAAGACCCATGATGCAAGCCTCATATTCTGCCATATTATTAGTGCAATCAAATTTTAACCTTGCAGTAAAAGGAATGTGCGATCCATGAGGAGTGACAATCATATCACCAATTCCTTTACCATAAGCATTCACAGCTCCATCAAATATCATACTCCAATGAGATTCAGGGTCAGGGCCTTCCTCCCGCAATGGTTCATCATAATCTTTCACTTTCAGGAACATCACATCCCCATTGGGGAATTCATATTCCGCAGACTGGTGATCTTCCACTGGTTGGTGAGCAAGGTAATATGCCAACACACTACTTTTAATAGCCTTTTGAGTGTGGTACTCGATATCATATTTAGATGACAACATCTGCCAGCGGGCAATTCTCCCAGTAAGAGCAGGCTTTTCAAAAATTTACTTGATTGGATCCATTTTGGAGATCAACCAAGTGGTATGATTCAACATATAATGCCGCAAACGCTTTGCCGCCTAGGCCAAAGCATAACATGTCTTTTCTAGCATGGAATACCGCGACTCACAATCAGTTAATATTTTGCTGAGATAATAAATGGCGAACTCCTTCTTCCCTGTTTCATCCTGTTGTCCCAGAATACAACCCATCGATTTATCTAACACAGTTAGATACATAATCAACGGTCTTCCTTCTACGGGAGGGAGCAAGATATGAGGTTCAAGCAGATATTCTTTAATACTCTCAAATTCCCTTTGGCAGTCATTCGTCCATACACAACCTTGATCTTTCTTTAACAACTTAAAGATCGGTTTACATGTTGCAGTCATGTGGGAAATAAATCTGGAAATATAATTCAAACGCCCGAGGAAACCTCTGACTTGATTTTCAGTTCTTGGTGCTGACATTTCTTGAATTTCTTTGACTTTGTCAGGGTCAACTTCAATTCCTTTCTGGCTAACAATGAAACCCAACAATTTCCCTGATCGAACACCAAAGGTGCATTTACTTGGATTTAAGCGAATACGATACTTCCTCAAACGCTGAAACAACTTCAACAAATCTTATATATGCCCTTCTTCAGTCTGGGATTTGGGAATCATATCATCAACATATACTTCGATTTCTTTGTGCATCAGATCATGGAATAGGGTTGTCATAGCCCTCTGGTACGTTGCACCAGCGTTCTTCAACCCGAAGGGCATCACTTTGTAACAGAATGTTCCCCAGGGTGTGATAAACGTTGTTTTTTCCATGTCCTATGGAGCCATTCTTATTTGGTTATACTCGGAAAATCCATCCATGAACGAGAATACTTTGAATTTTGTTGTGCTGTCCACTAACATGTCGATGTGAGGCAATGGAAAATCATCTATTGGACTAGCTTTATTTAGATCTCTGTAATCTACGCACATGCGGACTTTTCCGTCTTTTTTTGGTACTAGGACAATATTGGCAATCCATTAAGGACACACTGATGTCACAAGAAAACCAGCATTAATCTGCTTTAGGACCTCCTCTTTGATCTTTACTGCCATATCTGGGTGGGTTCTTCTCAATTTTTGTTTAACTGGCAGACACTCTGGCTTTAACAGTAAGCGATGCTCGACAATATCCGTATCTAGACCAGACATATCTTGATAAGACCAAGCAAAAATATCCACATACTCTTTCAACAACTCAATCAACCCGCTCTTTACATCAGGATGCAATGATGCTCCAATCTTGACTTCCTTCGGATCCTCTTCTGAACCCAAATTAATCACTTCCAAAGGCTCCTTATATGGATGAATGGTATTTTCCTCGTGCTCAAGCAACCGTGAGACCTCTTCTGGAATCTCACCATAATCTTCTTCTTCAGCCCCAAACACAGGACATTCAAAGTTGGGAGAGGGTGCAGGGTCATTGTATTCAACGGGTTTTTTAATTAATCTGCACATATGATTTATGATTGCTTTTAGAAACTGACACATATAACAAGTGATCATGCAAATTAATTTTCAGTTATTATTTATTTTGAAAGGTTTTTTTTTCTGATTACCATTTTCCAAGAAAAAGAAAAAAATAAAGACATAATTTGGGAAGCAAAGACAACTTTTATTAACGATCTTAAAAGTCACAGAAAACAGATAAGCCCTACAACATTAATACTTCCACCTTGGGCAGAGTGAAAGCTTTTCAAAAGAAAGAAACATATTAATAAAACAAATTACTTTGAAACATGTATGCAAGAAGGAACATCAATGGTGACCCAGTTCTGAACTCTGACTCCATGCGTCACATAATTCGGTACTTCCTGCTCTGCTTCATCCTCTTCAACAACATTAATTCCAGAACCAATTAGATGGAGGTAGCCTCCGCTTCGGAAAACATCATGATAACTGTTCACAGTAGACTTTGACTTCAAACTTTCGCCTTTTCCAATCTTCGAAGAGAAACCCAAACCAGTTCTATTCTTATTCACAGGTGGATCCACAAGTCGTCCCCAAACTGTATTATGACCATTGCGCACAACCTGCTGCGCGTCCTTCAGCGAAACCACATAATTCTCATTTCTCCTTATGTTGTCAATGGATAGGGCTTGGAACTGGGTTCCAACAGCAGCCTCATTCGCTTCTACAATATTGAAAGAGGATAGATGGGATATCAACAACGCCTGCTCCCCATTTATAATCACTACCTTCCCTTCACGCACAAACTTTAGCTTCTGATGCAGAGTTGAAGTGATAGCCCCTGCTTCGTGTATCCATGGACGTCCTAGAAAAAAACTATATGCGGGAATAATGTCCATGACCTGGAAGATTATCAGGAACAAATGTGGTCCTATATGGATGGGTAAGTCCACTTCACCGATGACAGATTTCCTCGACCCATCAAAAGCCTTCACAATGATGCCACTCGGGCACATAGGTGTTCCTTGATACTTTAACTTCATGAGAGTACTCCTTGGTATAACATTCAACACGGATCCATTATCAATTAGCAAGTTGGACAGCGAATCATTATTGCAGTTTGTAGATATGTGGAGGGCCAGGTTGTGATTCCCCCCTTCATTTGGTAATTCATCATCTCAGAAACTCAAGTTGTTACATGACGTAATGTTTCCAATTACACCGCTGAATTGATCTAATGTCATGTCACTCTCCACAAAAGCTTGGTCTAGTACTCTCATCAATGGTTCTCTATGAGCAGAGGAGTTCATCAATAAAGCTAGGATAGATATCTTTGAAGGAGTCTGCAGTAGCTGATCTACAATTTTGTAGTCACTCATCTTAATTATCTTCAAAATATCATCCACTTCTTTCTCTAATGTAGCTCCACTAGTCTCTCCTGTAGCCTTCTTAGGCTCATCATTCTCAGCAATTTTCTTTCCATCAACAACATCTATTCGTACAACCGGTGCAAACACACGACCGCTACGGGTCACCCTGTTATCTTCAGCTATATTACCAACATCAGGCATTGGTTGGATGGGAACTTCCACCCCATCTTCTAAGATCATAGCGTTGTATTTTTAAGGCACATCCCTATCTGATTTGTAGGGAATAGGACCTGGAAAACTAATTACCAATGGGGTAACAACTGGTTTGCTATGGTACTCCACTTCAAGATGAGCGGGTGCACCAAAACAAGGTACAACGACGTTTACCCCTTTTTCAACACAATCAGTCATCAAAAAGTCATTTCTGGGAAACAAATCTTCGTCTGAAGAGAAATACTCATCCGCGGAGGCATACTCTTCCTCTGACTCTTCTTCCATTAAACAAACTTCAACCATTACAATCTCATGATAATCATCCCTCTGACCTGTGATCTTGATAGTTCCATTGTCTAACAACAACTGAACACCCTCCATCACAATAGAACATCCTCGGTGGTCTCTACAGCAAACTATGCAAGACCCATATTGCTGTTCCACCCGACCAGTAGTACGGCAGAAGGTAGCATGCAACTGCACGATATCCTCATTCAAATAATCCACATCAAAAATTCCGAATTCACCAGGACATCCAAAAACCATATTCACTTCCTCTTCATACTCTTCCCTAGGCCTGATTATATGGATTAGACCCTCATCCATCATCTCCTGTAAATCAGCCTTTATCTTCTCGCAACCCTGTATGTCTGTACTGCAAACAACACAACTAGCATGGTCATGCGTATAGTAGCTGAATTCAGAGGTCTGCATACATTGCCAAATCTCCTCTAACCAGATTAATGTCAAAAATATGAAAGTCACCTGGACAATCGGCCACCATATTCACAACATTCACTCCCCCATGCTTGGGTAGAGGATTGTCTTTCACATTAGGTCCCATGTCCTTGAAAGATAGAATTCCAGACTTCACCAACCTTTGCACTTCAGTCCTCAAAGGATAACAATTCTCAACACTATGCCCTGGTGCTCCCTGATGAAAAGCACACATTTGGTCTGCCTTGTAATACCAAGGCAACGGTGATGGTACAACGGGAGGTGGTCGTGTCTGGACCAACATCTTCTGAATCAATGCCGCTAGTAGCTCTGCATAGCTCATGGGAATAAGGTCATAGTTCTCCCTTCTTTGATTATTCCCTTGGTTCCCCTTCTGGGACGGTCTTTGATAAGCAATGGTAGTCGGAGCGGCACTCATCACAGGAGTAACTGAGGCGACTTGCTGGTGACGCCGATAATTCCTTCTAGGAGCGTTTACCCTCCTCTCTTGTATAACAACATTTGTATCCCCCTCTTTCTTCTTTGTAAACCCATAAGATGGTTTCTTCACACTTCTGGATCCTTCACTCTTCGTCAAACGACCTTCTCTTACAGCCTCTTCTAGGCGGACACCCATTCCTACCATCTGTGTAAAATCACTTGGTGCGCTTGCCACCATCCTTTCGTAGTAGAAAGCGCCCAGCGTCTTCAGAAAAATCTTAGTCATTTCCTTCTCTTCCATGGGAGGAATCACTTGGGCAGCTACTTCGCGCCATCTCTGCGCATACTCTTTGAATGATTCACTGTCTTTCTGAACCATGGCCCTAAGTTGGTCACGGTCGGGCGCCATGTCCACATTGTACTTGTATTGTTTGATGAATGCTTCTCCCAAATCATTAAAAGTATGGATGTTAGCGCTGTCTAAACTCATATACCAATTCAACGTTGCACCGATCACACTATCCTGAAAAAAGTGAATTAGCAGACACTGATCATCAGTGTGGGTAGACATTCTCCTCACGTACATTACCAAGTGAGCACGAGGGAAAGTGTTGCCCTTGTACTTCTCAAATTCCGGGACCTTGAACTTAGCATGTATTTTTACATTCGGGACCAAACACAACTCATTCACAATATTCCCAAATAGCTCTTTTCCCCTAAGAGCCTTCATCTCTCTTTGCATTCTATCAACCTACTCTTGAAAATCATCCATTCTGTCATAAATTCCCAAGTCTTCACTCGGCGGAGGGAAAGGACGACACACATCATCATTAACAAATGAAACCAAATTCACCGAAGGAGGCGCAACAGGAACAACATGCACCACATGAGGTGCCAAAGTAACAACAGTCTGAACCACTGGAGCATCTTGAGGGCCAAGATTGAAACCTTCAGGTGCAAAATTCTCGGGCATTCCCCATGGATAACCTTGAGGCATACGATTTTGAACAACAACCGGAGTAACAGATATAGGAACAGTCAGAACTTCAGTATTTGCCCTTGTTGGTTGAGGTTGAACACTCGGTGGATGATTCTGAGCAACCACCAGAGCTTCCATCAAAGTAGTCAAATTGGCCAAGCCGGCCTTCAAAGCAGAAACTTCTTCGCACAACTCGCGATTCTCCTGTTCTAAGTTGTCCATCTTCCTTTTGAAATTAGCCAGAGTGTTGTAGTGATGAGTCAGCTTGCTGAATGAAGTAAAGAAGCTTGGTAAGACATCTGGGTATGCATACAAATGCAAGAAATATGCACAATATGATGCATGATATGCAATGCATATGATTATTTTTACTTTGTTATTTAATATTTCAAGGGATTTACGGTTTATAGACATATTGCAAACATCAAAATAATAAAGCTTTTGAAATACTGAAATTTTTTATTATAATAACTTCAAAATGGATTACAAGTTTCAATGATCCCAAGTACAAGATGAAAATACAATCTAAAATTCTGAGAAAAATAACTGATAGAGATCAATCTGTACGCTGGCGCATCCCTATGAGCCTGACAATCTGAGCCCTCAACCTCTGGTTTTCTTCCACATGTCTGATGGCAACCTCCTTCCAATCATCTGAATCAGGAAGTGAGTAATCAGTACCTGTTTGAGGCTTAGGGGAAAATAAATCCCCTTGACTCTCCATAGACTCTACCGCTCGACTCTCAAGGATCTCGATCAAATCGTCTTTCTCCTTCAAGTCTGCTTTGTAGGAACTCTCTAAAGTCTGGAACTTGTTCTTCCAAGCATCCCTTTCCTGTTGCATCCTAACCAAAGCGAGTTGCAGCTCTTATAGATCATCTAATAAGGGAGGCGTGGTCTTTACAAATAGATCAGGCATGGGTGTCTTCCGAGTATACGGCATCTTAAACTGAATGGCTCTCGATCGGACCCACTGAAGATATGGCTCCAAAGAAACAACACCCCTAGGTCCCAAATCCTTCCTACTCTTCTTATGAATGTGACTCCAGGCCTTCGCAATCTGCTCTCTAGCTTCCCTATGGTCTTCTCCTTCCTTCAGAAAGAAACTACTCAAATGAATACTATTCGGTTTATCCCTTATCGGGTAACCAAACTGTCGCTGTGCAAGAACATGGTTATAGTTAATTCCTCCCTTTGTACCAAGAAGAGGTACATTAGGGAAACTACCACAACTGTCAATAATCTCCACATCCTGATAAGCTCGATGATACCAATCAATATCCGAGTGAGTAAGTGCCATGATCTTAGGAGCCCAACGAGGTTCCTTTTTGACATCCCAAAAAGCATCAGACTGAGGCATATGAGAGATGAACCACCGGTACAACAAAGGCGTGCAACAGATATTCATTCCTCTATGATAAGAACTCCGAAGATGAACAGAGTAATAAGCATCACCCAACAGTATAGGAAATGGGTTTCTAATCATGAAAATCTTGATAGCGTTAATGTCGAAAAACTTGTCCACATTAGGAAATAAGAACAATCCGTAAGCAAGTAGAGCAAAGATGACCTCAAAAGCAACCATACTCTTCATCCTGGAAAAGTAACGAACTTTCTCCAATAAGAACTGAGTTGGCAATCCTCTAATCCCTCCTTTGGTAGTCATACGGGCTTCCACCTCAGACTTCCCCAAGTGAATTAAAGCAGCAATCTCATGTGGTTTTGGCTCACCCTCCAAACCAGTAAAAGGAACACGGTCGATAACAGGTAAATCCAATAGAAAAGAATACTCCTCCAGTGTAGGCATCAACTGATAATCGGGAAAAGTAAAGCAGTGATACATCGGATCATAGAACTGGATCAAGGTCGAGAGAATACCCTCCTTCATCTTCAGCTTCATGAGAGGAATAATGGATCCATACCTCTTTCGAAAGTCTGCAGAACACTCGATCTCTAGAATTAGACTGACCAAATCATCTATCTTGGGATCCTTGAAACTGTATTTCCCAGTCTTTCTCTTTCCAAAATCCATGGTTAAAAGTACCTGAAATATTCACAAATACTCAACCTTTAAATCCCTTGAAATATTGTTTCCTTCAAAAGATGCTTATGAGTGCACGAATCCATGATGCAACAATCACACACAAGATCACACATATAGGGTTCATAGGTTCAACTTCACGAGCATGAGGTCGAAGGTACTACCCATAAGGTGTTGGTCTAAAAATTTATCACCTGCCTAACAAGGTTCTAGAGGTTCCCAGAGTCTACATCCTTCCTTCGGATATTACCAACTTCCCGATTAACTCGGTAATTAGTAATATTCTCAAGAAAGACTCGTCCGAGTGTAGTATCGTGTGACAACTATTTCCGGATTACTTCGTCATAGCTTCCGCAGTACACCTAAAAGGCCAAGATGGGTTTGGTATTCAACGGTCCTCAGTTTCAGCAGGCTCCCAGGTCAAAAGCAGTACGTCTTCCCGATTACTCGGTAAACGACACTACAGTCAAAGGGGCCTCCACCGAGTGTGGGATCTCATGCCTCCTTTTTTTGGGATTATTCCCTCAAAGTTAACATGACTATACCGCCCGTCCTATCTTAAAGTTTTCCCAAGTCCGGGTATAGGACACATAAGTAATCACCAAGCACCCTGAAAACCAGGAAAATCCAAACAAACATATATACAAAATATAGCACATAAACAACAATATCACATATACAGATATAAAAAAAGATAGGCTCAACCCACTTAGGGATGGACCAGCAAGAGGTCAATCTGTCCCCAGTGAAGTCGCTATTTTTCTGTAGCGGTAGAAATGTTCAAGACTAAGCCATTGGATTGACTAGTCTTAATACAAATCAAAAATAAAAATCGCCACCGCGTTTTATTGTTTCTAAAGGAATGTGAAAAGAGCGAATAACCCAAAATTAGGGGGAGAGATTCAAGGTAAAGGGGTTGGTTATGCAAAGGGAATGTATTAGAACCCTAAACATCTACGGTACTCCGCAGGAACCTCTTTGAAAAATATGTATATTTTGGCTATAAAATATGTTGTATATATAATGGATGGTGGTGGTGAGATAAGAAATATTTTTTTATGATTTTTGCACCCGCCACGATTGCGAACCTTTAGTGCCTACGTACCACCTTTCATGCAATAGGGGATCAGGGTACACGTAGTTCCTCTTTAAAAAATTTGAAACACAAGTGTGTTGGTTAATTTTAAGAGATAAGACATCATCGTCATTGTCCGTAAATATACTTACTACCCACAATCATGAGAAATGAGAATTTGAATTATCTCAAAGTGGAGGATATGGCTTGGATTTAAAAATCAACAATGCCTCACTCAGCACCCAAGTGGAAAATATTTCACTTCACTACATATCATAGAAGTGTAGTTGTTTGCATCACTACAAGGATTGACAAGAGTCTAATCTTTTGAGAAAAGTTTAAAGATAAAATCCAAAGTGGCAAAATGATTTGAAATGAGATTGATTGACTTTTAGTCTTCTCACAAAAACATTCAAGGTATTATTAAGTTGATTGAAGTTTATTTATAAAAATATTTTGAAAATGCATGGACCTAAGTCCAAGTTTATTATGAAAGTGTTTAAGTTTCAAAACAAGAAGGGTTTTCAAAAGGAGGGAGAAGATTTTTGAAATTAAAGAAGATGGGAGGAGAAGAAGAGGCTATCCTAAAGCATAAGGTAAAAGCTAAAGATAAGGACTATCTAAACAACAAGGAGCCAAAACTTGACATTATGAGCCAAGATAGAATTCCCATTCTTTGGATTGAAACCAAGCAAGAAAAGATACTAGACCTCTTGGGAGAACCAAACTTCAAGTGTATTAAGTCTTCACAAAATTTGGGCAGAGTAACGGTTGTGTACAGGTAAATTCCAGATTACAAACAGAGAATGTAATCATAAAAACCTGCACACAAAAACAAACAAGCAACCCAATGTCTTGAGGTAAACCTCAAGAACTCCAGACAAAATAATCAGATAAGATCACAAGGTCTCCAAGATAGGCCAATGTTTCTAATCCTAAGTACAAGAAGAAGTGCCATGCTCCATAATGCCAAGGATAGTAACCAAATAGTCTAAGTACCATTAAGAGTTTTTTCGGGTTTATGTTGATTATTAAGTATCTTAAGAAAAGAAAAGATCAAGTGAGCAAAAGTAAAAATGACAAGAAAATAAATGCTCAAATGAGCAAAGATGAAAATGGCATGAAATGTAAATTCTAAAAAATAAATAGTACATAAAGCATAAAAGATAATAAAAACATAAGATAAAATGAGTCAATAATTAGTGGTTAGTTGGATGAACATCTTGAAACTTGCATTTAGAACTCATTAGAGGATTGGTATAACCAAAGCCTCCACACAACAAGTTTCCTTTACTTTTTTGTCAAGTATATCATCCATTTGGAATTCTCACAAGTACCATTTAATGATCAACGATGTTTAAGTGATCCGCGTTGACCAGAGGTATTGTAGATCCATTAGAGGATTGGTAGAACCAAAGCCTCCACACAATGAATCTCAAGGTTATTGGATCAAAAAAATCAAATTAACATACTTGGGCTTGCAATCATAAGTTTGGGTCACGAATGATCATTTATTCGAATCGGGACAAAATTTAGCGCTATGTTAAGAAATCGTAAGTGGACTTATATAGAAGTCGCACCTCTTTTGAGGCTGGTCAATAGCAATCTATGCACCATTTGTTTTGAGACATAATATAGAGATAATGCTCCAACAACATTTAGTGCAATAAGAAGGGGATGAGATGAAGAGGATTAGGGTAAAAAAAAAGAATATACAAACCACATTTGAATTAAATTTTAATCAAACTATTATTAAAATCATTCATCCATTTTTGTGGAGTTAAACTCAACACCATGGGTCCAATGATGTTAATAAAGTTCATGATCCAAAACCTAACCCAAAATCAGCCAGAAAATAATCACAAAATAATATCACATTTAATATATACATTAAAAGGTTAAAAAAAAGTTTAAAAATAGAAAATAATGAGGAAAATATCAATTATGTTCAAATTAATCAAGAAATGAAAAATAAGGCCATAGAAAAATCAGAAATGGATCCAAATATTTTTATAAAAATTTTGGTAATTTTTAAAAGTCAGAAACTATTTTTAAACTACCTAAAATTGCTAAAACAAACATAAAATAGATCAAAAATAGTAAACCTTAACATAAAATTCCATAAAATTTTCAGAAAGTCAAAAACATGCTCTTTACCCCAAAATTTGCCCTCTCATTTTATCAAGATTTCCCCTCACAAGACTCTTTGAACTCCAGACAGAATTAGGGTTTGCTCAGCTCAAGACATCTCCTTGCACTGTTGACCTGAAATTAGGGTTTGAGTTTGCACAAGGAATTTTGGACTTCCAATTCCCCATGTGATTTTCATACTTCATGTTGGACTTATAATATTGCCCGTACCAAGTTTCAAGCCTTGAATCAAATTTTTGCCCAGTCAATTGGACAGTTGACCTAAAAATCAGCTGTATTGGGGACAAAGTCAACTGTGGCCAATTTACAGTCAAACCTCATAATTTTTTATCCACATCAACATTATAGACTCATGTGAACCATTTGATCAAGTTTGGACCATAACTCCTCAAGAAATTTGATCAGATCATCAAAAGGGCAAAATGGTCATTTTTAGGGTTTTGACTGTATAAGGGCAATTTCTGATTTTTCACCTAGCCAATGGCAAATTGGGTTCAAACATGGTTTCAAGGGCTCAATGGTATCATTTTGAACTAATCACAAGGTTCAAAAGATCTTAAATGCATTGGATTGGCAGATGAATTTTCCAGTCAACTGATCAAAAATCAACTCTATACTGAAAAGTCAAACTTTGACTTTTTGGTCAAAATCAAATGCCAAGGGTCATTTTTCATCAAGATGTATCAAAACATGAAACTTGTTCACCAAGAAACCTAATTTTCAAAATTAGGGTTTAAAATGGAAAATTTTCATAACTTAGAATTTTTCTAAGTTATGAAAATTTCTTATTTTTTCCTAACTTTGCCCAACTTTTTCACCATGATGCAATTGGATTCAAAGAAAAATTACAACATGAAAGTTGTAGTCCTCCACAAAATCTACAACTTTTATTCATAAAGTTTTCCCAAAAGATGCTTGGATATCAAGTTATGATTTTGTGAATAAAGGTTCATGAACCTTTTAACTTAGTGAAATTTTGCCCTAGTTTAGGCAGGATTTTGACCTATCTTCATGGCAACTTTTCACATAGTTCCAATTGGAATATCAAAATTCATTTCAAATATGGATTGTAGAGCATGTTATAAGCTTTCCAAAATGTAAAAGAACTATCCAAAATCATTTGTGGTTAGGGCGAATCGAAGGATTGAAATTGACAAATCATCACTTTTGTCCAAGGCATTTTACACCATGCTACAAGTTGCAAAATCTGTCCAAACCTTGCTTGTACTTGGTTTACAGGTCTTAAACCTTCCTACACTCATAAATTAAATGTGAACACATTGGATTAAGACATTGTTCTGATCTATGAAGCATTATACAAAGGTTTAATCCATTTTTGGCAAAAAGTTAACAACACCATTTACATAAAGCATGCTTTTGGAAATTTTGTTTCCCTTGAGCCTTGAACCTAATATTTTGCAGCAAACAAAGTCCACTAATATCAGGCAAAGTACACCAACTATGTGAATGCTTGGAGCTAGCCTGTACAGGCCATAACATTGTCAATTCCACCTTTTACTTCAAAAACAAGCAATTGTACAAAAGGTCCACAACTCTTCAATTTGATAAGAGCAAGTCTTTGTAGCATTTCAAACAAGCTTAACACATCACACCAAACCAGAAACACGAGCTAGCAAGTTCTCAAACCCTCCAAGACAACAAAACACAAGTTCTTTTCAAAACAGGGCAGGTTCTGCAGATTCACTTCCAAAACAAAATCCACTCGTGCGTTTTGCTTGAAACTAGTTCCAACACACTCCATACAACATACCTAAACTACCCCAATCATTCTCAAGTCACTGTAACTCCATTTTCACACTTCACCATTTTTATTTTGAAGCTTTGCATGTTGAGTTCTACAAGCATATTCAGGCCATTTCAAAGCAAGCCAAGCATTGGGGAAGGTTGAGTGAACTTCAGGCAAGCTAACACGACCTTCAGGCCTCATCAAAAACCCCTACATTGCCATACTCGAGCTTGACTGAAACAGGTATTTGACAAACTTCTATCTCCTTATTTAGGAATCATTAGGCTTAGGTTTATGAAGAAAAAATGTAGTTCTCATTGTCCTTGAGCTGTACATATGCATAGAATTCATTTATGTTAACTGAGCTAGGAGTATTTTATAGTTGAACTTACTGAAAAAATTAGGTTATAAATTAGGGGCACTGAAATTCTCCTTGGTTTCTTAGAGTTAGATTAAGTTTTTTACATGGTTGAAATCGTGGTTTCAAGCTCTATAATTTTCATGTTATGAGTTTTTGATTTCAAGAAAAGAATAGAGAGAACAGGTTTAAAGTTGTAGCGCGCATTTTTGTTCTAGAGGACATGGATGAAGAGGAATGTGGGCTGGACTTGGTTTGGCTGACTATTTGCACCCCCTAGCTTGCTTTCTGCACCCCCTTGGCCCATTTCTTTATTTTTGTATATTTTTTTATTTCTTTTACATTTCTGACTTTTATTTATTTTTTCTAAATATTAAAAATCACCAAAAATATTTTCTGAAATTTTCACATTTTTATTTTATTATTTTTTTTGACAAAAAATAGTTTATTAGGTTAAATACTTTTATTTTCTTAAATAAATTTGTAAAAAAAATTAAAATACTTACATATTTTTATTTTATTATATTATACACTTAAATAATATTTTCTCATACATTTTAATTTTTTTAACACTTTTGTATATATTTTTATTTATTTTCTTGTACATAAATAAATAATATAATATATATATATATATATATATATATATATATATATATATATATATATATATATATATATATATATATATATATATATATATATATATATATATTCTTAAAACAAAAGCTAGGGTTTCTTCCCTTTCCAAAAATAATCTTTTATCTTCCCTATTTTTAGGACATTAAATAATTTATTTTACATACATAAAATAAAATACAAAAACATTTTTTGCATATTTATAATATATTGCATATTTAAATAATTGTCAATTTATTATTTGTACAATGAATTCAATTTGGTTGTAATAGTTGAATTAGGGTTTTATTTTCTTGCAAATATCCCCCTATTCAAACTTGTATCCCCCTCCCCATATCAATATTGTAATAGTTGTAGATTTACTTTTACGCATTTTATTGCTTTCAAATATGCATGATAGTAAAAACTAGGGTTTGTATGCAAAGACCAAAATCAAACAAATAGTATGACTAAACACAAGACAAAAATGCATGAAAAATGTCAACACAATACACACAAGCACCCCTAGGGTTTCATCCACTTGTTGCCTTAAAAACATGGCCATGGTATGCATGCTAAGTATCTTGGCAAAACAAATCAAACAAAAAGATCATAGTCCCTCGATGACGCTATCTTGGTTGCCTATACAAAAATGATCTAGTCCCTCAAAAACTTGCTAAGATACTTGGCAACATTGTTATCATGGTCATACGATGACCTGCGCCCGTCTCGTTTAACATCCAAATACAAGGTTATTTACCAAATACAATGGTAAAACAACAATGTAAAAGGGTTAAAAATGTGTAGGAAAGATCTTTGAGTAGGGTAGACAACTCCTAGTTACTTGATCAAACTTGCAAAACATCCTTGCTATTTTCAAAAACACATAACACATTTTCAAAACATTTCCTAAAACAAACTTTCAAACATTGAAACATTTTTCAAAAGACAAACACCTTTGTATATATTCAAACAAGAATCATTACAAAGGTTTCCTAGACAAAGGCCTCTTTTCAAAATACTTTCAAAACCACACACAAAGGCACCATTTCAAACAATTGAAAAAGCAAAGCAAGTGATCTAAACAAGTAACTAAGAGCCCATGGATAACCATGGATGAAAAGGGTGCTAGCACCTTCCCTTTTCATAATCTACCCCCCGAACCCAAGAAAACATCTCAAAGGTCTTTCCTGTGCTTTTTGACCTTTCCTTTGGATAAAATAAAAAGTCGATGGCGACTCTTGCTAAACCGAAACATTTGCGAACACAAACGCAAAACCTCAAGTCAGTTCTCCCACCGTATCACAGAACTGGTGACTCTGCTGGGGAGTCAATCTAAAAGTGGGGTTACCTTAGGGTTTAGATCACCTTTACATGCTTACCTTGTTTGCTTTGATTGCTTTACATTTAGTTCTATTGTTTGGGTTTGAAATCCTCTACCCGGATTTGGGAAACATTCATAGGTAAATAACATTACTTTGTGGAAACTGTGCGGGGTATACTGACATGGTTGAAGCAATAGCTATATTAGTGCGACATATTTGTGGGTACCAGTAGCCTTTGAGTTAATCAAAGAGAATACGGGGCCGCTGAGTGATGTCATGAAGCACTAATGGACTTTTAGAACTTTTACTTGACTATCTTGGCCTTTTAGGATGTAGTGAGATGATCGGCTTTGGTGCAGTCCGAAGTTGGTAGATACTCGATACTACACTCATTGAGGGTTGTTTTCTTGGAATATTTCGGTCGCCAGTAAAGTGGCTAAACTGAAACAATAAACACAAAATAATCCAGTGATATTGAGTCCTTAGAACCCAGTTACCATTTCTAGGACAGGTTGAGCCAACTAAACTTCAAGAGGGTACTTACCTATGAAACCCCATGCAAGCCTGAAACTAGGAACTTGTGTGATTTGCTTGTACATATACTTATGCATAACATCATGGACATCATGAAGCATCATATGCATCCGCTAACCATTTCAAGGATTTTGGATTTTCATCTTTGTTCCTGTTTTGTAGGTTATGGAATCACTTCGCAGGAAAATAATCCAGGTCAACCTTGTGAGAATTCCTCCTCTACTCAAAGAGCTTACTTCCAATATTCCAGAGAATTCTCTATTCACCGAGAGACATGGTCGACTTCTCAACATGGTCAACTCTAACACAGAGGAAGACATGGTGAAAGTTCTCTTCCAGTTCTTTGACCCCCTACACCACTGCTTCACTTTTCCTGATGACTAGTTAGTGCCTACTTTGGGGGAATTTTCTCAACTCTTGAGGATTCCTATTCTCCATCAACTACCTTTCAACGGTACAGAAAGAGATCCAAAGCCTGAAGATGTTGCTCAAGCCCTACACTTGCAACCATCTGATGTCATAGGTCATTGGGAAACCAGAAGTGGTGTCAAGGGTTTCTTGGCAAAGTTTCTGTTTGAGAAGGCACAAGACTGCTGGAATTCTCTAGATCTGCAAGCTTTTGAGGAGATTGTAGCACTCCTCATCTATGGATTGGTCTTGTTCCCAAACCCTGATCAGCTTATAGATGTGAATACTGTCAAGATTTTCATATCTCGGAATCCTGTGCCTACTTTACAATGGGACATCCTCCACTCATTTCACACTCGAACAATGAGGAAAATAGGTGTTCTCATGTGCTGCACTCCTCTTCTAGCAAGGTGGTTTATTTATCACCTTCCCCAATCAATCTTGAAGAATGAGCAAGGCTTGAGGTGGTCACAACGATTGATGACTCTTACACATTCAGATGTTCATTGGTGTTCTTGGTCCAGAGAAAATGTTATCATCATTGATCGTTATGGGGAATTCCATAATGTCCCTCTACTTGGCATTAGGGGAGGCATTACCTACATCCCCTGCTTAGCTTTGAGACAGTTTAGGTATGCCCGAAGGGATGGCCCGTATGACATGCTGATTCCAGACTTGGTTTTTGACTTCGACAACGATGCTCAAGGACTTCGACAAAGGTTTATCCGAGCTTGGAGAATGCCCAACAAGGTGGATAGTAAGACATTGGGACACAAGAATTCCATCCCCCTTGAGCCTTACCTCAAGTGGGTACGAACCCGCGCCCAAAGTCTTATGATGCCTTACCCCTACATTCTCCCTGTGATCAAAGAGCCTGTTATGGAAGGAGAGGTTCCATACGCCCTCCTACATCCTGACATGCCAACATCACTAGAAGATTTGCAAAGGAGTTGGATACAACTCAAGGGAGAACACGATACGTTTGAAGCCCAATTCTACGCCAGTGAGAAGAAGGTTTTAGAACTTACTCGTCAACTTCACGAAGAGCAGACTCTCAACACCTACATTGCACCAAAAAAGATGTGCAACGTCTTTTTACATTAGAATTTTGTATTATTTTGCCCATGGGGCATTTATGTACTAACAAATTCTATCTTATTAATATGACGTGTGTTCCTTTTTGTTTACAACAAATTTGAATTTATGAATCCTTGAATGCATTACATGAATACATATCATTCATCATATGCATAAACATGTCTTCACACTAAGTTTCCTTATCTCTCTGTTGTTTATTTCAGCAAGATGGATATAGAGCAGACGGTCAAAGATTTGCAAGCGCAGAATTCGCAGTTCCAACATCTACTCATGACCTTGGAAAAGGGTCAGGAGGATCTTAAAGCTCTGTTAGAGAAAGAAAAGGAGAAAAAGAAAAAGAAGAGAGTTGGTGTGGCTACTTTGGGTAGAAGATTTAAAGGTCAAGCTAGAAGGGTCCTAGATTTCCCCTCAACATCTGATGAAGGGGTAGGAAAAGGAAAGGGAGTTGCAGTGCCATCTGAGTCTGAGGAAGAAGAAGAAGAGGAGGATGAAGACTATTATGAACAGCAGTATCCTCCTGCAGATGAGAAATACAAAAATCTGGAAGAACGTCTGGCAACCATGGAGATTCAAAGAGTTCCTGGGCTGGACTTTGAAGAGCTAGGTTTGGTTTCTGGAATAATTATTCCTCCGAAGTTTAAAGTACCTCTGTTTGCTAAGTATGATGGGGTGTCTTGCCCAAAGATGCACTTACGGTCCTATGTCAGGAAAATTCAACCACATTCTTCTGACAAAGACCTATGGGTACATTTCTTCCAGGACAGTTTGTCGGGGACGCAATTAGATTGGTTCTACCAGCTAGAGAGGTCTGATATGCACAATTGGGAGGATTTGGCTGCTGCCTTCTACAAGCAGTATCAGTACAATGCGGACTTAGCACCAACCCGTACTCAATTACAGAGTATGGGCATGGTCTCCAATGAAGGCTTTAAGGAGTATGCCCATAAATGGAGAGACTTGGCGGGACGAGTACAACCACCTCTATCTGAGAGGGAGCTTGTTGATATGTTTTTGGGGACTCTGTCAGGTCCATTCTTCAATCACCTGATTGGAAGTTCGTCTGCGGGGTTCACATAGTTGATTCTAACTGGTGAGAGAGTTGAAGCCGACATCAAGAGTGGTAAAATTCAAAAAGTTGCATCTGCTTCCGCTGCCGTCAAAAAGCCTTTTCCAGCAAAGAAAGAAGTCTCAGCTGTCTACTCCCAAAGAAGTTAAGGAAGAGTTGAGCACCGGCCAGCGGTGGGGGCCGTAATGATTCAGAAGTCAGCAGCTGATCAGCCCAGAAACAATTAACCCAGAACCAACCAAGCAAGGGTGGAAAGGCCTGTACGGCAATTCACCCAGATAAACATGACTCCTACTCAGGTCCTTCCCCATCTCTTGAAGTTAAACCTTACAACCTTGAAAGAGGCACCGAAGAATCCGAATACGAATTCTCCGTACTACCATTCAAATGCCAAGTGTGCTTATCATTCAGGGAGTATAGAGCACGACACCAACAATTGTTGGGCCCTCAAGAATAAGATTCAGGATTTAATAGATGTCAAAGAAGTGGAATTCGACGCCCCTGAAAAGCCGAATGTGATCTCTGCTCCTATGCCAAGGCATGACCACAATGCCCATGCTATTGAAGAGGATCTTTTTGTTGCTACTGTTGATGATTTGATGACTCCGCTACCGATAATCAAGTTAAATTTGTTGAAGGTTGGGATTTTCCCAGGTTGTGAAGAACATTGCTACCTTTGTTCATCCTTACCATCCGACTGTCCGTTGTTGAAGTTATGCATCCAACGCCTAATGGATAATCAAGAAATCCTTTTTGAGAAGACTCCTGTTACACTGACTCCTATCAATGATGTTTCGATAATTACCATATCCACCAATATTTCCAAGGTCTCCAAAAGACCTGTTAAGATTACATCCGATCAGAAGATTGTACCTTTGAAGATAACCATGCTGGGGCCCATCCCGTACAAGTCCAACAAATCAATACCATGGAACTATGGTGGAGAGATCTTTTACCACGGTGTTAAACAGATTGAATCAACTGAAGAAAGTTATGATGAAGAGACTACCGACATTGGAAATATTGCTAGAACGAGTAAAATCACCTGCAGCGGAAGAATTTTCTCTCTGGAGATTGCTCCTCCAAGGGCAATCTTCGGACCCTCAAATGCTCCTAAGGTTACCCCGATGCCGGTAAATATATCTGCGAGAACTCCAGTCATTATTGAAGAATTTGTTACTCCTGTGGTTATACCCTCTACTGTTGCTGATGATAGAGGGAAAGGGATCCAAGAAGTGCCCATCAGGACGAGGGCTCAGCCATTGGTCATCCCTGAGACCACTCAAAAATAAATGGAAGAGATTTTGAAAATAATTAAGAAAAGCGACTATGATGTTGTGGAACAACTGGGGTAAACCCCCTCAAAGATCTCTATGCTGGCCCTGTTGCTCTGTTCCGAAGCTCATGCTAAAGCTTTGATCAGATTCTTGAAGACGGCCCACGTGCCTCAGGAAACCTCCGCGGATCAGTTCCAGGAATGTGTAGCTAGCCTAACAGCTGACAACAGTCTAGGATTCTCCGATGCCGATTTAACTTCAAAAGGGAGAAAACATAATGACGCTTTGCATGTCTCGGTGGAATGCAAAGGGACTACTCTAGCACATGTTCTGGTAGACACTGGTTCTTCGCTGAATGTCTTGCCAAAGAAGGCCTTGGATAGGTTGGATTGTGAAGGCCTAACCCTGAAACCCATCAATATCATTGTCAGAGCCTTTGATGGTTCTAAGAGGATGGTCCACGAGGAAGTGGACATCCCGATTAAAGTGGGAACTGAAATCTTGAACTCCATATTCTATGTCATGGACATCCGTCCTTCCTATTCTTGCTTGTTGGGAAGACCCTGGATTCACCATGCTGGAGCCGTCACTTCAACTCTGCATCAAAATCTCAAGTACCCTGTCAAGGGGAAAATTGTAACTGTTCATGGCGAAGAGGAATATATGATAAGCCATCTAAATTCTTTCCACTATGTAGAATTGGATGGTGAATTCATAGAGACCCGTTTCCAACACTTTGAAGAGGTTTCTCCTGAAATTGCAGCAACCAAGACAATGTCCCCTGTACCTGCAATTACCAAACCTGTGCCTCAGATGTCATCCCTCAAAGATGCAAAGGCTGTGATTGAAGAAGGAGGAAGTACAATATGGGGTCAGCTACCATACTTTCCTTTCAAATCAGATAAATTCGGCTTGGGTTTTACTACGTCTGCTCAAAAGGCTGTCCGTAGCGCCCGTGCAGGGAGGCCACCAGTAAAGATCACCCATCATGGTGTTAGTGCTTTGGAGGAGGGTGAAGAGGAGAGCAACCTGGAAGACTGGATTTTCCCTACTGTTGAAGGAGGACTATGCAATTGAGAGGCAAAAGACTTTGTTCCCATTACTTTCATAAATCAGTAATTTATCTTTCAAACATTTCTGTTGGTTTGTAATAATTCTTAAATAATTCGTACACTTTTTGCCTTGTGCCTTACCCGAGGTACATAGGTCCATTTGTAAGGGTTTGATTTTTCATCTTCATATGCCATTTTAATGAATCATGGACGTTTTCATATATAACCTTTTGTGTTCATTTTCTTTCTTTTTACATTTTATTTGTTTAAAGGTGGCTATCACTTACACACACCCACACTCACAAATGCAGGTACCCTTCCATTCCGAATTCCATGGGTAACAATTCTGCTATGTCTTCAGTGACTCTGAAGATCTGGTCTACCATGTCGAATACGAAGGTGATGAAGACTATGAGGTACCGGGAGAATTGGCTAGACTGTTACAACAGGAAGAAAGAGCAATTCTACCACATGAGGAGCTGTTAGAGACAATCAACTTGGGTACTGTTGAAGACAGAGAAGAAGTCAGAGTGGGTGCCAACCTTGAGCCAAGTGTCAAAGAGCGCATAGTTCAGTTGTTGAATGAATATGTTGAGATCTTCGCTTGGTCTTACGAAGACATGCCGGGACTCGATACAAATATTATGGTTCACCGTCTCCCTATAAGAGAAGACTGTCCACCAATTAAACAAAAAGTCCGCCGAATAAGGCCCGACATGTCTGAAAAGATCAAAGCTGAAGTGATGAAGCAGTTCAATGCTGGGTTTCTTGCTGTTACTTCCTATCCACAATGGGTTGCTAAGATTGTGCCTGTTCCTAAGAAGGACGGCAAAGTGAGAATGTGCATGGATTACAGAGACTTAAACAGGGATAGCCCTAAAGATGACTTTCCACTACCGCACATTGACATCTTGGTTGACAATACAGCTCAACACAAGGTATTTTCTTTCATGGATGGATTTTCAGGGTACAACCAGATCAAAATGGCCCCTGAAGACATGGAGAAAACTACTTTTGTTACACAGTGGGGTACCTTCTGCTATAAAGTGATGCCATTCGGACTGAAGAATGTCGGGGCAACCTATCAACGCGCCATGGTGGCTTTGTTTCATGATATGATACATCATGAGATTGAAGTCTACGTAGACGACATGATAGCCCAATCACAGACAGAAGAAGAGCACCTTGACCATCTGCAAAAGCTGTTTGTCAGGTTGAAGGAGTACAAGCTCAGACTGAACTCTAACAAGTGCACTTTCGAAGTCAGGTCCAGTAAACTCTTGGGTTTCATAGTCAGCAACAAAGGCATCGAGGTTGATCTTGTCAAAGTCAAAGCTATACAAGAAATGTCTGCCCCTCGCACTGAGAAGGAGGTTAGAGGTTTCTTGGGACGCCTAAACTACATTGCAAGGTTCATTTCTCACCTAACATCTACCTGTGAGCCAATCTTCAAGCTGTTGAAGAAAGATCAGGTGGTTAAATGGAATGATGACTGTCTAGTTGCTTTCGTTAAAATCAAGGAGTATTTGCTAGAACCTCCTATCTTGATGCCTCCCGTCGAAGGAAGACCGCTAATCATGTATCTGACCGTCCTAGAGAATTCAATGGGGTGCGTACTGGGACAACTTGACGAGTCTGGCCGAAAAGAGCATGCCATTTCTTACCATAGCAAAAAGTTTACCGACTGTGAGACTCGCTACTCAGTGCTCGAGAAAACTTGTTGCACTTTGGTATGGGCTGCTCGCCGGCTAAGGCAGTATATGTTGACTTATACCACTCTGCTGATATCTAAGATGGATCCGATTAAGTACATCTTCGAAAAGCCTGCTTTATCGGGAATAATAGCTAGATGGCAGATGATCATGATCGAATACGATATCCAATACACAACCCAAAAAGCTATAAAGGGGAGTGTACTAGCTGACCATCTGGCTCATCAGGCTGTCAAAGATTACCAATCCATGAAGTTTGACTTCCCCGACAAAGACATTATGACATTGGATAACATTGAAGATAACTGACCGTATGACGAACCTGAACAAGGATCCCAATGGACCCTGTACTTTGATGGTGCCTCTAATGCACTTGGCAACGGTATCGATGCGGTACTCATCTCCCCACAAGGTTGCCATACACCTTTCACTGCTAGACTTTGCTTCAGCTGCACCAACAACATGGCCGAGTATGAAGCTTGTATCTTTGGTCTCAAGGCTGCAATAGACTTGGGAATCAAATCTTTGATTGTGTTTGGGGACTCAGCTTTGGTCATCAGTCAGATCAAAGGAGAGTGGGACACTAAGCATCCCAACCTCATCCCTTACAAAGAACATATCCTGACATTGTTACCACATTTCGAGCAGATTACCTTCGAGCACTTCCCGCAAGAAGAAAATCAGCTAGCAGATGCTCTAGCTACAATGTCATCCATGTTTAAACTTAACTGGGATAATGAGGCTCCCCAAATCACCATTGAGCGGATGGACGAACCTGCACATTGTCATGAGATTAATACCGAAGAAGTAGTGGACCGACCGTGGTTTCATGAAGTCAAAAGGTATATCCAGGCTCAAGAATGCCCTGAAGGAGCTTCAATCAATGACAAAAAGTTCTTGAGGAGGTTCTCAGCCAAGTTCTTCCTGAGCAATGTATCCTATATAAGCGCAATCATGATTGCATTCTGCTCCGTTGTGTGGACAAAGTTGAAGTTGAACAGATCATGGCAGAACTGCATAATGGTACCTTTGGCACTCACTCAAGCGGGAATACGATGGCTAAGAAGATTCTACGGGCAGGCTATTACCGGTCTACCATGGAAGCTGACTGCCATCAACATTCCCGTACTTGTCACAAATGTCAAATCTATGCGGACAAGGTACACATACCTCCAGTTCCTCTCAATGTCTTAACAGCTCCTTGGCCATTCGCTATGTGGGGAATCAACATGATTGGAGATATCAAGCCTACACCATCCAATGACACCACTTCATTCTGGTGGCCATTGATTAATTTACCAAGTGGTTCGAAGCAGCTTCCTTCGCCTCCATTACAAAGAATGTTGTCGCCCGCTTCATCAAACAAAACCTCATTTGTCGGTACGGTATCCCCGACAGGATCATCACGGACAACCGTGCAAACCTTAACAACACTATGATCACCGCCCTGTGCGAGCAGTTCCAGATTCAACATCATAATTCATCTCCCTATCGACCAAAGATGAACGGTGCTGTCGAAGCTGCGAACAAAAATATCAAGAAGATCATTCAAAAGATGACGGTCACCTACAAGGACTAGCATGAGATGTTACTGTTTACTCTCCACGGGTACCGTACCATGGCTCACACATCAACTGGGGCAACACCATATTCTTTGGTTTATGGCATGGATGCTGTTCTACCTATTGAGGTGCAGATCCCCTCGTTAAGAATTATGAAGGATGCAGGTTTGAGTGAAGACGATTGGATCCAGACCCAACTTGATCAGTTGAACTCAATTGATGAAAAGAGACTTACTGTTGTTTGCCATGGTCAGGCGTATCAAAAGCGGATGATCAAGGCTTTCAACAAGAAAGTCAGACGCCAGGTATATCAAGTTAGGGATCTTCTAATCAAGCGGATCATCTTGCCGCAAGTGATCCCAGGGGAAAATGGACTCCTACCTACGAAGGACCATTTGTGATCAAAAACATCTTTTCTGGTGGGGCAATGATTCTAACCACCATGGAGGGCGATGACCTGCCGCACCCTGCGAACGCAGACATAGTCAAAAGATACTACGCATAAATGACCCGGCAAGTTGAAAACCCGAAAGGGCAACTTGGGCAAAAATGGGCATCCTGGTGAATCGAAAACCCGAAAGGGAGGTTCAGGCAAAAATTAGGGATAAATAAAAGAAATCTGTACACCCGGCAAGTTGAAAACCCGAAAGGGCGACTTGGGCAAAAAAGGGTTTCCCGGTGGATCGACAACCCGAAAGGGCGGTCCAGGAAAAAGTTAGGGAATTAAAGCGTATGACTATGTCTCGTCGGATCACTTTAAGGACAATCTCTTCACTGACAAGATCCTGGCTTCTGATCAACTCAATCATCTTCGGACGAAGCAACGAATGGACAAGATATTCAGAGTTACGAAGGCTATAGCAGAATGGGAACCCCATGGAATTTTTTACACATAACCATCTTTCTTTGTATAAATTTTTCTAATTTTTATGACAACATTCTCTTACTAGGATGTCTGTCTCCTTTGTACAAAATACTTACACAAAGTTAATACAAAGATACTTCAAAGTGCAGAAAACTATTTGCCTTTTCTTCTTTTTTACACTTATGTTTTATTTGAAAACGTCCAATGATTTATTAAATGAGCATATGCATTTGAATATAATCACTGTTTACAAATAAACGAAATGGGAAAGAATAATTACTGACAGGTTGGAAGTATAGAAAGACGTCTTTAGGATATTCCAAGAGAAATCCCCTGCAGTACATCATCTAGATCCCCAGCGGAGCTAAAACCTTGAAAAACATATTCCCCAGCGGAGTTAAATTTCAAAATGCCCATCAGAGTTAAAACATCAAACTCTCAATCCTCAGCGGAGCCAAAACTTTGGACTACAGACCCTCAGCGAAGATGAAACCTTCTTTCCCAACAGAGTCAAATTTCCAACTATTAATCAAACTAGCATGTCATTAAGATCCCCAGCAGAGTTGAGACTATCAATCACCAGCGGAAACCATCCAGTTTTCCCCAGATTCCCCAGCAAGTTGTCTTAAAATCTGAGAATCAACCAGATAACAGTTAACTTTTGCTTTATCCCTAATAGAATGAAGATTCTCGTTCTTGAATCCCCAGTAGATTGGCATACAACCCAAGCTCCTGAAGTTCTAACAAAATGAAGATTCTCATTCTTGACCCCCAGTAGATTGGCATACAACCCAAGCTCCTGATATCTCCAACAGAATGAAGATTCTCATTCTTAAAGTGGCATACAACTCAAACTCCTGAACTTTTTCCAAACAAGAATAAGCTTTTCCCCCGGAGTCTTGAACTTACTCTCCAGCAGGATAGCTACTTCTCAGCAGTATAGATACTCCCCCACATAGTTTTTCATCCCCTAGCAGAATGAAGATTGTCATTCTCATTTCCCCAGTAAAGTTGCTACAACCTTCTTTACTCCCCAGCATGAATTTGTCAGAATTTTTAATCCGCTACAGATCAAAGATTCTCATCCTTGACTCCTCAGCATGAAGTCCCCAAGGATTCAAATTCCCCTAGCAGAATGAAGATTCTCATTCGCAGTTCCCCGTAGAAGCCATCAAAGCTTTCCTTATTCTCCAGCAAATCAAGCTTTTCCTTTGTTTGATCCCCGGTAGAGATCTCTAAAATTTTCCTTATTCCCCATCCGAGTAAGGATTCTCATTGTGTAATCCCAGGGAAAGTCATGAAAATTCTCACATCCCCACAGAAGTTGTCAAAGTTTTTGATAATCCCCGCGAGTTGTCAAGGATTCTCTATCCCCAAGCAGTCAGCAATGATTTCTTATCTTCAGCAATCAAAGATTGTGAAGTTCCTGCAACGGTCAAGGATTTATTTTCCCCGACAGCAGTCAAGGATTTTATTATCTCCAGCCGTCAAGGATTTATTTTCCTCAGTAAGACAACCAATCAGCTTACATGCATATACATTACATTCATATATCATAAACATTGATAAAACCCATTTTATTGCGTCATACATATCATGCAACATAACTTTGTGTTTCAGCTAACATTTTTCCCTTTTCAGGATGAGATTAAAAGCTATCTTTAACAAATATTCAAAGATTTCAGATACAGTACAGATACACTCCAGACACGGAAGTCATTCTGCTACTCATTCAGATCTCTTATTCAGATACAATATGGATACACTCCAGACACGGAAGTCATTCTGTTACTCATTCAGATTCTATTTCAGATACACTCCCCAGTGCAGTCGCCACGGAAGTCATTCTGTCACCTATTCAGATCCCAGTTACAGTTTCAGATACACCCCGGACACGGAAGTCATTCTACTACTCATACAGATCTCAACTTCAGATACAATCCAGATACACTCCATACACGGGAGTCATTCTATCAACTTATTCTGACTTTTTCCCCAGCTCAGAGATGCTCCAAGACACGGAAGCCCTTCTGTCGGTTATTCAGATTTCAGATTCATATACAATACAGATACACTCCAGACGTGGAAGTCATTCTGATATTCATTCAATATTCAAATACAGTTACAGATCGGATACGCTCCAGACACAGATGCCATTCCTTTGCTCATACAGATTCAGTCTCTAGATACAGTTCAAATGCATTCCAGACACGGATACCATTTGATGCTCATTTTTATGACCTACAACATTGCAGTTCAACAAGCGTTCTTGGATGGCATCTTTAAGCCCATCTCCGACAAGATTCTGTCACCCCTCCAAATGGCATCTTTAAGCACATTCCCTCAACTACATTTCTACGAGTGCAAATTTACAGGCACTCTAGTGTCCAATCATCTTTTACCTTCGAGTAACGAACGACAAACTCGCCAATCTAACTCTTCAGGTTCAAGAAGATTGAACAGGGGCAGCTGTTGTACCCCAAAATTTTCCCTCTCATTTTATCAAGATTTCCCCTCACAAGAATCTTTGAACTCCAGACAAAATTAGGGTTTGCTCAGCTCAAGACATCTCCTTGCACTATTGACCTGAAATTAGGGTTTGAGTTTGCACAAGTAATTTTGGACTTCCAATGCCCCATGTGACTTTCATACTTCATGTTGGACTTATAAGATTGCCTATACCAAGTTTCAAGCCTTGAATCAAATTTTTGCCCATTCAATTGGACAATTGACCTAAAAATCAGCTGTATTGGAGAAAAAGTCAACAGTGGCCAATTTACAGTCAAACCTCATAATTTTTTATCCACATCAACATTATAGACTCATGTGAACCATTTGATCAAGTTTGGACCACAACTCCTCAAGAAATTTGACCAGATCATCAAAAGGGCAAAATGGTCATTTTTAGGGTTTTGACTGTATAAGGGCAATTTCTGATTTTTCACCTAGCCAATGGCAAATTGGGTTCAAACATGGTTTAAAGGGCTCAATGGCATCATCTTAACCTAATCACAAGGTTCAAAAGATCTCAAATGCATTGGATTGACAAATGAATTTTCCAGTCAACTGATCAAAAATCAACTGTATACTGAAAAGTCAAACTTTGACTTTTTGGTCAAAATCAAATGTCAAGGGTCATTTTTTATCAAGATGTGTCAAAACATGAAACTTGTTCACCAAGAAACCTAATTTTCAAAATTAGGGTTTAAAATGGAAAATTTTCACAACTTAGAATTTTTCTGTTATGAAAAATTTTTTTTTTCCTAACTTTGCCCAACTTTTTCACCATGATGCAATTGGATTCAAAGAAAACTTCCAACATGAAAAATGTAGTACTCCATAAAATCTACAACTTTGATCCACAAAGTTTTCCCAAAAGATGCTTGGATCTCAAGTTATGATTTTGTGAATAAGGGTTCATGAAACTTTTAACTTAGTGAAATTTTGCCCTAGTTTAGGCAGGATTTTGACCTATCTTCATGGCAACTTTTCACATAGTTCCAATTGGAATCTCAAAATACATTTCAAATATTGGTTGTAGAGAATTCTACAAGCTTTCCAAAATGTCCAAGAACTCTCCAAAATCATTTGTGGTTAGGGAGAATCGAAGGATTGGAATTGGCAAATCATCACTTTTGTTCAAGGCATTTTACACCATGCTACAAGTTGCAAAATCTGTCTAAACCTTGCTTGTACTTGGTTTAAAGGTCTTAAACCTTCCTACACTCATAAATTAAATGCAAACACATTGGATTAAGGCATTGTTCTGATCTATGAAGCATTATACAAAGGTTTAATCCATTTTTGGCAAAAAGTTAACAATGCCATTTACATAAAGCATGCTTTTGGCAATTTTGTTTCCCTTGAGCCTTGAACCTAATCTTTTGCAGCAAAAAAAGTCCACTAATATCAGGAAAATTACACAAACTATGTGCATGCTTGGAGCTAGACTGTACAAGCCATAGCTTTGTCAATTCCACCTTTTACTTCAAAAACAAGCAATTATGCAAAAGGTCCACAACTCTTCAATCTGATAAGAGCAAGTCTTTGTAGCATTTCAAACGAGCTTAACACATCACACCAAACCAGAAACACGAGCTAGTAAGTTCTCAAACCCTCCAAGACACCAAAACACAAGTTCTTGTCAAAACATGGCAGGTTCTGCAGATTCACTTCCAAAACAAAATCCACTCGTGCGTTTTGCTTGAAACCAGTTCCAACACACTCCATACAACATACCTAAACTATCCCAACCATTCTCAAGTCACTGTAACTCCATTTTCACACTTCACCATTTTTATTTTGAAGCTTTGCAGGTTGAGTTCTACAAGCATATTCAGGCCATTTCAAAGCAAGCCAAGCATTGGGGAAGGTTGACTGAACTTCAGGCAAGCTAACACGACCTTCAGTCCTCATCAAAAACCACTACATTGCCATACTCGAGCTTGACTGAAACATGTATTTGACAAACTTCTATCTCCTTATTTAAGAATCATTAGGCTTAGGTTTGTGAAGAAAAAATGTAGTTCTCATTGTCCTTGAGCTGTACATATGCATAGAATTCATTTATGTTAACTGAGCTAGGAGTATTTGATAGTTGAACTTACTGAAAAAATTAGGTTATAAATTAGGGGCACTGAAATTCTCCCTGGTTTCTTAGAGTTAGATTAAGTTTTTTACATGGTTGAAATCGTGGTTTCATGCTCTATAATTTTCATGTTATGAGTTTTTGATTTCAAGCAAAGAATAGAGAGAACAAGTTTGAAGTTGCAGCGCGCGCATTTTTTTTCTGGAGGATAGGGATGAAGAGGAATGTGGGTTGGGCTTGGTTTGGCTGACTATTTGCACTCCCTAGCTTGCTTTATGCACCCCCCTTGGCCCATTTCTTTATTTTTGTATATTTTTTTTATTTCTTTTACATTTCTGACTTTTATTTATTTTTTCTAAATATTAAAAATCACCAAAAATATTTTCTTAAATTTTCATATTTTTATTTTATTATTTTTATTATTTTTTATGATAAAAAATAGTTTATTAGGTTAAATACTTTTATTTTCTTAAATAAATTTGTAAATACAATTAAAATACTTGCATATTTTTATTTCATTATATTATACACTTAAATAATATTTTCTCACACATTTTAATTTTTTTAACACTTTTGTATATATTTTTATTTATTTTCTTGTACATAAATAAATAATATAATATATATATTTTCTTAAAACAAAAGCTAGGGTTTCTACCCTTTCCAAAAATAATCTTTTATCTTCCCTATTTTTAGAACATTAAATAATTTATTTTACATACATAAAATAAAATACAAAAACATTTTTTGCATATTTATAATATATTGCATTTTTAAATAATTGTCAATTTATTATTTGTACAATGAATTCAATTTGGTTGTAATAGTTGAATTAGGGTTTTATTTTCTTGCAAATATCCCCCTATTCAAACTTGTATCCCCCTCCCCATATCAATGTTGTAATAGTTATAGATTTACTTTTATGCATTTTATTGCTTTCAAATATGCATGATAGTAAAAACTAAGGTTTGTATGCAAATACCAAAATCAAACAAATAGTATGACTAAACACAAGACAAAAATGCATGAAAAATGTCAACACAATGCACACAAGCACCCCTAGGTTTTCATCCACTTGTTGCCTTAAAAACATGGACATGGTATGCATGCTAGGCATCTTGGCAAAACAAATCAAACAAAAAGATCATAGTCCCTCGATGACGCTATCTTGGTTTCCTATACAAAAATGATCTAGTCCCTCAAAAACTTGGTAAGATACTTGACAACATTGTTATCATGGTCATACGATGACCTGCGCCCGTCCCGTTTAACATCAAAATACAAGGTTGTTTACCAAATACAAAGGTTAAACAACAATGTAAAAGGGTTAAAAATGTGTAGGGAAGATCTTTGAGTAGGGTAGACAACTCCTAGTTACTTGATCAAACTTGCAAAACATCCTTGCTATTTTCAAAAACACATAACACATTTTCAAAACATTTCCTAACACAAACTTTCAAACATTGAAACATTTTTCAAAAGACAAACACCTTTATATACATTCAAACAAGAATCATTACAAAGGTTGCCTAGACAAAGGCCTCTTTTCAAAATACTTTCAAAACCACACACAAAGGCACCATTTCAAACAATTGAAAAAGCAAAGCAAGTGATCTAAACAAGTAACTAAGAGCCCATGGATAACCATGGATGAAAAGGGTGCTAACATCTTCCCTTTCATAATCTACCCCCCGAACCCAAGAAAACATCTCAAAGGTCTTTCCTGTGCTTTTTGACCTTTCCTTTGGATAAAATAAAAAGTCGGTGGCGACTCTTGCTAAACCGAAACATTTGCGAACACAAACGCAAAACCTCAAGTCAGTTCTCCCACCGTATCACACATGAAAAATAATATTTATGAATTTTTTCAGAATTAAAAAAATGTCAGAAAGTATTTTTTAAGTAATTAAAAGAAAGCAAATAATACAAAAAATATAAAAAATAACAAATGTCAAAATAAAAATGTAAAAAAATATTCATGAGATCAGAAATAATTCAAAGTATTTTTGTGAATTTTTTCATAATTTTTGGATAAAAAATAAAAGAGTTATGAATTTTTGAAAATTTAATCAAATAAAATATAAAATCAGAAAATAAAATAAAACCAAAAATATGTGGACCATCAGATCATAGTCAAAACGCGTTAGTAAGCTAATCCAGTGGACCATATGCGCTGTGCTTGATATGGACCTTAGTGAAACAGACATGTGATCAGAAAAAGGGCAAGCAATGAAATTAAAACGCTTGGCACGCTATCATTGGCTGAGACGAGACATGTCATCATCTTCAACCTCCAAACACTCTGCAATGGGGATTTTGTGAGATCCTTCAAATGAAAAAATTAGGATCCCTGACTAGCATCATTGAACTCATCTCTTCAAGACGATTCTAACACAACCATCGCGCCAAATTTATATAAGGTATGGGGAGAGATATGAATCAAAAACCCAAAAAATAGCGAGCACCTTCAATTTTAGATTTCTCTCTCAATTCTCAATGGATTTTAAAATTGTAAGCAACATTAGAATCATACAAAAGTGTAGAATAGATTAGTGCTTGATTTGGATCCAAATGGTGGAGAATTCTACCTTTTCGAAGTTCAAGTAAGAAGCTCTGAAACTGGACTTCTGTAGCTTGAATTATGGCTCATTTGGATTGGTTTAAGTGCTGGAGAATTTGTGTGATGCTCAGAGATGATGAATGCGCAAAGAATTTTGTAAAAGGAAGCTTAAATCTCAAAAACTAAATTCAAAACAAGTGGGTTCGTGTGAGGTTTTGGCAGGGTGTTCTTGGCTCTCTAAGCTTGGGAAAATGGATGGGGGATGACCCACTATTTATAGGGAAGCAAATGGGATCAAAAGAAAGAGTAAATGATGTGTTTTGGAGGGAATTCATGTGGGTCTGCATCATGAAGAAAGTGTGACTCAATTTTGATCAAAACTCAACTAAATCATGTGTTTCATGATGCTAAACACTTTTGGGAAGTTGCTAATCATGATTAGAAACAAAAACACGTGGAAAACTTGTGATTAGAAGCTAAAACAAAGATTTCAAAATCCTGACTTTGTGAAAAATTCAGTTTCAAGTCACCAAATTCAAATCCATGGCATTTCCAACTCAAGGGGTCTTAGGGCATAATTATTGATGCTTTGGAAAGATGAGGTTACAGGCTTTGCATTGGAAAAAGAATGTAATCAAATGGATGCTTGAGCTGAAAGTTACATGGAGTCAAAGTTGAAGAAAAAGAGTTGACTTTCCATACTTAGAAATATTTCAAATTCTTCTTCAAAAATGACCTATAATCTCTTGTACCCAAACATGGCCTTCCACTTAGAATTTGCTCTTGACCAAAAAATATGGAATGAAGTAGGTCTCTTGAATGACATTTTTGAAAT
This sequence comes from Vicia faba, assembly GCA_948472305.1. Taxonomy (NCBI): domain Eukaryota; kingdom Viridiplantae; phylum Streptophyta; class Magnoliopsida; order Fabales; family Fabaceae; genus Vicia; species Vicia faba. The sequence continues at coordinate 266,459,033 of OX451736.1, forward strand.
TTGAACCACTCAAAATCTCCAAAAAATGAGCAAGTTATGACTTGTTGAAGTTGGCCAAAAATCATGAAATGACCTATAATCTTTTGCATTCTTAAGGCAACTTCCATCCATTTTCTCAATTTGCATATAAAGGAAGGCACAAAGTACAGATCTTCAAGATCATCATGGAAAAAGAATAGACTCAAGGTGATAAAAATTGACCAAGTTATGACCATTTGAAGTCACATATAGAAAATTGTGGATTCATCTGGATGACTTGTAATCTTTCTTCTTCACCAAGTTCCTTCCACATGGAAACTCCTTGGAACTTTTGAATTTATTTGTTGGTAACTCTTTGAAGAGAAATATGTCTTTGGAATCACTCAAAAATACCAAAAGGTGAGGAAGATATGCTCCTTTGAAGTTCAAAACGCTAGCCTCTAGATCAAGAGAATGCTTTGAGGAACTTTGACAAGTTTGAACAAACTTCTTGTGCCAATATTCTTTCTTTGAGAATAGAAGTTGTTGAGGATGATGATGAGGACTCATAACCCCCAAAACCACTTCCATATCTTGAAATTTGAGAGAAATGTGCTCTTGTGACCGATAGGAACAAGACCTTGTCCAATCATGACAACTTCTTCCCTCAACCCCTTGTACTTTTGAATCAATTTTGATAACTTTGAAATATGTTGAACCAAAATAAGCGTTGTCATGCCATTTCTTCCAAAACAACTTCAATGGAGAGGTTTGAATTTCTCAAGATTTATTGACTAGGGCATAGAAATAAACTCATGAACCCATGAAGCAACTTGCTAAACCTCATTGCCTTTACCTACATTATTAACAAGTAAGACAAACCAACATTGAATTTTATTAATTAGGATGAAAATCAAAACAAAATATTCATGATCACAAAGGAAAACAAGTCAAGGTGTTCGGGATTCCTCAAAGAGAAAAGCTAAAGATAGGGAGAAGAACCAAAAGCCCTAATGTGATCTTGTTGTGATTGAATCAACATGGTATGATGAAGGGATCTTAAGGGAAAAAATTGGGGTACAACACAGTCTCTCAAACAGCTTTTGTAAGTTATCAAGATACTCTTCTTATGTTTGTGATCTGGATATCATATCATCCATGTAGACCTCTATTTCCTGATGTATCATGTCATGAAATAAAGCTACCATGGCATGCTGATAGGTTGCCCCAGAATTCTTCAATCCGAATGGCATCACCTTGTAGCAGAATGTGCCCCACTGTGTGACAAATGTTGTTTTCTCCATGTCCTCAGGCGCCATTTTGATTTGGTTGTAACTTGAGAATTCGTCCATGAAGGAAAACACTTTGTGTTGTGCCATATTGTCAACTAGGATATCAATGTGGGGAAGTGGAAAATCATCCTTAGGGCCCACCTTATTCAAATATTTGTAGTCCACACACATTCGCACTTTACTGTCTTTTTTGGGTACGGGAACAATGTTGGCAACCCATAGAGGGTAAGAAGTGACAACTAAGAATCCAGCGTTGAATTGCTTCATGACCTCTGCTTTAATCTTTTCTGACATATCCGGTCTCATGCGGCAAACCTTTTGCTTTACTGAAGGACAATCCTCTCTTGTAGGCAGACGATGTACCACAATGTCTGCATCAAGTCCCAGCATGTCTTCATATGACCAGGCAAAGACTTCAACATAATCGTGCAACAATCGAGTCAAATTATTCTTGACGCTGGGTTCCAGATTGGCACCAACTTTGAACTCTTTTTTGTCCTCTTCGGTACCCAGGTTGATTGTATCCACGGGTTCCTCGTGAGGCTGAATGGTTTTCTCCTCATGTTGTAGCAGTCTGGAAAGTTACCCTGGTACTTCACAATCTTCCTCACCTTTGTCTTCGGCTTGGTAGATTAGATTCTCAGAGTCATAAAAGACCATAGCAGTATCATTACCCATGGGATCCAGAATGGATGTATACCTGTATTGTGAGTGTGGGTGTGTGTAAGGGTATAACTATCTTTGAAAGAAAATAAAATGTAAAAGAAAAAACAATGAGCACAAAAGTTTGTACGTGAAAACGTCCATGATTCATTGATGTCATATGAAAATGAGATAATAACCCTTACAAATGGACCATTGTGCCTTGGGTAAGACACAAAGTTTTAAGAGTGCGAATTGTTTCAATATTACAAATCCAACAAAATGTAAAGATAAATTACTATGGGATAAAAGTGATTGGGACAAAGTCTCTAGCCTCCCAATTGCTGAGCCCTCCATTGACAGTCGGAAAGATCCAATCCTCCAGGTTGCAATCATATTCCCCATCTTCTACCGCGTTGACCTCACGATTGCTGACCTTCAGGGGTGGTCTTCCAGCTCGGGCACGGCGTACAAATTTTTGTGCGCTTGAAGTGAAGCCTAGGCCAAACTTGTCAGACTTATATGTGATATCTGGAAGTTGCCCCCAGATAGTGCATCAACCTTCCTCTACCACTGCTTTGGCATCCTTCAGAGATGACATCCGGAGTGGAGGTCTTATAATCTTGGGAATCTGATACACAACCTTGGTCACTGCCACATCTTGGGGGACCTCCTCAAAGTGTTGAAATGGAGTTTCAATAAATTCGCCATCCAATTCCACATATCTGAAGGAATTGAGATGGCTGATCATGTATTCTTCCTCTCCATGGACGATGATAATCTTCCCTTGAACCAGATATTTCAGCATCTGGTGCAATGTAGAGGTAACAACACCAACATTATGGATCCATGGTCGTCCTAGCATGCATGAGTATGAAGGGCGGATGTCCATTACATAAATGGTCGAATTGAAAGTTTGAGTTCCAACCTTTATGGGGATATCCACTTCCCCATGCACCATCCTCTTCGAGCCGTCAAATGCCTTACTACTATGTTGCTTAGATTTAATGTGAGTCCCTCGTAGTCAAGTCTATCAAGAGCCTTTTTGGGTAATACATTCAAAGATGAGCCTGTGTCCACCAAAACATGGGCCAGAGTTGTGCCCCTACATTCAACTGAGACGTGCAATGCCTCATTATGCTTTCTTCCCCTTGGCGTCAAATCATCGTCCGAAAAACCTAGGCCATTATCCGCTGTCAAGATGGCTACGTAGTCTTGGAATTGATTAGCAGACGTCTCTTGAGGTACATGGGATGTTTTTAAGAACTTCACCAAGGCTTTTGCATGCGCCTCAGAACACAGTAGTAATGCCAGCATGGAGATTTTAGAGGGAGTTTGCCCCAATTGTTCAACTACATCGTAGTCACTCCTCTTTATAATTTTTAGGATCTCCTCCATTTCCTTCTTAGAAGTCTCAGGGATAGTTAACAACTGAGCTCATCCGGACAGGCTCAACCTGAATACTCTTTCCTCGAGTCTCTGTAGCGGGAGTGTTGGTAGGAATGATAATAGGGGTTGCAACGACTTCATTAATAGGAGTACTTGCAGAGATGATTATGGGTATGGGAGCAACCTTTGGAGCAGCCACATGAATAATTACGGGGCCAGAAACTGCTTTCAGGGGAGCAATTTCTGGAGAAAAGATCCTACCACTTCGGGTAATTTTGCTAGTTCCGTCAATATTACTGATGTCGGAGTCTTCTGTCTCAGAATTTATATCTTCGGTGGCCGTCCAGTCTTGCTTGATGCCATGGTAGTAAATGTCCCCTCCGTAATTCCACGACACGGTTTTGTCTGATTCGTATGGGACTGGCTCAGGCATTGTGATTATTAAAGGAGCTGCTTTTGGAACTGATGTAATTCTAACGGGTCTTTTGGTGGAGACCCTGGAAGAATTGGTGGAAATGGTAATGATAGAAACATCTTCAAAAGGAACAGGTGTAACAGGAGTCTTTTCAAACAAAATCTCTTTATTATCCATCAGGAATTGAACGCCTACTTTCAACAAAGGACAACTAGTCGGTGAGGATAAACAGAAACGGAAATCTTCATCACAACTCGGGAACATGCCGACATTCAACAAGTTCATTTTAATAGTCAGAAGTGGGGTCATGAGTTCATCAACTGAGGTAACAAACAAATCTTCTTCAATGGCGTTGGTATTATGACCATGTCTGGGCATTGGAGCAAAAATGACATTTGGCTTTTCAGGCGCATCGAACTCAATTTCTTTTACTTCAATGAGGTCTTGTATTTTGTTCTTCAAGGCCCAACAGTTATTAGTATCGTGACTAGGACTTTCAGAGTGATATGCGCAACGGAAATTGGGATGATAATGAGGGGATGTTGTATTGGGGTTTTTCGGAGCTTCTTTCAAGGTTACCAAATTGGATCTCAGAAGATGAGGTAGTACTTGAGACAAGGTCATGTTAATTCTGGTGAATTGCCTGACTGACCTTTCCACCCTTGGTTGATTACTTCTTTTTTGATCAGATGTAGGCTTAGGAATCATAACAGCCCCCACCATTGGTCGGCGCTCGGCCCTATCTTGGTTTCTTTAAGGGTATAAAACAACTACCTCTTTCTTCCCAATGAAAGTCTTCCTTACAGCTGTAGAAGAAGATGTATCTTTCTGAATCTTTCCACTTTTTATGCCGGCTTACACCCTCTCTCCGGTCAATATTAGTTCGGTAAAGCCTGCAGACTAACTTCCAATTAAATGATTGAAGAAGGGACCAGATAAGGTACCTAAGAACATGTCTACCAATTCTCTCTCAGACAGAGGGGGTTGAACTCTTCCAGCCAAGTCTCTCCATTTTTGTGCATAGTCCTTGAAACCTTCATTGGAGGCCATGTCCATACTCTAGAGTTGAGTACGGGTAGGCACCAAATCAACATTATATTGATATTGCTTGTAGAAAGCTGCGACAAGATCTTCCCAATTGTGGACGTTGGATCTTTCTAGTTGGTAAAACCAGTCGAGTTGAGTTCCAGCCAGACTGTCTTGGAAGAAGTGCACCCACAAGTCTTTATCAACGGTATGGGGTTGGATTTTCCTCACATATGACCGAAGATTCATTTTAGGGCATGAAACTCCCTCATATTTAGCAAATGTAGGTACTTTGAATTTCATAGGAATCACAATCCCCGACACTAGTCCCAATTCCTCAAATTCCAAACCTGACACCTTTTGGATTTCCATCGCACTCAACCGCTCTTCGAGATGTTTGTACTTGTCATCAGCTGGAGGGTATTGTTCCTCAGAGTAGTCTTCTTCTTCCTCTTCTTCTTCCGATTCTGACGGGACAACTGTTTCCTTGCCTTTCCCCTCTCCTTCACCGGATGTTGTTGCAAAGTTCAAAGTCCTTCTTGTTTGCTCATGAAATCTTCTCCCCATGTTTAAGATCCAGTTACTTTCTTTGTTTTCTTTTTCCTCTCTTCAGCTAGCAGAGTCTTCCACTCTTCTTTCCCCTTGGCTAGGGTCATGAGCAACTGTTGAAACTGCGTATTCTGAGCTTGGAGATCTTTCACTGTTTGCTCGAGATCCATCTTACTGAAATAAATAGTAGAGAGATGAGGATACTTGTTGTAAAATACCTGTTTATGTTATGATGAATGATATATGCATATGCAATGTTTTCAAGGATTTCAAATATTCAAGTTCGTTTTAGACAAAAAGGAAACACACGTTATATTAATAAGATAAAGTTTGAGTACATCATGCCCCTTGGACAAAAGAATCCAAAAACTCTAAGATAAAAAATTAGTACACATCCTCTTTAGTTCAATGTAGGCATTCATATTCCGCTCCTCATGAAGTAGCCTAGTGAGTTCCAAAACCTTCTTCTCGCTTGCGTAGAATTGGGCTTCGAAAGTATCCCTCTCCTTTGAGTTGTATCTAATCCCTTTGTAGGTCTTCAAAAGATGTGGGCATGTCAGGATGTAGGATAGTGTATGGAGCATCTCCTTCCTTAATAGGCTTAATGATTATCGGGAGGATGGAGGGGTAAGGTGTTGTACCCCAAAATTTTCCCTCCCATATTTCTCAAAACATTGCAAGAAAAATCTCCAAGTTGCTCAAGTTTGCTCAAGGATTGACCAGACAAGCTCTCTCCTAAGGCAGTCTACCCCAAATTAGGGTTTTGTGTTGCATCAAGATCCTTGAGTCTAAATGACCTCAAGTGCTCCCCAATGTCCTAATATGTTCTCAAGATCATCCATGTCAAATTTCAAGCCTTGCAGAGGAAGTTTGCTCAGTCAATTGCTTAAAGGTCCAAAAGTCGACTATGCTAGGGCAAAAGTCAATTGTGACCCAAATACAGTCAAACTTCAAGATTCTCATTTTGAAGGATATTTCATCATTTGATCAAGGTTTGATCATGATTCATCAATGATTGCTCAAAATTCATCAAGATTCAAAAGTTGCTAAATTAGGGTTTTGTAGGAAAAGTCAACTCAACTTTGACCAAGCATAACTTTCTCATACTTTATGAGAAATGACCCATCCAAAGCTCATTTTGAATAGGATGCAATTCCCTACAATCCATCTTCATACCCCAAGATCAAAATATGCACCCACAAGAAGTTAAGAATTTTGACATTATAGGTCATTTTTGAAAGTCAACAAAAACACCTTTTTTGTCAAAGCTTCTAACTTGAGCATGGAATATCAAAATGAGATGAGACCAAAATGGTTGGTTAGAGGACATCTCAAGCTTTCTAAAAAGTCAAAGAACACCTATAAAAGTTCAAAATTGAAGAAGTTATGCATTGTTGAAATTGGACTTTTTTGCAAAATTGCCAAAAGTCAACTATCCCCAAAACATCAAATTTTGCCAAATGGGCCTGTTCTTTTTCACTTGTTTTGAGTTTGCATTATTGTTCACGTGCTCTAGCTTTGTCCATGTGTCCATATCTTATTTTTATTATTTAATTTCATTTTTATTTGAATTAATTCATTTTAAATCAAATAAAATCGTATAAAATCAAAAACATTGAAAACTAAAGATCTTGTGATCATTTCAGGTTTCAATAGACAACTTGCATCCTTCCAAACTCATATCAAGCCATGTGGGTACAAAAATATGTGATTTGGATCAAATTTGGAAAGTTTTAATGGAAGAATCAAATCAAATTCAAGAGCATTGATAGAGCAAAATTTGAACAACAAATGATACCCTAATATATTGTACATTACATAAGCAAGCGAAACACACAAGAATCAGGGTTGAAGACCAGTTCTAGAGGCAGAACAAAGTTTGCAAAAAACCAGAAAAAGTGTGACTTCGAAATCAACCCCAGAGGCATTTTCAGGGCTTGATATTGGTCTCAATCGTTTCCTGGCCATCACCACAAGCGAAACCAATCACAACCACGCGCTTTCCAGCCTCCCAGAGCTCTGTAAGTATCACGCGAGGTAGCCCTGTTCTTGATTTTGTATCTCAGAAATTAGGCATTGTTATAACGAAATAATTGCATATTTGTAATCCTCACATCATTTACAAGCCTTTGGCATCATTTGATTTTGTTTATCTTACTTGTAGCAAGATCCACCATTATTAGGGTTTTGTTCTTGTTTTTAGGGTTTTCTATTTCAGGCACAATTGGCCATGATAATGGCTATGGTTGTGATCAGCAGGTTAAGACGAACACAACCATGCTCTTAGAATCTGTTTTCATGGCCTGTACATAATTTTGGAGATGAACAAGCTTGTAGTGACGAAACTTAGTCCGTTGGTATAAGTATTTTGTTTTTGGCCACGGAGAGAAGAAGAAGACGAACTCGTGTCATCCATCCATTGGCCGGTTCAAAATAATCGCGCGTTTTTTTTTAATTTTTCTGGCAATTGATTTTGTTTTTATATAATATATTTTATTTGTATTATTATAACAAAAACAACAACACGCCCCAGTGGTGGCCACATAAGCGCTTAAAGACCCAAAGGCTGGAGGTCAGGGGTTCGATCCCTGCCTCCAGCAATTTGCATTTTTTCAATTTCTTTCAGGTAATCATGTGCATACATGGGCCAGATTTCCACCATGGGCGTTCATTTTCAAAGCGCCAGATGGCCAGATCTGGTGGTCAAGCAGTGGAGGTACACCATAGAATCAGTCAACGCAAATGTATTAGATTGCAAAAAGTCCACATGGATCAACTTAATGGGCCAACAAAAATACTTTTTGCACCCTCTAAAAAGGCCCAATTCCTTCTTTCTCTTATATTTATTTATTTTAATTTAATTATTTTATTTTGCTTAATTAATTTACTAACCAATCACATATGTTCTTTTTTATCTAAAAATCACAAAAATACTTTTTTAATTCAGAATTTTATTTTTATTAATAAACACTAACTAATTAATTAGGTTTTTAATTCTAGGAAACTTTAATTCATTTTTGTAAATAAATAAAATCAATTAGAATTAATTAGGTTTTTAACATAATTTAATTTTTTAAATTTCTTTCTTAAATTAACAAAAACTTCAAAAACATGTCATTTATTATTTTTCATCAATTAATTTATTTTATAATTAATTTAGTAGTTAATTTAGGATTTAATTTCTTTTCTTAAAATAAAAACAACAAAAAACATTTTCTTTTAAAAGGGTCAAAACCCTAATTCACATTCGATTCAATTTCCCGCGCGCTTTATTTATTTTTATCCATATTGATGTATCTGCTCCCGGCTTGTAATAATTAAATAGGACCTTTATTTATTTTACCGCTTTATTTTATTTTCAAAGGGTTACTTTTGGCGATGTAAATACCCGACGCCTTATAATTTAATTTTCGCATTTTAAATTCTGCTAATTATAACTGCTAGATGTTTGATAATAGGGTTTGCATGACAAGACTGGATGTTTAATCTTAAAATCAAATTAGATCACCCTTAACATGTGCAAAGATAAAAATAACTGAAATCAACACACTCGCACATGCACACTCTTAGGGTACACCCCACTTGGTTGCCTTCATACACGGTCATTGAGTATAGGTCATTTTAGAGGTCGTCCTCTTGTCCAAGAGATCATAGTTGCCTCAGAAAGGTTGCCTCGAATATTGTTGCCTCAAACAAATGATCTAAGACATTAGGGTTACTGCTAAGGCGTCCTAACATTGCTTTAGTGACCGTATGTCCCTCATTCGAATTGACCCTCAAACTCCAACGACGGTGCTACTTACTCATTAATAGTGGGATAGCATTGTCTAAAGGAAATTAACTTAGAATGATTCCTTTTTTTTGAGTAGGTAGATAGTTCTTAGATACTTGCTCATCCAAAACAAAACAAATTTTCTCACACTTACACTCCTTTTCAAACAAAGTTTTCAAAAACACTTCATTACATTCTTGAGGACAAAAGCAAGAGTTAAATCGAAGTTTCAAACAAAAAAACTTTTTTCAAACCCACAAACACAAAGAAAACAATTTTGAAAATGATGAGCATGTACCTAAGAGCCCGTAGATAACTACTGATAGAAAGGGTGCTAATACCTCCCCTTTCTATAAATCTACCCCCCGTACTCAGAAATATCTCGAAAAAGGAATTTTTCTGTGCTTTTTTCCTTTCCTTGTTGGATAAAATAAAATTCGGTGGCAACTCTTGCTTACCACGACATTTTGCGAATACAAAACGCAAAACGCAAACCAACATTCCAAAAAACAGTCAGTTCTTCCCACCGTATCACAGAACTGGTGACTCTGCTGGGGAATTAAATAAGTGGGGTGTACCTTAGGAATAGTTCATATTGTTTTCAATTGTTTGATCGGTATGCTTTATCTTTGTGGGCTTTGTATCGGAGTTACTATAGATCCTAACCCGAATATGGGGATACCTTTTAGGTAAGTTGCAATAGACTGTGAGGGAACTGTACGGTGTAGACCGATACGGTTGAAGCAGTAGCTACATTGGTGTGGAACTTTAGTTTGTACCGATATCCCTTATGGCGCAACAAGGAGAATATGGGTCTGCTAAGGGGTCATCAAGCACCAACTGACCTTAGAACCTATAATTGACCAACTTGGCCATAGAAAGTAGCAGTATGCTACACTCATTAAGACCAAACTCTCGTGATGATTCCGGCTGCAAGAAAAGGTTGCTAAACTGGAATTATGATCGATCGAGGGTGGTTAGTGATATTGAGATCCTCTAGAACCCGGTTACTATTACTAGGACAGGTTGAACCAACTGAACTTCAAGAGGGTAATACCTAGACCCCATGCAAGCTTAAACTTAAGGCTGTTTGTGTGACTTGTGTGCCTTCAAACTTGAACTACTTGCACATTCTTGTCATCTGACAACATGAGTTCCTTGCAGGTTTTGTTTACAGTCCTTATCCAATAATTTGGATTTATTTCAGGGTTTACTTACATCACCTTGCATTTTTTGCTTAAACGCATAACATACATATCATAACATCATACCATAGCATTTCCTTAACCATTTCAAGGATCTCAAGGGGTTGTGATGCAGGTTATGGTAAATCAGACGTCTAGCAAGGGGCAAAGGGGATTTATTTTCCTCTAGCCAATGTCATCTAGAGATCAGAGCACGATGACTTGAGTCAGTGGCTATGACCCACTCGATATGGTGAGCTTGACTCTTGAAGAAGGACTCTTGACGACACAAAGTTTCTTCAATCAAAGCCGCAAAATTCAAAATCTAACAGTTTCTTGTTTACCCCGTGAGATCCTTGAAAACATTGCATACATATATCATACATATCATTGCATAACAGGTCTCCCAATACAGGTCTCTCATGTCCTCGCTGTTTATTTCAGCGATGGCTTTCCAACTAGACAACCAAGATCTTCAAACTCAAGAAGCTCAGTTCAGGGACGTATTCCTAAACCTATCCAAGGGGCAGGGAGAGATGAAAACACTCCTCGTCGGGAATTTGGTGAAGAAAAGTCCTGAAGACAATAAGGACGAACGACTGGAACAAGTGCAAGCTGAGTTCGGTGCCATGAAAACCCAGATGCCGGGGCAGATGGCTCTTATCCAAGGCTTAGCTCGGGAATAAGAAGAGCTGAGAACCATTATCAACCAGTTTCATCGAGACCAACACAACAATATGAAGCAAACAGTCGGGGCCGGGGACCAAGTCATTGGTCAGCCTCCAAGAAGACAAGGGTCTGGTATGGTGAAGAATGGACCTTTCCAAATTGCTACTACATCACAGGTCCACCAACAACCTTGCCATAAACAACGGGTTAATTAGAGACCGTTTACCAAGCTCAATATGCCGCTGTCCCAAGCTTTGCAACACATGCTAAGATTGAATCTGTTGACATTGGTAGGACCTGATCCGAATCCTAAGACTTCTTCACCCAACTACAATCCTGATGCAAGGTGTGCATACCATTCTAACAGCCCAGTGCATGATACTGACGACTGTTGGAAGTTGAAGTACAAGATTCAAAACCTGATTGACGAAGGAGCATTGGAATTCACACAAGATGGTCAGGCTGAGTTCTTCTACCATCCCTCCAAGGCACGTCCGCTGAAGTGACAAGACCAGACGAGAAGACTTTTGTTCACTAGAATTTTCAATTTGTAACTTTCTTTTGATTGTTCAAACATTTATTCATGTCAAACTTTGTTACTTTATCAATGCATTGCACATGTCTGTTTTGAATCAGTCCATTCGTATTCACTATATTCAAATTGCTTTCATTTTTTGTGATGTTCAACTCTCGATTAAAAAATTCTAAGCCTTTAGAAGGAGGATGATGAAAATGATATCAAAATCTCTACAGTATGCTTTTAAACAGACCCCACTGACGATATACAGGCATTGTTTCAAATCCTAAACAATGGAGTTATAAGGAAGATAATCCCTAGTCAACCCCTTTGAGCCAAAGAAGTTGGAGTTTTTCTTTTCACAAATTAAAACCCTTAATTATAACCTGGGGCGGGGTAGTTTTCTCAGTTAATCCAGGTGCACAATGAATGATATCAAAGAAATCCTTCCAAAATAAAAGATGGTGATGGTTCCTTATAATCGTCAAGACAGACAATCATTATCTCTCAGAAATAAAAGCCCATTAAGTCAAAACCTATGAAGGAGACTTACAAAACTGGGGCATCCCGCTGACTGTAATCACAAAAAAAAAACAGTTCAGGAAAAAGACAGGGATAATGAAATAAAAAAGAAAGAGATCCTACAAACTCTCAACAAAAATGACTGCCTGTTCAAAATAAATTGTCAGTATCCGAACCATCAATGGAATATCAGAGCAAAGACTCAAAACGGGGTCTAAATGCACAATTAGCTGACTTAAGGATCGAAGAACATCACAAAGAACGGGTGGGTACAAATACATTTTGAGCCTTTATCCTTTGTTTCTTGAACCGTGAATCAGGGCACGTTATAACCCTTAAAAGTCCTAGCTGAGGTATGGGTTAGTTTGAAAGCATGTTGTTACAAAAGGTATCCTGACTCCTATAGGGCTTGCTGTAAATCCTGAGTTGACATCACATTTTACAAAATTTTCCTGTTTTACTGAAAATTGCATTTTCAAAGAACTTCAAAACAGACATAAGCTTTACATTCTTAAAATAACATTGTTTGCATATGACTATTTGTTCAACAGCAGAGAAATTCGCACGACGAATATCTAGTGAACAAAAACCTTCTCAATAAAAAGATCGCCTCAAGTGGAAAAAATACTTCCAATCAAGGGGCACGACATGATCATTGTCCATCAATCTGGGGCAATTAAGTCAAGATTCATAGAATCTCTCAAAGATGCCAAATAGCCAGGGGCAAATCTCCATCTGAGTCAATTGGGGCATTGGACATGAATTCCAGCAACGAATCTTGCATGATCAAAAGAACATCTTCTGGTAGTATGGCAACACAACACTACCAACAGTGACACCTCCCTACACCCTGAGAGCATGGACATGGTAAAAAAGTACTACGCATAATCAAAGACCCGCTAGGTCGACTGGCCTAGGCAAAAATAAGGGCTTCCCGACGAACCAAAAGGGTTCAGGCAAAAATTAGGGATAAAAATAAAAAATATTTGTACACCCGGCAAGTCGAAAACCTGAAAAGGCGGCTTGGGCAAAAAAGGGTATCTGGTGGACTGAAAATCTGAAAAGACAGTCCAGGAAAAAGTTAGGGATTAAAGCGTACGACTATGTCCTGTCATCTCGTCACTTACCTACCAGAAGATTATTTATCATTTCAATCGACAATTACCAAGCACCTCATAGGTTGGGATAATACTCGATCCATAAGGCCTCCGTAGGCACCTTCTCCCACAGAAACAGGGGCAGAAAAGTCTCGATGCAAAGCCATCATCATATCCTCAGCACGCATCCCAGTAACATTCACTCCCCACCGAGTCAGAAAAAGACAGTAATGTTAACTCTCCCCAGCTGAGGCTCACAACCGCAAATGAATCAGCGATGTTCTCCCCAAGCAGAGTTTATCTACCATCAGCACTAAAAAGTGTCTTAATATCCCCAACGGAGTATAAAAAATATATCCCCAGTGGAGTTTGAAATTTTCCCCAGCGTAGTCTGAAAAAGCTTCCCCAGTGGAGTGTTGAGGATCATCCCCAGTAGACTTTGGAAGATTCTCCCCAGTAGAGCCTAAAAGGTCTTCCCCAGTGAAGTCGTAACTGAAAGATTATCCCCAGCGGAGTTCTTTCCTTTCACAAATAGAAACTCAAATCCCCAACATGATTCAGTATCACCAGCAACGATAATTCATCCCCAGCGGAATTTATCAGTGGAATCCTCAGTAGAATATCTCTTCCCCACGGAGCCACTTTCTCATCAGTTTATTCCCCAAAGGAGTTATCCTCTTCTGCAGGTTTATTCTCACGATCATCTTCATTCGCTATCCTCAGCAGAAACGAAGAATTCAACTCTTTTTCTCCAGCAGCTATCCGAGATTTATTTTCCCCAGCTAAAAACATTACATTTTCATACATCATGACATATGCATATACGCATCATACAACACAATCTCATTTATTTTGAGAACATCATTGCCTGATACATATCATGCATTACATACAAATAACCTTTAACTTTCAGGAAGGATGCGGTTAAGTTCTCATAAAATTCAAAGCTATGAAGCTTTTACCTCAGTCGAATTACTGACAAGTTCTTAAATCTCAACAGAGTTTTTCTCAGTTGAATTACAGGCAAGGTCCTAAATCTCGGCAAAATTCCTCCGTCGAATTACAGACGAGTTCCTAAATCTCAGCAGAGTTTTTTCAGTTGAATTACGGGAGAGTTCTTAAATCTCGATGAAGATGTTTCCCTCCAGTCGAATTACTGACAAGTTCTTAAATCTCAACATAATTTTTCTCAGTTGAATTACAGACAAGGTCCTAAATCTCGGCAAAATTCCTCCGTCGAATTACAGACGAGTTCCTAAATCTCAGCAGTGTTTTCTCAGTTGAATTATGGGCGAGTTCTTAAATCTCGATGAAGATGTTCCCTCCAGTCGAATTACTGACAAGTTCTTAAATCTCAATAGAGTTTTTCTCAGTTGAATTACAGGCAAGGTCCTAAATCTTGGCAAAATTCCTCCGTCGAATTACATACGAGTTCCTAAATCTCAGCCGAGTTTTCTCAATTGAATTACGGGCGAGTTCTTAAATCTCGATGAAGATGTTTCCCTTCAGTCGAATTACTAACAAGTTCTTAAATCTCAACAGAGTTTTTCTCAGTTGAATTACAGGCAAGGTCCTAAATCTCGGCAAAATTCCTCCATCGAATTACAGACGAGTTCCTAAATCTCAGCAGAGTTTTCTCAGTTGAATTACGGGCGAGTTCTTAAATCTCGATGAAGATGTTTCCCTCCAGTCGAATTACTGACAAGTTCTTAAATCTCAACAGAGTTTTTCTCAGTTGAATTACAGGCAAGGTCCTAAATCTCGGCAAAATTCCTCCGTCGAATTACAGACGAGTTCCTAAATTTCAGCAAAGTTTTCTCAGTTGAATTATAGGCGAGTTCTTAAATGTCGATGTATATGTTTCCCTCCAGTCGAATTACTGATAAGTTCTTAAATCTCAACAGAGTTGTTTTCTCAGTTGAATTACAGACAAGGTCCTAAATCTCGGCAAAATTCCTCCGTCGAATTACAGACGAGTTCCTAAATCTCAGCAGAGTTTTCTCAGTTGAATTACGGGCGAGTTCTTAAATCTCGATGAAGATGTTTCCCTCCAGTCGAATTACTGACAAGTTCTTAAATCTCAACAGAGTTGTTTTCTCAGTTGAATTACAGACAAGGTCCTAAATCTCGACAAAGTTCCTCTGTTGAATTACAGACAGGTTCCTAAATCTCAGCAGAGAATTTTCTCAGTTGAATTACGGGCGAGTTCTTAAATCTCGATGAAGATGTTTCCCTCCAGTCGAATTACTGACAAGTTCTTAAATCTCAACAGAGTTGTTTTCTCAGTTGAATTACAGACAAGGTCCTAAATCTCGACAAAGTTCCTCCGTCGAATTACAAACGAGTTCCTAAATCTCAACAGAGAAGTTTTCTTAGTTGAATTACGGGCAAGTTCTTAAATCTCG
Organism: Vicia faba; assembly: GCA_948472305.1. Classification (NCBI taxonomy): domain Eukaryota; kingdom Viridiplantae; phylum Streptophyta; class Magnoliopsida; order Fabales; family Fabaceae; genus Vicia; species Vicia faba. The sequence continues at coordinate 266,474,470 of OX451736.1, forward strand.
ATGAAGATGTTTCCCCCAGTTGAATTATGGACAAGCTCTTAAAAACTCAGCAGAGATGTTCTCTCAGTTGAAGTACATGCAAGTTCCTAAATCTCAACAAAAGATCAGACCCCCAGCGGAATATTCCTCAAACAACAGGTATACAAGCTCTCGCTAAGGAATCTCTTATGCGATTGTCACTCCTTCAGATGGCATCTCTAAGCCCATCCTCCCGTCGGCAATCTCCAAATGGCATATGTAAGCACATTGCCGACATCACAAGGCTGATACCACTTCATGCGAGTGCAAATTTCTGGGCACTCTAGTGTTCAAGCATCTTCCACCTTCGGATCACGAAAGGCATGAAAGCCAATCTACATCCTCAGGTTTAAGAAGATTGAATAGGGGCAGCTATTGTACCCCAAAATTTTCCCTCCCATATTTGTCAAAACATTGCAAGAAAAATCTCTAAGTTGCTCAAGTTTGCTCAAGGATTGACCAGACAAGCTCTCTCCTAAGGCAGTCTACCCCAAATTAGGGTTTTGTGTTGCATCAAGATCCTTGATTCCAAATGACCTCAAGTTCTCCCCAATGTTCTAATATGTTCTCAAGATCATCCATGTCAAATTTCAAGCCTTGCAGAGGAAGTTTGCTTAGTCAATTGCTCAAAGGTCCAAAAGTCGACAGTGCTAGGGCAAAAGTCAACTGTGACCCAAATACAGTCAAACTTCAAGATTCTCATTTTGAATGATATTTCATCATTTTATCAAGGGTTGATTATGATTCATCAAGGATTGCTCAAAATTCATCAAGATTCAAAAGTTGCTAAATTAGGGTTTTGAAGGAAAAGTCAACTCAACTTTGACCAAGCATAACTTTCTCATACTTTATGAGAAATGACCCATCTAAAGCTCATTTTGAAGAGTATGTAATTACCTACAATCCATATTCATACCCCAAGATAAAAATATGAACCCTCAAGAAGTTATGAATTTTGACAATATAGGTCATTTTTGAAAGTCAACAAAAACACCTTTTTTGTCAAAGCTTCTAACTTGAGCATGGAATATCAAAATGAGATGAAACCAAAAGGGTTGGTTAGAGGACATCTCAAGCTTTCTAAAAAGTCCAAGAACACCTCCAAAAGTCAAAATTGAAGAAGTTATGCATTGTTGAAGTTGGACTTTTTTGCAAAATTGCCAAAAGTCAACTATCCCCAAAACTTCAAATTTTGCCAAATAGGCCCATTCTTTTTCACTTGTTTTGAGTTTGAATTATTGCCCACGTGCTCTAGCTTTGGCCATGTGTCCATATCTTATTTTTATTATTTAATTTGATTTTTATTTGAATTAATTCATTTTAAATCAAATAAAATCACATAAAATCAAAAACATTGAAGACTAAAGATCTTGTGATAATTTTAGGTTTCAATAGACAACTTGCATCCTTCCAAACTCGTATCAAGCCATGTGGGTACAAAAAGATGTTATTTGGATCAAATTTGGAAAGTTTTAATGGAAGAATCAAATCAAATTCAAGAGCATTGATAGAGCAAGATTTGAATAACAAATGCTACCCTAATGTATTGTACATTACATAAGCAAGCGAAACACACAAGAATCAGGGTTGGATATCAGTTCTAGAGGCAGAACAAAGTTTGCAAAAAACCAGAAAAAGTGTGACTTCGAAATCAACCCTAGGGGCATTTTCAGGGCTTGATATTGGTCTCAATCGTTTCCTGTCCATCACCACAAGCGAAACCAATCACAACCACGCGTTTTCCAGCCTCCCAGTGCTCTGTAAGTCTCACACAAGGTAGCCCTGTTCTTGATTTTGTATCTCAGAAATTAGGCATTGTTATAACGAAATAATTGCATATTTGTAATCCTCACATCATTTACAAGCTTTTGGCATCATTTGATTTTGTTTATCTGACCTGTAGCAAGATCCACCATTATTAGGGTTTTGTTCTTGTTTTTAGGGTTTTTTGTTTCATGCACAATTGGCCATGATAATGGCTATGGTTGTGATCAGCAGGTTAAGACGAACACAACCATGCTCTTAGAATCTGTTTTCATGGCCTGTACATAATTTTGGAGATGAACAAGCTTGTAGTCACAGAACTTGGTCCGTTGGTATAAGTATTTTGTTTTTGGCCACATAGAGAGGAAGAAGACGAACTCGTGTCATCCATCCATTGGCCGGTTCAAAATAATCGCGCATTTTTTATTTATTTTTCTGGCAATTGATTTTGTTTTTATATAATATATTTTATTTGTATTATTATAACAAAAACAACAACACGCCCCAGTGGTGGCCACATAAGCACTTAAAGACCCAAAGGCTGGAGGTCAGGGGTTCGATCCCTGCCTCCAGCAATTTGCATTTTTTCAATTTCTTCTAGGTAATCATGTGCATACATGGGCCAGATTTCCACCATGGACGTTCATTGTCAAAGCGCCAGATGGCCAGATCTGGTGGTCAAGCAGTGGAGGTACACCATAGAATCAGTCAATGCAAATGTATTAGATTGCAAAAAGTCCACATGGATCAGCTTAATGGGCCAACAAAAATACTTTCTGTACCCTCTAAAAAGGCCTAATTCCTTCTTTCTTTTATATTTATTTATTTTAATTTAATTATTTTATTTTGCTTAATTAATTTACTAACCAATCACATATTTTCTTTTTTATCTAAAAATCACAAAAATACTTTTTTAATTCAGAATTTTATTTTTATTAATAAACACTAACTAATTAATTAGGTTTTTAATTCTAGGAAACTTTAATTTATTTTTGTAAATAAATAAAATCAATTAGAATTAATTAGGTTTTAACATAATTTAATTATTTTAATTTCTTTCTTAAATTAACAAAAACTTCAAAAACATGTCATTTATTATTTTTCATCAATTAATTTATTTTATAATTAATTTAGTAGTTAATTTAGGATTTAATTTCTTTTCTTAAAATAAAAACAACAAAAAACATTTTCTTTTAAAAGGGTCAAAACCCTAATTCGCATTCGATTCAATTTCCCGCGTGCTTTATTTATTTTTATCCATATTGATGTATCTTCTCCCGGCTTATAATAATTAAATAGGACCTTTATTTATTTTACCGCTTTATTTTATTTTCAAAGGGTTGCTTTTGGCGATCTAAATACGCGACGTCTTGTAATTTAATTTCCGCATTTTAAATTCTGCTAATTATAACTGCTAGATGTTTGATAATAGGGTTTGCATGACAAGACTGAATGTTTAATCTTAAAATCAAATTAGATCACCCTTAACATGTGCAAAGATAAAAATAACTGAAATCAACACACTCGCACATGCGCACTCTTAGGGTACACCCCACTTGGTTGCCTTCGTACACGGTCATTGAGTATAGGTCGTTTTAGAGGTCGTCCTCTTGTCCAAGAGATCATAGTTGCCTCAAAAAGGTTGCCTCGAATATTGTTGCCTCAAACAAATGATCTAAGACATTAGGGTTACCGCTAAGGCGTCCTAACATTGCTTTAGTGACCGTATGTCCCTCATTCGAATTGACCCTCAAACTCCAACGACGGTGCTACCTACTCATTAATAGTGGGATAGCATTGTCTAAAGGAAATTAGCTTAGAACGATTCCTTTTTTTTCCGAGTACGTAGATAGTTCTTAGATACTTGCTCATCCAAAACAAAACAAATTTTCTCACACTTACACTCCTTTTAAAACAATGTTTTCAAAAACACTTCATTACATTCTTGAGGACAGAAGCAAGAGTTAAATCGAAGTTTCAAACATAAAAACTTTTTTCAAACCCACAAACACAAAGAAAACAATTTTGAAAATGATGAGCAAGTACCTAAGAGCCCGTAGATAACTACAGATAGAAAGGGTGCTAATACCTTCCCTTTCGATAAATCTACCCCCCGTACTCAGAAATATCTCGAAAAAGGAATTTTTCTGTGCTTTTTTCCTTTCCTTGTTGGATAAAATAAAAGTCGGTGGAGACTCTTGCTTACCGTGACATTTTGCGAATACAAAACACAAAATACAAACCAGCATTCCAAAAAAAAGTCAGTTCTTCCCACCGTATCACATAAGTCATCATAAGACTCTGAGCACGAGTTCGTACCCATTTGAGGTAAGGCTCAAGAGGGATGGAATTCTTGTGCCCCCAAGTCTTTCTATCCACCTTGTTTAGCATCCTCCAAGCTTGGATAAATCTCTGGCGAAGACTTTGATCGTCGTTGTCGTAGTCGAATACCAAACCTTGAATTATCATCTCGTGCGGGCCATCCCTTCGGGCATAACCAAACCGTCTTAAGGCTAAAAATGGGTTGTAGGTGATGCCTCCCCTAATTACAAGTAGAGGGACATTAGGGAATTCTCCACAACGGTCGATGATGATAATATTCTCTTTGGATCGAGAGCACCAATGAATGTCTGAATGTTTGAGCGTCATCAACCTTTGTGACCACCTTGAACCTTGCTCATTATTTAATACAGATTGGGGAAGATGAGAAATAAACCATCTTGCCAAGAGAGGAGTGCAACACATAAGGACACCTCTTTTCCTCATTTTGCGAGTGTGAAAAGAGTGTAGGATATCCCCTAGCAATGTAGGCTTCTTAGCAAAGTTCTTGTTTGAGAAAGCCCAAGGCTGTTGGAATTCCTTAGACCTGCAAGCCTTTGAGGAAATTGTGGCTCTCCTCATCTATGGGATGGTTTTGTTCGCAAATCCTGACCAACTCATAGATGTGAACACCGTCACAATCTTCATATCACGCAACCCAAAACCTTTAACACCGCTCCTTGTTTCCCAATGGGTTGTGACATCAGATGAGTGCAAGTGTAGAGCTTGAGCAATCTCTTCTGGCTTTGGATCTCTTTCCGTATCGTTGAAAGGTAGTTGATTGAGAATTGGAATCCTCAAGAGTTGGGAGAATTCTTCCAAAGTAGGCACAAGTTGATAGTCGGGAAATGTGAAGCAATGGTGCAAAGGATCAAAGAACTGAAAGAGCACCTTCATCATGTCTTCATCTACGTTGGAGGTGACCAAGTTGAGTAGACGACCATGTCTTTCGATGAATGGAGAGTTTTCAGGAATCCTTGACGCTAGCTCCTTTAGTTGTGGAGGGATTCTCACAAGGTTGACTTGAATAGTTTTCCTGCAAAGTGAATCCATGTCCTACAGAACAAGAACAAAGATGAATCCCAAAATCCTTGAAATGGTTAGTGGATGTATATGATGTTCATGATGTCCATGATGTTATGTAGAAATATGCATATACAAAGCAAACAAATCTTTAGTTTAGGCTTGCATGGGGTTTTATAGGTAAGTATCCTCTTGAAGTTTAATTGGCTTAAACCTGTCCTAGTAATAGTAACCTGGTTTTAAGGAGCTCAATATCACCTGATTGTTTCCTTGGTCATTGTTTCATCTCAAGCCTCTTTAATAGCGACCGGAATATCCCAAGAAACCAAACCTCAATGAGTGTAGTATCGAGTATCTACCAACTTCGGACTGCACCAAATCCGGTCATCTCACTACATCCTAAAGGCCAAGTTGGTCAAGTAAAGGTTCTTAAAGTTCATTAGTGCTTCATGACATCACTCAGCAGACTCGTATTCTCTTTGATTAACTCAAAGGCTATCGGTACCCACAAATATGTCGCACCAACGTAGCTATTGCTTAGACCATGTCGGTATACCCCGCACAGTTTCCTCAATGTATTGCTACTCACCTATAATGTATCCCAAATCTGGGTAGAGGATTCAAACCCAAACAAGGGACCATAATGTAAAGCATACAAGTCAAACAATGTAAGCAAGTAAACGTGATCTATCCCTAAGGTAACCACACTTTTAGAATTTTCCCCAGCAGAGTCGCCAGTTCTATGATACGGTGGGAGAACTGATTTGAAGGTTTTGAGTTTGATCGCAAATGTTGCGGTTAGCAAGAGTCGCCACCGACTTTTCTTTTATCCAAAAGGAAAGGTGAAAAAGCACAGGAAAAACCTTTGAGATTATTTCTTGAGTTCGGGGGGTAGAATATGAAAAGGGAAGGTATTAGCACCCTTTTCATCCATGGTTTTCCATGGGATCTTAGTTACTTTCTAGATCACTTGCTTTTGTTTGAAATTATGCTTTGTGTGGTTTTTGAAAGCGTTTTGTAAAGATGCCATTGTTTAAGAAAGCTTTGTAATGATTCTCGTTCGTAAGAATGTACACAAAGTGTTGGTCTTTTGAAAATGTTTTCAAGTTTTGTAAGATGTTTTGAAAGTGTAGGTGTTTGTTTTAAAAATAGAAAGGATATTTGTTTTTAAATGGAGCAAGTAATTAGGAGTAATCTACCTACTCAAATGTCTTTCTTGTTTATTTTCTTTTCCTTTGATATTGTTGTCTTACCATTGATTTGGTAAGCAACCCTATCTTTGGATGTAAATGGGACGAGCTTGGGTCATCGTATTTCCATGATTAACAATGTTGCAAGGAATCTTAGCATTTTTGAGGGACTAAGATCATTTTGTAAGGCAACTTTGAATAGCGTCATCGAGGGACTCTGATCTTGTATTTGTTTGTTTTTGCTAAGACGCCTTATATGCGTAATATGGTCATTTTGTATAAGGAACCCAAGTGGAGTAACCCTAGGGGTATTTTGTGTGCAAGTGTGTCATTTCATATTTGATTTTGTCTTGGATTAGGGTTTTCTATTTGATTGGTTTTATCTTGCCATACAAACCCTAATTACTAGCATGTTATGTAAAAACGATAAATTGTGAAATTTAAAATTACTACGCTATTACAACACTTGTGGGAGGGGGGGTATACAATTTATGAATGGGGATTGCAGTAATATAAATCTAATTAATCTATTACAACCAAATTGAATATGTACAAATAATTGGAATGAATAGTCTACAAGATAAATTAAATATGCAAAGATATGTAAATGCAAAGAAGATTTTTGTTTGGTTTTCTATGTGAAATTATTTTAACCTAAACCTAATAAATAAATCAAGATTAACTTAAACTAATTAAGAAAAGAAATTATTTTAGAAAAGATTTTTTGAATAAACCCTAATTTTATTTGATTAAAAGAAAATTAGTTTCTTTATGAAAAACTATTTTTTTTTTGTATTTTTTTGGTCTTGAGAATAATATATGGCATTATGAGATATTTTTGGTCTTTTCCATACTAAAATAAAATATTTAATGGGTGTGAAGAAAAAATAAATATTTAACCTACTTCTAATTTAATTTACAAGTTTATTTAAAAAATAGATAATATATAACTAAATAAAAATATTTTTTATGAGAAATATAAAATAAAATAAACCAAAATATAAATCTATCATTTTTATATTTTTTTTATGATTTTTGATATTAAGAAAAATATATTTAATAAAATAAAATGAAAGTAAAATAAATAAATAAAATTATATTGGGCCAGGGGTGTCATAAGCAAACAGGAGGTGAATGTTAGAAAAAATCACAAGGCCCATGAATCAGAAGCCCGGCGCTGTAAAGGGACAAAAAAATGGAAAAATATGAGAAAATTGCAAAAGGCAGCGCACTGAGGCTCGAACCCATGACCTCTAGCATTTACGTGCGCTGCCTTACCACTGGGGTGACTGTACATCCGCTTATATAAACAAAATCACAAATATATATTAGAAAATGCCTCCTGAAGGCAACTTCGTCTTCAACCTTGAGCCATGGCCGAACCACCTGTATCTCTCTCATTTCTCCAGAAAAATGGAAAGTCCAAACATGAAAGTTATGGTGTTTCTACCCACGAGTTCAACCATATAATTTATGTAAACTAAAAGTCACAGATAAGAGCTAATTTTACTGGCCCTAATTTAAAACCTAATTTTTACGGAAATTTTAAATCCAAAATTCTCTATACACACTTAATATAAATGAAAACTATGAACATGGTTAGCTTTAGAGCAAGGATATCTACATTTTGCTTTCACAAATCAGGACCAACTGATGCTTGTATGAAGAGATAAAAGTTTGAGTTTTTAGCTCTTGCAGCTGGAATCGTGAATGGAGTTTGAGCAAGTTTTGAGAAGGCTTGGGGATTTGTTTAGCTTGTCTGTACCTCCCTGAGTGTATTCCAATCCTTACTTTGTCTTGAAAGTCCCTGAATCTCCCTACTCAAGTCAACCTGCAAGCTTGATATTTGAAAATGGTGGGTGATGGAGGAGGAGTTACAGTGAGGGAACCGAGGTCTGAATCACTTAGGTGTGATGTATATTAAGTGTTTGGGTGGTTGAAACTCAATACGCACGAGTGGATTTGGAGATGGCTATGCAAGGTTCAAAACTGTCAAGCTATGGCAGATTTTCAGCTGCAAAGTGTTTGGGAGTGTTTCTGATTCTTAGCATTCGTATCTTATGTTGCAATACACTTGTGTATATGTATAGAAAAGGTTAGATATCAACTCCACTCCAGATTTCCGAGTTATAGCCTTTTGGCTCTATAACTTGCTTTTGAAGAAAAGTGAGGAGACAAGTCTCTAAGTGTTTTACAAGCATGATCTGAGTTGGTAGAGGCTTTAGACAAGTTTCTTTTGGTTTTGACTTTTCTTTTGTGCAGAGAAAATAATTGAGAGGCTCAAGAAGTTGACAAAGGTAAAAGTAATGCTTTATCAAAATGGAAATGGCAACTTTGTGCCATAAATGGAATTGTAACTTGGATAAAGGCTCAAATGTTTGGATTAAAGCTCTAGAATCCGTGTAAACATTTAATTATGGAGTGAGAAACAAGTTTGAGGCCTTCAAAGCAAAGATTATGCAGCCTAGGCTTGGATTTGAATTTTTGTTCATCATGAAATGGCTTGAAATCAAAGTGATAAATCACCAACTTCATCTCTTCGATTCTCCCTACTCAAGAATGATATCAAGGAGTTCTAGGACACTTTGGAAAGCTTGCAATGTGCTCTACAACTCATCTTTGAATTGCTTTTGAAAATTCCACTTGGAACTATGTGAAAAATTGGCATGAAGTTAGGTCAAAAACCTGCCTAACTAGGGCAAAATTTCACTAAGTTATTTTAGTTCATGAGCATGTATTCACAAAATTATAACTTGAGATCTAAGAATTTTTAGGAGAAATTGTGTGAATAAAAGTTGTAGATTTCATGGGGATCTATAACTTTCATGTTGGAATTTTTCTTTGAATCATTTTGCATCATGGTGAAAATTTAGCTTAAAGTTGAGAAAAAATAAGAAATTTTCCATACTTAGAAAACTTTCTAAGTTAAAAATTTCAACTTTTCAAAACAAAAACTTAAACCCTTGATTTCTTGATGAACAAGTTTCACATTTTGACATTTTTTGATGAATTATGATCTTTGGCATTTGATTTTGGCTAAAAAGTCAAAGTTTGACTTCTCAGTATACAGTTGACTTTTGATCAGTTGACTGAAAAATTCATCTATCAATCCAATGGATTTGTAATGTTTTGAATCATGCTATTAGGTCAAAATGATGTAATTGAACTCGTGAAATCATGCTTCAAACCAAATGATCATTTGCTAGGTCAAAAATCAGAAACTGCCCCTTTCCAGTCAAAACCCTAATTTTGACCATTTTGCCCTTTTGAGGATTTGATCAAATTTCTTGAGGAATTGTGGTCAAAACTTGATCAAATGATACATATGAGTCTAGAATGTTGATGTGGGTCAAAAATTATGAAGTTTGACTGTAAATTGGCCATAGTTGACTTTTTCCCCAATACAACTGATTTTTAGGTCAACAGCTCAATTGATTGAGCAAAAGTGTGATCCAAAGCTTGAAACTTGACATGAGTAATATTGGGGGTCCATAATGATCCATGAAAATCATATGGGGCATTGGAAGTTCAAAAATCCTTGTGAAAACTCAAACCCTAGTTTTGGTCATCAGTGCTTAAGGAGGTGTCTTGAGCTGGTCAAACCCTAATACAGTCTTGAGTCAAAGAGATTTTGTGAGGAAATTCTTGATAAGTGAGAGGAAAAATTTTGGGGTACAACATTCAAGAATACTATTTTTAAGGTTTGGCACATCTAGAACGCAAACTTTGTCTTCAAACCTGAACACCCCATTCTTATCAATTCTGAATTCACCACTTTTACCCTGATTAATCAACATTAATTGGTTCATCAATCCCTAACCAATTTTATAGCCTTCTCTGATCTCTTACAGAATACCACTAGTTAACATCAACATACCCAACTTAACACTGATAGGAGTTCCTTCACACACCAAGCTCATATCTCTGAATTTCTCGATTAACTCTAATTCTCGAACCATAAGCATTGACATGTGCAAAGACTTCACGCTTAACGCATCAGATACCATATTCGGTTTACCTGGATGCTAATTTAAACCAAAATCATAATCTTTCAGGAATTCAAGTCATCTTCTCTACCTTATATTCAGTTCTTTATGATTGAACAAGTACTTCAAACTCTTTTAGTCACTGAACATTTCAAATATGAAACCAAAATATAACGCCTCCAAATTTTAAGTAAAACACAATAGCTGCTAACTCTAAGTCATGCGTAGGATAATCATTTTCATGAACTTTCAACTACTTAGAAGCATAAGAAACAACCCGACCATTCTGTATCAACACATCTCTTAGACTCATATTCGAAGCATCACAATATACCACAAAAGGTTCATTTGGATTTGGAAAAATAAAAAACTAGAGCATTCGTCAACTTCTTCTTAAGTTCTACAAAACTCTCTTCACACATAGCATCCCACACATAAGCTTGACTCTTTCCTGTCAACCGAGTCAAAGGAATTGTTGTAACACCCTTCTAAATCCTATGAATATTATAAATAATAAATCAGAGTAAAGCACCAACAAGGGTGTCGCATCTTCATATAAAACATTATACATGCAAATCTTACTCTGTAACATGGGTTTTCAAACATTAAAACATTTATATCTTTGATAATATCATCATTAAACTTCAACACATCTTAGGGGAAATATTCTCTCAAAGCATATTTATTAAATACTTCAAATAAAATACCATCACACTTCATAATTCATAAGTTAAACTTTAAAACATCTTAAAACAGAATAAAGCGTCTCAACACATCATGTTAGAAAGGAACATATAGTTCGGTTCAAACTATCCCAAAGACCTCGATGTTACATATCAGAGCAAGACCTTCTAAAATGAACGAAAATAAACAATGCACTTCGAAGCTATCCTCTAAGCTTCGACGAATTATTCCCGATCACCAACAAGTTACCCACGTATAGAGGCAACATTTCCAAGCAGAAAGAGTGAGTAATCACAAATTATTATAAAAGATATATGGAATAGATATAGCAGTACAACCACAAATCATTATGAATTCCACATATCATCATATTTCATATTTTGTACTCACACCTTTGAATCAACAATATGAATCAATTATATCATTCTATCATCACATTAACGACAATCATAAAGCATCACAAATTTACAACGTCATCAATATCACTTAATCAATCATTATGCAATGTAACATATAATGCAATGCAACGTCATTGACTCATGCATGTGGTACCAAAATTTCACTGATAACTCAGTCATTGTTTCTCCAAATATCCCAACCAATAGGATCGATTCCCAATTGGAACCAAAACACATCATAATATTACACTCAATCCATACTATCGGATTGAAGCCAATAGTAAACCAACGTCATATCAGTATCACTGGACCAGTCATCCTAACAAAATCATTGGACCAAAGTCCTAACATATGCCATGAATGCACGATGTGCAACAACATAATAAAACATTTTAGTGCTAGTCAAAATGCATCATTCATTCATGTAATTATCATAATATCATCACATACATCGTAATACACAAGGCATCATCAAAACAACATAATTATATCATCATAAGAACAACATAGTATCAACATCTCATCATACAACACACATCATTATAATCCATCACATAGAAGTCTAATTTCATCATAACATGGGTACTACAAGTATACATACTTTTACTCATTTTATTCCATCTAATTATAGATCATGTTAGCTACCCAAAGTTATGAACGACGCGTCAAACGCAGTCCAGAAACTCAAGTTACGACACTTTGAAGATTCTGCCATTTGCCTCTCGCATGAGGCTCGCCTGATAAAGGAACTTGCTCGCCTGAGGGTCGCCCGACGAGGCTGGGGAGAAAATACTTCCCCCATACAAAATTCCAGGAGGTTGTTTTTCTTTTACTTCCTTTGCCTGGAGAAGTTAATCACTCTCCCAACGAGATCACTTTCGCCTCCCCTTCGCCCGACGAAGCTAGGGCGAGTTCACTTCTCCCATACAAATTCCAGGGACTCTATCTTCTTTCCACAAATCCCATTCACTTCTCCCTCGCCCGTAGTATCAGGTGTGAGGAGTCTTCTCTCGTCGAAGCATCTTGATCGCCCAACGAAACACGTGAGACAACAACCTGCCGTTGCATTTCTGCACAGTTCAGTCCCAATTTTACTTGTGATTAAACCATATAACATACCCAAAATTCACATGATTCATCATGGTTTCATAAAATCATAATAAAACATCATAGCAAGCCTCATATACATCATTTCACAACATTATAACACCATTTTATCACCAAATTCATCACAAATATTATGCAATCCATTTCATCATAAAACCCAAAACAACCTACATACATCTAAACCTTATATCAATCATAATAAAAAGGATAACATCCCATTACCTTAAATTATAGATTTGATCTTATTCTTTGTGTTCTACCAAAAGTTCCTTTGTTCTCTTCCTGCCCTAGCTCCAATGCATTCTTCCAACTCTTTTCACGATCGCACAGAATGACACAATTTTCCCTCTACTCCTTATTTAACCCTTGGACCCTTTATATGGTCTTCCCATCTTACCCTCGCTAATCACTTCACCAATTACTATCTTGTCCGTATTATTTCTACACCTCATATTATCTAATTTTACCAATTAAAATAATTCTAAATAATTACTTTATTTATCTAAAATTATCTAAACCACTCAATATCACTTAATTTCCACTATGCCCCACCTAGCATCACATAACGCATCATATTAAACAAACATGACATATACTCACAAATAATCACAAATACTCATCATAATTAATTAAATAATTAAATAAATAATATAATTATTCTGGGGTGTTACAATTGCAAATTTTGAGAAGCCTTCTATAAACCTGCGATAATAACCAGCTAAACTAAAGAAACTTCTAATCTCAGTAATAGACTCCAGAGCCTCCCACTGCAACACATCATCAACCTTCGACGAATAAACAATAATACCACCACTAGAAATCATATTCCTAAGGAAACATACTTTTTTCATCCATAATTCACATTTGGATAACTTGGCATACAAGTTGTTATCTTTCAACTTCTGCAACACAACCTTCAGATGTTCTTTATGCTCTTCATTCAACTTCAAATATATAAATATACCATCGATAAACACCACAATAAATTATCTAGGTATGGATGAAATATTCTATTCATATACTCCATGAACACTCCAGGCGCGTTAGACACTCCAAACGACATTACATAATATTCATAGTGACCATACCCCGTTCTGAATGCGATCTTTGGAATATCTTTTGGTTTCACTCGAATCTAATGATAACCCGACTGCAAGTTAATCTTACTAAACACACGAGCACCAACTAATTGATATATCAAATCATATATTCTCGAAAGAGGATACTTATTCTTGATTGTTACCTTGTTCAGTTGTCGATAGTCAACACAAAACCTCATGCTACCATATTTTTCTTCACTAACAATATTGGCGCACCCCAAGGAGAAACACTTGGTCGAACAAAATTATTCTCAAATAAGTATTCCAACTGTTTCTTCAGCTCCCTTAACTCTGAAGCATACATTCTATACGAATCCATCGAAACATGACTAGTACCAGGTACTAAATCAATAACAAACTCAACCTCTCACTCTAGAGGAAAATCAATGACATCATATGGGAAGACTTTTGGAAATTCACATATAACCAATAACTCATTATTCAGCTGGTTCCTTAGTCTTGGATTTCTTTATTCATGTCTCTAAAGTTCTCCCCACCTTTGATATTCCAGTAGTTGTGGCAGTATGAGAGCTTGCATCTTCAATGCATTTGATCTTCTCTTCATTCCTGTGCTTCTTCCCGAGCTTGCTAATTTATTTGGAAAGGCCTATCCTCAAATTCTTATCTAGTTTTGTCTTACCCATTTTGCTTGATAAGGGGAGATCTATTTTAAAGAAAGAGTATTGTGTTCTTGCTAGTATGGAAATTATGCTTATATATAGAGTGGGGTAAAACTAATTTAGTCTCGGATACTGTGCACCTATGGACATAAGAGAGACAATTGGTCTTGGTCTTCATGCATAACTTCCAAGATTTAACACCTATTAATCTATGATCAGTTGTTAGAACTGAAACTTAACAATATTAAGAATTGAAGATGCTTTTTATAACCATCTTAGCCAAATTGTTTTTCCTTTCAAATTTTTCCTAACGGGGAGCAAATACTAATTTTGATCATTTTTATCCATATTAATAATATCCCAAACATATTAATCTAAGGATTATTTTCTTCTTGTGCTTATCCTGCTTACTTCTTTTTGTTGATGATAAAAGGGGGAGTATGAGGATAATTATTTAAGCATCTGAATATGATTGATTAATTATTTTTATTGCTTAAAATCTGAAGACTTGTTATTATGCTTCAAAGATAAATTTAATTAATCTTGATATGACTTAGAGGGAGCTTACAAACCTCACCCTTAGGACTATCAGACTCAGGGGAGCTTACAAACCTTAGACCTTAAAGTTAACATGTTAATTAAATCAACAACCATTGTTCTTAAATACTTGTTTTTGTCATCATTAAAAATAGGGAGATTTTTAGAGAAAAATTGGTGTGTACTACAACCCTTTGGTTTTGATTATAAATAAGTGTGTTCAAGTGTGCAGGTACAAAGATTAAAAATTCTAATTTGAAGTAAGATTTGGCACTGCACTATAATACGGTGGGGGAACTGACTTGGTTTTGCATTTTATTGCAAATGTTGCGGATAACAAGAGTCGCCACCGGCTTTTCTTTTATCGAATAAGGAAAGGGTGAAAAGAACAGGAAAGACCTTCGAGATTTTTCTGAGTTCGGGGGGTAGGTTATGAAAATGGAAGGTGTTAGCACCCTTTTCATCTATAGTTATCTACGGGCTTAACCGCTAGCTCACTTTATTTTAAAATGCTTTGTGTGTATGTGTTTTAAAAATATTTTGAAAAATACCTAAGTACGACAACTTTGTAATGATTCTTGTATCAGTTAAGAATGCGTACAAAGTCTTTGTTTTTGAAAATATTTTAAAGAAAGTATTTGTGAAAAATATGTTTTGAAATGTTCGCGATCAAGCGATCAAGAACTATCTACCTACTCAAAAGTCTTCAGTGTTATTTTCCTCCTCCTTTAGATAGTGCTATCCTACCATTAGTTAGTAGGAAGCCCTATCGTTGGATATGAAGGTACATGTGTGGGTCATTGTAAAGTCATAAAGGCAACTTGTAGGGGCTCTTCATCAAGTTATCGTAAGGGACTAAGATCATTTACCGAAGGCAGCATCGAAGGGTCATCGAGGGACTACGATCTTTTAAACCAAGGGTCTTTGCTAAACCATCCCCACGTTTGAGGGACATGATTGTTTTTCGATGCAACGAGTGAGGTTACCCTAAAGGTGTAAGTGTGAGTGGTGATTTAATTCAGTTATTTATCTTGATTAGGGTTATTTAAGATTGTTTTTATGTCTTGCCATACAAACCTATTAAGCTAAACAGTTATAAGGAAAGCGGTAAATGCAGAAAGTAAGGGCAGAAATTAAAGAGTCCTACACTATTACAAAGCTTCGGGAAAGGGGGTACAAACAATAAAATCGGGGGGAAATAGTAAACCCTAATTAAACTATTACAGTCTTAAGCAATTACATAATGATAAAAATAATGAAATACGCGACTGTAAAATACGCGAAGCGGTAAAATAAAGAGAAACAGGAAAAGAAATTGTTTTGTGATTGTTGGATAAAAAGAGTTTTTGGCGGTTAACCTAATAACCTAATCGATTATAATTAATTAAAAAAGTCAGTTAATTAAATTAATAATAACCCTAAAATCTAAGTTGATTTTAATTTAATTAAGAAAACCTAAAACTTAAGTTAGGGTTGATTAAATTAAAAAACCTAAAATTAAATTAGGGTTTGTGAAAAAATGTTAGTGTTGTACCCCAAATTTTCCCTCTCAATTATCAAGAATTTTCTCACAAGATCTCCTTGGGCTCAAGACTGCATTAGGGTTTGATCAGCTCAAGACACCTCCTTATGCACTGATGACCAAAATTAGGATTTAAGTTTGCACAAGGATTTTTGGACTATCAATGCTTCATATGACTTTCAAGGATCATTATGGACCCCCGAGATTACTCATGTCAAGTGTTAAGCCTTGGATCACACTTTTGATCAGTCAATTGAACAGTTGACCTAAAAATCAGTTGTATTGGGGAAAAAGTCAACCATAGCCTTTACAGTCAAACTTCATAATTTTTTATCCACAATAACAATTTAGACCCATATGTATCATTTGATCAAGTTTGGACCATAATTCCTCAAGAAATTTGATCAAATCTCCAAAAGGGCAAAATGGTCAAAATTAGGGTTTTGAGTGAGAAAGGGAAATTTCTGATTTTTGACTTAGCAAATGATCAATTGGTTTAAGGAATGATCTCAAGAGTCCAATTGCATCATTTTGACCTAGTGATATGATTCAAAACATTGCAAATCCATTTGATTGACAGATGAATTTTGCAATCAACTGATCAAAAGGCAACTGTATACTGAAAAGTCAAACTTTGACTTTTTGATCAAATTCAAGTGCCAAAGATCATAATCCATCAAAAAATGTCAAAATATGAAAGTTATTCATCAAGAAATCAAAAATTCAAGATTTCATTTTGAAAAGTCAAAATTTCTAAACTTCGAAATTTTTCTAAGTGTTGGAAATTTCATATTTTTTCATAACTTTGATCCAAATTTTCACCATGATGCAAGATGATTCAAGAGAAACTCCAAACATAAAAGTTGTATATCTCCATGAAATCTAAAACTTTGATTCACACAAATTCTTCCAAAAAATGCTTGGATTTCAAGTTATAATTTCATGAACATGTGGTCATGAAACAAAAGACTTAGTGAAATTTTGCCCTAATTAGGCAGATTTTTGACCTAACTTCATGGAAATTTTTCACATAGTTACAAGGGGAATCTTCAAAAGAAATTCAAAGATGAGTTGTAGAGAACATTGCAAGCTTTCCAAAATATCCAAGAACTCCTTGAGATCATTCTTGAGTAGGGAGAATCGAAGAGATGAAGTTGGTGTTTTGTCACTTGAATTATAGGTCATTTTCATGATGAACACAAATGAAAATCAATGTTAGGCTGCATAATATTTTCTTTGCAGGCCTCAAAATGGTTTTTCACTCCATAATTAATGGATTACACAAACGTTTGAGCTATAATTCAAGTGATTTAAGCTTTATCCAATTCACATTGCCATTTTGGGAAGAAAGCTAACAATACCATTCTTGTAAAGCAAGCTTTTTGCATAAAGTCCACTCTTGAGCCTCTAACTTATTCCCTCTGATCACACTTTATCTACAAAGTCATAAGAAAGTGTGTTTAAAGCTTAACCACTCTATCTTAGCAAGTACACAAGCATTGAAACTTGTTTTCTCAAAAATCACATGTTTAGCTTAAGGATGCAAATTCAAATTCTGAGTTGTTACAAGCCTCAAAACCTCTTGCTTATAAGTATACACACTATTTTCAAGTTGACACACGAATGCTAGGGCCCTGAAACTATCTCAAATACTCAAAAACCATAAACCTATTGAAGAACACCATTAACACACAGTTTTGAACCAAAACTCATGATCTTCATTTCCACTCATGCGTTTTGAAAACTAATCACTCAAACACCTTCTATACATCATACCAAAGCAATCCAGGCCCCTGTTTCAAGACTGCAACTCCTCCATCACTATTCACCATTTTCAAATATCAAGCTTGCATGTTGACTCGAGTAGAGAGATTCAGGGACTTTCAAGGCAAAGTAGGAATTGGAATACACTCAAGGAGGTCCAGGCAAGCTAAACAGATCCTCAGGCCATCTCAAAAGTTTCTCAAACTCCATTCACGACTCCAGCTGCAAGAGGTAAAATTTCAAACTTCTATCTCTTCATACAAGCTTCATTTGATCCTGATTTGTGAAGATAAAATGTAGATATCTTTGCTCTAAAACTGACCATGTTCATAGACCCCATTTATATTGACTATGTATAGAGAATTTTGGATTTGAAATTTATGAGAAAATTAGGTTTCAATTTAGGTCCAACAAAATTAGTTTTTATCTTTGACTTTTAGCTTACATAAGTTATATGGTTGGGTTCGTGGGAAGAAACACCACAACTTTCATGTTTGAACTTTCCATTTTTGTGGAGAGATAAAGAAGATACAGGTGGTCCGGCTAGGCGCGAGGTTGAAGACGAAGTTGCCTTCAGAAAATAGTTTCTAATATATATTTATGCTTTGATTATATGACCGGATGAAACATCCACCCAGTGGCAAGCGCGCGAGTACTAAGTCATTTCTTACCTAACGGGAGAGGGTTCGAACCAATGTGAACCCCCCTTTTGCATTTTTTTTTCATTTTTCTGATTTCCTAATACCTTTTTTTGCAGGCGCTGGGCCCTTTGGGCCTGGCAGTTTTTTTATTTATGCTGACTAACCCCTGTTTACTTGTGACACCTCCCTGGCCCATTATTTATTTATTTATTTATTTCTTTTTCTTTTAAATATATTTTCTAAAAATACCAAAAAAATCCTAAAAAATATAAAAATGATAGATTTATGTTTTGACATAATTAAAATATTTTCTCCATACAAAAATTATTTTTATTCATTATACTTTATTTACTTTTACTAATTTCCTTGTAAATTAAATTAAAACTAGATTATTATTTGTCTAAATATATTTATTTTAATATAAAAAGACCAAAAATATTTCATAACACCACATATTATTTTCAAGACAAAATTACAAAAAATACTTTTTTCTTTAAACTTATTTCCTTTTAATCAACTAAATAGAATCAGGGTTTTGTCTAAAAAAATGTCTTCTTAATTAATTTATTTTCATACTTAATTTAAATTAATTTTGATTTAATTATCCTTCTCTAATTAGGTTTAGATTAAAACTCTTTTTCATATAAAAATCCAAACACAAAACAAAAATTATTTCTTTCAATTTGCATTTGTACTTTATATGTTTCTTCAATTATTTGTACATATTCAATTTGGTTGTAATAGAATAATTAGGTTTATATTATTGCAATCCCCATTCATAAATTGTATACCCCCTCCCACAAATGTTGTAATAGCGTAGTAACATTAAATTTCGCAATTTATAGCTTTTACATAACATGCTAGTAATTAGGATTTGTATGGGAAGATAAAATCAGTTAAATAGAAAACCCTAAATTCAAGACAAAATCAAGCATGAAAATAACACATTTGCACACAAGCACCCCTAGGTTAAAATCCACTTGGTTGCTGTTGTACCCCAAAATTTGCCCTCTCATTTATAAAGACTTTCCTCACAAGACTTCTTAGACTCAAGACAAGATTAGGGGTTGGTTAGCTCAAGACACCTCATCTTGCACTGATAACCCAAAATTAGGGTTTGAGTTTGCACACGGATTTTTGGACCACCAATGCTTCATGTGACTTTCATACATCATTTTGGACGCCTAAGATTGTTCATGTTAAGTTTCAAGCCTTGAACCACATTTTTGATCAGTCAATTGGACAGTTGACCTAAAAATCAGCTGTATTGGGGAAAAAGTCAACCATGGCCAATTTAAAGTCAAACTTCATAATTTTTGATCCACATCAACATTTTATACTCATATGTATCATTTGATCAAGTTTGGATCACAACTCCTCAAGAAATTTGATCAAATCATCAAAAGGGCAAAATGGTCAAAATTAGGGTTTTTGACTGAGAAAGGGCAATTTTTGATTTTTAACCTAGCCAATGACCAATTGGGTTCAAACATGATTTTAAGGATTCAGTGGCATCATCTTGACCTAATTACATGGTTCAAAAGATCTCAAGTTCATTGGATTGACAGATGAATTTTGCAAACAACTGATTAAAAGTCAACTGTACACTGAAAAGTCAAACTTTGACTTTTTGGTCAAAATCAAGTGCCAAGGGTCATAATTCATCAAGATATGTCAAAATGTGAAACTTGTTCACCAAGAAAACCAAATTTGAAAATTAGGGTTTTAATTTGAAAATTTTCATAACTTAGAATTTTTCTAAGTATAAGAATTTTCTTATTTTTTCCCAACTTTTCACCACTTTTTCACCATGATGCATTTTGATTCAAGAAAAGTTCCCAACATGAAAGTTGTAGTCCTACATGAAATCTACAACTTTGCTTCACAAACTTTTCCCTAAAGATGCTTGTATCTCAAGTTAGGAATTTGTGAATATAGGCCCATGAACTAAATAACTTAGTGAAATTTTGCCCTAATTTAGGCAGGTTTTGGACCCAACTTCATGGAAACTTTTCATCTAGTTCCAAGAGGTATCTAAAATTTCATTTCAAAGATGGATTATAGAGCACATTGCAAGCTTTCCAAAATGTCCAAGAACTCTCCATGATAATTTTTGAGTAGGGAGAATCGAAGAAGGGAAGTTGACATTTTCTCACTTTTGATCAAGCCATTTTCACATAGCATCAAGTTGAAAATTAAATCTATGCTGGTTATATCTTGCTTTACAGATCCTAAGCTTGCTATACACTCCATAATTAAATGCATACTCAGAAGCTAAAGCATTTATCTTTGCTTTTGAAGCTTTACACAAGATGCATTTCCATTTTGGGCAAAAAGTTCACATTGCCATTTTCATAAAGAGGAACTTTTGCAACTTTGTCAATCTTGAGCATTGAACCTGTCCCCTTGATACAAGCAATTTACACAACTCTCAAGCAATTGGTACAAGCTCATTTCATCCCTTAAGCAAGTAAGTACAAGCATGGCAAGTATAGTCACTTCACTTTACTTCAAATGCAAGAAAAGTTGCCAAAAGGTCCAAAGCTTGCACAACTAGTAAGGGATCACTTTGGATCACTTCTATACAAATATACAAACTTGTTACTGTAAGTCTAAGAGTGCCTAAGAGGGGAGGGGGGGTGAATTAGGTATATAAAAATTTATTCGATTTTATGAGAATACTTGAAGTAATTTTTGGTTAAGTGTTTGAAGGTTTTGGTTATATCTTATCTTTTCTTGATTATGGTGATGAAAGCGATAAAAGCGGAAAAGTAAAGAACACGGTGATATATCCTGGTTCCCCTCACAATCTGAGAGTACTCCAGTCCCCTTTCCAACACGAAAGAGATTTCACTATAGTTAGAATGATTGTACAGCCTATGCTTACTATCTAACCTATAGGGTGACCAAAGGTTCTTAACACCTTTAAGATCAAACAAACACTAATGTGAATGAAGAACAATCCTCTTCAAATCACAACACTTACTTCCAACAATCCTGGATAGTAAGGGAATAATTTCTTTTGTAATACAATGATTTATTTGAAATAGATGGAGAGCACTATCAATCTTCAATTGATCTTCTTCTTCAAGATAGAAACAATTCTCAAGCAATGATTATAAATGTTCACAATGTATGTATGAAACTTGTAATGATTTCTTAATGAAAATGTATATGGCAAGTTTCACAAAATTTATGAACACATGAAAGTTTGTATGCAAATTTGAATGAAAGAAAATTGTTAATATGAAGAAGGTTTATTGTTTTTGTTGTTATATGAAAATCTAAAAAATCTGCACATTTTATAGTGTCACAAAAACCTCTTCATTCATGTCATTTCATATGAAAAGATGCAATGCATTCATGAAAGGATACCAATTGAAATATGTTCAAAAACCAAAAGAAAATCTGCACTGGTTTGCTAGGAACCGGTTCTGACACAGGAAGAACCCGGTTCTTAGTGAACGTTATAACTCAGAATTCAAAAATATCACGCAGGAACCGGTTCCCCTATTGGTACAACCCGGTTCCTGGTACAAATTCCAGGGAGGTGTTTTTTGAACAAGTTTGGAACCCGGTTCCCTGTTAGGGAGGAACCGGTTCCTGAAAGTTTATTTTCAAAAATTCTTTTTGAAAAAGATTCCAAACAAGGTTTTTCTTAACATTAAAAATGTGGGATATGTATATGATTATGAATGCATATTTGTGAACATCTATATTCAAGTTTAAGAATTATTTATACCATTTGACATTTGTTGATTCTTTCAATAATTCTTCTTCTAATCTTCAAGACTTTGTATATGATATTGATAAGATTTTTTGCACATCCTTTGAATGTTGATATCCATGTTGTCTTCATCAAAACAAATGCTTTAAATATGACTTGAGAAGCTTGCAATTACATTCTCCCCCTTTTTCATGATGACAACCAAGTCTTGAAAACGATTCTTGAAATGATTATGTTGTTTTGTGTAGCAAAAAAATGTTGAGCAAATGCAAGGCTCCCCCTAAATTGTATGCTCCCCCTAAGTCCATGATTCTTTGAATTTTGGAGTGAGTTCCTGCAATTTCTTTGAAACAAAACAACACATATGCATACTCTTCTCCCCCTTTGTTAACATAAAAAAGGATGGGGAAAAAGAGTGAAACAAATACATTTAAAAATTAAGACGATTCTAAACACAACCACACACTAAAAACACGACCAACGAATTGTACGATACAACATATAACAATAAAACATAAGATGGAACATTGTCTAGACATTACAAAGTAAAACACGAAAATGAAAGAAATGACATAGAAATTAAAAGTAAGTCTTTAGTATTCATCCTCATTCATCTCATCACCATCATCTTCACTTCCATTTTCACTTCCGGATTCCTCTTCCTCTTGAACTTCTTTTCTATCAAGGTGAGAAAGAATAAGCTTTTGAGTTCTTTGGACATTGCGTAGTTGTCGCCGTGCGGAAGCATTTTCTTGTTGGAGCATATCAAAGCGATCATCCACATGTATTTGGAAGATGGTCATTTGATTAAACAACATGTCTATGGTGTAGCCGCCTTCGGGAGGTTGAGCAACATAGTGGACAGTTGGTTCGAAATCCTCTTTGTAGTGAAAGTGACCTCTTGCATCAAGAATGATTCCGGTGTTCTTAAGAGCGGTTGCATCTGTAATAGCCTCCTTATCTCCTTGAATTCTTGTAACTTCCCGTTGAAGGTTAACATTAGCATTTTCCAGAATGTGAGAAATGGCTCGAGCATATGGTAAACCACCATCTAGAGATTCCATAAGTTGCATATGGTACATAATAGAAAGTGCCCAATTAACCGAACAACGGCGTCTCAATGCATTAAGGACCATTAATTCAAACTCATTGATACGAGAGTGGTTATAATTCTTTGGAAAGAGGATATAGGCAATAATAAGATGGAGCATTCTGTCACTTACAGAGAGATTTGAGCCAAACAAATTAGATGACGAGAGAAGTTGTTGACGAGCAGTATTTTGCTGGTTTGGCCTACACATGTTAATAAAAACCTCTACCTTATTGTATGGTAGCCAATCATGTGGAATAACACCATTAACAAGAACTAAACCTTCATGCGGAATACCCAACAATTCACCAAATTCCTCAACAGTTAAACATATACTCTTTGACAAAACATGAGAGGTTAGAGTAATATCACCAAATTCATCAGGGATAAGTTTTAAGTTGTGATAAAATTATCTAACAAGGTCAGGAAACACTTCACCATTGTTACCTACAAACCTAGCAACCCCAGCAGAGGCCAACTGAGCAGGAAATAAAAAGCTACGAGCAGGAAAGGTATGAAGCCTACAAAACTTAGCTTTAAGAACCTTCCGATTATGAGATTTGAAGGTGAGCCTTCTGGATTTGATGGTCTGAGGATGAATGTTAGAAGACTCTTCTTCAACCTGAGCCTTTCCCTTGCTGGACCTGGTAGCTCTCTTAGGACCCATGGAGATTTGAGAAATCTGAAAGTTAAGGTTTGATTTGGGATTTTCGGAATAGTGAGAGATTGGGATATTTGAGTATGAAATATGGAAGGAGAGGTGATTTTATAGTGATTTGGAGTAGTGGGTATTAAAATGTTGGTGAAGAAAAAGAGATGTTGGAGCTTTTATGAGGTGTGTCAATGAAGGTGGAAGGGTTTGAGAGGAGGAAGATGAAGTTGGAATGAGAGATGAATGTTGACTATGACATAAAGCTAATTAAAAGCACTTAAGTTTTTACACAAAAACATAAAACAAATAATAATTATTAACCACAAAAAAACGCGTGTCAGCCTGGAAAAAAGGGGTGTGTGGCAGGTCTGCGTGCTGGGAACCGGTTCTGCACTATAGGGAACCCGGTTCCTGGCTTTTGAAAAAAGTAACGTTTCTGGAAAATGAACCAGAAACCGGTTCCGACCATTATGGGAACCGGGTTCCACATGCAAATATTGCCAAAAACTTGAAAAAAATTGTTATGAAAGGAAAAGTTTTGTACAAACAATATATACACACATATTTTATCAAATAAAAACATATAAAAGAAGGAGTAGAAGCAGAGTGTACTGAAACATAAAATTTTTGAAGAAAAATTAAGACGTGCACCTTATGAGAAACATTTAGAGATCACCTTCATCCAAAATACCAAGTTCTCTTCGAAGCTTTTTGTTCTTGATGGACCAAAGAGATCCATGTGTAACAATTGTAGTGGCCTTGTAGTAGATACCACATTCTTAGATTTGAAAGTTGATTTGGTCTGTTTGCCCTTTTGGCATGCGCTACATAATTTGTCTTTGATGAACTTCATCTTTGGTAGACGATTAACTAAGTCATGCTTAACCAATTTGTTCAAGTGCTCCATGTGAATGTGAGCAATCCTCTTGTGCCATAACCAAGCGCCATTGTTGTTTACCATAAGACATTGTACCTTCATAGACAAATCATCTAAAGTAATCATAAAAATATTTTTAGTTCTTATACCTTTGAGTTTTACCTCATTGGTTTCCTCATCCATAATAAGGCATTCTTCTTTGTTGAATTTGATCTTGAACCCTCTATCGCAAAGTTGACTTATGCTAAGAAGGTTGTGCTTTAATCCTTCAACATAGAGAACATCCTCAATTTGAATGGATGGAGGTGTGCCAACTATTCCAACGCCAAGTATCTTTCCTTTGGTGTTGTCTCCATAAGTGACATACCCTTTGGCTTTATGTACTAGATATGAAAATTGGTGTACATCTCCTGTCATATGCTTTGAACATCCACTATCAAGATACCAAACATTTGATGTGGATTTCAAGCATACCTACAAAAACAAATTATTTCTCGTTAGGTACCCAAGTTGCCTTGGGTCCTTCATAGTTAGTTCCCTTTTTCACCCACACATAATTCCCACTTGCCATACTAAAGTTTCTAACATAGCAAGCATTAGGTGTATGGCCTTTAATACCACAATAAAAACAAGTAGGTTCAAAGTTACTTCTATATCTAGAAGGATAAGATTTCTTCTTAGGAAATGTTTTCTTTTTCGATACATTAGCCTTTTTCTTTTGATGATTATGAACAACTTGCTTCTTTTCTACTTTCTTGGGATTGGAACTATTACTAGCCTTTACAAAAACAGTGGGATTTTTACTTGGTTTCTTAGTATTCACATAACCAAGACCTCTTTTATCATTTGGATAACGTTGTTGGCTTAGTAATCCTTCCAATCCTATTTGTCCTTTTTCATATCGTTCAATGACTCTTTTCAATTGAACAATTTGAAAGACATTTGATTCACACTTGGAGCATGCAAAGTTTTCCTTTTCTTTAATAAAATTTTGTTTTTGAAGATCAAAATCTTTAGTCATGGTGTCAATTTTTTCTAGACAAATTAGAAGTTCTTTTTCTTGATTTGACACCTTTTTGTATAAACTTTTGCATTATTTCAAGAGTTCATCAATAGCACCTTGAACATCATCATCAAAAAGATTAAATTCATTACTAACCTCTTCTTCATCGTCGGAGTGATGCGATGCCATTAAGGCTAAGTTTGCACATTCGTCGCTTTCCGAATCGGATGAAGAACTTATCTCATTATCTTCCCATGCAACATAAGCCTTTTTGTTCTTGAACTCCTTTTTGCCTTTGAATCCATTTTTCTTGGAGAGTTTTGGACAATCCGGCTTTATGTGACCTTGCTTTCCACATTCATAACATGTGACATCTTGTGTTGGTGTGGAGGCTTATTTATCTTTATGCTTATAGAATTTCTTTCTTTTGACAAAGTTAGCATTATGAAGATTATTTTTATGACCAAAATATTTTCCTAACCTTTTTACAAGAAGCAAGAGATTTTCATCTTCCTCCGATGCATCTTTATCTTGACTTTCTTTTGAATCAACTTTCAAAGCAATGCCTTTGGATTTCTTCTCATGATTCTCATGTTTTTCAAGCCTTCCAAGTTCTGTCTCATATTCTTGAAGCTTTCCGAAAAGTGTTGCGGAAGTCATAGTTGCTAGGCTTTTCTTTTCGGATATTGCCGTCACTTTTGGTTGCCATTCCCTAGTTAAAGACCTAAGCACTTTAAGATTTAATTCATCGTTAGTTAAAGTCTTACCAAGTGCCTTCAAATGGTTTGTCAAGTGAACGAATCTCTTTTGCAAGTCAAGGATGGATTCTCCGGGAAGCATTTTAAATAATTCATATTATTGACTCAAAGTGTTCAATCTAGACCTTTTGACTTCGGCGGTTCCTTCATGAGTTTCTACAAGAGTATCCCAAATTTCCTTTGCCGTTGTACATGTCGATACTCAGAAAAATTCATCCATACTAAGAGCACTTTGGAGAATATTGATTGCCTTTTTATCAAAGAGAACTTTTTTCTTGTCATCGGCATCCCATGATGCTTTAGGCTTTGATGACCCAACACCATTGACAACACACACCGGAGTAAATGGACCATTCTAAACAGCATTCCATATTTCTTCTCCTTGCGCTTCAAGATGAGCCTTCATGCGAATTTTCCAAAAGTCAAAGTATTCACCACAAAACAATGGAGGCTTGTTGTTACTACCACCATCTTTGAAAACCGGATTTGGATTTGCGGAAGCCATTCTGGATCTTTAGGAACAAGTTACCTATAACTTGCTGTGATGCCAATTGTAAGTCTAAGAGTGCCTAAGAGGGGGGGGGGGGGGGGGGGGGGGTAAATTAGGTATATAAAAATTTATTCGGTTTTATGAGAATACTTGAAGTAATTTTTGGTTAAGTGTTTGAAGGTTTTGGTTATATCTTATCTTTTCTTGATTATGGTGATGAAAGCGATAAAAGCGGAAAAGTAAAGAACACGGTGATATATCCTGGTTCCCCTCACAATCCGAGAATACTCCAGTCCCCTTTCCAACACGAAAGAGATTTCACTATAGTTAGAATGATTGTACAGCCTATGCTTACTATCTAACCTATAGGGTGACCAGAGGTTCTTAACACCTTTAAGATCAAACAAACACTAATGTGAATGAAGAACAATCCTCTTCAAATCACAACACTTACTTCCAACAATCCTGGATAGTAAGGGAATAATTTCTTTTGTAATACAATGATTTATTTGAAATAGATGGAGAGCACTATCAATCTTCAATTTATCTTCTTCTTCAAGAGAGAAACAATTCTCAAGCAATGATTATAAATGTTCACAATGTATGTATGAAACTTGTAATGATTTCTTAATGAAAATGTATATGGCAAGTTTCACAAAATTTATGAACACATGAAAGTTTGTATGCAAATTTGAATGAAAGAAAATTGTTAATATGAAGAAGGTTTATTGTTTTTGTTGTTATATGAAAATCTAAAAAATCTGCACATTTTATAGTGTCACAAAAACCTCTTCATTCATGTCATTTCATATGAAAAGATGCAATGCATTCATGAAAGGATACCAATTGAAATATGTTAAAAAACCAAAAGAAAAGTTGCACTGGTTCGCTGGGAACCGGTTCCGACACAGGAAGAACCCGATTCTTAGTGAACGTTATAACTCAGAATTCAAAAATATCACGCAGGAACCGGTTCCCCTATTGGTACAACCCGGTTCCTGGTACAAATTCCGGGGAGGTGTTTTTTGAACAAGTTTGGAACCCGGTTCCCTGTTAGGGAGGAACCGGTTCCTGAAAGTTTATTTTCAAAAATTCTTTTTGAAAAAGATTTCAAACAAGGTTTTTCTAAATATTAAAAATGTGGGATATGTATATGATTATGAATGCATATTTGTGAACATCTATATTCAAGTTTAAGAATTATTTATACCATTTGACATTTGTTGATTCTTTCAATAATTCTTCTTCTAATCTTCAAGACTTTGTATATGATATTGATAAGATTTTTTGCACATCCTTTGAATGTTGATATCCATGTTGTCTTCATCAAAACAAATGCTTTAAATATGACTTGAGAAGCTTGCAATTACAGTTACAAGGCATAGCACGCTTGGATTGAACCTGAAACACTCTCAAACTCAAAAACACCAAAATTCTGCCTAAATACAGAGTTTCTGCAAAAGCACAACCAACTCTCATTTGACTCAAGCGTTTTGTGTTTAATCACTTCAAACATCTTAAACACTTGATACCTAGCCAATCCAAGCCATCACCCTGGTTCTGTAACCCCTGTTTCAGCATTTTCCATTTTCAATTTGGAAGCTTGAAGTTGGACTTGGTCAGAGAGTTCCAGCCATCCTCAAAGCAAGATAAGCATTGGAATAGCTTCAGGAAAGTTCAAGGAAGCTCAAACAGTCATCAGGCCTCCATTAAAGTCCCTACATTGCCCTACTCGAATCCAGCTGAATGAGGTATTTTCCTAAACTCCATCTCCTTATACAGGCAACTTCAGGCCACGATTTGTGAAGGAAAAATGTAGTCCTTATCATAACGAAACTGCACATATCATTACTTTTCATTTATATTACTTGTGCTGAGAGAATTTGAAGATTGAAAACTCTGAAAAAGTTAGGTCACGAATTAGGGATTCAAAAATTCTCTTTGATCTTTAAGAGTTAGGTTACATAATTTATATGGTTAGAATCGTGAGCTCAAATGCCACATTTTTCATATTATGAGTTTTTTTATGCAACCATAAGCAAGTTACAGGTTTGAACATGGAAGCGCGCGCAGGAAGCTTGAACGGAGGATAGGGATGAAGTTTTGGGTTTTTTGGCGCCTTGGGCTTTTTCTTTTTGCTATTTGCACCCCCCTGACTTGCTACGGCACCCCCTGGCTGATTTTTATATTTTTCATATTTTTTCATATTTTTATATTTATTGCTTTTGATTATTTTTTCTGAATAATAAAAAATCCTAAAAATAATTTATTTATTTTTACAATTTTATTTTATTTTATTTTTTATTTTGTACATAAAAATTAATATATTTGAATAGGATAGAACTTATTTTCTTAAATAGTTTGTAAATACAATAAAAAATACTTAATATTTTTATTATACTATTTATACTCATAAATACTTAATTTTTATACATGTTTAATTTTTAATATTTAAACATAATATTATTTTTTATTTTTTTATACAAAAATGTACAAGTTAGTAAATATAGAACATTATTTTCTTTTAATTAAAAAAAACTAGGGTTTTAAACCCCTCCAAAAATAATATTATTTTTTCTAGGTTTTGAATTAATTATTTTTCTCATACAAAAACAAAACACAAAACATTTTTTTTAACATAAACACATTGCATTGCATTTTAAATATTTGTCTATATTTATTTAAATTCGTGCATATTCGATTTGGTTGTAATAATATATTTAGCTTTATATTTGTGCAAATCCCCATTCAAACTTGTATTCCCCCCTCCCATAAAAATTATTGTAATAGCTTAGTATATTTACATTACGCAATTTACAGTTTTATACCATGATTAGTAATTAGGGTTTTGCATGACAAGAACAAAAAACAAAGCAAAATAGAAAACCCTAAATGCAAGACAAAAGCATGAAAATGACACACTTTGCACACAAGCACCTTTAGGGTTTCTCCCACTTGGTTGCCAAAAATAAAATGGCCATGTTACGCATGCGAAGTATCTTGGAAAAACAAAACAAATATAAGATCATAGTCCCTCGATGACGCTATTCAAAGGTTGCCTAAACAAAATGATCTTGGTCCCTCAAAAATACTAAGATACTTGGCAACATTGCTATCATGGTTATACGATGACCCACGTCCGTCCCGTTTACATCCAAAGATAGGGTTTCTTACCAAATCAATGGTAAGTCAACAATGTCAAAGGAATAAAAATGCACAAGAAAGACATTTGAGTAGGTAGATAGCTTCCAAGTTACTTGCTCCATTTCAAACAACAATCCTTGCTATTTTCAAAAACACACACATACACATTTCAAAACATCTTACAAAACATTGAAACATTTCCAAAAGACAAACATCTTTGTATACATTCTTACGAACGAAAATCATTACAAAGATTGCCTAAAAGAATGGCCTCTTTTCAAAATACTTTCAAAACCACACCAAACACCAAACACCATTTCAAACAAAGCAAAGCAAGTGATCTAAGCAAGTAACTAAGAGCCCATGGAAAACCATGGATGAAAAGGGTGCTATCACCTTCCATTTTCATAATCTACCCCCCGAACTCAAGAAAACATCTCAAAGGTCTTTCCTGTGCTTTTTGACATTTCCTTTTGGATAAAAGAAAAGTCGGTGGCGACTCTTACTAACCGGGACATTTGCGATAAAACGCAAAACCTCAAGTCAATTCTCCCACCGTATTACAGAACTTGCGACTCTGCTGGGGAATATTATAAAAGTAGGGTTACCTTAGGGTTTAGATCACATTTATTTGCTCACCTTGTTTGACTTGTTTGCTTTACATTTTGGTTCTATTGTTTGGGTTTGAATCCTTCACCCGGATTTGGGAAACATTATAGGTAAATAGCAATACGTTGTGGAAACTGTGCAGGGTATACCGACACGGTCTAAGCAATAGTTATGTTAGTGTGACATATTTGTGGGTACCGATAGCCTTTGAGTCAATCAAAGAGAATACAGGGCCGCTGAGTGATGTCATGAAGCACTAATGAACTTCTAGAACCCTTTACTTGACCAACTTGGCCTTTTAGGATGTAGTGAGATGACCAGCTTTGGTGCAGTCCAAAGTTGGTAGATACTTGATACTACACTCATTGAGGGTTGGTTTCTTGGAATATTTCGGTTGCCAGTAAAGAGGCTTGAACTGAAACAATGAATAAGGAAACAATCCAGTGATATTGAGCCCCTTAGAACCCGGTTACTATTACTAGGACAGGTTGAGCCAGCTAAACTTCAAGAGGGTACTTACCTATGAAACCCCATGCAAGCCTAAACTAGGAACTTGTTTTATTTGCTTGTACATATATACTTGTGCATAACATCATGGACATCATGAGCATCATATACATCCACTAACCATTTCAAGGATTTTGGAAATTCATCTTTGTTCTTGTTTTGTAGGATATGGATTCACTTCGCAGGAAAACTATCCAAGTCAACCTTATAAGAATTCCTACACAAATCAAGGAGCTAGCTTCAAGGATTACTGAGAATTCTCCATTCACCGAGAGGCATGGTTGTCTACGCAACTTGGTCACCTCCAACACAGAGGAAGACATGATGAAGGTTCTCTTCCAGTTCTTTGACCCTTTGCATCACTGCTTCACATTTCCTGACTACCAGCTTGTGCCTACTTTGGAAGAATTCTCTCAACTCTTAAGGATTCCCATTCTTAATCAACTACCTTTCAACGGTATGAAAAGAGATCCAAAGCCAGAAGAGATTGCTCAAGCCCTGCACTTGCACTCATCTGATGTCACAACTCATTGGGAAACTAGAAGTGGTGTCAAAGGCTTCTTAGCAAAGTTCTTGTTTGAGAAGGCTCAAAGCTGTTGGAACTCCCTAGACTTGCAAGCTTTTGAGGAGATTGTAGATCTTCCCATCTATGGGATGGTCTTGTTCCCTAATCCTGACCAACTCATAGATGTGAGCACTGTCAAAATCTTCATGTCTCGCAACCCGGTGCCTACATTTCTTGGGGATATCTTACACTCTTTTCACACTCGTACAATGAGGAAAAGAGGTGTTCTTATGTGTTACACTCCTCTCCTGGAAAGATGGTTTATTTCTCATCTTCCCCAATCAGTCTTGAAGAATGAGAAATGTTTGAGGTGGTCACAACGGTTTATGACACTTAAACATTCAGATATTCATTGGTGTTCTCGATCTAAAGAGAATGTTATCATTGTCGACCATTGTGGGGAATTCCTTAATGTCCCTCTACTTGGCATTAGGGAAGGCATCACCTACAACTCGTGCTTGGCTTTAAGGCAGTTTGGTTATGCCCGAAGGGATGGTCCATATGATATGCTGATTCAAGGCTTGGTTTTCTACTACGACAATGATGATCAAGGTCTTCGACAGAGATTCATCCGAGCTTGGAGGATGCTAAACAAGGTGGATAGCAAGACTTTGGGACACAAGAATTCCATCCCTCTTGAGACTTACCTCAAGTGGGTATGAACCCGCGCTCAAAGTCTTATGATGCCTTATCCTTCCATTCTCCCAGTAATTATTGAGCATGTTAAGGAGGGAGAGGTTCCATACACCATCCTACATCCTGACATGCCTACATCACTCAAAGACCTACAAAGGGATCGGATACAGCTCAAAGGAGAGTGCGATACTCTCGAAGCCCAATTCTACGCAAGCGAGAAGAAGGTTTTAGAACTCACTCGGCTACTTCATGAAGAGAAGACTCTCAATACCTACATTGCACCAAAGAGGATGTGCAATGTATTTTTATCTTAGAATTTTGTATTATTTTACCCAAGGGGCATTGATGTACTCAAATTCTATCTTATTAATATAACGTGTGTTTCTTTTTGTTTGAAACAAATTTGAATTTTTAAATCCTTGAAAGCATTGCATGAATACATATCATTCATCATAAACATAAACAGATCTTTGCAAAAAGTTCCCTCATCCCTCTACTGTTTATTTCAGCAAGATGGATCTCGAACAGACGGTTAAAGACCTTCAAGCTCAAAATACACAATTTCAACAGCTGCTCATGACCTTAGCCAAGGGGAAGGAGGAACTAAAGACTCTGCTAGAAAAAGAGAAAGAGAAAAAGAAGAAGAAGCCAATTGGTGTGGTAATCATGGGCAGAAGGTTTCAGGGACAAGCCAGAAGGACCTTAGATTTTCCAACTACATCTGATGAAGGGGAAAGAAAAGGAAAAGAAATGGAAGTACCATCAGATTCTGAAGAAGAAGAAGAGGAAGAAGATGACTACTCTGAACAATAATACCCTCCGGCTGATGACAAGTACAAACACCTGGAAGAGCGTCTAGCCGCTATGGAAATACAGAGAGTACCGGGGCTAGATTTTTAGGAGTTAGGGCTGGTGTCAGGAATTGTGATCCCGCCAAAGTTTAAAGTGCCTTTATTTGCCAAGTATGATGGGGTGTCTTGTCCTAAAATGCACCTCCGATCATATGTCAGGAAGATTCAGCCGCACTCTGCCGACAAGCACTTGTGGGTCCACTTCTTCCAAGACAGTTTATCAGGAACGCAACTTGATTGGTTTTACCAAATATAAAGGAATGATGTCCATAATTGGGAAGACCTGACAGCAGCTTTCTATAAACAATACCAGTACAAAGCCAATTTGGCGCCTACCCGTACTCAACTACAGAGTATGGCTATGGTTTCAAATGAGGGCTTCAAAGACTACGCGCAAAAATGGAGAGATTTATCAGGAAGAGTGCAACCCCCTTTATCTGAAAGGGAGTTGGTGGACATGTTATTGGGAACTCTATCAGACCCTTTCTTCAATCATCTGATTGGGAGCTCCTCTGCAGGGTTTACTGAATTGATTTTAACCGGCGAAAGGGTGGAAGCTGGTATAAAAAGTGGGAAGATTCAGAGGGACGCGTCTGCCTCTGTAGCATTGAAAAATCCCTTCTCTAGGAAGAAGGAAGTGTCTGCTGTCTATTCACATAGAAATCAAGGAAGAACTTAACACCGACCAACAGTGGGGGCCGTTATGATTCCAAAGCCTGCATCAGACCAACCAAGAAATAATCAGCCAAGGGTGGAAAGGCCAGTCCGGCAATTCACTAAGATTAACATGACTCCAGCTCAGGTTCTACCACATCTTCTGAAATTGAATCTGGAAAATTTAAAAGAGGCCCCAAAGAAACCTAATACTGCATCTCCTCATTACCATCCGAATGCCAGATGCGCATACCATTCTAAAAGTCCAGGGCACAACACTAACAACTGTTGGGCTCTGAAGAACAAGATTCAAGACTTGATAGATGCGAAGGAAGTTGAGTTTGAAGCGCCTGAGAAACCAAATGTCATTTCTGCCCCAATGCCTAGGCATGGTCACAATGCCAATGCTGTTGAGGAAGATTTATTTGTTGCCACCATGGATGAACTGTTGACTCCGCTCCCGGCCATTAAGTTGAATTTGTTGAAAGCTGGTATATTCCCAAGTTGTAACAAAGACTGCCATATTTTCCTATCCTCATCATTTGACTTCCCTCTGTTGAAAAAAGGTGTCCAACAACTGATTGATAACCAAGAAATTTTGTTTGAGAAAGCTCTTATTTCACCCGTTCCAGTTAAAGAAGTTTCTATCATAACCATCTACGCCAATCCTTCCAGGACCCCTAAAAGACCCGTTAGGATTACATCTGCTCCGAAGACTACTCCACTTAAGATTACAATGCCCGGGACGGTTCCGTACCAATCAGATAAAACGGTACCATGAAATTATGGTGGAGAAATCTACTACCATGGTATTAAACAGGATGAACTGACTGCCAAAGAAGAGAGCTCCGAAGAGGACAATTCTGACATTAGTAACATTGTCGGAACAAGCAAGATTACCCGTAGTGGTAAAATCTTCTCTCCAGAGATTTCCCCTCCAAAGGCAGTCTTTGGACCTGTGTCCGTTCCGAAGATTACCTCTGCACCAGTGATTGTACCTGCAAGCGTACCTATCAACGAAGACGACAAAATTCCTATCCCTACTTTCACTGTTGATAATAAATGGAAAAACATTCAAGAATAGCCTGTCCGGACAAAGGCTCAATCTATCCCTGAAACATCCAAGAAGGAAATGGAAGAAATCCTGAGGATAATAAAGAAGAGTGATTATGATGTGGTTGAACAATTGGGAAAACCCCCTCCAAAATCTCTATGTTAGCATTGCTTCTGTGCTCTGAGGCACATGCAAAAGCTCTGGTAAAATTTCTGAAGACAACTCATGTGCTGCAAGAGACGTCTACGGACCAATTCCAAGAGTGTGTGGCCAGTTTGACAACTGATAATGGTCTGGGTTTCTCTGATGCTGACTTGACACCCAAAGGGAGAAAACACAACGAGGCATTAAATGTCTCAGTGGAATGTAGAGGAACGAACCTAGCCCATGTCTTGGTGGACACGGGATCACCTCTGAATGTTTTACCAAAGAAAGCCCTTGATAGATTGG
The DNA here is from genome assembly GCA_948472305.1 of Vicia faba. Lineage (NCBI taxonomy): Eukaryota > Viridiplantae > Streptophyta > Magnoliopsida > Fabales > Fabaceae > Vicia > Vicia faba. The sequence continues at coordinate 266,510,210 of OX451736.1, forward strand.
ATTGTGAGGGGCTGACATTAAAACCCAGTAACATAGTGGTGAGAGCTTTTGATGGGTCAAAGAGGATGGTCTATGGGGAGGTGGACATCCCGATAAAGGTGGGAACTCAGACCTTCAATTCAACCTTCTTTGTGATGGACATCCGTCCTTCTTATTCCTGTCTATTAGGACGCCCCTGGATTCACAATGTCGATGTTGTCACCTCCACTTTGCCTCAGATGCTGAAGTACCATGTCCAAGGGAAGATCATAATTGTCCATGGGGAAGAGGAATACATGATTAGTCATCTGAATTCTTTCCGATATGTGGAATTGGATGGCGAGTTCATTGAAACCCCTTTCCAACATTTTGAAGAGGTCTCTCAAGAAATAGCGGCGACCAAGGCAGTATCCTCAGTTCCTAAGATCACAAGACCTCCACTTCGGATGTCATCTCTAAAGGATGCAAAGGCAGTAGTGGAAGAGGGCGGATGCACCATCTGGGGGCAGCTTCCAGATATTCCATACAAATCAGACAAGTTTGGCTTGGGGTTTACTTCAACTGCTCAGAAGGTTGTGCGTCGCGCCCGTGCCGGAGGGCCACCTGTGAAGATTAGTAACCAAGGGGTCAATGTAGTGGAGGACAGTGAAGAAGATGGCAGCTTGGAAGATTGGATATTTCCTACTGTCGACGGAGGACTTCGCAACTGGGAAGCCAAAGACTTTGTCCCGATAACTTTCATATCTCAGTAATTTATCTTTTACATTTCTGTTGGACTTGTAATATTCACAAACAATTCGTACATTTTCAACCTTGTGTCTTACCCGAGGCACAATGGTCCATTTGTAAGGGTTTTTATTTCATCTTCATATGACATTCAATGAATCATGGACGCTTTTTCATATATAAACCTTTTGTGCTCTTTGTCTTTCTTTTACATTTTATTGTTTTAAGATGGCTATACCCTTACACACACCCATACTCGCAAATGCAAGTACCCTTCCATTCCGGAACCCATGGGTAACGATACTGCTATAGCCTTCAGTGACTCTGAAGATCTAATCTACCAAGCCGAATACGAAGGTGAGGAAGATTGTGAGGTGCCAAGGGAATTGGCCAGACTACTACAACAAAAGGAAAGAGCTATTCAGCCTCATGAGGAGCTATTGGATACAATCAATTTGGGTACCAAGGAAGATAAAAAGGAAATCAGAGTGGGTGCCAATCTAGAGCCGAGTGTCAAGGAGCGCCTAATTCAGCTATTGCATGATTATGTTGAGATCTTTGCCTAGTCATACGAAGACATGTCGGGACTCGATACAGACATCGTGGTACACCGTCTACCCACAAGAGAAGACTGTCCACCAGTGAAGCAAAAAGTCTGCCGCATGAGACCTGACATGTCAGAGAAGATTAAAGCAGAAGTTATGAAGCAATTCAATGCTGGATTTCTGGCTGTTACTTCCTACCCACAATGGATTGCCAACATTGTTCCCGTGCCTAAAAAGGACGGCAAAGTAAGAATGTGCATGGACTATAGAGATTTAAACAGGGCCAGCCCTAAAGATGATTTTCCACTTCCGCACATTGACATCCTGGTTGACAATACAGCTTAACACAAAGTATTTTCTTTCATGGACGGATTCTCAGGCTATAACCAGATCAAAATGGCACCTGAGGACATGGAGAAAACTACATTTGTCACACAGTGGGGTACGTTCTGCTACAAAGTGATGCCATTCGGACTGAAGAATGCCGGGGCAGACTATCAACGCGCCATGGTAGCTTTGTTTCATGATATGATACATCATGAGATACAGGTCTACGTAGATGACATGATAGCCCGATCACAAACTGAAGAAGAACACCTTGGTCACTTGCAAAAGCTGTTTGTCAGGTTGAAGGAGTACAAACTAAGGTTGAACCCGAACAAGTGCACATTTGGGGTCCGGTCCAGTAAACTCTTAGGTTTCATTGTCAGCAACAAAGGCATCGAGGTTGATCCTACCAAGGTCAAAGCGATACAAGAAATGCCTGCTCCTCGTACTGAGAAGGAAGTCAGAGTATTCTTGGGACGCCTGAACTATATTTCCAGATTCATTTCTCACCTAACATCTACTTGTGAACCCATCTTCAAGCTGTTGAAGAAAGATCAAGTAGTTAGATGGAATGATGAATGTCAGATTGCTTTTGACAAAATCAAAGAGTATTTACAAGAGCCTCCTGTCTTGATGCCGCCAGTCAAGGGAAGACCATTGATCATGTATCTTACCATTTTAGAAAACTCAATGGGGTGTGTATTGGGGCAGCATGACGAGTCTGGCCGAAAAGAGCACGCTATTTATTACCTGAGCAAAAAGTTTACCGACTGTGAAACCAGATATTCACTGCTCGAGAAAACTTGCTGCGCTCTGGTATGGGCTGCTCGCCGACTAAGACAATATATGTTGACTCATACCACTTTGCTGATATCTAAGATAGATATGATAAAGTACATCTTTGAGAAGCCTGCTCTGTCTGAGAGGATAGCTAGATGGCAAATGATCCTAACAGAATATGACATACAGCACACGACCCAAAAAGCTATAAAGGGAAGTGTGCTAGCTGATCATCTTGCTCATCAAGCTGTAAAATATTATTGGTCCATGAAGTTTGAATTTCCGGATGAAGACATCATGACATTAGACAACTGTGAAGGACTCAGACCATATGACGGACCTGAACAAGGATCCCGATGGACCCTGTTCTTTGATGGGGCATCCAATGCACTTGGTAATGGTATCGGCGCTGTACTCATATCTCTAGAAGGATGTCATACTCCTTTTACTGCCAGACTTTGCTTTAACTGTACGAACAACATGGCAGAATACGAAGCATGCATCTTTGGTCTCAAGGCTGCCATAGACTTGGGAATTAAATCTTTAGTTGTGTTTGGAGATTCAGCTTTGGTCATCAGTCAGATCAAAGGAGAGTGGGATACTAAGCATCTTAACCTTATCCCTTACAAAGAACATGTTTTGACATTGCTACCACATTTTGAGAAGATTACCTTCGAGCACTTCCCACGAGAAGAAAATCAGCTAGCAGATGCTCTAGTCACAATGTCATCTATGTTTAAACTTAATTGGGATAATGAAGCTCCCCAGATCATCATTGAACGAATGGACGAACCAGCACACTGTCACGAGATTAATACTGAAGAAGTAGTGGACCAGCCTTGGTTTCATGAAGTCAAAAGGTATCTCGAGGCTCAAGAATATCCTGAAGGAGCTTCAATCAATGATAAAAAGTTCCTAAGGAGATTCTCTACTAAGTTCTTCCTAAGTAATGGCATCCTGTACAAACGTAATCATGATTCCATTCTGCTCCGTTGTGTGGATAAGGTTGAAGCTGAAAAGATTATGGCTGAATTACATGAAGGTACCTTTGGCATTCACTCTAGTGGGTATACGATGGCGAAGAAAATCCTACAGGCGGGCTATTATTGGTCTACCATGGAAGCAGACTGCTATCAACACTCCCGGACCTGTCACAAGTGTCAAATCTATGCAGACAAGGTGCACGTACCTCTGGTTCCTCTAAATGTATTAACAGCTCCTTAGCCCTTTGCTATGTGGGGAATCGATATGATTGGGGAGATCAAGCCTACAGCCTCCAATGGACACCGCTTCATTCTAGTGGCCATTGATTATTTCACAAAGTGGGTCGAAGCAGCTTCCTTCGCATCCGTTACTAAGAATGTTGTTGCCCGCTTCATCAAGCAGAATCTTATTTGCCGGTACGGTATCCCAGAAAGGATCATCACTGATAACGGTACAAACCTTAACAATACTATGATCACCGCCTTGTGCGAGCAGTTCAAGATTCAACATCATAATTCATCCCCCTATCGGCCAAAGATGAATGGTGCAGTCGAAGCTGCTAATAAAAACATTAAAAAGATCGTACAGAAAATGACAGTCACCTACAAGGAATGGCATGAAATGCTACCGTTTTCTCTCCACGGGTATCGTACCACGGCTTGCACATCAACTGGGGCAACACCCTATTCTTTGGTTTATGGCACGGAGGTTGTCTTGCCTATTGAGGTTCAGATCCCATCTTTAAGAATCATGAAGGATGCAGGTTTGAGTGAAGACGATTGGATCCAAACCCGACTTGATCAGTTGAACTTAATTGATGAAAAGAGACTTACTGCTATTTTCCATGGTCAGACGTATCAAAAGCGGGTGATCAAAGCTTTCAACAAGAAAGTCATACGCCAAGTATATCAAGTTGGAGATCTAGTGATCAAGCACAGCATCTTGCCACAAAGTGATCCCATGGGCAAATGGACTCCTACCTATGAAGGACCATTTGTAATCAAGAACATCTTTTCTGGTGGGGCAATGATCTTAACCACCATGGACGACGACGACCTTCCACACCCTGCGAATGCAGACATAGTTAAAAGATACTACGCATAAAAGACCCGCTAGGTTGACACACCTAGGCAAAACAAGGGCATCCCGGCGAACCAAAAGGTTCGGGTAAAAGTTAGGGATAAAATAAAAAATATGTACACCCGGCAAGTTGAAAACCCGAAAGGGAGACTTGGGAAAAAAAGGGTTTCTCGATGAATCGAAAACCTGAAAGGGCGATTCAGGCGAAAGTTAGGGAATTAAAGCATATGACTATGTCTCGTCGGATCACTTTAAGGACAATCTCTTCACTAACAAACCCGGAGCTTCTGATCAATTCAATCATCTTCGAACGAAGCAACAAATGGACAAGATATTCAGAGATACGAAGGCTATAGCAGAATGGGAACCCCATGGGATTTTTCTACACATAACTATCTTTCTTTGTATAAATTTTTCTTATTTTTATGACACCATCCTCTTACTAGGATGTTTGTCTCCTTTGTACAAAATACTTATTCAAAGTAAATACAAAGATATCTCTTTAAAGTACAGAAAACCATTTGTCCTTTTCTTTTCTACACTTGTGTTTTATTTGCAAAAACGTCCAATGATTCATTAATGAACATATGCATTGGAACATAATTACTGTTTACAAATAAACGAAATGAAAAAGAATAATTACTGACAGGTTGAAAGAACAACTACAGTACATCATTAAGATCCCCAGCGGAGCCAAAATTTTGAACTATTAATCCACAGTAGAAACCATTCAGTTTCTTCAAATTCCCCAGCAAGTTATCTTGAAGCCTGAAAACCAACAGGACAACAACTTCGGATAACTCCCCAGTAGAGTGGCATACGACCGAAACTCCTGAACTTTTTCCGAACAGGAATAAGCTCTTTCCCCACAGAGTTTTTATTCCTCCCCAACAGAATGAAGATTCTCATTATTAATTCCCCAGTAGAAGTCATCAAAATTCTCTGGATTCTCCAAGCATATTCCTCAAGAAGTACATGGCATTACTCTCACAACGGAATTTTTTGTTAAATACTCCAACATTCAAGACATGAAGGATCCACATATCCTCAGCAATCAAGGATTTATTTTCCTCAGCAATACAACAAATCAGCTTACATGCGCATACATTACATCCATATATCATAAACATTGATAAAGTACATATATTGCATCATACATTTCATGCAACATAACTTTGTGCTTCAGCTAACATTTTACACTTTTTAGGATAAGATTAACAGCTACCAATAACAATGTTCAAAGATTTCAGATACAGTTCATATACGCTCCAGACAAGGATGCCATCCTGATACTCATTCAGATCTCAACATCAAGATACAATACATATACACTCCAGACACGGAAGTCATTCTGTTACTCATTCAAGATTCATCTTTCAAGATACAGTTCAGATACGCTCCAGACAAGGATGCCATTCTGATACTCATTCAGACCTCAATTTCAAGATAGAGTCCAGATACGCTCCAGACACGGTGGCCATTCTGTCGCTCATTCAGATTCTAGTCCAGATACGCTCTAGACACGGTTGCCATTCTGTCACTTATTCAGATTCAACTTCAAGATACAATACAAATACACTTCAGACACGGAAGTCATTCTGTTACTCATTCAGGTTCAAGTACAGATACGACTCGGATACGCTCCATACACGTATGCTATTTTGTTGCTCTTACAGATTCAGTCTCCAGATACAACTCAGATGCGTTCCAAATATGGACACCATTCTGATACTTATTCTTTTGACTTACAACTTACAATTCAACAAACATTCTTGGATGGCATCTACAAGCCCATCTCCAACAAGATTCTATCACCTCTCCAAATGGCATCTTTAAGCCCATTCCCTCAGCTACACTTGGTCGAGTGCAAATTTATGGGCACTCTAGTGTCCAATCATCTTTTACCTTCGAGTCACGAACGACAAAGCTCGCCAATCTAACTCTTCAGGTTCAAGAAGATTGAACAGGGGCAGCTGCTGTACCCCAAAATTTTCCCTTCATTTATCAAGACTTTCCTCACAAGACTTCTTAGACTCAAGACAATTAGGGGTTGGTTAGCTCAAGACACCTCATCTTGCACTAATAACCCAAAATTAGGGTTTGAGTTTGCACAAGGATTTTTGAACCACCAATGCTCCATGTGACTTTCATACATCATTTTGGACCCCTAAGATTGTTCATGTTAAGTTTCAAGCCTTGAACCACATTTTTGATCAGTCAATTGGACAGTTGACCTAAAAATCAGCTGTATTGGGGGAAAAGTCAACCATGGCCAATTTACAGTAAAACTTCATAATTTTTGATCCAAATCAACAATTTAGACTCATATGTATCATTTGATCAAGTTTGGATCACAACTCCTCAAGAAATTTGATCAAATAATCAAAAGGACAAAATGGTCAAAATTAGGGGTTTTGACTGAAAAAGGGAAATTTATGATTTTTAACCTAACCAATGACCAATTGGGTTCAAACATGATTTCAAGGATTCAATGGCATCATCTTGACCTAATTACATGGTTCAAAATATCTCAAGTTCATTGGATTGACAAATGAATTTTGCAGTCAACTGATCAAAAATCAACTGTATACTGAAAAGTCAAACTTTGACTTTTTGGTCAAAATCAAGTACCAAAGGTCATAATTCATCAAGATATGTCAAAATGTGAAACTTGTTCACCAAGAAAACAAAATTTGAAAATTAGGGTTTTAATTTGAAAATTTTCATAACTTAGAATTTTTCTAAGTATGAGAATTTGCTTATTTTTTCCCAACTTTTCACCACTTTTTCACCATGATGCATTTTGATTCAAGAAAAGTTCCCAACATGAAAGTTGTAGTCCTCCATGAAATCTAAAACTTATCTCCACAAACTTTTCCCTAAAGATGCTTGGATCTCAAGTTATGAATTTGTGAATATAGGCCCATGAACTAAATAACTTAGTGAAATTTTGCCCTAATTTAGGCAGGTTTTGGACCCAACTTCATGGAAACTTGTCATCTAGTTCCAAGAGGTATATCAAATTTAATTTCAAATATGGATTATAGAGAACATTGAAATCTTTCCAAAATGTCCAAGAACTCTCCAAGATCATTCTTGAGTGGGGAGAATCGAAGAAGGGAAGTTGGCATTTTCTCACTTTTGATCAAGCCATTTTCACATAGCATCAAGTTGCAAATCAAATCTATGCTGGTTATATCTTGATTTACAGGTCCTAATCTTGCTATAAACTCCATAATTAAATGCATACTCAGAAGCTAAAGCCTTTATCTTTGCTTTTGAAGCTTTACACAAGATGCATTTCCATTTTGGGCAAAAAGTTCACATTGCCATTTTCATAAAGAGGAACTTTTGCAACTTTGTCAATCTTGAGCATTGAACCTGTCCCCTTGATACAAACAATTTACACAACTCTCAAGCAATTGGTACAAGCTCATTTCAGCCCTTAAGAAAGCAAGTACAAGCATGGAAAGTATAGTCACTTCACTTTACTTCAAATGCAAGAAAAGTTGCAAAAAGGTCCAAAGCTTGCACAGCTAGTAAGGGCTGACTTTGGATCACTTCTATACAAATATACAAACTTGTTACAAGGCATATCACGCTTGGATTGAACTTGAAACACTCTCAAACTCAAAAACACCAAAATTCTTCCTAAATACAGAGTTTTTGCAAAAGCACAACCAACTCTCATTTGGCTCGTGCGTTTTGTGTTTAATCACTTCAAACATCTTAAAAACTTGATACCTAGCCAATCCAAGCCATCACCCTGGTTCTGTAACCCCTGTTTCAGCATTTTCCATTTTCAACTTGGAAGCTTGCAGTTGGACTTGGTCAGAGAGTTCCAGCCATCCTTAAAGCAAGATAAGCATTGGAATAGCTTCAGGGAAGTTCAAGGAAGCTCAAACAGTCATCAGGCCTCCATTAAAGTCCCTACATTGCCCTACTCGAATCCAGCTGAAGGAGGTATTTTCTTAAACTCTATCTCCTTATACAGACAACTTCAGGCCACGATCTGTGAAGGAAAAATGTAGTCCTTATCATAACGAAACTGTACATATCATTACTTTTCATTTATATTACTTATGCTGAGAGAATTTGAAGATTGAAAATTCTGAAAAAGTTAGGTTACGAATTGGGGATTCAAAAATTCTCTTTGATCTTTAAGAGTTAGGTTACATAATTTATATGGTTAGAATCGTGAGCTCAAATGCCACATTTTTCATGTTATGAGTTTATGTTTTTATGCAAGCATAAGCAAGTTACATGTTTGAACATGGAAGCACGCGCAGGAAGCTTGAACGGAGGACAGGGATGAAGTTCTGGGATTTTTGGCGCCTTGGGCTTTTTGTTTTTGCTATTTGCACCCCCCCCCCCCCCCCCCCCCTTGACTTGCTACTGCACCCCCTGGCTGATTTTTATATTTTTCATATTTTTATATTTATTGCTTTTGATTATTTTTTCTGAATAATAAAAAATCCTAAAAATAATTTCTTTATTTTTACAATTTTATTTTATATTACTTATTATTTTGTACATAAAAATTAATATATTTGAATAGGATAGAACTTATTTTCTTAAATAGTTTGTAAATACAATAAAAAATACTTAATATTTTTATTATACTATTTATACTCATAAATACTTATTTTTTATACATATTTAATTTTTAATATTTAAACATAATATTATTTTTTATTATTTTTTATACAAAAATATACAAGTTAGTAAATATATAACATTATTTTCTTTTAATTAAAAAAAACTAGGGTTTTAAACCCCTCCAAAAATTATATTATTTTTTCTAGGGTTTGAATTAATTATTTTTCTCATACAAAAACAAAACACAAAACATTTTTTTAACATAAACACATTGCATTTTAAATATTTGTCTATATTTATTTAAATTCGTGCATATTCGATTTGGTTGTAATAATATATTTAGCTTTATATTTGTGCAAATCCCCATTCAAACTTGTATTCCCCCCTCCCATAAAAATTGTTGTAATAGCTTAGTATATTTACATTACGCAATTTATAGTTTTATACCATGATTAGTAATTAGGGTTTTGCATGACAAGAACAAAAAACAAAGAAAAATAGAAAACCCTAAATGCAATACAAAAGCATGAAAATGACACACTTTGCACACAAGCACCTTTAGGGTTTCTCCTACTTGGTTGCCTAAAATAAAATGGCCATTTTACGCATGCGAAGTATCTTGGCAAAACAAAACAAATATAAGATCATAGTCCCTCGATGATGTTATTCAAAGGTTGCCTAAACAAAATGATCTTGGTCCCTCAAAAATGCTAAGATACTTGGCAACATTGCTATCATGGTTATGCGATGACCCACGCTCGTCCCGTTTACATCCAAAGATAGGGTTGCTTACCAAATCAATGGTAAGTCAACAATGTCAAAGGAATAAAAATGCACAAGAAAGACATTTGAGTAGGTAGATAGCTTCTAAGTTACTTGCTCCATTTCAAACAACAATCCTTGCTATTTTCAAAAAAACACACACACACACATTTCAAAACATCTTACAAAACATTGAAACATTTCCAAAAGACAAACATCTTTATATACATTCTTACGAACGAGAATCATTACAAAGATTGCCTAAACGAATGGCCTCTTTTAAAAATACTTTTAAAACCACACCAAACACCAAACACCATTTCAAATAAAGCAAAGCAAGTAACTAAGAGCCCATGGAAAACCATGGATGAAAAAGGTGCTAGCACCTTCCCTTTTCATAATCTACCCCCCGAACTCAAGAAAACATCTCAAAGGTCTTTCCTGTTCTTTTTTACCTTTTTCTTTTGGATAAAAGAAAAGTCGGTGGCGACTCTTGCTAACCGCAACATTTGCGATAAAACGCAAAACCTCAAGTCAGTTCTCCTACTGTATCACAATTGCCTTATACAAAATGGCCATATTACGCATGTAAGGTATCTTAGCAAAAACAAGCAAATACAAGATCATAGTCCCTCGATGACGCTATCTAAGTTGCCTTACAAATGATCTTAGTCCCTCTAAAATAATTCTAAGATACCTTTCAACATTGCTAATCATGGTTATACGATGACCCACGTCCGTCCCGTTTTCATCCAAAGATAGGGTTGCTTACCAAATCAATGGTAAGACAGCAATGTCAAAGGAAGAGAAAAATGAAAAAGAAATACATTTGAGTAGGTAGATTGCTCCTAATTACTTGCTCCATTTCAAACAAAACATCCTTGCTATTTTTAAAACAAACACCTACACATTTCAAAACATTTTACAAAACTTGAAAACATTTTCAAAAGATCAACATCTTTGTATACATTCTTACGAACGAGAATCATTACAAAGATTGCCTAAACAATGGCCTCTTTACAAAATACTTTTAAAAAACCACACAAAGCCCAATTTCAAACAAAAGTAAGTGATCTAGCAAGTAACTAAGAGCCCATGGAAAACCATGGATGAAAAGGGTGCTAATACCTTCCATTTTCATAATCTACCCCCCGAACTCAAGAAACAATTTTAATGGTCTTTCTGTGCTTTTTCACCTTTCCTTTTTTTGGATAAAAGAAAAGTAGGTGGCGACTCTTGCTAACCACTACATTTGCGATAAAACGCAAAACACCCAAGTCAGTTCTCCCACCGTATCATAGTTATGTTTTATGAAAAAAGGAAGAAAAGGTGTTAAAAATAACCAAATGGTAGGGGTGGGTGTTGAACCCACACCCTCAAGACTTTTCAGCAACACAAACACCACCAGGACAAGCGCGCATTGGTGTTAGAATCTGGCTTCAACGCATTATGTGATCAACCTGCAAAATATGGAAACGTTAAAAAGAATAAGTGGCTAAAGGCTGGATCGAACCCAGGCCCTTTGACACAAGTGACTTTAACACGTGCGCTTCTACCGTTGAGGCGGTTGTACATCCATTAGTTTAAATGAAATAATAAATATAAATATAAAATATGAATATATTGACCGGAGACGCGCCGGAGCCCTAGCTCCTATCGCCTTCTCTGGTTTCCTTCTTTGTCAAAAACTTGCAAAATCAAAGAATTAATGATCCAATAACGTCCTACCCCACTAAATCGAGGGCTTCAAGTTCAATGGAATGATTTATATTGGCTAATACTCAAAGGTTTTGGAGCTATGGTGAAAATAACCCATATCAGTGCAAACATGGTGTTTTATGATTTCGATTGCATGGGGCCTCCATGATGGGCCATTCCTGCATAGTTGAATCTCATAAACACATAAAAAGCATCAGTAGTTGTTAGAAAGAAAAAACATGAAGTTCAAGTAAGGATAGAATCGTGATGCCATGCGATGATATTTCATGTGTTTTGGACCATCAAACTTGATCCAATCTTACCCTGAGAATGAATGGAGTTGATTGGATTGGCTAGTTTTCGGTGAAAGGGTTTGTAACAAGGGTTTCAAGATTTTTAGGATTCTTGAGAAAATTTGATATTTTGACAAGTTTGTGGAAAGGTTTTTTTTTTGGTCCCTTGTATGAAGAGAACGAGAGAATACATAGTGGAAATTACGTCAAATATATAGGCTTGGTCTTTGTAAGAAAGGCCTATGTATTTTATTTTATTTATTTTGCCTTATTAATGAATAAATAAAAGTTAATTAAAATAATTAAAACAAAAATAGATCAAGGGGGTGTAAGAACAATATTTGAGGTGTATGAAGAGTATAATGCAAGTTTGGACTCTTAAACCATGGCCCAATAGCCCAAAATAACGAGCTTGCTCACTTTGAACTTCATGCATTTGCTCAAAATTTCCCAAATTGCAGCGGCTATAACTATCTCAATTTTCATCTTTTGAAGGTGATATTTGACTTTTTGGAAAGCTTAAGACATTCTATACAATCTCTATATTGATCATTTTTTCTTTTGAAGACTTTATCTTGATGTAAGTTGCCTTGACAAAAAGTGTCTTTTTGTTGACTTTTTAAATAACCTGTAATGTATTGACTTATATCTCTCAAATGATGCATTTTTTTTGACTTGAGCTTAGAGAGACAAAGATGTATAGAATTTAATTCCCTTCAAAATGATCTTTTTTGGGGGAAAAACTGATGAAGCATGTGAAAGTTATGCTTGGTCAAAGTTCATTTGACTTCTCTTAAGGAAACCCTAATTTGGCAACTTTTGACTTTTGATGATTTGAGAGCTTCTCTTGAGGAATCATGATAAACCCTCGATAAAATGATTAATGTAGCTTAAAAATCTTTAGGTTGACCAAAAATATTGAGGTTTGACTGTATGTTGACCATAGTTGAATTTTTACCCAATATAGTTGATTTTCAGTCATCTGAGCCATTGATTAAGCAAACTTGTGATACAAGACTTGAAATTTGAAATGAGCATTCTTAGGGACATATGAATAACCATGAAAACCACTTGAGGCCTTGGAAACCCAATCTTACTTGAGAAATACAAAACCCTAGTTGTGGACCCATTTCATATGAGGAGAATTTATCTGATCAATTCTTAGGCAACCTTGAGAAAATGAGGACCTTAGGAGAATGTCTTGAAGAAAAATGGGAGGGAAAATTTTGGGGTACAACATGAACTGAACATATAAAGAGAAGCTCTAAAGATGCAGATTCTAAAGATCAGAAGCTGAAGAATCAACTTCTGATCAGGTAATCTTCTGATGATCAGAACATGAAAATCCCAGACTCTGATTAGGTAAACTTTTTAAGATCAAAGTTAACCTATATTGACCCAAAGTATGAAGTATCATCACCTAAGACTCAGACTTTAAAGGATCAGAACCTAAAGCCATTAAAAAATCAATGTTAGTTCCAAGGATTTATGGTTGGCTAAATTTTGGCTAAGATTGTTCTAAGTATGGTTCTTTGTTGGTGTTGAGTAAGATGGTGCAACATATGAAGGGTGAGAAAAACACAAGGAAGGGGGTTTGAATTGAGTTTTCTACTAAGCTTCTACTTTGTAAACTATTTGAAAACTAACTAGAAAGAACATAACTAATAAAGGACTATAAATGACACTTTGGTTTATCCAGGTTCACCTTTAACTCGGTTACTTATGTCCACCCTCCTCATGTTATTTCGCCTTCAACAAGGACTTAATCCACTAACCTCAATAGATTACATATGCATGGGCTACCCGCCAGTGACTAAACGCAACCATCTAAGAGTCTAACTTGCACCTTAGCCCTCTCAAGTCTCAGACTAACAACCTAATCACTCGAGGTAATAATCAATTATTAACTGAATTACAATCAATTGTGTTTATAATGTTTGCTTCTAAATAATCAGATATAACACAACTATGAAGAACAAAGTCTCTAATACAAATAATGAGTAACAACTCTTTGTATAGAGAACTCTAAGATTAACATAAAAATAATGAGCAATAACTCTTTGTGTTTAATCTCTTAATATCATAACACAATAATGAGCATCAACTCTTGTGTTCTTGATATTTCTCTATAAGAATATATGTAGATGTATATGAGTAGTGATTCTTCTTTTCTCTTTGTGTTTCACAGTATTTCAACAATTTGATTCAAGCGTGATAATGGTTGATATTTTGTCAATCTTAAAATATTGATGAGGTCTCTTTATATAGACTTGAGAATAAGACTGTTGGTAGTACGAAGACATCGCTTTCACTTACCAGCTACAATAATGATAGTATTTCATCGTGGGAGACAACATAGTACAATATATAAGCAAATTATGAAATATTTTGATCGTATTAACTGTACTATAAACTTTATAGATAAGTTTCTTAAGACTTTATGTTCTGATGATTTACTTCTGATTAAATCAGTAAGCTTGGAAGATGTCTTGATCTTGTCTTTGTCTTATTTTCTTCTTGCTAGATTGTTTCTGATATGAGGAGTGATATTTATCCAGAAGATTCTTCTTTTGTTGTAGAGTCATAGTTTTTCAGATATTTGAACATTGTCTTAATATATGTAAGCAACAAATTATCTGATAACACTTTCTTATTTGAGTGAAATCTCCTATGATCTACTTCTTGACTTTGTCTTGATCCATTGATAATCAACTTTTCTAATTTGCACATCTGATGTCTGATTTCTGAAGCAACAACTTATATCAGTACATTTGATTTTTACGTTGGGTTCCTTCTTTCTGATCCTTTGAATTTTGATATTTGGATTGAGATGAAAGCAACAACTTATGGCCATCTACATCTTTATTGTTTTATCATTCTTGTACCCCAAAATTTTCCTCTCAATTTCTCAAAGATTCTCTTACAAGATCTCCATTGATTCAAGACTGCACAAGGATTGATCAGCTCAAGATACCTCCCCAAACACTGATGATTCAAAATTAGGGATTGGGTTTTTATAAGAAAAATTGGACCTTTAATGCTTCATATGATTTTCATGGATCATTATGGACTCCCAAGATTTCTCATGTCAAGTTTCAGGCTTTGGATCACATTTTTGCTCAGCCAATTGACCAGTTGACCTAAAATCAACTATATTGGGCAAAAAGTTAACTGTGGTCAATTCATAGTTAAACTTCATAATTTTTTATTAATATCAATATGTTAAACTCATATATGTCAATTGTTCAAGTTTGGATCACAATTCCTCAAGAAATTTGATCGAATCACAAAAAGGGCAAAATGGTCAAAATTAGGGTTTTGACTAAGAAGGCTTGATTTTTGACTTTTGAGCAAATACATGACTTGTTGGTTCGAGACATGATATAAAGAGTCCAAATGAATCATTTTGACCTAATGGCATGGTTCAAAACATTTCTCAGGATCAATTGATTGATAGTTGAAAATTGGTCAGCTGATGAAAAAGTCAACTGTACACTGAAAAGTCAAACTTTGACTTTTGGATCAAAATCAAGTTTCAAAAATCATATTTCATCAAGACATGTCAAAGTATGAAGATTGTTCATCAAGAAATCAAAAGTCAAGATTACTTTGAAAAAAGTCAAAGTTCTAAACACTTAGAAATTTTTCTAAGTGTTAAGAAAAATATGAATTTCATAACTTTGTGCCAAATTTTCACCATGATGCAAGATGATTCAAGAAAAACTTCCAACATGGAAGTTGTAGATCACAATGAGAACTAAAACATTATAGGGCAGAAATTTTTCTAAAAATGCTTGGATATCAAGTTATAAATCCATGAAGACATGTCGATGAAACTAAAACACTTAGTAAAATTTTGAGCATTTTAAGTCAGAATTTTGATAGAACTTCTGGGCCAAGTTTCGCACAGTTACAATGGGAGTTTCCAAAAGTGATTCAAATAGGGATTGTAGAGCATGTTACAAGATTTCTAAAAAGTCAAAGAACTCCTTCAGATCATGCTGGAGCAGGGAGAATCGAAGGTCAGAAGTTGGACATTCATTCTTAAATTATAAGTCATTTTCATGATGAACATCTGATCCAATTCCAAGCAATGCTGCATAATCCCACTTTTCAGGCCCTCTAACTTGTGTATCTATCCTTAATCAGAAGATTACACAAGCTTTTAAGCTATGAACCACTTGATTTAAGCTTTGTCCAATACACCTTGCCATTTAAGGAAGAAAATTCACACTTCCATTTTGGAAAAGTGACTTTAATCACAAAGTTCACTCTCCTTGAGCTTTGTGTTTGTTATTTCTGCACAAGCATCCCCTACAAGCTCAAAATAGGAACTTTTAAAGTTGCTAGCCACCCTACCTTGCCTTGAAACCATGTTTTTCTAAGCCTGCTTCAAAAACAAGTCAAAAATCCACAACATGTGATTTTGTACTTGTGACTTATCCAAGCTTCCAAACCCTTTGCCTATAAATTAAACCTTCATTTGCAACCTAAAGGAGGATCGAAAAAGCCCTGAAACTCACTAAAACTCCCTAGAACCGGAAATTGCAACACAAGCACAAAAACTTGTCATTTTTTATTTTTGAATCCAATCTTCAAATCCTCTCGTGCGTTTCTTGGCCAAACCATCCACAAAACTTCTAATACACATACAAAAGCTATCCAAACCTCTATTTTCAAACTGTAACACCATCTTCACCAACCTCCATTTTCAGAAATAGAGCATTACATCTTGACTTCTTCAGAATATTCCAGCCATCCATAGCTCAAGCTAAGGGTTGCATTAGCTTCCTGGGAACTTCAGGAAGCTAACCAGATCATCACAACAACTTGAATCAAGCTCTAATTCAAAACACGATCTCCAGCTGCAAGGTGAGTTTTTCTGATTTTCAGCTCATTATTTAGGCATTGTTAGGCTTACATTTTCAAAGACAAATGTAGATATCATTACCTTGAAACTATACATATCCATAGATTTCATTTATATGGCCTGAGTAGAGAGAATTTTGGATCAGAACTTCCTAAAAAAATTAGGGTTCAAATTAGGGCTAGCAAAATTCATGCTTCTTTTTTATTTATAGTTTTAATGCTTTACAACTCTGGAACCATGATGAAAATTTCCATAACTTTCATGTTTAATTTTCCATTTTGGTTGAGAAATGAATGAGTTACAGATGCTCTGGCTGGCGCGAGGAAGAAGATGAAGTTCATCATCAGAACTGATTTTGTAATATATATTTATGATTTTGTTTATAATACCAGATGTATAGCCACCTCAGTGGTAGAGAGCGCACGCGTAAGGCATTACTCTTAAGGGTCCTTGGTTCTAGTCCCAGGAGCACCTTTTGTTTTTATTTCTTAACATTTTATCCCATTTACTTGCTAACAGCACGCCTGAGCCAGAATTTCCGGGCTTTCTCATTTTTGCTTCCAGCATCACCCCCCATTTACTTGTTAACAGCACGCCTGGGCCAGAACTTCTGGGCTTTCTCATTTTTGCTTCTAGCATTACCCCATTTACTTGTTAACAACATGCCTGGGCCAGAACTTCTGGGCTTTCTCATTTTGCTTCCAGCATCACCCCACATTTACTTGTTAATAGCACGCCTGGGCCAGAACTTCTGGGCTTTCTCATTTTTCTTCCAGCATCACCCCCACTTACTTGTTAGCAGCGCGCATGGGCACATAACTTCTGGGTTTCTGATTTTTCTTCGAGCAACACTCTCCCATCCATTTTTTCATCACGCAACCCAACATAACCTTATTTTTATTTTCTTTCTGATTCTGATCACAAAAATACATTTGGGCCTAAAACCAAACAGAAATCAGTTTTACTCACAAACATCCTTTCCACTTTCTAAAACCCCCTGACTTTTATTTCATATTTTTAATTTATTTTCTTTCCTTTATTATTTTTATTATTGTTATTATTATTATTATTATTATTATTATTAATCAGAAATACCAAAAATATATTATATTAAATATTTAAATTATTTAGTTTATTTTTATTTAACTTCTTAAAATAAAAAAAATAAAAGACCAAAAACATTTTCCTATTTAATTTATTTTCTTTAACTTAATATTAAACTTATATTTAGTTCATTTTATTTTTTAATTGAAATTACTTTAGATATTAGGATTTCTCAATTAATTAACTTTGTATACTAATTTAATCAACATTCTTCTATAAAACCATAAAAACTTTCTTTCTTCAAATAAAATTAGTTTCTTTGTTTATTAACTTAATCTTAATTTTTTTTCTTCTTATTTTAGTTAATTATTTTCTTTTAGTTAATTAGGTCAAAAACCCATTTTCTTAAATAAAATCCAAAGCAATTTCCAATTATTTTCCATTTTTATTTTTATGCATTATATTCATTCCATTTCTTGTACATTATATACATTCAATTCTTGTACATTATTCAAGTTCAATATGGTTGTAATAGATAATTAGATTTAATTTCTTGCAATCCCCATTTGTAAATTAGTACATCCCATCCCCAAATGATGTAATAGCCTGGGATATTTACTTTCTGCAATTTATCGCTTTCATATAAATGCTAGTAATTTAGGGTTTATATGGAAAGATAAATTCAATGCTTAGAAAACCCTAATACAAGATAAACCAAGCATGAAATACAAACGCTTGCACACTTTGCACCTCTAGGGTTAACTCCACTTGCTGCCTTGAGAAAATGGTCATGATATACATGTGAGATACCTTAGCCAAAACAAATATAAAAAAATACAAGATCATAGTTCGTCGATGACACTACATATGTTTCCTTACAAATGATCTTAGTCCCTTAAGAGAAATGCTAAGGTATATCACAACATTGCATTTTATGACTATACGATGACCCACGCCCATCCCTTCACATCTAAAGATAAGGCTTCTTACCAATCAATGATAAGATAGCAATATCAAAGGAAGGAAGAAATGAACAAAATACTTTTGAGTAGATAGAACGTTCTTAGTTGCTTGATCACAATCCATCTTAAAAAACAAACATCTTTTCAAACACACTAAACACTTTCAAAAACATGAAATATTTTCAAAAGTCCAACACTTTGTATGCATTCTTATAGAGACGAGAATCATTACAAAGTTTGCCTAAACGCAGGCGCTTTTCAAAAATAATTTCAAAACCCACCACAAACACATTTCAAACAAAGCAATTTCAAAAGTGATCTAGCAAGAAACTAAGAGCCCGTAGATAACTATGGATGAAAAGTTTGCTAACATCTTCCCTTTTCAAAACCTACCCCCCGAACTAAAGAAAATATCTCGAAGGTATTTCCTGTTCTTTTCACCCTTTCCTTTATTGGATAAAAGAAAAGTCGATGGCAACTCTTACTATCCGCAACAATTGCGATCAAACGCAAAACAACCAAGTCAGTTTTCCCACTGTATTACAATCATGAATTCCTTTCTTTCTTTGGTTGTAAGCGTATATGTTTTTTGATCTGAGAGCAACGCTTTCTTTATAACATAATTGATTCCCTTTCTGATGAACATTCATGATTCTGTAGAACTGCTGATTTTTCTATATAAATGGTCTCAATAGTTCTTTTATTGAGTGCAATAGTTCTTCTGATGATATTTGTCTTCTTGTGGATATTACTTATGTTGATTAGATTAGATTGAGAAGATATAATCCTTTAATCTTGTCTTCTGATGGACTTTGAGATGTTGATTAGAAATGAGTCCATAAGATCTTCTTTCTTTAATCCTTTCTTTTGATGGAATACTTCTTATGTTGAATGAATATTCATATTCCCTGAACTTCTCCGAGTCTTTAGAAGCTTGACTTTGTCTTTAGATACATGAGCAGAAACTCTTCTGATGAGCAAATCTTGACTTCTGATCTTGGAGTAGAAGTTTTCTCTATATGTGTTTAGAATCTTGACTTCATCTTTAGAATCATAACCAACAACTCTTCTAATGAACTAGTCTCGAATTCTAATCTTCTGCGTTGGAAGCTTGTTTCTTGTCTCCTCTTTATTTCTTATCTTGGAGCAACAACTTATCAAAAATTATTTCTTCTTGGAAACTTATTGATATTCTTTTCTTGTCGAACATTCATCATTCCATAGAACTACTGATGTTTCATTAGAAACAGAACTCAATGGTTCTTCTTCTGAGTGGTAATGTGATTATGATGATATCTTGATTAAGACTATCTAGAATAGTAACAATGTATCTGCACACTCAATGATACCATTAGAACTAAAATTGTTATGCATAAAATATATGCTTGTTATCATCAAAACTTAGAGATTAAACACAGATCGAAATCTTGTTCTTACAATCTCTACCTTTTTGATGATGACAAAACCATGTATTTTGGTGGAACAATTTTACAGAGTTAAATCATAAACAAAGTAAAGTAGGAGTTTAGAAAATTCCCCTAAGTTGGAAACTCCCCCTAGGATAAACAATCTCCCCCTGAATCATAAACTTATGATTTTTCTGAGCTTAAGAGCATTGTTATGCTTTCTGAGAATTCTGATTTAAAGTAGATGGAAGTGATTTATCAGAGTTTGCCTTATCAAACATTCCTTCTTCATTGGAACCTTCTAATCATCAGATAGGTTCATTATCATAGCTTAATCTATCAGACCCTTATATGTTTGAAGTTCGTTATCAACACTCAATCTCTCAGAATATTCTATACCCTATAATTTCTTTTTATCATAGTTTGATTAACCTACCCTTCCAAAACATTAGAAGTCCTTTTATCAAAACTCGATTGATTGAACCTTCTAACCTTTAGAAGTTCTTAATTTATTTACTTTGAACATGAAATACATATATATATATATATATATATATATATATATATATATATATATATATATATATATATATTGATCTGGACTAGGCCTACACTTGCTCCATGGTTGGGAGGCCCAATCCAGCACCCTTGTATAAGGCCCAAAGACAAGCAACCCAAGCTAGGGACCGTTTGCCAACTCCCCTCGCATCCGTTGGAGAACGTGGCCCATGTCCGCGTCACTGTATTCTTAACTGCCATTTGGAAATCACGGGTCCAACCCCTTTTCTCATGGAGCAATTGACCAGGGGGGAGTCCACTTGCTGGACTCCATACACACGTAAGCCTTGACAGTCTTCATTATTGGGCCTCATTATGGCCCAACGATGGGGACCTTGGCCCAACGCTGGGGGCTATAAATACACTCTCATTTGAGAGGGTCAGGTATTCATTCTTTCATACTCATACTCACGCTTTCTTGCACTCTCCCTGACTTACTTTGGCATCAGAGTGTCTTGCAAGTACCCCCCATCTCGCTTTCAACCTCAGCTCGACGTAAAGCTTTGACGATCCATTCTGGACAGGTACGATCACTGGCACTGTCTGTGGGAAACTAGCTTCCCCGTCTTCATTTACCTAAGATAAAAGCAACTCCAAATTCTCGATTGTCATGGCCGACCCAGCTGCCAACAACATCTTGGACTCTCACCTCACCGACCCCAACAACCATGTTGTCAAACACATGGGCAACAACAACAACAACGGGAACAATGACGACATGGCTGATCTCATGCAGAATTACAGAGACGACATGACTGCCTCTTCCTCATCACGCACTCGACCACATGAGGGCACCCATCCTCCCCAGAATTACACGTCGAACGCTTTCCAGGAAGTCCCCGCCCTCCCGGGCGCTGATGCCATGACCCGAGCCCTGTTTGCAACAATTAACCAAACGAATTACCTAATCTTCACGTAAGGTGAGCGATTAAGGGTGCTCGAGGACTCTCGTCGAGCCCCCAGAAGACATAGAAGGCCTGACACACCTCCTCCTCGTTAGGATGAAGAACGTCTTCAATCTCCCTCATGGAGACACATACGGGACAGGTCATGAATCCCCCTCCTCCTCGTTAGGATGAAGACCGTCTTCAATCTCCTCCGCGGAGACACAGACGGGATAGGTCGCGGAGCCTCTCTCCCCAAAGAACTGGAAGACACCCCATGCTAGAGAGAACCATGCCCAAGGATACTGGGAGGCGTGGCCTCACCCCCTCCCATGCAGGGAACAACGATCTTATGGAAACAGAAATAGGGGCCACGTAGTAGCATATCCTCGACCAAGGGATCATCCTCGAGGCCAAGGACACCACCACGACCGTCAATACAACCGCTCTCCTTTCCACTCCCCCTACATGAGCGACAAAGACGACCCCCGAGGTCCTTTATCACAAGCAATCATGGAGGTGCCCATTCCTAAAGGAATGGAGAATCCTCTTTGTTGTACCCCAAAATTTGCCCTCTCATGTTTCCCAAAGTCTCCCCCCTGCATGGTTGATCACAAACTCTTGCCTAAGAAAAAGGAAAATTTTTGAGTGGTGCTTTAAGTACATTTCGATTTGCATTCTGGAAGACCCTTCGATTGATGTTCTGAAGGAGCCTTTCGATTGGCATTCTGGACAAGCCTTTCGATTGGCATTATGGACATGTGCTTCGATTGGCATTATAACAGTGTCCTTCGATTGGAATTCCAAAAAGGTCCATTCGAAGAAGCATTCAAAGGTTCCATTCGAAGAAGCTTTGGAAAGCATTCGAAGGAGGCCATCAGCCCATTCGAAAGGGAGCATTCGAAGGAGGCCATCAGCCCATTCGAAAGGGAGCATTCGAAGGCCAGTCATTCAAAATTCAAAAAGGGACAGGATCCCATGTGTTTAGCCAACGTTACAAACTCTCATTCATGGATGTCAAACACATAATCAAGGTCATTTAAACCTTTGTCTTCCTGTCCCCTCCACCCCACTCCTATAAATACAAGGGCCAGTGACACATTTCAGGGAGAACACACACACAAAAAATATACAGAAAAATAGAGAACTTGGAGACACGCTGCCAAAAGTCATCAGCACTTCCAGGAAGCCATACCCAAACCTTGCACAAGCCCAAAGCTGCCACCCAACGAACACCTCCACCCTCAGAACTACAGATCGAAGCACTTCTGTTGGTAAAAAAGGATCTAATCGCAAACTCATTTTTTAAATTAATTTTTGATTGCATATTCATATTATTACTGCTGTTTGTGAATGATTTAATGTGCTACATATAAGCTACAACGCAGAGTTGAGATTGTGCCATTGCTTGGGCACAATCTGAGTTTCTCCTTCAAATCCCATGATAAAACAAACTCAGACCCAGATTCAGCAGGTGCGAATAAGGGGGAGATTCGAACCAAGGGGGTAAAATCCCCCCTGGACCTTTAACATGTGTTTCGTTTTGCAGGAACTACATCATCAGATTCCTGTTCAGAGTTTTGAAGCTCAGCAGTTTAGCTTTGAACTGGACCCAGGATTTCTAGATCGAAAGATAACATGCCCAGATCGAACACCCTCAGAGTGCAGCCCCTCATGCACCTTCGATCCAGCCTCTTCACTAGGTCGAAAGACAGCCTGCACCTCTTTCGACCCAGGCCTCCAAATTTATATTTTTTTCTTGTTTTGCTGCATGGCCCATTTGTACTTTATTTCCTTTGTTTTTGTTTATTTCTTTTAGTTTGTGTTTTTTTATCAACATAAAAATCATAAAAAATAAATAACTTAGAATTAGGATTTAATTTAGTTAATTATTTTAACTTATTTTCTTCAATTTAAAAAAATCAGTAGACTTAGGATTTATTTGAATTCAATCCTTTTCATAAACAAAAAATGCAAAAAAATATTAGGTATGTTTTAGAGTTAATTTTAACCATTTTTTTTAATTAATTAAATTTAACTTAATTAAGCATTTAGCATTTTCCCAGAAATAAAATAAAACAACAAAAAGATTATATGCTTAGGATTTTTTAAGATTCACGTGCGTTTATTTTTATTCCCCCAATTTTGGACATGTAAATAATCTCCCTCCCCGAAGCCTTGTAATAGTGTAGGATTTACAATTTCCGCACTTTAAATTCCTGTATATATATTAACTGCTTAGATGTATGCTAACTAGGATTGTATGACAATATCTAAAAGCAAATGGTAGAACACCTAAAAATACAAAGATGATATAAACTGAAAATTGACACACTTGCACATGCCACTCCTAGGGTACACCTCACTTGGTTGTCTCAAATATGGTCATTAAGTATAGGATGTTTTAGAGGTCGTCCTTCTGTCCAAAGATCAAAGTTGCCTCGAAATGGTTGCCTCGATAAAAATGATCTAAGACATTAGGATTACCACTAAAGCGTCCTAACGTTGCTTTAGTGACCACACGTCCCTAAAATTGAATTGACCCGAAAACTCCAACGACGGTGCTACCTACTCCTTAATAGTGGGATAGTATTGTCTAAAGGACTTTAGCACAATTTAATTCCTTTTGAGTAGGTAGAGGATATTAAGTACTTGCTCCTTTTAAAAAACAAAACAAAACTTTTCGCACTTACACTTTCTTCAAAAACAAAACAACAAACTCTTTTCAAAACCCACAATCACAAAGAAAAGCAAACTTTTGAAAACATAGTGAGCAAGTACCTAAGAGCCCGTGGATAACCACAGATAGAAAGGGTGCTAACACCTTCCATTTCTATAATCTACCTCCCGAACCCGAGAAACAATCTCGAAAAGGAATTTTTCTGTGCTTTTGTCCTTTCCTTGTTGGATAAAATAAAAGACGGTGGCGACTCTTGCTTACCGCGACACTTTGCGAAAACAAACGCAAACGCGAACCAGCATTAAAAAACAGTCAGTTCTCATTCCCACCAATCACAGAACTGGCGACTCTGCTGGGGACTTAATAAGTGAGGTGTACCTTAGGATTAGATCACTTGTGTTTTCATTTGTATTGCTTCGTATGCTTTTAATTTTGTGGGCTTATATCGGAGTTATGTAAATCCTAACCCGGATTTGGGAAATATTCATAGATAGAAATACGTTGTGGAAACTGTGTAGGGTATACCGACACGGTTGAAGCAATAGCTATATTAGTGCGACATATTTGTGAGTACCGGTAGCCTTTGAGTCAATCAAAGAGAATACAGGGCCGCTGAGTGATGTCACTAAGAACTAATGACCTAGAACCTTACTTGACCATCTTGGCCTTTTTTAGGGGTAGTGAGATGACCGACTTTGGTGCAGTCTGAAGTTGGTAGATACTCGATACTACACTCATTGAGGATTGTTTTCTTGGAATATTTTGGTCGCCAGTTAAGTGGCTAAACCGAAACGATGAACATAGAAAACAATTCAATGATATTGAGCTCCTTAGAACCTGGTTACTATTTATAGGACAGGTTTTGAGCCAACTAAACTCAAGAGGGTACTTACCTATGAAATCTCCTGCAAGCCTGAAACTAGGGTTTTTGTGTGACTTGCTTGTACATGCGTTTCTGCATACATCATAAAGCATCATATGCATCTGCTAACCATTTCAAGGGTTTAGATCTTCATCTTTGTTCTTGTTTTGTAGAACATGGAGTCTCTCCGCAGGAAAACAATTCAAGTCAACCTTGTAAGGATCCCTCTTCAACTTAAGGAGCTTACATCCAGGATTCCCGAGAATTCTCTCTTCAGTGAAAGACATGGTAGACTCCTCAGCTTGGTCAACACCAACATTGAAGAAGACATGATGAAAGTTCTCTTCTAGTTCTTTGACCCCCTACACCACTGTTTCACATTCCCTGATTATCAATTGGTGCCTACTTTGGAGGAATTTTCTCAACTCCTGAGAATTCCTATTCTTAGTCAACTACCCTACAACGGTACGAAAAAGGAACCAAAACTTGAAGATGTTGCTCAAGCATTACGCTTACAACCATCCGACATCAAGGGGCATTGGGAAACCAAAAGTGGTATCAAAGGATTCTTGGCAAAGTTTCTGTTTGAGAAGGCACGAGAATGTTGGAATTCTCTTGATCTACAAGCCTTTGAAGAGATTGTGGCACTCCTTATCCATGGGTTGGTTTTGTTCCCGAATCCTGATCAACTTATAGATGTGAATGCTGTCAAGATTTTCATATCCAGGAATCCCATACCTACATTGCTTGGGGACATCCTTCACTCATTTTACACACGAACAATGAGGAAAATAGGTGTTCTCATGTGTTGTACTCCTCTCCTAGTAAGGTGGTTTATTTCTCACCTTCCACAATCAGTTTTGAAGAATAAGCAGGGTTTAAGATGGTCACAACGATTGATGACCCTCACACATTCTGATGTACATTGGTGTTCTCGGTCCAGAGAAAATGTCACCATCATTGATCGTTGTGGAGAATTTCCTAATGTTCCATTACTTGGAATTAGGGGGGGCATTACCTACAACCCATGTCTAGCTTTGAGACAATTTGGATATGCTCGGAGGGATGACCCTCATGACATGCTGATTCCTGACCTAGTTTTTTACTTTGACAATGATGCGCAAGGGCTTCGACAAAGGTTCATCAGAGCTTGGAGGATGCCTAATAAGGTGGATAGTAAGACACTGGGGCACAAGAATTCCATCCCCCTTGAGCCTTACCTCAAGTGGGTACGAACCCGCTCCCAGAATCTTATGATGCCATATCCTCACATTCTCCCCTTGATCAAAGAGCCTGTTATGGAAGGAGAGGTTCCATACGCCATCCTACATCCTGACATGCCAACATCATGGGAAGAAATGCAAAAGAGTTGGATCCAACTCAAGGAAGAGCGGAATACTTTTGAAGCCAGCTTTTATGCCAGTGAAAAGAAGGTTTTGGAGCTTACCCGCCGACTTCACGAGGAAGAGACCCTCAACACTTACATCGCTCCAAAAAGGATGCGCAATGTCTTTTTACATTAAGAATTTTGTAATATTTCTCCCATGGGGCACTTATGTACTAACAAAATTTCTTCTTAGTATGACGTGTGTCCTTTTTGTCTGCAACAAATTTGAATTTTTGAACCCTTGAATGCATTACATAAATAGCATACCATTCATCATATGCATAACAGGTACCCTTTTACAGGTCTCTTATCTTCTTCGCTGTTTATTTCAGCAATCATCATGTCTGCTGAAACTTCCACTGAGCAAGCTATCAAGGCCCTTCAGGCCCAAAATGCCCAATTTCAAGAGTTGGTCATGAGCCTAGCTAAGGGTCAGCAGGACCTGAAGACCCTGATTCTGAAAGAGAAGAATAAGAAGAAGAAGAGGACCATTCTGTTCAACACCGGACGCAGGTTTGGGAACGGGCTGCAGAATGAAATTGATCTGGCCACCCCGTTTGGAGAGAAAGACAGTCCAAAAGAAAAGAGGGCTCCTAGCCTTGAAGTCTCCGACAACGAGACGGATTATGATGAAGAACAGAATCCTCCTGCTGAGGATAAGTACAAACAGCTGGAAGACCGTCTGAACGCTATGGAAGTACAAAAGGTGCCCGGTCTGGATTTCGGAGATTTGGGTTTATCATATGGGGTGGTGATTCCCCATAAGTTCAAGGCGCCTGCCTTTTCCAAATATGACGGAGCTTCCTGTCCAAAGCTGCACCTCCGGTCATATGTGAGAAAGATCCAACCTTAAACTACTGATAAGAACTTATGGATCCATTTCTTTCAAGACAGTCTCTCAGGGACTCAGCTTGAGTGGTTCTATCAGTTGGACGGAGCCAATATCCGCAGCTGGGAGGATTTAGCTGCTGCATTCTTTAGGCATTATCAGTATAATTCCAACCTCGCTCCTACGCGTACTCAACTCCAGGGTATGTCAATAGGGACGGGTGAAGGATTTAAAGAATATGCTCAAAAATGGAGAGACCTGGCCGGAAGGGTCCAACCACCTTTGGCTGATCGTGAACTGGTTGATATGTTTCTGGGGACCCTGTCTGGTCCATTCTTTAATCATCTGATTGGAAACTCCTCAGCCGGGTTTACAGACCTCATCTTAACTGGTGAGAGGATTTAAGCGGGTATTAAAGCTGGGAAAATACAGAAGGGTGCCTCATCGAGCACCGAGAAGAAACCATTCAAGAAAGAGTCCAGTGCCGTCTATAGTTCAAGAAGACAAAATAGACCTGAACACCGCCAAGCTGTCAATGCGGTTGTTATTTCAAAACCTGCTGGTACTCCTCAGCATCACAACCAACAAAGGGACGAGAGACCTCGGAGGCAATTCACTTGCCTCAGCATGACTTTGTCTCAGATGTTGCCACAATTGCTGAATACCAATCTGGTGACTCTAAGAGAAGCTCCAAGGAATCCAAATACTACATCATCGAAGTATAACCCTAATTCCCACTGTGCTTATCACTCTGATAGCCCGGGGCATAATACAGATGATTGTTGGAGTCTGAAAAACAAGGTTCAAGACCTAATCAATGCAAAGGAGATTGAGTTTGAGGCGCCCGAGAGGCCTAATGTTGTGACTGCTCCCATGCCCAAGCATGGAGTGAATGCTGTAGAGGAAGACTTGTTCATAGTTTATGTGGATGATGTTGTTACCCCTTTGATGACTATCAAGAAGAATCTGTTGCTAGCCGGTTTATTTCCGGGCTGTGGTGAAGGTTGCCCTATGTGTTCTGCTTTACCTACTGGTTGCCCATCTCTGAAGTCAGGTGTCCAGAACCTGATGGATAGTAAAGAGATTCTTTTTGAGAAGACTGCTGTTCCACCCGTTCATTCTGAAGAAGTTTCTATCATTACCTTTTTCGACAATTCTTCCAAGGCTCCCTCGAGGACGCCTGTTAGAATTACATCTGTTCCGAAGACCGCACCTATAATCATCACTGTTTCGGGGCCCATCCCCTATACATCTGACAAAGCTGTCCCTTGGCACTATGGGGCAGATGTTTATGTTCTTGGAGTTAAGCAAGAGTTCGGTGCTAATACCGGCGTCAGCAACATTACTGGGCCTGCTAAAGTCACCCGCAGTGGTAGACTTTTCTCACCTGATATTGTTCCGCCAGTTATCCGAAGACCTGTTGTCATTAAGCCTGCAAGTGTACCTGCTACCCTTCCTGATCAAGTCCCTGTTCCTACCCCTGTCGCCGAGTCATCTAATGCTCGGGGCAAAAGGATTACCTCTGATATGCCTGCCCAGACAGAGGCGCCAAAGACAATCACTCTTGAAGCTTCCAAACAGGAGATGGAAGAGATTCTGAAGATTATTAAGAAGAGTGATTATAATGTAGTTGAGAAACTGGGGAAAACCCCATCCAAGATCTCTATGTTATCACTTCTGTTGTGTTCAGAGGCCCATGCCAAGGCTCTGATTACCTTCCTAAAGATGGCCCACGTGCCACAAGAGACATCAGCTGATCAATTTACCGATTGTGTGGCCAATTTAACTGTTGATAATGGTTTGGGTTTCTCCGACGCTGATCTGACTACTAAAGGGAAGAACCATAACGATGCCCTGCATGTCTCCATTGAATGCAGGGGCACTACTCTTGCACATGTCTTGGTTGACACTGGTTCCTCGTTGAACGTCTTGCCCAAGAAAGCTCTAGACAGGCTGGATTGCGAAGGTTTGGAACTAAAGCCGAGTAACATTGTTGTCCGGGCCTTTGATGGGTCTAAGAGGATGGTGCACGGTGAGGTTGATATTCCAATCAAAGTTGGTTCTCAGGTCTTCAACTCTACATTTTATGTGATGGACATTCGGCCGTCCTATTCTTGTTTGCTGGGTCGTCCATGGATCCATAAAGCTGGAGCCGTAACCTCAACGCTCCACCAGAAGTTGAAGTACCCGGTCAGAGGAAAGATTGTAACAGTTAGAGGGGAGGAAGAGTACATGGTCAGCCACCTCAATTCGTTCCGGTACGTAGAGATGGATGGGGAGTTCATTGAGACCCCATTTCAACACTTTGAAGAGGTTCCTCAGACACTGGCGTCATCTGAGATTGTGATTGAAAATTCTCCTATGAAGATGGCTTCCTTAAAGGATGCCCGGGCTGTTATTGAGAAGGGTGAGTATGCAAACTGGGGCCGACTTCCTGATTTCACTCAGAAGGCTAACAAGTTCGGTTTGGGTTTCACTGCAGAAGCTCAGAGGGCTATTCAAAGTGCAAGGATCGGAAGACCTCTTGTGTTCATCAGCAACTCAGGAGTAAATGCCATCGAAGATGACGTGGAGGAGTCTGAATTCGACAGATGGATCTATCCTATGACCAACGGTGGACCAAACAACTGGACAGCAAAGGATTTCATCCCTATTACTTTTATTACTCAATAATGAGCTTTTTTGTTTTGAATTTGTAACAGACAATGTTTTGAAACTTTATGGCCCGGTGTCTTACCCGGGGCACCGTGGCTTCATTTGTGATGGCTTTTGTATGCCATTTTCATATATCATTAATGAAAGCATTGGACGATTTTTCATTTCAAATTTTATGCTCCTTGTCTTTCTTTATTACATATTGCAAAATAGCTATCTTACACACACTCACATATACAGGTCTCCATCCACTCTGGATCTCACTGGTAACGACTCTGCTACTACCAGTTATGACTTCGAAAAATCCGATCAACTTAGCCGAAGACGAAGGTGAAGATGATTGTGAAGTGCCTGGTGAGCTTGCAAGACTGCTACTTCAGGAAGAGAGGGTCATTCAGCCACATGAAGAGCTAGTAGAAACAGTGAATCTGGGTACTGAGACAGACAAAAAGGAAGTCAAGATTAGTGCAAATCTGGAGCTCAATGTGAAACAGCGGTTGATTCAGATGTTGCATGACTACGTGGAAATCTTTGCCTGGTCTTACGAAGATATGCCTGGGTTGGATACCGACATTGTGGTTCATCGCCTGCCTACGAAGGAAGACTGCCCTCCGGTAAAACAGAAGGTTCGCCGTATGCGTCCAGAGATGTCTGAGAAAATCAAGGCCGAAGTTATGAAACAATTTGACACCGGTTTTATAGCAGTAACTTCTTACCCTCAGTGGGTTGACAATGTGGTTCCGGTACCTAAGAAAGATGGTAAGATCAGAATGTGTGTTGATTACAGGGATTTGAACAGGGCAAGCCCTAAGGATGACTTCCCTCTACCTCACATCGATGTTCTGGTTGACAATACTGCTCAGCACAAGGTATTCTCCTTTATGGATGGTTTCTCCGGTTATAATCAGATAAAAATGGCTCCCGAAGACATGGAGAAGACCACCTTTGTTACTCAGTGGGGCACCTTTTGTTACAAGGTCATGCCTTTTGGACTGAAGAATGCTGGGGCAACATATTAGCGTGCCATGGTTGCTTTATTTCATGACATGATCCATCATGAGATTGAAGTATACGTCGACGATATGATTGCGAGGTACCAAACTGAGGAAGAACACCTTGACCATGTACAGAAGCTGTTTGACAGGTTGAAGCTATACAAGCTGAGGTTGAACCCGAACAAGTGCACCCTCGGGTGAGGTCTGGCAAAATGCTAGGTTTCATCGTGAGCGACAAAGGTATTCAAGTGGACCCTGCCAAGGTGAAAGCTATACGAGAGATGCCAACTCCCAAGACAGAAAAAGAGGTCAGAGGCTTTCTAGGACGTCTGAACTACATTGCCCGATTCATCTCGCACCTAACTGCTACTTGTGAGCCAATCTTCAAACTGCTGAAGAAAGATCAAGTGGTATGTTGGAACGATGAATGCCAGGCCGCTTTCGAAAGAATTAAAGAGTATCTCCAGGAGCCACCTATTCTTATGCCACCAGTTGAAGGGAGACCTTTGATCTTATACTTAACAGTACTTGACAACTCAATGGGGTGTGTGCTGGGTCAGCATGACGAGTCTGGCCGAAAAGAGCATGCTATTTATTACCTTAGCAAAAAGTTTACCGACTGTGAGACCAGATACTCACTGCTCGAGAAAACTTGTTGCGCTTTGGCATGGGCTGCTCGCCGGCTGAGACAGTATATGTTGACTCACACTACTCTGTTGATTTCAAAGATGGATCCAATCAAGTATATCTTCGAAAAGCCTGCTTTGTCCGGAAGAATAGCAAGATGGCAGATGATCTTGACTGAGTATGACATCCAGTACACAACTCAAAAAGCAATCAAGGGAAGTGTATTGGAAGACCATTTGGCACATCAGGCAGTGGATGATTACTAGTCTATGAACTTTGAATTTCCAGACGAGAATATCATGTTCATAACTGATTATGAAACACCTGGACCGGATGAAGGACCTGAGGAAGGATCCCGTTGGTCTATGTACTTTAATGGAGCTTCAAACGCTTTGGGTAATGGCATTGTTGTTGTGATCATATCTCCTAAAGGCTCTCATACTCCATTTACCGCCCGACTATGTTTCAACTGAACCAACAATATGGCGGAGTATGAAGCATGCATTATGGGTCTGCGAGTTGCAATTGACCTAAGGATTAAGTTTCTGAGTGTCTTCGGAGATTTCGCTCTCGTGATCAGTCAGATCAAAGGAGAGTGGGATACGAAACACCCAAATCTTATTCCTTACAAGGAGTATGTATTGACGTTGCTTCCCCATTTCGAGGAGATAACCTTTGAACACTTCCGAAGAGAGGAGAATCAGTTGGCGGACGCGTTAGCTACGATGTCTTCTATGTTCAATGTCAAGTGGGACAACGAGGCTCCCCAGATCATTATTTGGAAATTGGATGAACCTGCACATTGCTGTGATCTTGAGACCGAAGAGGTAACAGAAAAACCTTGGTATCATGAAGTAAAGAGGTACCTTGAAGCTCAAGAATACCCCGAGGGTGCATCTGTTAATGACAAGAAGTTTTTGAGAAGATTCGCGACAAAGTTCTTCATCAGCAATGGAATTCTTTACAAACGTAACCATGATTCAACCTTACTGTGTTGCATGGATAAAATTGAAGCAGAAAGGATCATGGCAGTGCTGCATGAAGGTACTTTCGGAACTCATTCCAGTGGACATACCATGGCAAAGAAAATCCTTTGGGCAGGATATTACTGGTCCACAATGGAAGCCGATTGTTATCAGCATTCTCGGACATGTCACAAGTGCCATGTATATGCTGATAAGGTGCATATTCCTCCAGTTCCTCTGAATGTCTTGACAGCACCTTGGCCTTTTGCAATGTGGGGCATTGATATGATCGGCGAAATCAGAACTACGGCATCCAACGGGCATCGTTTCATCCTGGTAGCGATTGATTACTTTACGAGGTGGGTTGAATAAGCTTCCTTTGCTACCGTAACCAAGAACGTCGTGGCATGGTTCATTCGGCACAACCTGATCTGTCGATACGGTGTACCAGAGAGGATTATTACAGATAATGGTACCAATCTTAACAAAAAGATGATCACTGAGCTCTGCGAGCAATTCAAGATACAACACCACAACTCTTCTCCCTACTGGCCGAAGATGAATGGGGATGTCGAAGCAGCAAATAAGAACATTAAGAAGATTGTGCAGAAGATGACAGTGACATACAAATACTGGCACGAGATGTTACCATTTGCTCTTCATGGGTACCGTACCTCAGCACGAACGTCAACAGGGGCAACGCCCTATTCCTTGGTTTATGGCATGGAAGCAGTTTTGCCTATTGAAGTTCAGATACCCTCTCTTCGGATCATGAAAGATGCAGGTTTGAGCGAAGATGACTGGATCCAGAACCAACTTGATCAATTGAATCTAATCGACGAAAAGAGACTTACTGCTATTTGTCATGGTCAGACGTACCAAAAACGAATGATCAAGGCATTTAACAAGAAAGTCAGACGACAAGAGTATCAAGTTGGGAACCTGGTAATCAAGCACATCATTCTACCTCAAGGTGATCCCAGGGGCAAGTGGACCCCTACTTACGAAGGGCCATTTGTGGTTAAGAACATCTTCTCAGGAGGAGCGATGATTTTAACCACCATGGATGGTGACGACCTTCCTCACCCCGTCAATGCAGACATAGTAAAAAGATACTACACATAATCAAAGACCCGCTAGGTTGACTGGCCTAGGCAAAAATAAGGGCTTCCCGGCGAACCAAAAGGGTTTGGGCAAAAATAAGGGATGAAAATTAAAAACAAAAAATTGTACACCCGGTAAGTCGAAAACCTGAAAAGGCGGCTTGGGCAAAAATGGGTATCCCGGTGGACCGAAAACCCGAAAGGGAGGTCCAGGCAAAAGTTAGGGATAAGCGTAACACTATGTCTCATTGGATCACCTTGCATCAAGACTTTGGTATCAACTATCAAGCTCGGACGACACCAATCAATCAGATTCATCTCCAACTAAGCAGCAAAGTGATGAGACGCTTGAAGATATAAAGGCAATAGCAGAGCTGGAACCCAGTGGGACTATTCACATAGCTGTTTTGTTTTCTTTTCACAAAATGTATAAATTC
This sequence comes from Vicia faba, assembly GCA_948472305.1. NCBI lineage: Eukaryota > Viridiplantae > Streptophyta > Magnoliopsida > Fabales > Fabaceae > Vicia > Vicia faba. The sequence goes on from OX451736.1 coordinate 266,544,247, forward strand.
TATTTGTTCGGCGACGTTCTCTTACTAGGACGCCAGCCTCTTGTACAAAACGCCTATTTACAGGCCAAACTTCAAAAATCAATACAAATTCATTTTCAGACAAATTTCAAACTGTTTTCCCTTTATCTGTTTTGTTTTGCAAAGAACGTCCAATGTTCATTTTTGATATATGAATTTGACATTAATTACAGCTCATAAATATTTACATGCGAAACAAAGGACTAATTACGGGTGATATCAGAAACAGGGGCAATAAAATTTGTCCGAGCTGTCTAGTTGCTCTATCCACCAAGGTACCGAGGTATATTCAGCTGAAGAATATGGCTAAGATACCTTCACTCCCCGCAGAATAAAAAAACAGTAATGGTAGCTCTCCCCACTGAGACTTACAACCATGAACAAATCAACAAGACTCTTCCCAAGCAGATTTGGTCTACCATCAGCCCTGAAAAGGTCGGGTATCCCCAGAAGGTCTTAACATTCCCCGACGGAGTATAAAGACATTCTCCAACAAGTGTAAGAGCATCCCCGGAAGTCTTAATATTCCTCAACGGAGTATAAGAATGTTCCCCAGCAGAATACAAGATATCCCCAGTGGAGCCATTGCCCCAGTGCAGTCTAAAAAAAGCTTCCCCGCCAGAGTCAAATCATCTTACCCAGTAGATTCTGGAAGCTTGTCCCCTGCAGAGCACGAATAAGTCTCCCCAGCCAAATTCAGAAGGTTATCCTCAGCAAGTTTCAACTGAAAGATCATCCCCAGCGAAGTTCTTTCTCTCCCCAAGCAGGACTTCTATCCTCAACAGATTCAATATCGCCAGCAACGGTAATCCATCCCCAGCGGAGTTCGTCATTGAAACCCCCAACAGAGCTTATCAATGGAATCTCCAGCGGAGTTATTGTTAAAACCATCAGCAGAACATCTCTCCCCCATAGAGTAATTCCCCAACGGAGTCATCCTCTCCTGCAGGTTTATTCTTGCAATCATCTTCATTCGTCATCTCCAGCGGAACCGAAGAATTCAACTCTATTCTCCACCAAGTTATCCGAGATTTATTTTTCCCCAACTAAAACATTACATTTCCATACATCATGATACATGCATAAACGCATCATACCACACAATCTCATTTATGTTGAGAACATCATTGCTTGATCCATATCATGCATTGCATATGACTGACTTTTACCTTTCAGAAAGGACTCAGTTAAATTCTCAGCCATATCAAAGGCCTTCTCCAAAGTCAGTTAAATCAATTCCTAAATATTTTTCTGAAGTGAAGCCAGTCAATGGAGACAAGATCAGTTAAATCGATTCCTAAAGATTTTTCTGAGGTGAAGCCAGTTAATGGAGACAAAATCAGTTAAATCGATTCCTAAAGATTTTTCTGAGGTGAAGCCAGTCAATAGAGACAAGGTCAGTTAAATCGATTCCTAAAGATTTTTCTGAGGTGAAGCCAGTCAATGGAGACAAGATCAATTAAATCGATTCCTAAAGATTTTTCTGAGTTGAAGCCAGTCAATGGAGACAAGATCAGTTAAATCGATTCCTAAAGATTTTTCTGAGTCGAAGCCAGTCAATGGAGACAAAATTAGTTAAATCGATCCCTAAAGATTTTTCTGAGGTGAAGCCAGTCAATGGAGACAAAATCATTTAAATCGATTCCTAAATATTTTTCTGAGGCGAAGCCAGTCAATGGAGACAAAATCAGTTAAATCGATTCCTAAAGATTTTTCTAAGGCGAAGCCAGTCAATGGAGACAAAATCAGTTAAATTGATTCCTAAAGATTTTTCTGAGTTGAAGCCAGTCAATGGAGACAAGGTCAGTTAAATCGATTCCTAAAGATTTTTCTGAGGCGAAGCCAGTCAATGGAGACAAAATCAGTTAAATCGATTCTTAGAGATTTTTCTGAGTTGAAGCCAGTCAATGGAGACAAGATCAGTTAAATCGATTCCTAAAGATTTTTCTGAGGCGAAGCCAGTCAATGGAGACAAAATCAGTTAAATCGATTCCTAAAGATTTTTCTGAGGCGAAGCATGTCAATGGAGACAAACCAGTTAAATCAATTCCTAAAGATTTTTCTAAGGTGAAGCATGTCAATGGAGACAAAATCAGTTAAATCGATTCCTAAAGATTTTTCTCAGGCACAACCCGTCAATAGAGACAACCTGTCAATGGAGACAACTCGTCAAAGGAGACACCTCGTCAATAGAGACAACTTGTCAATGGAGACAAATCGTCAAAGGAGACACCCCGTCAATAGAGACAACCCGTCAACAAGGATAGAACCACCTACCAACAATATCCAAATGGCATCTGTAAGCCTATTCCCGACATCTCAATGCTAATACTACACCATGCGAGTGCAAATTTCTGAGAACTCTAGTGTTCAATCATCTTCCACCTTCGGATCACGAAAGGCACGCAAGCCAATCTTCCTCCTCAGGTTTAAGAAGATTGAACAGGGGCAACTGTTGTACCCCAAAATTTTCCCTCTCATGTTTCCCAAAGTCTTCCCCCAGCATGGTTGATCACAAACTCTTGCCTAAGAAAAAGGAAAATTTTTGAGTGGTGCTTTAAGTACATTTCGATTTGCATTCTGGAAGACCCTTCGATTGATGTTCTGAAGGAGCCTTTCGATTGGCATTCTGGACAAGCCTTTCGATTGGCATTATGGACAGGTGCTTCAATTGGCATTATAACAGTGTCCTTCGATTGGAATTCCAAAAAGGTCCATTCGAAGAAGCATTAAAAGGGTCCATTCGAAGAAGCTTTGGAAAGCATTCGAAGGAGGCTATCAGCCTATTCGAAAGGGAGCATTCGAAGGAGGCCATTAGCCCATTTGAAAGGGAGCATTCGAAGGCCAGTCATTCAAAATTCAAAAAGGGACAGGATCCCATGTGTTTAGCCAACGTTACAAACTCTCATTCATGGCTGTCAAACACATAATCAAGGTCATTTAAACCTTTGTCTTCCTGTCCCCTCCACCCCACTCCTATAAATACAAGGGCCAGTGACACATTTCAGGGAGAACACACACACAAAAAATATACAAAAAAATAGAGAACTTGGAGACACGCTGCCAAAAGTCATCAGCACTTCCAGGAAGCCATACCCAAACCTTGCACAAGCCCAAAGCTGCCACCCAGCGAACACCTCCACCCTCAGAACTACAGATCGAAGCACTTCTGTTGGTAAAAAAGGATCTAATCTTCAACTTATTTTTAAAATTAATTTTTGATTGCATATTCATATTATTACTGCTGTTTGTGAATGATTTAATGTGCTACATATAAGCTACAGCGCAGAGTTGAGATTGTGCCATTGCTTGGGCACAATATGAGTTTCTCCTTTGAATCCCAGGATAAAACAAACTCAGACCCAGATTCAGCAGGTGCGAATAAGGGGGAGATTCGAACCAGGGGGGTAAAATCCCCCCTGGACCTTTAACATCTGTTTCGTTTTGCAGGAACTACATCATCAGATTCCTGTTCAGAGTTTCGAAGCTCAGCAGTTTAGCTTCGAACTGGACCCAGGATTTCCAGATCGAAAGATAACATGCCCAGATCGAACACCCTCAGAGTGCAGCCCCTCATGCACCTTCGATCCAGCCTCTTCACTAGGTCGAAAGACAGCCTGCACCTCTTTCGACCCAGGCCTCCAGATTTATATTTTTTTTCTTATTTTGCTGCTTGGCCCATTTTTACTTTGTTTCCTTTGTTTTTGTTTATTTCTTTTAGTTTTTTTTTATCAACATAAAAATCATAAAAAATAAATAACTTAGAATTAGGATTTAATTTAGTTAATTATTTTAACTTATTTTCTTCAATTTAAAAAAATCAGTAGACTTAGGATTTATTTGAATTCAATCCTTTTCATAAACAAAAAATGCAAAAAAAATATTAGGTATGTTTTAGAGTTAATTTTAACCATTTTTTTAATTAATTAAATTTAACTTAATTGAGCATTTAGCATTTTCGCAGAAATAAAATAAAACAACAAAAAGATTATATGCTTAGGATATTTTAAGATTCACGTGCGTTTATTTTATTCTCCCAATTTTGGACATGTAAATAATCCCCCTCCCCGAAGCCTTGTAATATTGTAGGATTTACAATTTCTGCACTTTAAATTCCTGTATATATATTAACTACTTAGATGTATGCTAACTAGGATTGTATGACAATATCTAAAATCAAATGGTATAACACCTAAAAATACAAAGATGATATAAACTGAAAATTGACACACTTGCACATGCCACTCCTAGGGTACACCTCACTTGGTTGCTCAAATATGGTCATTAAGTATAGGATGTTTTAGAGGTCGTCCTTCTGTCCAAAGATCAAAGTTGCCTCAAAATGGTTGCCTCGATAAAAATGATATAAGACATTTGGATTACCACTAAAGCGTCCTAACGTTGCTTTAGTGACCACACGTCCCTAAAATTGAATTGACCCGAAAACTCCAACGACGGTGCTACCTACTCCTTAATAGTGGGATAGAATTGTCTAAAGGACTTTAGCACAATTTAATTCCTTTTGAGTAGGTAGAGGTTCTTAAGTACTTGCTCCTTTTAAAAAACAAAACAAAACTTTTCGCACTTACACTTTCTTAAAAAAAAAACAACAAACTCTTTTCAAAACCCACAATCACAAAGAAAAGGAAACTTTTGAAAACATAGTGAGCAAGTACCTAAGAGCCCGTGGATAACCACAGATAGAAAGGGTGCTAACACCTCCCCTTTCTATAATCTACCTCCCGAACCCGAGAAACAATCTCGAAAAGGAATTTTTCTGTGCTTTTGTCCTTTCTTTGTTGGATAAAATAAAAGACGGTGGCGACTCTTGCTTACTGCGACACTTTGCAAAAACAAACGCAAACGCGAACCAATATTAAAAATTTGTCAGTTCTCATTCCCACTGATCACACTCTTCAACTGAAGGAGTATGATGGTATTGCCGACCCAGTCGACCACATCGATGGGTTCAAAGCAATGCTCCACTATTATAACATTGAGGGACCAATCAAGTGTCGGTTGTTCCCCATGACCTTGAGGAAAATTGCGATGGACTTGTATAAAAATCTCCCCCCAGGGTCGATCATCTCCTGGAGGAACTTGAAAAACCAGTTCATCAGCTCCTTTACAATGTCTCGTCGACACCTGAAGACTGAGGTCGCCCTCGAGGCTATCGTTCAGAGAAGCGATGAGACCCTTAGAGAGTTCATAGATTGGTTCAATCGCGAGGCCATCCAAGTACCCTGTACCGATCACATGAAACGGTATCTGCTCGAGAGGGGACTCCTCCCGGGCATAGAGTTTAGGAAGGCAGTTGGAATCGTACCACTCTGGACATTTGATGCTCTCCTTGAAAAGACTAAGGCCTACATGGACTACGAGGAGAGGGAAGCGGACAACAAAGCTCGCGACCCATGGAACCGCGGACCAACCAACCCCCTGAGACACCAGGACACAGCCCCTCCTCGACGAACGAGCGAGAAAATGAGGAATGATAAACCACGGGATCCCCGCGAGCACAGGGGGCCAGCGGGACGATTCATCGAATACACTCCGCTAACAGCTTCCTGTGAGTGCATCTTAATAGAGTATGATAATACCGACTTCAAGGGCGGCAATGTCTAACGTCCTCGCTCTGCCCCTGCAAAGCTCGGGGCTGACAGGAGAAAATACTATTAGTACCACCGAAGCCACGAGCATCTGACTGAAGACTGTGTCTATCTCAGTTACGCCATCGAAACCCTCATCAAGGGTGGAAGGCTTGGGCAATATCGCCTCAATGACGCCCCTCACCAGGATGCCCGTGAAACAAGAGAGGTCGAGGAAGACACCCGACCATCGAATGAAACGACTCCCATCCAAATAGCCTTCTCCATTACAAGGCCGGAAGATTTCTACGTCCTCGACACACACGAAGAAGAACCTCTATCCATTCATAGTAGATGGGAAATATTTCCCTCCGCCATGGTTATAACTGGTGAGGGTTTAACGACATCTCCATAAACTCCGCAAATAGGAAGCTCGACGAGCTGGCCGACACAGCCCTGACTCAAGCGGTAACTTTCGAGAAGGTCAAGGGCAAGTCAGAGCCGATTACGTTCTACCTCGAAGAGTTTCCCGGAGGGGCCCCTAACTCGAGCATCCCTCTTATGGTAAGGGATAGGATGGATAATTTTGACTTCATCGCGTCTTGGTCGACGAAGGGAGTTTCGTCGATGTTATGTATAACCATCTCTTCTGAACCCTATAGCTCGACGACACTCGCCTTTCACCATACGTGGGGTCCAACCTGCAAGGATTTAATGGCTCTACCTCCAAACCATGGGGATATGTGGATCTCTTTGTCACCTTCGAGGAGGAAACTACCGTCCGGTAGGTCAAGGTGCAATTTCTGGTCATCGACTACCCGTCTCTAAAAATGCATCCTAGGGAGACCGACGCTGGCCGAATTGACCGTTGTCCCCTCCACTGTCCATCTAAAGATGAAATTCTACACGATGAGGGGACGCGTCGCCACCACCACGACGACATCTCAACTGCCCGAAGATGTTTCAATGTAGCTTCATAGGGATAGAGTACGGTTGACACTGGGGCATGACCTGCTAAGAGAGCTGCTACTGATTGACCTGTGCCACTGCCCATAAAGACAGAAGAGCAAAGAGATCCTCCCAAGGTCGACTCCATCTCGCTGGACACCCGCTTCGACAAGGATGAATCACCCAACGGAAAACAGGAACTCCTCCGACCAATCCCGGAAGGAGACTTCGAGTTCGTCCCCCTCAGTGAAGACCCTCACAGAGGCGTGAAGATCGACACCAGACTCCCCGACCTGGCGAGGAAGCAGATCAAAGCTTGCTTGAGGGAGAATGCAGACCTGTTCGCATGGAGCATCAAGGAGATGCCCGAACTCGACCCCGAGGTCGCCTGTCACCACCTGGACATTGATCTAGCCGCTAGGGAAATAGTACAACATAGACATATGCAATCTCCCGAGAAAGCAGAGGCTACTGAAAATGCTGTAAAAGACCTCCTAGAGGCTAATTTTATTTTTGAGGCCCGATATTCAACCTGGCTCTTAAATGTTGTACTTGTTAAGAAAAATACTGGAAAATGGAGAATGTGTGTTAACTATACTGATCTCAATCGGGCATATCCCAAAGACGCTTTTCCTTTACCTAATATTGATATGCTGGCCAACAATTCAGATGACTATAAAATTTTGTCATTTATGGACGCCTATTCGGGATACAACCAAATCCCAATGGCGGTGATCGACAAGCATTGCACTTCTTTCACGACTAGCTCGGGCAATTATTACTACAACGTAATGTCCTTCAACCTGAAAAACGCAGGAGCAATGTACCAGCGGATGATGAATAAGGTCTTCCGCAACGAGATCAGGGATATGCTTGAGGTATACATGGATGACATGATCATCAAATATCAAGTAGACACCGACCATGCTTCCCACCTCAAAAAGGTCTTTGCCCAAGCAAGGCAATGCAGAATGAGGTTCAACCTTGAGAAATTCACTTTCGGGGTTAAGGCGAGCAAGTTCCTCGGTTTTTATCTAACAGAATGGGGAATTAAGGCTAACCCCGACAAATTCCAGGCATTCTCTGAGTTTCATACACATAATTTAAAGAAATCCATACAAGTCCTAAACGACATGCTCACCTCACTCTCCCGTTTCGTGGCGAAGTCCGTGCAACACGCTCTTCCATTTTTCAAACTTCTGCGCAAAGAGGCAACCTTTGAGTGGACCGAGGAATGCAAGCAAGCCTCCTGACAGGAAAAAACCAGTGTATTTCACGAGCAAAGCACTTCAGGGACCCGAGGTCAGGTATCAACAGATTGAGAAGGTGGCCTTGGCTCTCGTCAACGCGGCGAGAAGGCTTAGACATACTTCCTAGCACACACAATTATCGTACAGATAGACCAACCCGTAAGACAACTCCTATGTCAACCAGACATGGCAGGTCGAATGCTGAAATGGTCCTTGGATCTCTCGGAGTTCAACATCAAGTACAAGAGCAGGAAGGCCCTCAAGGCCGAAGCTTTGGCCGACTTCGTCGCAGATATGACCGCCAATGATTCCCTCGTGAGGAAGAAGCACAAGTGGACCATCTTTGTGGATGGAGCTTCCAGTTCGACAGGGAGTGGAGTAGGAATCCTCCTAAAGAAAGAGGAAGGCGTTGTGATCGAACACTCCCTCACCCTTTATTTTCCAATGTTGAACAATCAGGATGAGTACGAGGCACTGCTCGTAGGATTACGACTAGCCGAGTATTTGGGTTCCCGGGAGATACAGATCTTCACTAATACCCAACTTGTTGCATCTCAAGTTCAAGGGGGATACCAAGATAAGAATACGAACCTCATCGGATATTTAAACTTGGTCAGAGAACATATGTAGAAGTTTGACCGAGCAGAGATCACGCACGTGCCACACAAGAAGAACACGCGGTCCGACATACTTTCAAAGCTCGCTAGCACAAAGAAGAAAGGCGGGAACAACTCCGTCGTCCAAGAATCCCTTTCTCGCCCGAGCATCAGAAAGTCCACTGTTCCGCCCAAGGTAAACGCCATCGGGGACAACTCATGTTGGATGACCCCAGTATTTAACTTTCTGGCAAAGGGGGAACTTTCAGTGGACCAAAAAGAGGAAGCCGCAACCAAACGACGAACATGTTTGTACGTGGTGCTCGAACATAAGCTTTACCTTTGAGGATTCTCCATCCCACTTTTAAAATGTGTCAAGGAGTCTGCAATCCCCGAGATGCTGCGAGAAATCCACGAGGGTATCAACGCCCAACACATGGGCGAAAGATCACTAGCAAGAAAGGCGCTACGGCCAGGTTACTACTAGCTGACCATGAAACAAGACGCCAAGGAGCACGTCAAGAAATGCGAAAAGTGACAGAGGCACGCGGAAATGCACCTCACGCCTCCGCACAAGCTAAATACACTATCCTCCCCATGGTCGTTCGCCTTGTGGGGGATGGATATCCTTGGACCTTTCATGCAAGGGACGTACCAAAACAAATCCCTCATCATGGCCATCGACTATTTCACAAAATGAATAGAGGCCGAGGCTCTAGCAAAAATCACTTCACACAATATCCTCTATTTCTATAAACAAAACATGCTTTCCCGATTTGGGATTCCACACGCGCTCGTCACTTACAATGGGACCTAGTTCACCGATCCAGGTTTCCAAAGCTTCATTTCCAAACTCGGCACCAAGCAACACTTCGCCTCAGTAGAACAACCCCAAACCAACGGGAAAGACAAAGCCGCAAATAGGGTCATCTTACGAGGTCTCAAACGAAGGTTGGGCGAGGCCAAAAGAGGGTGGGTTGAGGAACTCCACAACGTCCTATGGGCGTACCGAACAACACTCCATTCAACGACGGGCAAGACCCCATTCTGACTGACCTATGGCACCGAGGTTATCATCCCCGTAGAAATCTTGGAACCTTCCAGAAGAACTAAGGCCCCTCTAGACGAGGAACTAAACGACAAGACCTTAAGAGAAGAGCTCAACCTAGTCGAGGAAATCCGTTCAGGAGCAACTCTTCGCGAGGCCATGCTAAAACAACAGATAGCCCTCCACCATGACCACAAAGTCAAAAAGCGCGAATTCCAGCTCGACAGCCTAGTCCTGCAGAGAAATCAGAAAGATTCTCGCGAAGGGAAGTTGGCCGCAAACTGGGAAGGACCATACCACGTATGTGGGGCTACGGGCACCGAGGCATACTATCTTGAGCATTTAAATGGAGAACCACTACCTAGACCATGGAACGCCACAAAACTGAAATAATATTACAGCCAAGTCCTTATCCTACTACGAACATTGGCAGTCGACCTTTCCCCTCCAACTGACAACGGGATAGGCTCGACCATGTAGGAATGTTAAGGTACAAACATGGCTTCCAACTATCAACGCCATCAGGTTTTTGTTCAGTCATCAAGCAGAACCTTAGCCCGACAGGGACACCTCAATCGAGCTCCGTTGTCGAAGTACCCCGACGGGAAGAACACCCAGCTCGCGATGGGCAGTTCATGCCACGAGCTTAATATCCCGACTGTGATTGTAAGCTTGTCGGATCCCTACTCCATTTCCTTGACACATTTGACATGTGTCGACCACAACCAAGGTCGAGAACAAATCTCCAACCTTTGCAATACAAACTTTCATACAATAAGCAAGTAAAAAACAATGACGAGAAATTATTTATAAATAAACAAGCATAAAATCAAAATGAAGGCATTCATAAATGTCGACCACGAAGGCCGGCGCTATTTAAATAATTAAAAAATTAGGCACGATGACCACGAATCCAAAATAAAGCAAGAACAGGCATGCAGACCCTAAAAACAATCAAATCTTGTCCTTTCCGTCACTATTCTCAGGAGGATAGAAGATTTTCACATCAATTACTTGGTTTAACGGACCTGCTCCTTTGACCACAATCTCGACTCTTGGGCTCAGAATCCTCAGTTTCTCAACGATCATGTTGAAACCATAGCCGAGGGTGTCCGTGACGTCTTGCTCAAAAACTCGGATGCATGCAATTAGCTCTGCTCTGAAGGCCATGCCCTTCTCTGCGTCGATCTCTTCTTCAACTGGGGTTGTGATCCCTTCCAACTCTTTTGTTCGGGAAACCAGTCGATCGTTCTCTTTGGTCACGACCTTCAATTAGGGTCGTAACTCGTTTAGATCCTTAAGAAGTCAAACTTGGTCCTTGAACTTTGACTCGTGGTTGAGGATGTCACACTTTAATTTCTCATTCTTGGCCTCCAGCTTCTGAATCTTAGCATATGTTGTGTCGAGGGAGGCCTGAAAACTTGCGGCATCGTCATTTAGTGTCAGAGCCGTCTCGAGCATCCTCATAACAATGTCCACATCCTCCGCCAAATTATTTCGACGGACCTCCTTATCCTCGGACAGGATCGCCTCCCGCTCCTCCTCGCGAACGCCTATAGATCTCTCCCCGCTGAAAAGATCACGATTTAGATAGTAAGGAGGCAACACGAAGGCCCCCGAGGGCACCTTGTCACCTTCAGGCACGGCACCTTCGACATCCTCCACACGTTCCTCTTTGAGGCGGGCTCGCTGACGGGAACCTGGACGGGCTCGCTAGGGGGAATCTGGGTTTTTGATGAAGAGGGGGAACCGCTGGCATGAGCAGTAGATTTGGCCAGCTCTTGGAGCTGGGTGACCCGATTCTTTGGCCCTGAGGTAGTCGTGTTCTTGGGTCTCAACTTAAATAAGAACTCGGAGAGGGACACCATCCAACCTACAATTAGAAAGAAACCGTCAGTCACAGGTTAAACATGGATAATAACGTGGGCACATCCTCGCATGAAAGACAAACAAAAATAATCATCGCGACTGCGTCCCCTACCTAAAAGCCTCATGGCTTCCTCGTCTGAGGAACATTCAAGTAGGGCCTTCGTGTTTATGAACCTATTAACTAAGAGGTACTCCCCGTTGTTTTCGAAGAGGAGGTTATTGTTCACGTCCACACACCTCGCGGGGGAGAAGCTCCTAACATAGGCCTCCAGCTTCTCGTAGGAGAGTTGGTCTTGAGCGTCCAGGTCCTCGGGATTTACGGTGTAATACTCAGGCCTTTGCTCGAAGTGTTTCCATTGCCACTCGAGCGGAAATATGGCCACAAGTCAAGTAAATGGTCTCCCATCCTCAACTTCCTCCACGCGGGTATATAGGGAGTCTATGGTCGCGTCCGTCAAAGGTTTCACAACAAAGCACCTCTCTTTGAAATGTCAGACAGATTCCAGATAAGGCCAAAAAAGCTTCCCAAACTGTTTGAACGACACCCACACTTTCCCTCCTCCAATGGATTGCCTTTGAAGGTGAAAGATACGAAAGAAGAGGGACATCGTGGCACCTATCTGCAGATACTGGTAGACGAGCTCAAACGCCTGCATGAATGCCAGCGCATTTGGGTGAAGTTGAGAGGGCGCCAATTGAAGCCACTGAAAAACCCCCACTTGAAAATCATTGAAGGGAAAACGTATCCCCGCCTCTTTAAATGCAAACTCATACATAGGAAAACGTTTGCCCAAATATGTCAAGCAGATCCTCCAGTTTCGATAGGGAATTTGAAGAATCCAGTTGGTGGGGGCCCTTTCAGCCCGGACCTCCAGACAGTTGAATGCGTCTGTTGCATCATGCGAAAAGCACGACCTTTTATTTCGAGGCTCAGGTGCGACCCATGCCAAGGGGTACTCCTTGAAATTAATTTCGTCTTCGTAGTTGGCAGGCAGGACATTATCCCCGACCGAGTATGCCATTATACCTAAAAATTAGGGGGAAACAGTGAATTCGACATTATCAATTCACCCTTCCACCGTAGATCAAGTGAAAGGGCGATGAAGCGGGAAAGGAGCAAACCTCGACCCAAGCCCCCGACTACACACTAAAACGGACTACACTTTCATTGGGGATATCTAGTCAAATGGATAAAAAGCCAGAGTCAACCCCAAATATTAAGGGAAATCGTCCCTGACATCATGAGAACTGCTCGGGGAGATTCTCCCTGATATCATAAACTCATGAAATTCAACGAACATTCATGAGTGTTCATCATAAAACCCATGAATATTCGTCCAAAATTCATCCAGTCAGGGAAAAGCTAGATATTTAATCTAGAAACACTGAGGAAATTCATTGTTAAGGAGATATGACTTACTTGGATGAAGGATTCTTGAAAGAAATCTGGAAAAGTTGAGAGGAGAGAATTCACGCGTGAGCAAGAGAAGTTGAAGGAGAAAACTTGAGAAATGACAAATAAAACCCAGGGTCCCCTTTTTATAAGTGGCTCACACCCCACGAGGTTCATCATGAAAAGTCATCATTGGATTGGGCCTTTGGACTCCCCATAAAGGGATGGCACCCCAAAGCAACAACCACGTGGCCCAATAATCAGACACATGTCCATTATCAAGAGACGAACATGTCCCCGAATTCAACACAAAACTCCTTACATGAGCACGAGACAGACATCTCCCATGAGGGAATGCTCGACACCATGGCTAAGACATGTATACAGGCACATTCGTCACGATCCACCTTGAGGGCGAAATAACACTCGATATCATGACAACCCCTTGAAGACGGACACGTCGAAAGAGAATTTGAGGGAGCTCTCCGTAACTTATACGCTCTTGTTAGGAAAACAAATGAACCAGTCGGTCTTACTGCTTCTTTATCCACATGATCCTCGACATGTTCAAACAGGTTGTCCTCGACACGGGCAACAACTCGCTTCCTTTTAGAGGACTTCGACCTTCCTTCCCGAGTGAATTCTCCTCGGACATAAAAGTTGAACATAAGTCATCACCCTTTCACCTAAGGGCAATAACTTGGGGGGCTCCTGATCTGGACTGGGACTTCACTTGCCCCACGGTTGGGAGGCCCAATCTAATACCCTTATATAAGGCCCAAAGGCAAGCAACCCAAGCTAGGGACCGTTGGGCAACTCCTCACGCATCTATTGGGGAACGTGGCCCACGTCCGCGTCATTGTAATCTTAACTACCCTCCATAAATCACAGGTCCAACCCCTATTCTCATGGAGCAGTTGACCAGGGGGAGTCCACTTGTTGGACTACATACACACGTAAGCCCTGACAGTCTTCATTATTGGCCCTCATCATGGCCCAACGATGGGAACCTAGAGCGCTGGGGGCTATAAATACCCTCTCATTTGAGAGGGTCAGATATTCATTCTTTCATGCTCATACTCACGCTTGCTTGCACTCTCCCTGAAACTTACTTTGGCATCAAAGTGTCTTGCAGGTACCCCCTATCTCGATTTCAACCTCAACTCGACGCAAGGCTTTGACGATCCATTCTGGTCAGATACGATTATATATATATATATATATATATATATATATATATATATATATATATATATATATAGCTATGTATCAAATTCATCATGCTTTCTCCCCTTTTTTGTCATAATAAAAAAGGAATTTAAAACATAAAGAACTTTTAAACACAAACGAAAAGAGATTTCAATACATGTTAACAAAAAAATTGATAAAGGATTGAAAAAAAAGTGTCATATAAAAAAAGTTATGTGTATAGAATTAGTTTAGCACACAGAATCAGAATACTTCATTAATGATTCAAGAGAATACAAACACGCAGAATAAGAACGACAAAAATTTATTAAAGATACAATATGAAGGACAATTGGAAAACAGAAGCAAGAGACTGGAACTAGACTATTTAAACAACAAAAACATAGGAAAATAGACTCTAAGACATGATATTCAAATATCAGACACAAATATGGTTTATGAGACCTTTAAGCTTCTAGCTACCCTTCAAAGATGTTACAAAAGTTTTTTAGAAGAGCACTTCTTGGTTCATTTATTCATGACAATCTTAACAATCCCTTCTTTAAAGAAGATTTCAGACATAATTCTTCCAAAAGCTATGAAGGACTTGTTTTCATTTCTGATGGAGATAATAGTTTTTGCATAAAGTTGAAAACAAATTGAGGAAGATTGATCCTAATTTGATTTAACAGAAGTGTTAGGAAAACTCGATCATCTGGAAGGAGAGTAGTTTTAGAAATTCCTCAAGGATGAAAGTTTGTTAGCAGAAACTTGTACCAAAGATTTGTAGTGGGAAGAAGATTTTCAGAATTGGTAAGCTCATATCTGATTGAAGTTTCATGGAGAGAAACTACTTCGTTAACCAAAGAAAAACAAATCTTTTCCTCTTTGATAGTAAGACCAGTGTTTTCACATCCAATGGCAAGAGCGATGGAGAAAGGAGTGATAAAAATGGGAATACCAAAGATACGAGACCCAATAGAACAACCTTCATATCCCACATAAGCATGTTTCTAGAATTATTTCATACGGTTTATGTTTATTGGTCAATCCACTATGGAGAAGTAATTTAACCATTCTTGATGAAACATGATGAGAGTGGTGTTCGAAGCAGTCTCACTGTTGAGACGAAGAAGGTGAATTTGTTCTTCATTGATGACTTCAAGAAGGTTTTTATCTCCATAGAAGGTTATCAGAGACATAATGAGCAAATGACCGACAAGATAAGTTACTTATTATCTGAAGGATAGGTTGGAAGTGATGAGAAGAAAATAAGTTATCAAGGTTTTAAATAGAAGGATAGAAGACGTAGCCAATACGTAAAATGATTTTCTTACAAGGGCAGTCAAACAAAAAAATTGAACAAAGACTTGGAGAGAAGAAATTTAGGAATGAGTTAATGATTTAGTAACATTGATTGATCTTAACTGAGGAAATAGGAAAAACGTGACTGAATGGTTATAAGATATCGAGACTGACAACACCAAAAAAAAACTTATAAGGAAGATCAAGTTTCAAGGTTAAAAAAAGATGAATCAGACAGACGCTTGTCAGAGAGAAATATAAAACAACAAAATAAACATAGGAAGAAATAACATTGCTAAAAGATTCTCACTTTTATAAAAAGATTTTAAAAAAATTGACAGAATATGGGGAGAGGTGCAACAAGATTTTAACATATTCCCAAGAACATCAAATTGCTCTTGATTCTTAATCAAACTGTGTAAGTAGCTAGAGGTTACAAACAGTGTTTAATGAAACATACAATTTACTATATAAGATAAAACCAACAAAAAATAAAGTTCCTAACTTAAGTTTCTGTTTCAGAATATCTTTTAACTGGTAGAAGTATCTAGACATACTCCATTAGAAAATATGTAGATTCTAACCTTGTATATTTTGTCATTGACAAGGTCACCTTCTTCATCAAACTTGTTTCTGATGACCCACTTAGTTGCAACAACACGAGTTTCCTTTGGTTCATGCCTTTGATTCAAAATGTCATTTCTGAAGGACTGATTTTGCTCTTTTTGTATGTCCAGAATGCATTCATTGTTTCCAAGTGATTCGTCACATAAGGTTGATTCAACTGAGGATATCATTTTCAGATGCATTTCTTCATATTATTCATAAGTGAATCTTGTTCTGACAGTTTATTGATCTCCATCTTCTAGAATCCACTCTTCAGAAGGAATTTGTTTTTTCCATTTTATTTTCCGAACTAATAGGCAGTCTGATGCTTCTAAAGTATCACCATTCATGATCACTTAATTATCACTTCCCTTTTCTATAGAACCTGTAAGTGTTATTTCTACACCTGCAAAACTTTCACACAACTTTGACTTTTCGGAGTCAAGCTTATCATCATTTATATCATTGATTGATTCTTTTATAATATATGTTTCTATGTTGTGTACTTTGTAGCTTTTAGAGCTTTATAAGTAACTTAACATACTACACTTATGTGATCTAGAATCAAACTTATTTAGACTACTTCTGATGTTCGAATTAAAATAAGAACATCCAAGATAGTGAAAATAAGGAATATTGGTTTTTCTTCTTCTATACAACTCACATGGAGTCTTTTAAAGAATAATGTTCATTGAAATTCTATTTTGTATATGTTGTACCCCAAAATTTGCCCTCCCATATTCATCAAGAAATTGCCAAGTCAAGGTCACAAGATTCCCCCAGGGTTGTGCAGCTCAACTGTCTTCTATACAGTCAATACTAGGGTTTGAGTTCTGGTCAAGCAAATGAACTTTTCAAAGACCCAATCAAGCCTCACATGCTTAAAAAGATGGTCAAGTGTCTTCATGTCAAGTTTCAAGGCATTCAGCTCAAAATTGCACAGTCAAAACCCTAAATTGCACTACAGTCAACTGTAGGGGCAAAATGGTCATTTGACAGTCAAAAGTTCAAATTTTTGGTCAATATATCATTTTGAAGCCACAAACATCATTTGATCAATGCTTGATCATGATTCTCAAAATTTGGCTTAGAAATCATCAAAGATGCAAAAGTTGCTATATTTGGACAGCTGAAAAAGTCAACTGAAATTGACCAGGGCATAACTTTCACATGGATTATCAGAAAAATTCCATCCAAAGCTCATTTTGAAGAGAAAGACATTTCCTACAATTCATCTTCATGTTCCAAGTCCAAGAAATGCTCTCACAAAAAGTTATCAATTTCAACATTATAGGTCATTTTCAAAAGTCAACAAAACGTGACTTTAAGTCAAAGGCCATAACTTGAGATTGGTAAATCACAATGACATGGGACCAAAGGCATTGGTTAAAGGACTCAAAGACCTTTCCAAAATGTCCAAGAACATGTGAAAAGCTTAAATATTGACCAAGTTATGCCTTGTGGAAGTTGGGAAATTTTTGGAAATTTTTGAAAGTCAACATTGATGCAAAAGGCCTAAAAATGCAAATGGGCCCATTTTTCTTCCAAGTTTCTTCGTGCCAAGCCTATGCACGACCATTAGGCCCAAAGGGAAGTATTTTCATATTTTTTAATTATTTATTTGAATTTATATTAATTTATATTCATTTAAATCATTTTAATACATGAAAAATATCAAACTTAACCTAAAAAAATCTTTTCATGCATGTTTATTCTTAATATTTCGTGCATATCCCAATTAGGCAAATTTGGATGAGATTGGATCATGATTGAACAAAAACAACATGAAAAAAGATATGAAAAAGATTTTCCAAAATCAAATATGTGAAATCATCAATGCATGAGATTTTGTACAACTTTCTTGACCTAAAAGCCTCTATACATACTCAGCATCACAACCCTAATGATCTTAGACTGCAAGCTGCGCCCAAAGACCCTTCACAAACTTGAGAAATTTCTCCAAAAATCCAAAACTGAAATCAGTTCTAGGGGGCGATTCAAACCTCCAAACCTGTTCCAAAAGCTTCAGTGGCAATTGCTTGACACATTCCATTCAATAACAACGATTAAAACCTCAAGAAGTGGTAGTTAGAACTCAAACTGTACCAAGAATTTCTTGAAATCGTATAGCATTTTTTAAGCACTTTTATAGCATTCTATTCATTGCATCATGTTTGTTTTGAGTTTCTGAAACTAACCCTTATGCTTGATTGAAGTTTTACATGTTGTACGCGAATTCACCATGATCGAAATTTAGGTTTTCAGAATTCTTGATTTGGGGTTTCTCACCCAAGGAACAATTGGGATTCAAGATTAAGACCATTGCAATCAGCGTGTTCCCATGAACAAGAAACATACCTCGCGATGGATTTATGTATCAAGGAGGGCTATTCGCTATTTTCTTGAATCCCCCCTAATGCAACGTTTCTAAAACCGTCGCCGTATGCTTATGTTTCAGAAAAAATAAAAAAAGGGATGGAGACGATGATGCGTTGGCAGGCCCTGGTTGGGTGTTTCAAATTTACGCGCGTTTTAGTTATCATGCGTTGGTTTTGCTTTTTTGTTATTTGTTTATTATAATATATCAATTGATTCACGTAGCTCAGCTGGCAGGGACTAATGCATGTGACCTTCAAGACCTGGGTTCAAGTCCCAGGTCTGGCAAATGTTCAATATTATTTTTCAATAATTGTTCCTATGCTACGCTAACATTCAGGTACACTATACACGCTACATCCAGGCCACCCACGTGTGCACTAAGACCAATCCAAAGCCAAGATTCTGAAGAACACATATACTCAAGTCAAACGCATTACACCTGATCCAAAAAGTCAACCAATTTCCAGCTTATTGGGCCAGGCCTCTCAAATTTATACCTCCTGAATTGGGGACTACACCCCACCCTGGTTTGCATTTTTTATTTTTCTTTTCCCTTTTATTTTTATTGTTTTATTTATTTTGTTGTCTTAATTTAATTAACTTATTTTTCTACAAAATATAAAAACATTAAAAAATACAGAAAAGACAAAAAATACAATTTTTATTTTATTATTGCCATGAATGAATTAGAATGTAAATTGTTTAGTTTAATTAGGTTTTAATTTTAATTCCTTTTTAATAAAAATCCAAAAACATGTAGAATTAGGTTAATTGATAGTTTTAATGTCTTTTTAATTTTTATTTCTCACAATACTATTTATTTTATTATTTTATTTTTATAATTAAAAACTGTACATAAATTAATTTAGAGTTTAATTTAGGTTTAATTTAAATCTTTCATAATAAATAAAAAATACTAGAATTAGGGTTTGTCTTTTAATTTAATTTCCATTAATTTCTTTTCCTTATTAAATCTAAAAAAAATACAAAAATATCAAAAAAACATTTAATCATTTAATTTTTAATTCTCATTAATTTTAATTGTTTGCAAAAGGGTCCAACGCCCTAGTTTGTTTTGATTATTTTCTTTTGCGCATTTACTTTATCGCTTAATATAATTCTGTAAATCTCCCAAAGCCATGTACATTTACTTTTCGCACTTTATTTTATCGCTTTATTTATTTTTCCGCTAAATCGGGTCCGGTTTATTTTGGCGATGTGGACCCGCGCCATTTGTAATAGCCTTAGATTTATTTTTTCCGCAAATTTTATAACTGTTAATATGCATGCAAGAATGAATGGCCCTAATTAAAATCAAGCGTAGAATACGACAAACATGACAAGACAAATAACTGAAACATGACACACAATTCACACACACCACCCCTCGGGTATGCCTCACTGTTGCCTTTCGAAAGGTGGTCGTCGAGTAGAGGACGTCTTAGTAAGTCCTCATGATCCGGGAACCTGGCATGAGGGTAGCTTCTAAGGTGTCTTCCCATTGCTCTGGTGATCACCACGTCCCGAACATCGAATTGACCCGAACACCTCCAACGGTGGTGCTACCTACCTCTCAATGGTGGGATGGCACTACTTTAAAGGACTTTTACACCGACGAATTCCTTAGGGTAGGTAGGTTCTCAAGGATACTTGCTCTAATTTCAAACAAACTCAAAAAGACTTTTCACACCGACACTTTTCAAGAGCTTTCAAAGCAAACTTTTCAAACACTCTGACGTATGAGTCGATCTGAAATTTTTCAAAGAAACTTTTTAAACCCACATTGAAAAGCAAACAAACCTTTTTGAAAACACAATGAGCAAGTATCTAAGAGCCCATGGATAACCATGGATAGAAAGGGTGCTAACACCTTCCCTTTCTATAACCTACCTCCCGAACCGAGAGCAATCTCTTCAAGGAATTTTTCTGTGCTTTTGTCCTTTCCATTTGGAGAAAATAAAAGACGGTGGCGACTCTTGCTTCCGCGACATTTCGCGAACCAGCGTTAAACAGTCAGTTCCAGATCCACCGATCACAGAACTGGCGACTCTGCTGGGGATATTAACTTAAAGTGAGGTGTACCTTAGGGCTAGGTCATAACTATGTTTTCAATTGTCTTCTTTGCTTGCTTTATTTTTGTGGGTTGCTTGGGAGTTCTATAGATCCTAAACCCGGATCTGGGGGATACCTTCTTAGAAAGTAGCAACAAGGCTGTGAGGGAACTGTGCGGGGTATACCGACACGGTTGAAACAGTCTGCTACGTTGATGTGGCACTTTGGTGTGTACCGGTAACCCTTGAGTTCAGTCAAGGAGAGTACGGGGCCTCCGCGTGGTGTCATGAAGCATCAACAAACCTTAGGAACCTTAATTGAACTATCTTGGCCTCTTTAGGGTAGTGAGATAACTGACTTTGGTGCAGTCCGAGGTTGGTTGATACTCGATACTACACTCAATTGAGGGTTGCTTTCCTGGAATATTTCGGTCGCCAGTTCAGTGGCTAAATCGAAACGATGAACAATGAAAGCAATCCCGTGATATTGGGAACCTTAGAACCCGGTTACTTCGATTAGGACAGGTTGAACCCACCAACTTCAAGAGGGTACTACCCAGACCCCATGCTGGCCTTAAACCTTAAGGGCTTGTCTTGTGTGCCTTGTTTGCCCTACATGTTTGTCTTTGTAAATATCTGTGGTGTGTTTAATCATAGCATCATGACATCATCCAGCATCATATGCATTGACTAACCATTTCAGGGGTTCGAATTTTCATCTTTGTTCTTGTTTTGTAGGACATGGAAACTGTTCGTAGAAAGACAATTCAGGTCAATCTTGTAAGGATCCCTCCTCAGCTTAAGGAGCTTATATCCAGGATTCCCGAGAACTCTTCATTCAGTGACAGGCATGGAAGCCTCATCAGCTTGGTCAACACCAATATTGAGGAAGATATGATAAAGGTCTTGTTCCAATTCTTTGACCCTCTGCATCACTGCTTTACCTTCTTGGACTATCAGTTGGTACCTACATTGGAGGAGTTCTCCCGGCTCCTGAAGATCCCTATCCTTGATCAGCTACCCTTCAACGGTACAGAAAAGGAACCTAAGCTTGAAGAGATTGCTAAAGCCTTGCACCTACAGTCATCTGACCTCAAAGGACATTGGGAAGTTAGAAGTGGTATCAAAGGGTTCTTAGCCAGGTTTCTGTTTGAAAAGGCCCTTGAATGTTGGAACTCCCTTGACTTGCAAGCTTTTGAAGAGATTGTGGCCCTCCTTGTTTATGGTTTGGTATTGTTCCCTAACCCAGATCAGCTCATTGATATCAGTGCCATCCAGATCTTTATGTCCAGGAATCCTATACCTACGTTGCTGGGGGACATCCTTCACTCATGTTACACTCGAACCATGAGAAAAAGAGGTGTCCTTATGTGTTGCACTCCTCTCCTGGGAAGGTGGTTTATTTCGCACCTTCCACAATCAGTCCTGAAGAATGAACGGGGTTTGAGATGGTCACAACGGTTGATGACTCTTACACATGCAGATATACATTGGTGTCCTAGATCCAGAGGAGATGTCATTATCATTGATCGTTGTGGGGAGTACCCTAATGTTCCTTTACTTGGAATCAGAGGAGGTATTACTTATAGCCCATGCCTGGCTTGGAGACAGTTTGGTTATGCTCTGAGGGATGGTCCCCATGACATGCTAATTCCTGACATAGTTTTTGACTTCGACAGTGATACTCAAGGACTTCGTCAGAGATTTATCAGAGCTTGGAGGATGCCCAGTAGGATAGACAGCAAGACACTGGGGCACAGGAACTCCATCCCTTTGGAGCCTTATCTCAAATGGGTACGCGCCCGCTCTCAGAAGTTAGTGATGCCTTATCCTCACATGCTTCCAGTAATCAAAGAGCCTGTCTTGGAAGGGGAAGTGTCTCATGTTATCCAGCACCCTGATATGCCCACATCCTGGGAAGAGATGCATAAGAGCTGGATCCAGCTTAAGGAGGAAAGGAATTCTCTTGAGACTAGTCTGCACGCCAGTGAAAAGAAGGTCCTGGAGCTCACTCGTCTGTTGCATGAAGAGAGGAATCTCAACACCTACATAGCTCCGAAGAGGATGCGCAGTGTATTTTGGGATTGACTTGATTGTTGTACTTTTGCCCATGAGGCCTTGATGTATTAAACAATGGTTTTTCTTTAATGATAACGTGTGTTCTTTTCTTGTCTACAACGAATTTGAACTTTCGAACCCTTGAATGCATTGCATACGCATTTCATACATCATGTGCATAGCAGGTTTTTCCCTTTTCAGGTTGCTTACAGTTCTTCGCTGTTTATTTCAGCATCATGAATCCCGGATCTGAATCAACAGAGACATCAATCAAGGCCCTCCAGGCGCAGAATGCGCAGTTTCAAGAATTAATCCTGGGTCTAGCTAAAGGCCAAGAAGAACTGAAGACTATGCTCCTGAAGAAGGAGAAGAAGAAGAAAAGAAGAACTGTTCTATTCAACTCGGGCCGAAGGTTGGGTAATACTCTGCAACATGAAGAGGCTGCTTCTTCTGTTGGCAGGACTCCCTCTCATGCAGAAGTAAAGGTTCCTACTCCAGTGGTCTCAGACGACGAGACAAATTTTGATGAAGAGCAGTACCCTCCTGAAGACAACAGGTACAAACAACTGGAAGACAGGTTGAAGGCTATGGAGGTGCAACAGGCATCTGGGCTGGATTTCGGAGATCTGGGTTTGTCGACTGGTGTAATTATCCCACATAAATTCAAAGCACCCACCTTCTCCAAGTATGACGGGGCATCCTGTCCCAAGCTGCATTTGAGGTCCTATGTTCGAAAGATTCAGCCGTACTCTGCGGACAAAAATCTATGGATCCACTTCTTCCAGGAGAGTCTTTCAGGGACTCACCTCGAATGGTTCTATCAGCTGGATGGGACCAAAGTTCGTAACTGGGAGGAGCTGGCTACTGCTTTCTACAAGCAGTATCAGTATAATGCCGACCTTGCCCCCACACGTACCCAACTCCAGGGTATGTCGTTAGGTGCAAGTGAAGGTTTTAAAGAGTACGCGCAGAAGTGGAGAGACCTGGCTGGCAGGGTGCAGCCACCTTTGACTGATCGAGAGTTAGTGGATATGTTCTTGGGGACCCTATCTGGGCCGTTTTTTAACCATCTCATTGGGAATTCTTCTGCTGGTTTCACTGATTTAATCTTGACTGGAGAGAGAATCGAAGCTGGGCTGAAATCTGGGAAGATTGCAAAGGGTGCATCATCTAGTGCAGAGAAGAAACCCTTCAAAAAGGAGTCTAGTGCCGTGTATGGCTCCAGGAAATCAGAGAGACCTGATCACCGCCAATCCGTCAGCGCGGTGATGATCGCTAAGCCTGCTGCCGCTCCCCGGCCAAACAATCCTCAAAGGGCTGATAGACCCCGAAGAGAGTTTACCCGGTTAAGCATGACCCTATCGCAGATTCTGCCACAGCTGCTCGCAACCAATTTAGTATCTGTCAAGGAGGCGCCAAAGTTCTCAAACACTACCTCTCCCAAGTACAACCCGAATGCTCGTTGTGCTTACCATTCAGAAAGCCCGGGGCACTCTACCGATGACTGTTGGGCACTAAAGAACAAGCTGCAGGACCTCATTGACGCTAAGGAAGTGCAGTTTGAGGCCTCTGACAAGCCTAATGTGGTGACTGCTCCCCTGCCTGCTCATGGGGTTAATGCCATTGAGGATGAAGAGGAAGTTGATGAAGCTGAGTTTGATAGCTGGATCTACCCGGCAACTGACGGTGGACTTAACAATTGGAGCGCCAAGGACAATCTCTCTGTTTCTTTTGACACGAAGTAATGAATTCCTGTGTTTTGTTATTTTGTAATAAACAATGATAAACTCTATGGCCCGGTGTCTTACCCGAGGCACTGTGGTTCTATTTGTGAGGGCATATGAACTGTCATTTTATACATCATGAATGAAAATCTTGGACGTTTTTCGCATTGCAAATATTGTGTTCCTTTTCTATCTTTCCTTCCCTTTACATAATTTTTAAAAACAGCTGTATTTACACACACACTCACTCATACAGGTTCCAATCCACTCTGGATCTCACTGATAACAGCTCTGCTAATGCCAATTATGACTTCGAAAATCCGATCAACTTAGCCGAAGACGAAGGTGAAGATGATTGCGAAGTGCCTGGCGAGCTTGCAAGACTGTTGCTTCAGGAGGAGAAGGCAATTCAACCCCATGAAGAGCCAGTGGAAACTATAAACCTGGGTACTGAGGCAGACAGAAAAGAGGTAAAGATTGGTGCCAACCTAGAGCTCAACGTGAAGCAACGGTTAACCAAGATGTTACATGACTATATGGAGATCTTTGCCTGGTCCTACGAAGACATGCCAGGGTTGGATACCGATATTGTTGTCCATCATTTGCCGACTAGGGAAGACTGCCCTCCAGTTAAACAAAAGGTTCGTCGGATGCGTCCAGAGATGTCCGAGAAGATTAAGGCCGAGGTCATGAAGCAGTTTGATGCCGGGTTCCTTGCAGTAACTTCTTACCCTCAGTGGGTTGCTAACGTGGTGCCGGTACCTAAGAAGGACGGTAAGGTCAGAATGTGTGTCGATTACAGGGATCTGAACAGGGCCAGCCCCAAGGATGACTTCCCCTTGCCTCACATTGATGTCCTTGTGGATAACACAGCTCAGCACAAAGTATTCTCTTTCATGGATGGCTTTTCAGGCTACAATCAGATCAAGATGGCACCTGAAGACATGGAAAAGACTACATTTGTCACTCAGTGGGGCACCTTCTGTTACAAGGTCATGCCGTTCGGATTAAAGAATGCTGGGGCAACCTACCAACGTGCCATGGTTGCCTTATTTCATGATATGATCCATCATGAGATCGAGGTGTATGTGGACGACATGATCGCTAGGTCCCAGACTGAGGAAGAGCATCTAGATCATCTACAGAAGTTGTTTGACCGGTTGAAACTGTACAAGCTGAGATTGAACCCGAACAAGTGCACCTTCGGGGTAAGATCTGGGAAGTTGCTAGGCTTCGTGGTCAGTGATAAGGGAATTCAAGTAGACCCTGCTAAGGTCAAAGCTATTCAGGAGATGCCAGTTCCTAAGACAGAGAAGGAAGTCAGAGGCTTTCTAGGACGCCTGAATTACATCGCTCGATTCATATCTCATTTGACTGCTACCTGTGAGCCAATCTTCAAGCTGCTGAAGAAAGATCAGGTAGTACGTTGGAACGATGAATGTCAGGCTGCTTTCGACAAAATCAAAGAGTATCTCCAAGAACCACCCATCCTTATGCCACCGGTTGAAGGGAGACCTCTGATCCTATATCTGACAGTGCTTGACAATTCAATGGGGTGTATGCTGGGGCAGCATGACGAGTCTGGCCGAAAAGAGCATGCCATTTATTACCTTAGCAAAAAGTTTACCGACTGTGAGACCCGATACTCACTGCTTGAGAAAACTTGCTGCGCTTTGGTATGGGCTGCTCGCCGGCTGAGACAGTATATGCTGACTCACACTACCTTGTTGATCTCAAAGATGGATCCGATAAAGTACATATTTGAAAAGCCTGCTCTGTCTGGGAGAATTGCAAGATGGCAAATGATTTTGACGGAATACGACATTCAGTATACAACCCAGAAAGCCATCAAGGGAAGTGTATTGGCAGACCACTTGGCTCACCAAGCTGTAGATGACTACCAATCAATGAACTTCGAGTTTCCGGACGAAAGCATTATGATAGTAACAGATTGTGAAGTACCTGGACCGGATGAAGGACCTGAACCGGGATCCCGATGGTCTATGCACTTTGACGGAGCTTCCAATGCTTTGGGAAATGGTATCGGCGCCATAATCATATCCCCTCAAGGTACTCATACTCCACTCACTGCCCGGCTGTGCTTCAACTGTACCAACAACATGGCGGAGTATGAGGCGTGTATCATGGGTCTTCAAGCTGCGATCGACCTAAGGATCAAATTTCTAAGTGTCTTCGGAGATTCCGCTCTTGTGATCAATCAGATCAACGGAGAGTGGGATACGAAACATCCAAACTTGATTCCTTACAGAGAATGTGTGTTGACCCTGATTCCCCACTTCACGGAGATAACCTTTGAGCACTTTCCAAGAGAAGAGAATCAGTTAGCGGACGCGTTAGCTACAATGTCTTCAATGTTCAAGGTTAAATGGGATAATGAAGCTCCCCGGATCATCATCTGGAAACTGGACGAACCGGCATACTGTTGTGATCTCGAAACTGAATTGGTAACCGAGAAGCCTTGGTACCACGAAGTGAAGAGATATCTGGAAACTCAGGAATACCCTGAAGGTGCCTCTATCAATGATAAGAAATTCCTGAGACGGTTCGCAGCCAAGTTCTTCCTAAGCAACGGCGTCTTGTACAAGCGAAACCATGATTCAACCTTACTGCGTTGTGTGGACAAGATTGAAGCAGAAAGAATCATGGAAGAGTTACATGAAGGGACCTTTGGCACGCATTCCAGTGGACATACTATGGCTAAGAAAATCCTACGGGCAGGATATTACTGGTCCACCATGGAAGCTGATTGCTACCAACACTCCAGGACATGCCACAAGTGCCAGATCTACGCAGATAAGGTGCATGTTCCTCCTGTTCCCCTGAATGTTCTGACTGCGCCTTGGCCGTTCGCAATGTGGGGCATAGACATGATCGGCGAGATAAAACCTACAGCATCCAATGGACATCGCTTCATCCTAGTAGAGATTGATTATTTTACGAAGTGGGTTGAAGCAGCATCCTATGCTACGGTAACCAAGACTGTTGTGGCACGGTTCATTCGGCACAACCTGATCTGTCGATACGGCGTCCCTGAGCGGATTATTACAGACAACGGTACCAATCTGAACAATAAGATGATCGCTGAGCTTTGCGAACAGTTCAAGATACAGCACCACAATTCTTCTCCTTACAGACCGAAGATGAATGGGGCTGTAGAAGCAGCTAACAAAAACATCAAGAAGATCGTGCAAAAAATGACAGTGACCTATAAAGATTGGCACGAGATGTTACCGTTCGCTTTTCATGGGTACCGTACCTCAGCTAGGACGTCAACCGGGGCAACTCCTTTCTCCCTGGTTTATGGCATGGAGGCAGTCTTGCCGATCGAAGTGCAAATTCCCTCTCTCCGGATAATGAAGGATGCAAACCTGAACGAAGATGATTGGATCCAGACACGACTTGACCAACTCAATCTCATTGACGAAAAGAGACTTGCTGCTATCTGTCATGGTCAGACGTATCAGAAACGAATGATCAGGGCATTTAACAAAAAGGTCAGACCACAAGAATACCAAGTCGGGGATCTGGTTATCAAGAGAATCATCCTTCCTCAGAGTGATCCAAGGGGCAAATGGACCCCTACGTATGAAGGGCCATTTGTGGTTAAGCATATGTTCTCAGGAGGAGCAATGATCTTAACCAACATGGACGGTGACGACCTTCCTCACCCCGCCAATGCAGACATAGTTAAAAAATACTACGCATGAAAAAAAAGACCCGCTAGGCTGACATGCCTAGGCAAAAATTAGGGCTTCCCGTCGAACCAAAAGGGTTCGGGCAAAATGAAGGGATGAAAATGAAAAAATCTGTACACCCGGCAAGTCGAAAACCTGAAAAGGCGGCTTGGGCAAAAAGGGGTATCCCGGTGGATCGAAAACCCGAAAGGGCGGTCCAGGCAAAAATTAGGGATAAAGCGTAAAACTATGTCGCATTGATCACTTTGCATCCAGAATCCGGTATCTACATCGAGTTCAGACGGCATCGATCGGTCAGCTTCACCTTCAACCAAGGTCATCAAGTGATGAGACGCTCGGAGTTATAAAGGCAATAGCAGAGCTGAAACCCAGTGGATCATTCATCTTTCACACAACTGTTTCATTTTCTTTTGTACAAAACTTGTATAAACTCTTTTGATCGGCGACGTACCTCTTACTAGGACGTCAGCCTCTTGTACACAAAACGCCTATTTTCAGGCCATTCAAATATCAATAAAAATATATCTTCAGTTAAATGTGCCAAGTATTTTTCTTTTTTCTGTTTTGTTTTGCGAAGAACGTCCAAGGTTCAATTTGTGATGTATGCATTGACAATAATTTGCTAACTCATGAATATTTGCATACGAAACAAAGGAATCCATTGCAGGTGACACTAGAAACAGGGGCAATAAAGAGTTGTCCGAGCAGTCTAATTGTTCTATCCCCCAAGGTACTAAGGTAGGTTCAGCTAAAGGACACGGCCAAATGTATCTTAATTCCCCAGAGAGTAGTTCAGTAAAACAATACATGTCTCTCCAAGCAAAATTACAAATATCAAGGAATTGAGTATCCTCCTGTAGATCTCAATACCTCCCCAGCAGCACGCATTCTTAACAAGCATCCCCGGCAGTCTTGGTCTAAAGATTGTTCCCCGGCGGTATCTCAATATTCAAAGGAATCACTTCCCCAGCATATCAAACCCCCCAGAAGAGTCCAATCCAGCTTCACCAACAAAGTCGGAAGTCATATCCCTCAAGCAATAAGCTTATCCCCAGTAGATTCTGGAAGCTTATCCCCTCGCAGAGCACGAACGCGTCGTCCCGGCTTGATTTAAAGAGTTATTTCCGTAACAGGATATAGCTGGGTTATCCTCAGCCAAAAGCCACGGAAAGAGCGTCCTCGGCAAAGTATCTTCCTACCCCCAGCGAAGTCTATCAACACTTCCGACAACAAGGATATCCCCAGCGGAGTTATCTTCATCAACTCAGCAAAGCATCGCTATCCCCACAGAGTAGCACTCCCCAGCATGATCGCTAGAGTATCTTTTCTCCCGCAGAGTTATTTCATTTGCCAAGTTTATTCCTCAACGAAGTTATCTTCTCCTACCGGTATTCTTGCAACAATCATCCACAGCGGAAGCGAAATCTCTTCCTCAACATCAGCCCAGGATATGACTTCCCGGCACCCGTCAAGGATTTATTTTCCTAGACGAAAACATACATGAATCATCACATACATCATTATAGCATGCATGTACACATCATATCATATAAATCGTATCCATGTTTGCTTAATCCATATCATGCATCGCATATAACTGACCTCTACCTTTCAGGAAGGGTGCAGTTGAAATTCTCAAACATATTTCAAGGACTTCTCTAGTCCAGTTAAATCGACTCCAAACAGATTTTTCTGATAAAGACTCAGTAGAAGTTCTCTTATGGTCCCCTCTCCAACGGCGTGTGAGGTGGTAATTCCTTCTTCAGATGTTCCCCTCTCCGACATGAGCGTGAGGTGATATTCTCTTATGGTCCCCTCTCCAACGGCGTGTGAGGTGGTAATTCCTTCTTCAGATGTTCCCCTCTCCGGCATGAGCGTGAGGTGATATTCTCTTATGGTCCCCTCTCCAACGGCGTGTGAGGTGGTAATTCCTTTTTCAGATGTTCTCCTCTCCGGCATGAGCGTGAGGTGATATTCTCTTATGGTCCCCTCTCCAACGGCGTGTGAGGTGGTAATTCCTTTTTCAGATGTTCTCCTCTCCGGCATGAGCGTGAGGTGATATTCTCTTATGGTCCCCTCTCCAACGGCGTGTGAGGTGGTAATTCCTTTTTCAGATGTTCTCCTCTCCGGCATGAGCGTGAGGTGATATTCTCTTATGGTCCCCTCTCCAACGGCGTGTGAGGTGGTAATTCCTTTTTTAGATGTTCTCCTCTCCGGCATGAGCGTGAGGTGATATTCTCTTATGGTCCCCTCTCCAACGGCGAGTGAGGTGATATTTCCTTCCAGATTATAATTTCCTATAGTTCCCTCTCCGACGGTGAGTGAGGTGACTCCCTTTGAGATTATAATGTCCTTCGGTTCTCTTCCTGACACTACGAAGATGGTAATCCTCACCAAGATTTTCTCAACGAGCGTTGTTGAAGTTTGAAATCATTCAGGACTCTCTTACCATTCATGCTAAGGCAGTAACCATCCCTGGTTCAGTCATCAGCGTTTGAAGCTCCGGATTCAGCTCCTGTAACCAGTCAGGACATATCTACATCAAGCATCTAAAATCAGCTCCTGCAACGTGTCAGGTACTCATTTTTCTGTTTTGCAGGTATGCAGGTTCTCGCTAAGGAATCTCTTACGCAATCAACATCCAGATGGCATCTATAAGCCCATCATCCCATCCAGCAATCTCCAAATGGCATCTATAAGCCCATTCCTTCATCATCATTGCTACTATGTGAGCGCAAATTTCTGGGCACTCTAGTGTCCAATCATCTTCTACCCTCGGATTACGAAAGGCACGTCAGCCAATCTGCATCCTCAGGTCTAAGAAGATTGAACAGGGGCAACTGTTGTACCCCAAAATTTTCCCTCCCATATTCATCAAGAAATTGCCAAGTCAAGGTCACAAGATTCCCCCAGGGTTGTGCAGCTCAACTGTCTTCTATACAGTCAATACTAGGGTTTGAGTTCTGGTCAAGCAAATGAACTTTTCAAAGACCCAATCAAGCCTCACATGCTTAAAAAGATGGTCAAGTGTCTTCATGTCAAGTTTCAAGGCATTCAGCTCAAAATTGCACAGTCAAAACCCTAAATTGCACTACAGTCAACTGTAGGGGCAAAATGGTCATTTGACAGTCAAAAGTTCAAATTTTTGGTCAATATATCATTTTGAAGCCACAAACATCATTTGATCAATGCTTGATCATGATTCTCAAAATTTGGCTTAGAAATCATCAAAGATGCAAAAGTTGCTATATTTGGACAGCTGAAAAAGTCAACTGAAATTGACCAGGGCATAACTTTCACATGGATTATCAGAAAAATTCCATCCAAAGCTCATTTTGAAGAGAAAGACATTTCCTACAATTCATATTCATGTTCCAAGTCCAAGAAATGCTCTCACAAAAAGTTATCAATTTCAACATTATAGGTCATTTTCAAAAGTCAACAAAAAGTGACTTTAAGTCAAAGGCCATAACTTGAGATTGGTAAATCAAAATGACATGGGACCAAAGGCATTGGTTAAAGGACTCAAAGACCTTTCCAAAATGTCCAAGAACATGTGAAAAGCTTAAAAATTGACCAAGTTATGCCTTGTGGAAGTTGGGAAATTTTTGGAAATTTTTGAAAGTCAACATTGATGCAAAAGGCCTAAAAATGCAAATGGGCCCATTTTTCTTCCAAGTTTCTTCATGCCAAGCCTATGCACGACCATTAGGCCAAAAGGGAAGTATTTTCATATTTTTTAATTATTTATTTGAATTTATATTAATTTATATTCATTTAAATCATTTTAATACATGAAAAATATCAAACTTAACCTAAAAAAATCTTTTCATGCATGTTTATTCTTAATATTTCGTGCATATCCCAATTAGGCAAATTTGGATGAGATTGGATCATGATTGAACAAAAACAACATGAAAAAAGATATGAAAAAGATTTTCCAAAATCAAATATGTGAAATCATCAATGCATGAGATTTTGTACAACTTTCTTGACCTAAAAGCCTCTATACATACTCAGCATCACAACCCTAATGATCTTAGACTGCAAGCTGCGCCCAAAGACCCTTCACAAACTTGAGAAATTTCTCCAAAAATCCAAAACTGAAATCAGTTCTAGGGGGCGATTCAAACCTCCAAACCTGTTCCAAAAGCTTCAGTGGCAATTGCTTGACACATTCCATTCAATAACAACGATTAAAACCTCAAGAAGTGGTAGTTAGAACTCAAACTGTACCAAGAATTTCTTGAAATCGTATAGCATTTTTTAAGCACTTTTATAGCATTCTATTCATTGCATCATGTTTGTTTTGAGTTTCTGAAACTAACCCTTATGCTTGATTGAAGTTTTACATGTTGTACGCGAATTCACCATGATCGAAATTTAGGTTTTCAGAATTCTTGATTTGGGGTTTCTCACCCAAGGAACAATTGGGATTCAAGATTAAGACCATTGCAATCAGCGTGTTCCCATGAACAAGAAACATACCTCGCGATGGATTTATGTATCAAGGAGGGCTATTCGCTATTTTCTTGAATCCCCCCTAATGCAACGTTTCTAAAACCGTCGCCGTATGCTTATGTTTCAGAAAAAATAAAAAAACGGATGGAGACGATGATGCGTTGGCAGGCCCTGGTTGGGTGTTTCAAATTTACGCGCGTTTTAGTTATCATGCGTTGGTTTTGCTTTTTTGTTATTTGTTTATTATAATATATCAATTGATTCACGTAGCTCAGCTGGCAGGGACTAATGCATGTGACCTTCAAGACCTGGGTTCAAGTCCCAGGTCTGGCAAATGTTCAATATTATTTTTCAATAATTGTTCCTATGCTACGCTAACATTCAGGTACACTATACACGCTACATCCAGGCCACCCACGTGTGCACTAAGACCAATCCAAAGCCAAGATTCTGAAGAACACATATACTCAAGTCAAACGCATTACACCTGATCCAAAAAGTCAACCAATTTCCAGCTTATTGGGCCAGGCCTCTCAAATTTATACCTCCTGAATTGGGGACTACACCCCACCCTGGTTTGCATTTTTTATTTTTCTTTTCCCTTTTATTTTTATTGTTTTATTTATTTTGTTGTCTTAATTTAATTAACTTATTTTTCTACAAAATATAAAAACATTAAAAAATACAGAAAAGACAAAAAATACAATTTTTATTTTATTATTGCCATGAATGAATTAGAATGTAAATTGTTTAGTTTAATTAGGTTTTAATTTTAATTCCTTTTTAATAAAAATCCAAAAACATGTAGAATTAGGTTAATTGATAGTTTTAATGTCTTTTTAATTTTTATTTCTCACAATACTATTTATTTTATTATTTTATTTTTATAATTAAAAACTGTACATAAATTAATTTAGAGTTTAATTTAGGTTTAATTTAAATCTTTCATAATAAATAAAAAATACTAGAATTAGGGTTTGTCTTTTAATTTAATTTCCATTAATTTCTTTTCCTTATTAAATCTAAAAAAAATACAAAAATATCAAAAAAACATTTAATCATTTAATTTTTAATTCTCATTAATTTTAATTGTTTGCAAAAGGG
Organism: Vicia faba; assembly: GCA_948472305.1. Lineage (NCBI taxonomy): Eukaryota > Viridiplantae > Streptophyta > Magnoliopsida > Fabales > Fabaceae > Vicia > Vicia faba. The sequence continues at coordinate 266,577,549 of OX451736.1, forward strand.
TCCAACGCCCTAGTTTGTTTTGATTATTTTCTTTTGCGCATTTACTTTATCGCTTAATATAATTCTGTAAATCTCCCAAAGCCATGTACATTTACTTTTCGCACTTTATTTTATCGCTTTATTTATTTTTCCGCTAAATCGGGTCCGGTTTATTTTGGCGATGTGGACCCGCGCCATTTGTAATAGCCTTAGATTTATTTTTTCCGCAAATTTTATAACTGTTAATATGCATACAAGAATGAATGGCCCTAATTAAAATCAAGCGTAGAATACGACAAACATGACAAGACAAATAACTGAAACATGACACACAATTCGCACACACCACCCCTCGGGTATGCCTCACTGTTGCCTTTCGAAAGGTGGTCGTCGAGTAGAGGACGTCTTAGTAAGTCCTCATGATCCGGGAACCTGGCATGAGGGTAGCTTCTAAGGTGTCTTCCCATTGCTCTGGTGATCACCACGTCCCGAACATCGAATTGACCCGAACACCTCCAACGGTGGTGCTACCTACCTCTCAATGGTGGGATGGCACTACTTTAAAGGACTTTTACACCGACGAATTCCTTAGGGTAGGTAGGTTCTCAAGGATACTTGCTCTAATTTCAAACAAACTCAAAAAGACTTTTCACACCGACACTTTTCAAGAGCTTTCAAAGCAAACTTTTCAAACACTCTGACGTATGAGTCGATCTGAAATTTTTCAAAGAAACTTTTTAAACCCACATTGAAAAGCAAACAAACCTTTTTGAAAACACAATGAGCAAGTATCTAAGAGCCCATGGATAACCATGGATAGAAAGGGTGCTAACACCTTCCCTTTCTATAACCTACCTCCCGAACCGAGAGCAATCTCTTCAAGGAATTTTTCTGTGCTTTTGTCCTTTCCATTTGGAGAAAATAAAAGACGGTGGCGACTCTTGCTTCCGCGACATTTCGCGAACCAGCGTTAAACAGTCAGTTCCAGATCCACCGATCACAGTATATAACAAGCTGCTCTTACAACTTCTCCCAGAAGTGTGTAACCATGTTGGTTTTGATAACTTAAGATTTGGCTACTTCTTGCAATATCCTATTCTTTCTTTTTACCATTTTGTTCCAATTAACACCCCGAATCATGAAGGCTATTCTCCCTCTATCTTTTTTGTTGTTTAGGAATTTTTTAAAAGCTTTATCATGTTGATAATCAACAGTTTCAGAGAATAGAGAAGCTCTAGAAGGATCCTTTTTAGATTCTGAATTTTTTTTACTTAAGAATTTATTTTCAAATTTTAAAATAGAATGATCACCTTCTTGCTCACATCTTTATTTCTTTAGCTTATCGGATTCTTCAACTTTATGTTCATGAGCCTTTAGAAGGTTCTTGAATTTCCGTTGAAGCTTCTGATGCTTGTTTAAAGTTTCTGATACACATAATTCTAATTCAGCTTTAAAGAATTTATAAAATACTTTTTCATAGTCGAGCTTTGTATCTGATGAGCTTTCTTTTGAGATAATAGCTATAAATTATATGTTGGCATGCTCTTCATCATAGTATGATCTTGATGCTTCTGAATTATCCCAGGTTGCCATCAAGCCTTTCTTTTTACCTTTGAAGTTTTTATTCTTGAAACCTTCATTTCTATAGCCTTCTTTCTTTAGCTTTGGGCAGTCGTTTTTGTAATGTCCTGGTTCATTACATTCAAAACATACAACTTCTTTGTTGCCTCTTGAGTATGAGTCTGAGTGATTTCTTCTGAATCTTCTAGAATTGTTTTGTCTTTTCCATAGTTGTTTCACTCTTCTAAAGAGTAATGACAATTCATCATCATCATCAGAACCTTCATCATCCGAATATTTTTCTTCTTCAGATTTGAGAGCTTTGAGTCTTCCTGTCTTGATCTCTTTTTTGATTCAGACCTTAGAGCGATGGATTTGATCTTTTTCTGAGGTTCATCTTCCTCCAACTCTAATTCGTGACTTCTTAGAGTGTTGATCAACTCTTTAAGACTGATTTTGTTTAGGTCTTTAGAAATTTTCAAAGTTGTTACCATAGGTCTCCAATTCTTTAGAAGACTTCTGAAAATCTTTTTAACATGATCTACTGTTGTATACCCTTTATCCAGAACTTTGAGTCCTGCTACTAAGGTTTGAAACCTTGAGAACATGGTCTCAATAATTTCATCTTCTTCCATTTTGAATGCTTCATATATCTGAATTAGAGCCAACACTTTAGTTTCCTTTACTTGAGTGTTTCCTTCATGAGTCATTCTTAATGAATAAAAAATCTCCTTAGTTGTTTCTCTGTTAGTGATTTTCTCATATTCATTATATGGAATAGCAATAAGAAGAATGGTTATGGCTTTATAGTAATTTTTGCTCCGTTGTTTCTGGTCATCATTCATTTGACTCCAGGGAATAGGAATACCTTTTTCATATACAGGTTCCCTGTAACCATCTATAAACAGATCCCAGAGATCTGCATCATAACATAGAAAGAAACTTTCTAGTATGTCTTTCCAATACTCAAATTTTTCACCATAAAAAATAGGAGGCTTAGTAAAGTAGTTATCTTTTTCATTATTGTTTAAATGTGCAGCTGATTAGTGGTTTTTACATCTTTATTTATCATTGATTTTAGTCATCTTTTCTTTATATTGGCAAGCATTTCAATTTATTCTTCTACACTTTATGCGTTGGTTGTGTGTTTTACTGTTTTTAGGCTCACAGGAATGAATCAGTGCGAAAAAAAGTGAAAAACTTAGAGTTTTGGAAAATTTTCCAGCATGCTCCAGGAGGTCTGACACGGCCGCCCGTGTCAGCTGACACTGCCCGTGTCAGCCAATGCGCTGATTCGTCAAGATCATTAGTAGTTTTCATTAAAAAATTCATAACTGGAGGTACGCGAATCAGATCGACACATTCTGATATTCATTGGAAAGCTGGGAAAAAGAGATACAACTTTCATGTTGACATCAGAGGATGATTAGGTTTGTAGAAGCCTAGAAAAATTCATTAAAGTTGCAGATTTTAGAAATTAAGTTGTTTGAGATTGTTTTGCGGGAATGGTTATGTTTCTGACCCATTGTGAGTTAGTACTGAAAGCCCTTATTTGATTTATAGGATTTTTAGGGGGGGGGGGGGGGAAATAATTACATGGGATAAGATTGGAGAAAACAAGGGTTTCAGTGGAAGGAGATTTTCAAGAACGAAAAGGATTGAAGATCAAATTTCTTCCTAATACTTGTAATGTTTACAATTTATCTTCGGTTTTCTTTGAATAGTATGAGTATCTAAACCCTCAGTTCTAGGGGTTATCCCTGATTTGATTTGTAATGACTCTAAATTTCTAATTTCATAATACAATTATTTTTCTTATTCAATTTAATTGTACAAGGTTTTTAATGCTTCCTTTGTCAGACAAACAAGGATTGATTTATGGTTAACAACTAGTTGGACCATGATTGTTAAGGTTTTTATATTATTAGACTGTAGTAGATATCACCTAGGACTAGGGATACCCTATAGTTAGCAGTTAACTCTTGATAAAACCAAGGCTTGATTTTATCATAATTCTCTAAGGACTTAAGATTTAGGATGAGTGTTCAAAGGTTTTCCCACTAAGGACTTAGGGGAAAATAACCTAAATAACTAGTAGTTGAAGGTTATGAACTTTTTGAAGAAATCAGGATTCAAGGGTTTTACAAGGCAAATTATACACCTTACCTTAGCATGCTCCTCATATCTGAGAAAAATCCAATTTATATTTCTGCTTATTTTACAGTGACAATAACCAAACAAAAACCCAATTTAAGTTTTTGTTTAATTGAACCATAAATTTAACTCGATACTTACACGCAATCCTTGAGATCAACATTCGGGAATTTTCCCTATTATTACAAGAGGCAAAATAGTACACTTGCTATTTTTCCAATCAACAGCCATAGAAAGGTTTTTCTCAACTAGATCTCTTTACGCAATTAAGTGTTTGATTTACATATCAAGAAAGAGTCGGAGCTCTGATGCCAATTGAAGGGTGAGAAAAACACAAGAAAAGGGTGGGGGGTGAATTTAGTTTTCTACTAAGCTTCTATTTTGTAAACTATTTTAAAACTAACCAGAAATAATATAACTAATAAAGGACTATAAATGATACTTTGGTTTATCCAGGTTCACCTTCAACTCGGTTACTCTTGTCCACCCGCATCGGGTAATTTCACCTTCAACAAGGACCTAATACACTACTCTCAACATGTTACAAATGCATGGGCTACTCGCTGGTGACTAACCACAACCGTCTAAGGGTCTACCTAACACCTTAGCCCTCTCAAGTCTCATACTAACAACCTAGTCACTTGAGGTAATAATTAATTCTTAACAGAATTACAATCAACTGTGTTTACAATGTTTGCTTCTAAATAAGTAGCTATAACATGACTATGAAGAACAAAGTCTCCAATACAAATAATGCACAATAATTCTTTGTATAGAGAACTATAAGATTAACACAAATAATGAGCAACAACTCTTTGCGTTTAATCCCTTTATATCGTAACACAATAATGAATAACATCTCTTGTGTTCTTGATATTTCTCTAGAAGAATATATGTTAATGTATATGAATAGTTATTCTTATTTTCTCTTTGTGTTTCACAATATTTCAACTGTTTGATTCAAGTGTCATAATGGTTAATATTTCGTCAATCTTCAAATGCTGATGAGGTATCTTTATATAGACTTAAGAATAAGACTGTTGGTAGTACGAAGACGTCACTTTCACTTCACAACTAAAGTAACAATAGTATTTCATCTTGGGAGATGTAATATGGTAGGAGAACTAACTTGGGTGTTTTGCGTTTGATCGCAATTGTTGCAGATAACAAGAGTCGCCACCGACATTTCTTTTATCCAATAAAGGAATGGGTGAAAAGAACAGGAAATACATTTGAGATTTTTTTCTTGAGTTCGGGGGGTAGGTTATGAAAAGGTAAGGTGTTAGCACCCTTTTCATTTGTAGTTATCTACGGGCTCTTAGTTGCTTGCTAGATCACTTGAAAAAATGTGTTGTTTGAAAAGGTGTTTGTGGTGGGTGTGAGTTTGAAAATATTTTGAAAATATTTGTTGCGGCTAAATTTGTAATGATTCTCGTCTCTATAAGAATTTATACAAAGTATTGGTTTTTGAAAATAGTTCAAAGAGATGTTTGTTTTTGAAGATGTTTTTTGAAAGTGTAAGTGTGAAAATGGTTTTATTTTGTAAGCAAGCAACTACGAGCGTCCTACCTACTCAAAAGGTCTATGTTCTTTTCCTCCTCCTTTAGATGTTGCTATCTTACCATTGATTGGTAAGAAGCCCCATCATTGGATGTGAAGGGACGGGCATGGGTAATCGTATAGTCTTAGAAGGAAACTTATGAGACGTTTTAGCAATTTTCGTAAGGAACTAGATCATTTACCGAAGGCAACATCGAGGGACTACGATCTTTTTTATCGAGGGTCTTTTCTAAAACGCCCATATTCGAGGGACATGACTATTTTCCGAGGCAACAAGCAAGGTTACCCTAGAGGTGGATGTGTGTGAATAGTGTCCTTGATTACATGCATTTTTGTCTTTGAAATTAGGGTTTTCTAACCGTTGATTTTATCTTCCCATACACACCCTAATTACTAAAAACTTATATTAAAGCGGTAAATTACAGAAATTAAAATCCTAAGCTATTACATCATTAGGGGATGGGGGATACAATTGTACAAATGGGGATTGCAAGAAATTAAACCTAATTATCTATTACAATCATATTTAATAAATATATAAGAAATGACATAAATATAATGTACAAGGAATATAAAAAGAAATGGATTTTGCTTTGGATTTTTGTTAGGAAAATTGTTTTGACCTAATTAACCTAAAGGGATATGATTAATAAAAAAATAGAAAAATTAATCCTAAGTTAAAAGGAAATCAAATTAATCAAGAAATCATTTTTTTAGGTTTTTTTCTGGAAGGATTTTGGTTATTTAAAATAAATATGAAAATAAAAAAAATGCAAAAGAGAGAAAAAACAATCTTTCGACAACATGTTTCGAAGCATGCTTTATATGCATTGAAGCATATCCTGTAATTCCAAATTGAAGCATAATATTATGAGTTGAAGCATGTGTCAAAGCATGCTTATATCCATTGAAGCATATCCTTTTTTCGACCCCTTTTTCCTTTCTGTTTGGGCCTGTGAAGCAGTATGGATCAAAGCCTAAGGCTTTGTGTTGTAGCATGTTGTAATTTCTCACTCCAACATTGTTTTATGGTCCTTACAAGTTAGTTCTTAACATAATTGACAAGAAAGTAAAACAACAAAAGGGTAGCTTCGAAGACAATGATTATTACATGTTATCTTTGAAGGTGAATCATCAATGATGCTTGAAACGAAGGGTTTAAAGTCAAGAAGACTTACCTTGAAGCTGGAATGTGTGTTTTGAACTTGAGTTGCTGTCTTCGAATGTTCTTGCGTTCAAAAGAAGAGAACGGAAGTGTTGCGTTTTTTTGTTCTGGGTTCGAAAGAAAAGAACAAAGGTGTTGTGTTTTTTTGATTATGGGTTTTAGAGTGCTTCAAGGCTTCAGCCTTTATGTTCTCCCCTCTCTCTTTTTCTTCTTCTCTTTTTCCTTCTCCAAAAGCCCCTTTTAGATGTTGTGGAAACAACTTATTTATAAAAGAGTCTTGCTGGAGTTTTTTTTTTGGGGGGGGGGGGGGGGGGGGACAAATGAAATTTGAACAGTTTGGGTATGTTCTTTTCATAGCTTTCGAGGTGCAGCTCTTATATGCTAGTTTGGTGCAAATATGGGACTGGTTTAGGAGCAGCACAGTAGGACTATTTTGCAGCAATTTTGGAGTGTTGTGGCGGCTTGGTGTAGGGATGTTTCATAGCAGTACAACAGAGTGTTTTTGACATGGTTTTAGGCTGTTATGTGGACAGTACAACAAACTTGAGCTTGGCAGCATATAGGACTTTGGTCAGCATCCTTCGACCAAACTCATCAAAAGACAAGACAATATTTGTTTCCACAAATTTTGTGTTCTTCGAATGGACCAACAATTGTATGTTTTTAGAATCCATCAATTGTATGTTCTTCAAATGGACCACCAATTGTATGTTCTTCGAATCCACCAATTATATGTTCTTCGAATCCACCAAATGTATGTTCTTCGAATGGTCCTCCAAATGTATGTTCTTCGAATGGACCAAATGTACGTTCTTCGAATCCACCAATTGTATGTTCTTCGAATGGACCACCAATTGTATGTTCTTCAAATGGACCACCAATTGTATGTTCTTCGAATGGATCACCAATTGTATGTTCTTCGAATCCACCAAATGTATGTTCTTCGAATGGACCACTAAATGTATGTTCTTTGAATCCACTTAATGTATGTTCTTCGAATGGGCCACCAAATGTATGTTCTTCGAATCCACCAATTGTATGTTCTTCGAATGGAACACATTCATCTGAATGTACCACTCGAAGCTTGTGGATTGAAGCAAGCTTGCTCTTCTTCGATTTCTCAAAATCTTCCAACCACTCCTTTCGATCAGTCATGTAGTTTGAACAGCCTGAACCAGATTTTGAATTCGACATGGTTATCTGCAGCTGCACACTTTTTCCTTTTATCTGCTTTTCCCTTTCGACAGTTTCCTCTTCCTCCTTTCGAAGATTCAGAAGTTCCATCTTTCAACCTGATGCTTGAAAGTCCAATATTATCCATGGAAACTATATGGGACATTAAAAGTCCAATTGTACTTGTGCAAACTTGAGCTTTGAAATTCTTTGCGAGAAATTGTTAGAACAAAGTTTGAATCTACTACCCTATATTTATGTTTTGATGATAACAAAGTGAAAAGATATATTATTTATAAGATTCATGTATGAACTATCTGCTGTCTAAAATTATTATGTTCTGACTTGCAGATACTCTGATTGATATAAGCAAAATCACATCTATTCAGCATCAGAATTTGGTTTCAGACATCAGCATCAGAAGTTGCCATATCAGAATGTCAGAATCAGATGATCAACTCACGTACATGCTAAAACCTGATGAACAAGACTGCGCTCAACACTCTGATAAAGAAACACAACAGTTCATCAGCAGCTAAGCAGAGTCAGAATGAGCCAAGCCAGAACTTGCATTAAGTAAGCAACGGTACTGTGCATTGAAAGCAAATTAATACCAACGGCCTCATTCCAGACAAGATCTGCTCGATAAGGAAAGTTTATTATTATCATTGAATCAAGAATATTGCATCCAACGTTCATCATCTCAGTGCTATATAAACAAGACTTTGAAGATTGAAATGGCTAATGCTCTCCAAATCTCTACACGCATAAAAGTTGATCAAAATCTTCTTTCTCTCAGTTTTGCTAAACACTACACATTCTGATATTCTATCATTGTTTAGCAATCTAGTTTCTAAGCTTTAATTTGTGTATACATCACAGTTGTGATACAGTTTTGTAGAAAACATTCACACACTTAGTTTTATCTCTTTGTAAGAAAGTGTTTCCTTGACAAACCGGGTTGTGGTTTGGATCAAGAAGGCTTTAGCAGTTGTTAAAGCAGTCTGTAATATTCAGTTGAATATAGTGGATTAAGACCTCGTTGGAGAGAGGCGAAATCACCTTGACGGGTGGACTGGTGTAGTTTGAGATCAAACGAACCAGGATAAAAATATCTTGTTCATTGCATTAGATTTCAGTTTTACAATTCAACCCCCCCCCCCTTCTTGTGTTTTTCACCACTTCAATTGGCATCAGAGCGCCTGGTTCTGAGCTAAAACACTTAACCGTGTCAGTACAAGATCTAGCGTCAGAAAAACACAATGGCAGGAAACAATTCTCACATCAGCAATGACAACAATGAGGACAGAGACAGATTCAGCAGCAAACCTCCAGTCTTTGATGGAGAAAACTTTGATTACTGGAAAGACAGAATTGAAAGCTTCTTTCTGGCACATGATGCTGATCTGTGGGATATGGTGACAGATGGATACACGCACCCTGTGAATGCAAGCGGTTAGAAGATTGATAGAAAATCAATGTCTGATCAACAAAAGCGTGACTTCAAGAATCACCACAAGGCCAGAACCATCCTCCTCAGCGCTATCTCCTATACTGAGTATGAAAAGATCTCCAACAGAGACACAACAAAGAATATTTTTGACTCACTCAGAATGACGCATGAGGGCAACGTTCAGGTCAAAGAAACAAAAGCTCTGGCGCTCATTCAGAAGTATGAGGCGTTCAAAATGGAAGAATCTGAATCCATTGAAACCATGTTCTATAGATTCCAGATTCTGGTAGCTGGTCTCAAAGTTCTGGATAAAGGATACTCTACTGCTGACCATGTCAAGAAAATCATCAGAAGTTTACCCAAGCAGTGGAGACCTATGGTTACAGCTCTGAAGCTAGCTAAAGATCTCAACAAAATCACTCTGGAGGAACTTATCAGCTCCCTCGGAAGTCATGAGATAGAGCTAGAAGCTGATGAGCCTCAGAAGCAAGGTAAGCCTTTAGCATTAAAATCTAACAAAAAATTTGAGTCTAAAGTTTTGCAGGCAGTTGAAGAAACATCTGATGGATCCTCATCAGAAGAAGACGAACTCTCTCTCCTTTCCAGAAGAGTAAATCAATTGTGGAAGCAAAGACAAAGGAAGTTCAGGAATCCAAGAAGATCTGATCAGAACGAGTCTTCTTCCAGATACAGAAGGACAGATTCTTCCTCTGGATACAGAAGATCTGAAGGCTCCTCCAGTAGCAAAAAGCCAAACACCAAGGACATCATCTGCTATGAGTGCAATGAGCAAGGACACTATAAGAGTGACTGCCCAAAGCTTCAGAGGGAAAAGCCCAAAAAGAAGTTTGGAAGAGAGAAGAAGAAAAGTCTCATGGCCACATGGGATGACTCTGACTCGTCTGAAGCTGACTCAGAATCAGATGATGAGAGGGCAAACATAGCTCTCATGGCTAACATCTCATAAGATAGTGAAGCTTCTGAATCAGACTCAGAATCAGATACTGAAGAGGTATTTCCTAACTTTGCTGTTAACTTTACAAAGGCTGAACTTGCTGAAAGCCTTAATGAGATTCTGGAACGGTATCAGCAAATTAGAGTTAAATTCAGAGACCTGAAAAGGAATCTTGAATCTGACTCTAATAAGACTGAGAGTCTCAAATTGGAGAATTCTGAGCTGAGAAATAAGATTTCAAAATTAGAAAACACTTTACAAAACTCTCAGAAGGAACCAATTTCTGAAACTCCCAGCAACGCTGATGAGATCATCAAGGAGTATGATCACAGTTTCCAGAAGTTCCTAGCTAAAAGCATAGATAGAAGCAGAATGGCTTCAATGATCTATGGAGTTAGCAGAAACGACAGGAAAGGAATAGGATACCAAGGTAAGGTTCCTACACCAAAGAATGTCATGGACTTAACCATTAAACACACTCCTCTGAATTCACATTTTGTATATGGTCACACACATGATATTAAATACACTAGAAGTAAGCACTCTGTGAAACCAAAATTCAACCAGAGTTTTGGTAAAACTAACAAATCAGGACCCAAGAAAATTTGGGTACCTAAGGATAAAATAATACATGTTGCAGATATCTTTAGCAGCAAGTCAGAAACACCAGTCATGGTACCTGGACTCTGGCTGCTCACGACACATGACGGGAAGAAGGCATATGTTCCAAAGCCTGGAACTTAAGCCTGGAGGCCACGTTGGCTTTGGAGGCAATCAGAGGGGAAAGATAATTGGCTCTGGAACTGTAGGTAATGGAAATCTTCCCTCTATTAATAATGTTCTGCTAGTAGATGTATTGATGCATAATCTGTTATCCATAAGTCAATTAAGTGATAACGGTTATGATATAATCTTTAATCAAAAATCATGTAAAGCTGTTAGTCAGAAAGATGGGACTATCCTGTTTAATGGTAAGAGGAAAAACAACATTTACAAAATCAAACTTTCTGAACTAAAGAGTCAGAATGTAAAATGCCTTCTGTCTGTTAACAACGAGCAGTGGATCTGGCACAGAAGATTGGGGCATGTTAGTATGAGAAGAATGTCTCAGATTAACAAACTCAATCTGGTCAGAGGACTTCCTAATTTGAAGTTCAATTCTGATGCTCTGTGTGAAGCATGTCAGAAAGGCAAGTTTGCAAAACCTTCTTTTAAATCCAAAAATGTTGTTTCTACCTCTAAGCTATTAGAACTTCTGCACATTGACTTATTTGGACCAGTTAAAACTGCTTCAGTCAGTGGTAAGAAGTATGGGTTAGTAATCGTAGATGACTATAGCAGATGGACATGGGTAAAGTTCTTAAGACACAAGGACGAGTCACACTCTGTGTTTGTTACCTTCTGTAACCAAGTTCAGAATGAAAAGGATCTTAGAATCGTTAAAGTCAGAAGTGATCATGGTGGAGAATTTGAAAACAAAGATTTTGAGTCATTCTTTAATGACAGAGGCATTCTGCATGATTTCTCTTGTCCTAGAACTCCCCAACAAAATGGAGTTGTAGAACGAAAGAACAGAACATTGCAAGAAATGGCCAGAACCATGATCAATGAGACAAACGTTGCTAAGACCTTCTGGGCAGAAGCAATAAACACAGCGTGCTACATTCAGAATAGAATCTCAATAAGACCTATTCTGGAAAAGACTCCATATGAATTGTGGAAGAACAGAAAGCCCAACATTTCATATTTTCATCCATTTGGATGTACTTGCTTTATATTAAATACAAAGAATTATTTGAACAAGTTTGACTCTAAAGCACAGAAGTGTATTATGTTAGGATACTCTGAACGCTCAAGAGGGTACAGAGTATACAATACAGAAACACAGATTGTGGAAGAATTAATCACTGTTCGTTTTGATGATAAGCTTGACTCTGAAAAGTCAAAGCAGAATGAAGTTTTTGCAGGTATAGAAATTGAATTTACAGGTTCTGAAGACAAGTCATCAGAAGCTCTCAACACAGACATTCCTTCAACGTCTGAAAGGAGCACTGCTAGCAATCCTACAACAGCTGCTGCTCAACCTCAGAAGAGACTACCCAGAAGCAGCTTGGATCACCCAGAAGAGACTATCTTAGGAAGAAAGGAAGATCCAATCAGAACAAGAGAAAGCTTCAGAAACTCTGAAGAATCCCTCATGGGACTTGTGTCTCTGATTGAACCTTCTTCTATTGATGAAGCACTTCTGGACAACGAATGGATTCTGGAAATGCAAGAAGAGCTGAATTAATTCACCAGAAACGACGTATGGGATCTCGTTCCCAGACCAAAAGGATTCAACGTCATTGGAACAAGATGGGTGTTCAGAAACAAGCTAAATGTACAAGGTGAAGTCATCAGAAACAAGGCACGACTGGTTGCACAAGGTTATAGTCAGCAAGAGGGGATAGACTATACAGAAACCTTTGCCCCAGTCACCAGGTTAGAATCTATCAGACTTTTAATTTCATTTGCTGTTAATAAAGGCATCACTCTGTATCAGATGGATGTCAAAAGTGCATTCTTAAATGGTTATATAGAAGAAGAAGTTTATGTACACCAACCCCCTGGTTTTGAAAATACAAAACATCCAGAACATGTTTTCAAACTAAAGAAGTCACTGTATGGTCTGAAACAAGCTCCCAGAGCTTGGTATGAAAGGCTAAGTAACTTTCTGTTAGAAAATGAATTCACCAGAGAGAAAGTGGACACTACTCTATTATGTAAATCAGTTAAGAATGACATCTTAGTCTGTCAAATTTATGTTGATGATATTATTTTTGGTTCTACTAATCCTTCTCTTGGAAGAAAATTTGCTAAGTGTATGCAGGCAGAATTTGAGATGAGCCTCATGGGGGAACTGAAATTCTTTCTAGGAATTCAGATCAATCAAACTCCAGAGGGAACTTACATTCATCAGAGCAAATACATCAGAGATCTTCTGAAGAAATTTGATCTCTCAGAATGTAAGCCATCAATGATTCCAATGGATCCCACGTGCATTCTGGAAAGAGAAGAGGTAAGCAAAAATGTAGAACAGAAAGTCTACAGAGGTATGATTGGTTCTCTCCTCTATCTGACTGCTTCAAGACCTGACATATTATTCAGTGTTTGTATCTGTGCTAGATTCCAATCAGATCCTAGAGAATCTCACTTAACAGCTGTTAAGCGAATTTTCAAGTATCTGAAAGGTACTACTAATCTGGGTTTGTTTTATAGAAAATCTAGTGATTACAGCTTAGTAGGCTACTGCGATGTTGATTTTGCTGGAGACAGAGTGGAACGAAAAAGTACTTCTGGAAGCTGCCAGTTTCTGGGAGAAAATCTGATCTCTTGGTCCAGCAAAAGGCAATCAACAATTGCACTATCAACAGCAGAAGCTGAGTACATAGCAGCAGCAGGATGTAGCACACAAATGCTCTGGATGAAAAGTCAGCTTAAAGACTTCCAGATTTTTGAGAGTAACATTCCTATACTTTGTGATAATACTTCTGCTATTTGCTTAAGTAAGAATCCCATTTTACATTCTAGAGCTAAGCATATATAAATAAAACATCATTTCATTAGGGACTATATTCAGAAAGGTATTTTGAACTTAAAATTTATAGATACAGACCATCAATGGGCTGATATCTTTACTAAACCCCTTTCAGAAGATAGGTTTAATTTCATTCTAAAACATCTCAGCATGAAAGTATGTCCAGAATGAAAATGTTTTAATTCCATATATTTACCTTCAGAATGTAATTGTTTTACTGTGAACTTCTGATCAATCTTCCTTCAGAAAGATAGAACATGCAGATTGTATCAGATGCAAGTCTAAAGATCTGAGAGTCTAAGCTCAAAGACAGACGTGCTGATCACTACATCAAACAAGTGTCATCCAATCATCAGCATATCTCTGAAGCTGAACGCGTGCACGCTTCTGAGAAGGCAAAGCGCTGATTGGGTGCATTGAGACACATGTCTGGTAACCGTTTTTAAGTATCTTTCTCAAATCCCCCAAAATCAGCAAGCATTTAATGAAAAGTAATCATGCTTTTAAAATGCAATCATGATTTTTCTCTTTCTTAAAAACGTTTATCTTTTCAAAATATTTTGAAAATCTATTTAAACACATTAATCTCTCATTCTCATTCTTTACGTTTTCTCACTAATACTCAAGCATTTTCTGCATATTTCTGTGTTCATCTCTTGCAAAACTCTTTTCCTCAGTTTATTCTCAAAACCTTTTTAGTGTGAACATGGCAACCTCCAGCAGTGCTTCTGCAGGTCCTCAGAAGAAAGCATCATCTGAGCAATATCAAGTGCCATTCAGAACACTCCTCACTCCTGTGAAGAATCTTGAAGTGCTTTCTGAATTAATCATTGATTTTGGAAGCTTGAAGGAGAACGGTTTTGACCTAACTGAAGAAGTTAGGGCACAGAAGTGGGAAAGGTATTTTGACAGGTTGGTTGGACCAACATTCCCTATGCTAGTCAAGGAATTCTGGATTCACGCTAAGGCTTCAACACATCTAGTCACCTCCTTTGTTTTGGGGAAGAAGATTGTGATCACAGAAGATCACATTGCAAGGCTAATCAGTTACAGTGGTGGTGGCGTCCGTTGTGTGGACATGGCTGAAAGATGTGCTGATGTGGGTGTGATAGCTGCAAGGATTTTCACTCATGGGGTGCCCAGCAGCAAGATCAAAGATCTGAAGGATCATTACAGAGTTTGGACGAAGATAATTCTGGGGTGCTTCAACCACAGGAAACCAACCAGTTCACCTGATTACATAAATGTGGATCAGCAGTTTCTGATCTACTTTATTGATCAGAAGGTAAAAATCAATCTGGCTCATTTTCTGTTCAACCACCTCAGAACAAGTGTGAAGGAAACCAGGGAAGAAGAAAGAACCAAAAGGGATTGGATACCCTTTGGAAGGTTGATATCAGATATTCTGACAGAGAATAGGCTGATAGAGCATCTGATAGAAGCTCAAGAGCTAAGCACTATTGAACCAACAGTTGGGAAACCTCTGAATGCAAAGAACTTGAAGAAGATGAAGCTGATAGAGAATATTCAGAAGGAACCCAGAGCCACTCCTATTGCTGATATCTCCAGCAGAAGAGTTCCTCTGAGTGACTTTCCTTTATTCTCTGAGATAGAATCCAAACTAGAGGTGGTTCTCAGATACTTGGATGCGTACAAGGCAGATGGTTCAGATCCAAATCTGATTATCAAAGCTCTGCATCAACCTCAGCAAGAAGTGACTCTGAAGAAGACGAAGAAGAGGAAGGCACCATCAGAAGGATCATCCCAGCAGACACCCGGGAAAAGAGGTAATTCATCTGCTGCTTTTGTTTTAAATTCTTCTACTATTCCAGCATCTATTCCTCCTCAAACCTCTCATAGAATCTCAATCCCCATCCCTACCATAGATGAAACTGTACCAGAAGAGGACCCTTCTAAGGCATTAAAACTCAGAAGACCCAGAACCAAACATCCCAAACAACCAACAATCTCAACAACATCAGCAATTGACCAAGTGTTGTCTGACATTGATCAACACACCTCTGATCAACCAAACTCTGAACCACAAATTGTCCCTCCTCCACAACCAGAACAACAGCAATCTGCTGAAGAACCAGAACAACAACAACAACCACTTTCACCCATTCCAGAAGAACCCCTTATCCCTAAACAACCAGAAATTCCAACAACTTCTCCTCAACCAGTAATTTCGTCTCCCTCTCCTCAACCAGAAATTAATCCACCATCATCTCAACCAGAGTTTCATCACTCTGAAACTCCCTCTCCTCAACCATCTGAATCTCATTCACCTCAACCATCACCTTTGGCAATCCAGCTGCCAGGTGGAACAACAATCACCTTAGCACAATTGCCATCCTCATCAGAATCTACACCACCAAATACTCCCAAAACACCACCCAGTCCAATCATAATTTCTGATTCTGATACTCCCTCTCCAAAACAAACAGCTGCCAAGAAAACCTCTGAAAACCCCAGCAGGACTTTCATAGACTTAACCAGTCTTGACCGTCTTGCTGATCTGAAACATAAAATTGCCATCCCAAAACCAAAACAACCAGATGTTGGCTCTGGTATTATGAATTTTGAAACAGGTGTGCTGCAATGGATTGCTTCTTTGAAGAAAGTCTGTCCTGGAATGATTGACCCAGCTGCTTCTGATCAGCTCTGGTCACAATTCAGACTTTGGGTACGTGCTGAAGCCCTCAAGTTGCAGGATATCAACTATGAGCAGGCACAACAGAATTTCAGCAAGCTTCTGAATGAAGTTGGAAGTCAGCTTTTGAAAGAAGACGTGCTCCCTCTGGATAGTGAACCTTGGTCTGAAAAACAACAAGCTTCAAAGGTGCAACCAGAATAAGACAAGACCATTCAAGCTGAAGAAAGTCAAGCAGAAGATGTTGCTGAAAGCTCTCAGAAGCTTCCTACTTCTGATGCTTCTCAAGCTGCCTTGGACAGGCAGACTCTGGAAGAACTAAGGCTGAATGACATGCGTCTGCAGCAGCGGATGGATGAAAGCGACCAGAAGATGAAAGAAATAATGGATGTGCAGGATAGCAAGATTGACACTGTTGTCAGCATGGTGCACAAGCAGAATGAGACTGCTGAAAAGATCCAAGCCATGCTGGAGAACCTGTTCACACGCTTGCCTCCTCAACCTTAGTCGTTTTTCATTCATGTTCTTTTCATGTTTTCTTTGATTTTCTAATGTACTGTTTGAATATGTTTTGTACTATTGTCATGTTTTGATTCTGAACTCCTTTAATATGATTAGTTTTTCTGATCTTAAATTGTTTTAGCACTCACCTACACTTTTTGATTGCTGACAAAAAGGGGGAGAACAAGAATGATATTTTAAACAATAACGGCTAACTAGACATAAATTCTCAAACATTCTAACTCTATTACTTGAAAATGTTTTTCTGTTTTGCTTAAAGTCTACAGGTACAAGGAAGCTCTTGGACTCTCTGAAGACTAGAAGCTCTGAGCACTATGAAGCTCTGATCTGCTCTGATACTCTGATCCAAAGCAAAGCTCTGACAAGGAAAGCTCTGAAGCTCTGCTCTGACATAAAGCTTCTGATAGTCAAAGACTCTGATACTCTGATGTTCAAAGAAAGGCAAAAAGATCTGATCCTGAAGAACGCTTGTAATCAAAGGGAAGTAATAAACTCAGGGGGAGTATCTCTCAACTCTGTTATCTCTTTACTCCTTATCTTTTTACCTCTTACTCTGATGCATCTTTCTGATACCTTTTCACGTTATTTTCATTTAAAAATATCTAGTTTTTGTCATCATCAAAAAGGGGGAGATTGTTAGAACAAAGTTTGAATCTACTACCCTATATTTAAGTTTTGATGATAACAAAGTGAAAAGATATATTATTTATAAGATTCATGTATGAACTATCTGCTGCCTAAAATTATTATGTTCTGACTTGCAGATACTCTGATTGATATAAGCAAAATCACATCTATTCAGCATCATAATTTAATTTCAGACATCAGCATCAGAAGTTGCCATATCAGAATGTCAGAATCAGATGATCAACTCACGTACATGCTGAAACCTGATGAACAAGACTGCGCTCAACACTCTGATAAAGAAACACAACAGTTCATCAGCAGCTAAGCAGAGTCAGAATGAGCCAAGCCAGAACTTGCATTAAGTAAGCAACGGTACTGTGCATTGAAAGCAAATTAATACCAACGACCTCATTCCAGACAAGATCTGCTCGATAAGGAAAGTTTGTTATTAGCATTGAATCAAGAATATTTCATCCAACGTTCATCATCTCAGTGCTATATAAACAAGACTTTGAAGATTGAAATGGCTAATGCTCTCCAAATCTCTACACGCATAAAAGCTGATCAAAATCTTCTTTCTCTAAGTTTTGCTAAACACTACACATTCTGATATTCTATCATTGTTTAGCAATCTAGTTTCTAAGCTTTAATTTGTGTATACATCATAGTTGTGATACAGTTTTGTAGAAAACATTCACACACTTAGTTTTATCTCTTTGTAAGAAAGTGTTTCCTTGACAAACCGGGTTGTGGTTTGGATCAAGAAGGCTTTAGCAATTGTTAAAGCAGTCTGTAATATTCAGTTGAATATAGTGGATTAAGACCTCGTTGGAGAGAGGCGAAATCACCTTGACGGGTGGACTGGAGTAGTTTGAGATCAAACGAACCAGGATAAAAATATCTTGTTCATTGCATTAGATTTCAGTTTTACAATTCAACCCCCCCTTCTTGTGTTTTTCACCACTTCAGAAATGTCTTGAGAAAAGAGAGGGAAAATTTTGGGGTACAACAGCTTCCCCTGTTCAATCTTCTTAAACCTTAAAAGCGAGGATGGCACGTCGCCGTTCGTAGATTGAAGGTAGAAGATGATTGAACACTAGAGTGCCCAGAAATTTGAACTTGACCATGAGTTAGTTGATTGTGTAGGGAATGGGCTTAAAGATGCCATTTGGAGATATGATGGAGAGTTGTCGGAGATGGGCTTATAGATGCCATCTAAAGGTGATTGTTGACAAAAATTAGACTAAGTCTAAGCTTGAATGTAACTTGGAGAAATGTCAGAATAAATCTTTGGTTGATTTAATTCTGAATGACATGTTGTAATGGACCCATGTTAATCCGTGTTTGGAAATGTATTAGAAGGAATCCGTGTAAGATTGCTTCCTGATAAGCCAGTGTAAAGCTACATTTGGAAAATTTGAGAAGGAATCCGTGTAGGGCTTCTTCGTGATGAGTTCATGTGAAACTTTATCTGGAAATGATGAGAAGGAACCTGGGTATGGCTGCTTCATGATGAGTCCGTGTGAAACTTCATCTGGAAATGTATAAGAAGGAACCTGGGCAGGGCTTCTTCATGATGAGTCTGGGTGAAACTTCATCTGGAAATTTATGAGAAGGAATCTGTGTAAGATTGCTTCGGGATGAGTCTGTGTGAAACTTCCTCTTGAAATTTATGAGAAGGAGCCTGGGTAGGGCTGCTTCGGGATGCGTCCGTGTGAAACTTCATCTAGAAATTTATGAGAAGGAGCCTGGGTAGGGATGCTTCGGGATGAGTCCATGTGAAACTTCATCTGGAAATGTTTGAGAAGGAACCTGGGTAGGGCTGCTTCATGATGAGTCCGTGTGAAACTTCATCTGGAAATGTATGAGAAGGAACCTGGATAGGGCTGCTTCGGGATGAGTCCGTGTGAAACTGCATCTAGAGATGTATGAGAAGGAGCCTGGGTAGGGCAGCTTCATGATGAGTCTGTGTGAAACTTCATATGGAAATTTATGAGAAGGAGCCTGGGTAGGGCTGCTTCGGGATGAGTCCGTGTGAAACTTTATTTGGAAATGTATGAGAAGGAACCTGGGTAGGGCTGCTTCATGATGAGCCCAGGTGAAAATTCATATGGAAATTTATGAGAAGGAGCCTGGGTAAGGCTGCTTCATGATGAGCCCGTGTAAAGCTGCATCTGGAAATTAGAAGGAACCCGTGTAAGATTGCTTCAGCCGGTCGTGTAGATAGTTGTCCTGTCTTGTTTCAAGTATTAATCTATAATCAGTTGTTCACAGATAGTTGTCTTGTCTTGTTTCAGGTATTAATCTGGAACTTGTTTTTTTTTATTGGCTGTAGAGATAGTTGCCCTGGCTTGTTTCAGGAATTAATCTCTGACCTATTTGAGAAAGAACGATAGTTTCCCCAGCTTGTTTCGGGAGTTAATCTTCAATATGCTCATGTAGATAGTTGTCCTGTCTTGTTTCAGGTATTAATCTATAATCAGTTGTTCATAGATAGTTGTTCTGTCTTGTTTCCAGTATTAATCTGGAACCCGCTTTTTGTTGGTCGTAGAGATAGATGCCCTGGCTTGTTTCATGAATTAATCTCTGACCTATTTGAGAAAGAAAGATAGTTTCCACGGCTTGTTTCGGGAGTTAATCTTCAATCTTCTCATGTAGATAGTTGTCATGTCTTTTTTCAGGTATTAATCTACAATCAATTGTTCACATATAGTTGTCCTATCTTATTTCAGGTATTAATCTGGAACCCACTTTTTGTTGGTCGTAGAGATAGTTTCCCTGGCTTGTTTCAGGAATTAATCTCTGACCTATTTGAGAAAGAAAGATAGTTTCCCCGGCTTGTTTCGGGAGTTAATCTTCAATCTGCTCATGTAGATAGTTGTCTTGTCTTATTTCAGGTGTTAATCTACAATCGGTTGTTCACAAATAATTGTCCTGTCTTGTTTCATTTATTAATCCAGAACCCGCTTTTTGTTGGTCGTAGAGATAGTTACTCTGGCTTATTTCAGGAATTAATCTCCGACCTATTTGAGAAAGAAATATAGTTTCCCTAGCTTGTTTCAGGATTTAATCTTCAATCTGCTCATGTAGATAGTTGTCTTGTCTTATTTCAGGTATTAATCTACAATCAGTTATTCATAGATAGTTGTCATGTCTTGTTTTAGGTATTAATCTGGAACTTGTTTTTGTTGGTCGTAGAGATAGTTGCCCTGCCTTGTTTCAGGAATTAATCTCTGACCTATTTGAAAGAAAGATAGATTCCACAGCTTGTTTCGAGAGTTAATCTCCAATCTGCTCATGTAGATAGTTGTCCTGTCTTATTTCAAGTATTAATCTGGAACTTGTTTTTATTGGCCGTTGAGATATTTGCCCTGGCTTGTTTCAGGAATTAATCTCTGACCTATTGAGAAATGGTTGTGGTATTTGCCAAAAGAGGATTTTTGTTGATTGCCTTTTCCTGTAAGGAAGAGGGTTAGTTGCATGCAAATGTATGCATGGCTTGATAATGTTCTCAAAATAAACGAGATTATGCATTTATAATGTATGTAATATGATGTATGAATGTGAAATATTTGTTGAAATGTATCTTTGCTTCAGAAAATAAATCCTTGACAAGTGCTGGGGAGCTTTGGGAAGTTAAATCTCGGAATGTTGTTGGGGATGAAGAGTATGCATATCTTCAAACCTTGTTTAGAATGTTTCCACTGGGGATTCCCGTTTTGTTGTTTGAGGAGAAATCCTCTGGGAAATATTGGCTTTGGCTTGAGAAATCTTTGTGGAGAGTGTTGATTTCTGCTTGAGGGAAAAGAGTTCAGGAGTTTTTGTTGTCCATTCCTCTACTGGGGGGTTATACTCTTGATTAGAGAGAATGGAAGTTAACAACTTGTTGGGGGATAAAGAAGTTAACTGTTATCTGATCGGCTTCCAGGCTTTGCAGCAACTCACTGGGGATAATTTCAAACTTTACTGGGGAAGAGGAGTTTTGTTAGTGATTTGAAGAAGTTAAACAATTATCTGGTCGGGTCCAGGTTTTAGTAACTTTTGGGGATATCAATGACTCTACCGGGGATTAAAGGGTTTTATTTGTTGATTTGTATTGGTCTGGGGGATTCGTAGTTTGTTGGGGAAATGACCCATTTGATAATCTGCTGGGGAAGTATTATCTTCTAGCAGAAATCCTCAAGGCTTCCTCTTAAGACCAATTCAGCTGGGGAGAGGTTTTCCGGAGGTTGAAACTCTGGTTGGGGATTGCATGGATCCAACTTTGTGGGGATATCCATGAATTTGGCCTTGTGGGATTTGTACCCTTATCCGTGAAGATTATTCTGTGGGGATAACCCTATTGAGCTGGCTATGGCGACCTCAACGGGGATCACCTTATGAAAGGGAATTTGCGGGGATATGTCGTTTGTTAGAACATAGTTTGATTCTACAACCCTTAGTTAGAGTTTTGATGATAGCAAATACAAATAACAAATATGCACCCTAAAAATTATGTTATTGTGTATGCAGAAGTTCTGACCAAAGCAGCATCAGAAGTTAAGCCATAAGAACTACACGCTGAAGCAATCAGAACATGCGTTGAAGATTGATGACCAGAACCTGCGCTTAAGTGAAGTAAACTCTGATTCTGAATAAGAGCACAACAATACAAGTCATCAATGTTCTAAAGCGTCAGCAGCAGGCAAGGATGTAAGATTCTGAAGCTTTACTGATCATTCAAGACATCATCAATTACAACGGCTTCTTTCAGACAGGATCTTCTCCAAATGGAAACTGAGTTAATGACATTTATCATGCTTAATGATCATCAAGAATCCATTGCCTATATAAACAAGCTCAGTGTTCAAATCGGGAACGATTTGCCCATACTATTCATAAGAGTTCAAAAAGCTGCAAGCATTATTCATCATCTTTCGACGCTCTAATTTTGTGTAAATTATCACAGTTGTGATAACAGTTTTTGTAACGAAAAACAACAACACACATTCTTGTATCTTTATTTTAAAACAGTGTTCCTTGAGATTAACCGGATTGTGGTTGTACTCAAGAAGACTTTAACAGTTGTTAAAGTAGTGATTGTAATCCTTTTGTGATTAGTGAATTAAGTCATCGTTGGAGAGAGGCGAAATCACCTTGACGAGTGGACTGGAGTAGTTTGAGATCAAACGAACCAGGATAAAAATATTGTGTCATTGCGCTTTTGATTCCAAGTTTTCAATTCAACCCCACCTTCTTGTGTTTTTCACTTCTTCAATTGGCATCAGAGCGTCTGGTTCTGAACTTAAACACTTAACCGTGTCAGTACAAGATCCAAGCTTCAGAAAAACACTATGGTGGGACCAAGCCAAAACATCAACAATGACTACCATGAAGACAAGGACAGATTCAGTGGAAAACCTCCAGTCTTTGATGGAGAAAACTTTGACTACTGGAAATACAAAATTGAGAGTTTCTTTCTGGCCCATGATGCTGATCTGTGGGACATGGTGACTGATGGATACACACACCCAGTGGATGGAAGTGGTCAAAGGATAGACAGAAAAATGATGTCTGACCAAAAAAAGCGTGATTTCAGAAACCACCACAAGGCCAGAACAATACTCCTCAGCACTATCTCATACTCAGAATATGAGAAAATCTCAAATAGAGAGACTGCCAAGAACATGTTTGACTCTCTGAGAATGACGCATGAAGGAAACATTCAAGTCAAAGAAACCAAGGCCCTTGCGCTCATTCAGAAGTATGAGGCATTCAAGATGGAAGATAGTGAATCCATAGAAGCCATGTTTTCAAGATTCCAAATACTTGTTGCTGGACTGAAGGTTCTTGACAAAGGGTATTCTACTGTTGATCACGTCAAGAAGATCATCAGAAGCTTACCCAAGCAATGGAGGCCAATGGTCACAGCACTTAATCTAGCCAAAGATATCAACAAAATATCTCTGGAGGAACTTGTCAGCTCCCTCAGAAGTCACGAGATAGAGCTAGAAGAAGATGATCCTCAAAAGCAAGGTAAGCCACTAGCTTTAAAATCTAACAGAATATCTGACTCTAAGGTTTTGTAGGTTGTGGAAGAAACTTCTGATGGATCCTCATCAGAAGAAGATGAACTGTCTCTCCTCTCCATAAGGGTGAACCAACTGTGGAAGCAGAGACAAAGGAAATTCAGAAATTCTAGAAGATCAAAGAATTAGAATGAATCCTCCTCCAGATATAGAAAGTCTGAGTCTTCGTCTGGACACAAGATCTGAAGGTTCTTCAGGATACAGAAAGCCAAACAACAAAGACATCATCTACTATGAGTGTAACAAGCAAGGGAACTACAAAAGTGACTGCCCAAGGCTTCAGAAGGAGAAGCCCAAAAATAAGTTCTTCAAGGAAAAGAAGAAAATCCTCATGGCAACATGGGATGATTCAGACACCTCTGAAGCTGACTCAGAGTCAGATGATGAAAGGTCAAACATAGCTCTCATGGAAAACGTGTCAGAAGAAAGTGAAGCTTCTGGTTCAGACTCATAATCAGACACTGAAGAGGTATTTCCTGATTTTACCATCAATTTTACTAAGGCTGAACTTGCAGAAAGTCTAAATGAAATTCTGGAAAGGTATCAGCAAATCAGAGTCAAATTCAAGAACCTAAAAAGGGATCTTGCCTCTGACTCTGAAAAGTATGAGAGTCTCAGATTATAGAATTCTGAGTTAAAAGAAAAAATTTCAAAATTAGAAAATGATTTGCAAAATTATCAGAAGGAAACAATCTTAGAGACTCCGAGTAATGCTGATGAGATCATCAAAGAGTATGATCACAGTTTTCAGAAGTTTCTAGCTAAAAACATAAATAGAAGCAAGACGGCTTCAATGATCTATGGAGTTAGTAGAAATGGCAGAAAAGGGATATGATATCAAGGTAAGGTATCTACACCTAAACAGGCCATGGACTTAGTCATAAAACGCACACCACTCAAATCACATTTTACATATGGGCACACACATGACATAAAATACACAAGTAGTGATTATTCTGTCAAACCAAAATTCAATCAGAATTTTGGTAAAACTAACAAACCAGGACCCAAGAAGATATGGGTACCTAAGGATAAAATTATATATGTAGCAGATATATTTAGCAGCAAGGCTAAAACACCAATCATGGTACCTGGACTCTGGCTGCTCGCGACACATGACAGGAAGAAGGCATATGTTCCAAAGCCTTGAACTTAAGCCTGGAGGCTACGTGGGCTTTGGAGGCAACCAGAGAGGAAAGATCACTGGCTCTGGAAAAGTAGGTAATGGAAATCTTCCCTCTATAAATAATGTATTATTAGTTGATGGATTAATGCATAACCTATTATCCATAAGTCAATTAAGTGATAACGGTTATGATATAATCTTTAATCAAAATTCATGCAAAGCTGTTAGTCAGAAAGATGGGACTATCCTATTTAATGGAAAGAGGAAAAACAACATTTATAAAATAAAACTTTCTGAACTAAAGAGTCAGAATGTAAAATGCCTACTTTCAGTTAACAACGAGCAATGAGTCTGGCACAGAAGATTGGGGCATGTTAGTATGAGAAGAATATCTCAGATTAACAAACTCAATATGGTAATAGGACTTCCTAATTTGAAGTTCAACTCAGATGCTCTGTGTGAAGCATGTTAGAAAGGAAAATTTGCAAAACCTGCTTTCAAATCCAAAAATGTTGTTTTCACCTCTAAGCCATTAGAACTTCTGCACATTGACTTATTTGGACCAGTAAAAACTGCGTCTGTCAGTGGCAAGAAGTATGGGTTAGTAATCGTAGATGACTATAGCAAATGGACATGGGTAAAGTTCTTAAGACACAAGGACGAGTCACACTCTGTGTTCGTTGCCTTCTATAACCAAGTTCAGAATGAAAAGGATCTTAGAATAGTCAAAGTCAGAAGTGATCATGGTGGGGAATTTGAAAACAAAAATTTTGAATTATTTTTTAATGAAAAAGGCATCTTGCATGACTTATCTTGTCCTAGAACTCCCCAACAAAATGGAGTTGTAGAACGAAAGAACAGAACATTGCAAGAAATGGTCAGAACCATGATCAATGAGACTAACATTGCTAAGATCTTCTGGGCAGAGGCAATCAACACAGCGTGTTACATTCAGAATAGAATCTCCATAAGACCTATTATGGAAAAGACTCCATATGAATTGTGGAAGAACAGAAAGCCTAACATTTCTTATTTTCATCCATTTGAATGCACTTGTTTTATTCTGAATACAAAAAACTACCTGAACAAGTTTGACTCTAAAGCACAAAAGTGTATTATGTTAGGATACTCTGGACGCTCAAGAGGGTACAGAGTATACAATACAGAAACACAGATTGTTGATGAGTCAATCAGTGTTAGGTTTGATGATAAGCTTGACTCTCAAAAGTCAAAGCAGAATGAATTCCTTGAAGGTATGGAAGTTGAACTCATAGGTACTGAAGACAACTCGTTAGAAGTTCTCAACAGAGACGTTCCCACAACATCAGAAAGAGTTATGGAAAGCAATCCAGCACCTTCAGTTGATCAACTTCAGAAAAGGCTATCCAGAAGCAGCATTGCTCACCCAGAAGATAAAATACTGGGAAAGAAGGATGATCCAATCAGAACAAGATCAACATTCAGAATTTCTGAAGAATCCCTCATGGGACTAGTCTCTCTGATTGAACCAACAATAATTGATGAAGAGCTTCTGGACAATGACTGGATTCTGGAAATGAAGGAGGAATTGAATCAATTCACCAGAAATGACGTATGGGATCTGGTTCCTAAACCAAAACGATTCAACGTCATTGGAACAAAGTGGGTGTTCAGAAACAAACTGAACAAGCAAGGAGAAGTCATCAGAAACAAAGCACGACTGGTAGCACAAGGTTATAGTCAGCAAGAGGGGATAGACTATATAGAAACCTTTGCTCCAGTCGCCAGGTTAGAATATATCATACTTTTAATATCATTTGCTGTAAACAATGGCATCACTCTGTATCAGATGGATGTCAAAAGTGCATTCTTAAATGGATATATAGATGAAGAGGTATATGTGCACCAACCCCCTGGTTTGAGAATTCCAAACACCCAAAATATGTTTTCAAACTAAAGAAGTCACTCTATGGTCTGAAACAAGCTCCCAGAGCTTGGTATGAAAGACTAAGTAACTTCCTGTTAGAAAAGGAATTCACCAGAGGGAAAGTGGACACAACCTTGTTCTGTAAGACAGTTAAGAATGACATTTTAGTATGTCAGATTTATGGTTATGACATCATCTTTGGATCAACTAAACCCTCTATGGGAAGAGAGTTTGCTAAATGTATGCAGGAAGAATTTGAGATGAGCTTGATGGGGGAACTCAAATTCTTTCTAGGCATTCAGATAAACCAAACCCCATAAGGAACTTACATTCATTAGAGCAAATATGTGAGAGAACTTCTGAAGAAATTTGATCTCTCAGAATGTAAGCCCTCAAAGATTCCAATGCATCCCACGTGCATTCTGGAAAAGGAAGAGGTAAGTAAAAAGGTAGAACAGAAGGTCTACAGATGTATGATTGGCTCTCTCCTCTATCTGATGGCTTCAAGGCCTGACATTTTATTTAGTGTTTGCTTATGTGCTAGATTTCAATCAGATCCTAGAGAATCTCACTTAATAGCAGTTAAGCGAATTTTCAAGTATCTGAAAGGTACTACTAATCTGGGTTTGTTTTATAGAAAATCAAATGATTACAGCTTAGTAGGATATTATGACGCTGACTTCGCTGGAGATAAAGTAGAACATAAAAGTACTTCTGGAAGATGCCAGTTTCTGGGAGAAAATCTGATCTCATGGACCAGCAAGAGACAGTCCACAATAGCACTATCAACAGCAGAAGCTGAATACATAGCAGGTACTGGATGTAGCACTTAAATGCTCTAGATGAAAAGTCAACTTGAAGACTTTAACATATTTGAGAGTAACATTCTTATCCTCTGTGACAATACTTCTACTACTTGTCTAAGTAAGAATCCAATTTTGCATTCTAGGGCTAAGCATATAAAAATAAAACATCATTTTATTAGTGACTATATTCAAAAAGGGATTCTTAGCTTAAAATTTATTGACACAGACCATCAATGGGATGATGTCTTTACAAAACCTCTTCCTGAAGATAGGTTCAACTTTATTCTGAAACATCTCAGCATGAAGCTATGCCCAGAATAAAATGTTTTATTTACATATCTTAACCTTTAGAACTTTATTATTCTCTGTGAACAACTGATCAACCTGTCTTCAGAGTTTAGAAGTACAGATTGCATCAGAATCTATCCATGAAGATCTGAACGTTTCATTTCAAGGATAGAAGCGTGCAGTTCACATCATTAAACAATTGTCATCCTCTCATCAGCTACTTTGAGGCTGAACACGGGTTCAATTTCTGAAAGGTCAAAGGCGCTAATTGGATGCATTGAGACACTTGTCAAGGGTAACCGTTCAGTATCTTTCTAAATCCCCTAATTTCAGGTGTCATTAATGCATATAATCATGACTAATTATTTCTTTTTCTTACTGCTTACATTTTCAAGAAACCTATTTAAACTCAAAATTTACTTTTTACATTCATTCTCTTTTACTCTCCTCAATATCTTCTGTCGTTTCAAGTTCTTGCTTTCAAAAACCCCTTTCATCTTCCTCAAAATCCCGTGTGAACAATGGCTTCATCAAGTCTCAAAAATGTCAGTGCTCATGAATCTGCTTCAATGGAACAGTATGAAGAACCTCATGGAACGCTCCTCACACCTATTGATAATCTGGAAGTTCTCTCTGAATTGATTATTGATTTTGAGAGCTTGCAAGAAAATGGCTTCAACCTGTATGAAGACGTTACTCCTCAAGGATGGAACATGTACTTTGACCTTCTATTGGGGCCAACCTTTCCCATTCTTGTCAAGGAATTATGGATACATGCTTCTTCTCCAAATCACCAGGTTACTTCTTATGTCATGGGGAAGAAAATTGTTATTACAGAAGATCTTATTGCAAAGCTTCTTGGATACAATGGTGGTGGTGTCAGATGCATTGACATGGCTGAGAGATGCTCTGACCTAAGTTCTATTGCAAGGGAAATTTTTACTTCTGGACTACCCTCCAGTAAAATCAGAGATTTGAAGGATCATCACAGAATTTGGGCCAGAATCATTCTGGGATGTATCAACCACAAGAAGCCCACAAGCTCTCCCGATTATATCAATATTGATCAGCAATTTCTGATCTATTTCATTGCTAAGAGGACAAAGGTAAAACTTCCACACTTGTTGTTCAACCATCTCAGAACAAGTATGAAGGAAACAAGAGAAGACGAAAGGACCAAGAGGGATTGGATTCACTTAAGAAGGCTGATTTCAGATATTATAACAGAGAATAGGCTGATAGAACATCTGAAGGAGACTCAGGAAATCAACACATTGGAAGCAACCGCTTGGAAGCCCCTGAACACTAAAAATCTAGAGAAAATGAAAATCATTGAGAATATCATGAAGGAACCATCTGTTACTTCTCATGCAACCATCACTTCAAGAAGGATACCTCTGAATTATTTTCCTCTATTTTCGGAGATTGACTCCAAACCAGAAATAATATTCAGATACCTTGAAGCGTGCAAGGCTGATGGGACTGCCCCAAAAATCAACATTCAGGATTTGCACAAGGCTGCTCCAGAGGTTGTTTTAAAGAAGACAAAGAAGAGGAAATCAGCAGGAGAAGGACCCTCTTAGAGGACACCAAAAGTTGCCAAAAAGAAAGGTAATCCCTCTTTTGTTTCTGTTATAGAATCAATAACTGTATCAATATCTGAAGCCATGCCTTCTCAACTAGAAAATCCATCACCCCAAACCTTTGAAGACTTTGACATAGGGTTTGATCCATCTGAAACTCTAGGTCATTTTCTGAATGAACCTCACTACCCTTCTCAAAATCCAAATCCTGAACATGACCAACCAGAACTTGCCAAAGTTCTGTCTGACATTGATTTATTTGATCAAGATTTTTCCTCTCCCTTACCAGAAAATCAAAATTCCCAACACCCAGAAAATCCAAACTCTCAACAACCACCAGAAATTCGGCAACCACACTCTCCACAACCAGAAATTCCTCAACCAGAAATTCCACATCCACAATCACCTCAACAAGAAATTCCACAACCAGAATATCTGAACTCCAACTCACCACAACCAGAAACTCAACCTTCTGAAAATCCATCTTCTGATATCCATGAACCAGAACCCCAACATGCTACCACAAACCAATCTGAAGACTCTCCTTCAGATTCTGATACTATCCCAATACCTGGAATCACAGAACCTCTTGCGGTTTTCATGCCTCTCAGCATTCATGACATTCCAAAAATCTGTTTTTCTCTTGAATTCACACCTCCAAACACCCCTACTTGACCAATCATTATTCCCGACTCTCCCACTCCTTCACCCAGTAGTCATCCAGCTGACAACCTCAGACTTGTCATTGATCCAATTGTGCTAGAAAGACTAGCCTCCACATCTCACAAAACTGCCATTCCCAAACCTAAACCAACTACAACCACATCAGATATTGGTACAAGTTTGTTGATTTTTGAAACAAGAATGCAGGAATCGATAAATTCTTTGAAGCATGCAAGTCAAGAGATGACTAATCCTACTGCTTCTGATTATATGTGGACAAGATTCAGAAATTGGCTTAGCTCTAAAACGCTGAAGCTGAAGGAACAGAGTTATGAAAAGGTTCAGCAAAACTTTAGTGATAAGATGAAGGCTTTTCAAGACCAAGTTTTGAGCCAACTGTTCAAGAAAGATATCCTCTTGCTGGATAATGCTCCCTGGAAAGAGCATCATCCTTCAGATGAAGCTGAACCAGAATCAGAAAGTCTCTCTCTGACTATTGCTCCAGCAGACATGATTACAGCAGAAGAAATGGTTCACTCAGAAGAAGCTGCAGAATGCTCTGAGCAACATCCAACTCCTGAAGAGACACCAGCTTCCTCCTTAGTCATGCAAACTCTGGAAGAGTTGAAGAAAGAAAATGTATTAATCCATGCAAGGCTGGATAAGCAAGAGGATACAAACAAAGAGATTAAAAGTATTCTGGGTAAACAAGAAGACACTACAAAGGAAATCAGAGGCATTTTGGGCAAGCAAGAAGAGTCAAATACTCAAATCAAGAGCTTGCTGGAAGCGCTGTTCACACGTCTTCCCCTTACTTCTTAGATTTTCTTTTAAAAATTGTTTATCTATAACTTTTGATTTTACCTCTTTGTTTCAGGAACTTGTCATTACATTATGTTTTAAATATAATTCATATCTTTTGGTTCTTATTATATTTCCTTTTTGATAACTGACAAAAAGGGGGAGAAAGTAAGATATTTTCAATAATGGTTTACCGAGACAAAAGTCTCAAACATTCTGAATTACTTAACCTCTACTTTCTGAAAAGTTTGAACAGGTACAAATTCTGATAGGAGATGCAGATAAAACTCTGATGAGAATGAACTTAAGGGAGGTAATCAAATCAGGGGGATTTTCTCTTAAACCTTTTTTTATTTATTTTTAATTGAAAATTCTAGTTTTTGTCATCATCAAAAAAGGGGAGATTGTTAGAACATAGTTTGATTCTACAACCCTTAGTTAGAGTTTTGATGATAACAAATACAAATAACAAATATGCACCCTAAAAATTATGTTATTGTGTATGCAGAAGTTCTGACCAAAGCATCATCAGAAGTTAAGTCATAAGAGCTACACGCTGAAGCAATCAGAACATGCGCTGAAGATTGATGACCAGAACCTGCGCTTAAGTGAATTAAACTTTGATTCTGAATAAGAGCACAACAATCCAAGTCATCAATGTTCTGAAGCATCAGCAACATGCAAGGATGTAAGATTCTGAAGCGTTACTGATCACTCAAGACAACATCAATTACAACGGCTTCTTTCAAACATGATCTTCTCCAAATGGAAACTGAGTTAATGACATTGATCATGCTTAATGATCATCAATAATCCATTGCCTATATAAACAAGCTCAGTGTTCAAATCGGGAACGATTTGCCCATACTATTCACAAGAATTCAAAAAGCTGCAAGCATTATTCATCATCTTTCCACGCTCTAATTTTGTGTAAATTATCACAGTTGTCATATTAGTTTTTTTAACAAAAAATAACAACACACATTCTTGTATCTTTGTTTTAAAACAATGTTCCTTGAGATTAATCGGATTATGGTTGTACTCAAGAAGACTTTAACAGTTGTTAAAGTAGTGATTGTAATCCTTTTGTGATTAGTGAATTAAGTCCTCGTTGGAGAGAGGCGAAATCACCTTGACGGGTGGACTGGAGTAGTTTGAGATCAAACGAACCAGGATAAAAATATTGTGTCATTGTGATTTTGATTCCAAATTTTCAATTCAACCCCCCCTTCTTGTGTTTTTCACATCTTCATTGTTGTCCATAGTAGTAAGTGTTTTAGCGCTTCCAGAAAATGTGTGCTTGGTCGTACGTGACCCTTTGCTGAAACTCATGTTCAATGCCCAGAGTGATTCTGATGCAGACCTGCCCCTGGCTATTCAGGACTTTATGAGAGATTTCTTGGAATTTTGACTTGACTGCCACTGATGAGTTGGACAATAACATGTTATTCCCCCTTGGTTATGGAAAGTTTGTCATTGTAAGTGTTTTTCCATTTGAAGTGATTCTGTTTCCTGAGAGAATTTCCGTTCATTGGATATTCGTCATGTGAATTTCTTCGCTATCAAACAATTAACCATATGCACACAACGATATTCAAACAATGCAAAGTTTATGTTTGTCTTGAAGTTTTAAAAATGCATTTTTAGCAGATAAAAGAATTTTGTAAGAATATGAATTCAACTCAAGATTTACAATAAGCCTTACAGGAGTCAGGATACCTTTTGTAACAATATGCTTTCGAACTAACCCATGCTTCAATTAGGACTTTTAAGGGGTTGTAACGTGGCCGGGTTCACGGTTTAAGAAACAAAGGATAAGGCTCAAAGTGTATTTGTACCCAACCTGCTCTCCGTGATTTCTCCAGTCCTATACTCAGTTAATTGCGCGTTTTGAATTCTAATTGAGTCTGGAATGACATTTTGGTGATGGTTCAGACAAGTTAAGTTCGTTGGAGAAGGCAGTCATTTTCAACATTTTTTCTGTTGTTGAGGGTTTGTAGCGACCTCCTTTTTTTGGTTTATTGTCCCTAATTTTATCCTGAATATTCTTGTTTTGAGATTACAGCCAGCGGGATGCCCCCGTTTTTCTTAAGTCTCCTTCATAGGTTTTGACTTAGTGGGCTTTTCTTTTGAGAGATAATGACTGCCTATTTCATGGGGAACCATCACCGTCTTTTGATTCAGAAGGATGTTTGTGTATGAAGTGAAAGCTTGCGGCTAAATGCGCATTTGGATTAACTGAGAAACTACCTTGCCCCAGGTTATGATTAAAAGTTTCAATTTGTGTGAAAAAGAAAACTCCTACTTCTTTGGCTCAAATAGGTTGACTAGGGATCATCTTCCTTATAACTCCAGTGTTTAGGGATTGAAAGAACGCTTGTACGTTGTCAGCAAGGTCTGTCCAAAAACATACTGTATGAGATTATGGTATTGTTTTCGTCATCCTCCCTCTAAAGGCTTACAACTTTTAACAAGAGTTGAATATCACGAAAAAGAGGGAATAAAAGCATGGTTTAAATATAGTGAAAATGAATGGATTAATTCAAGACAAACATATGCAGTGTGTTGTACCCCAAAATTTTCCTTCTCATGTTTTCCAAGGTCTTCCCCTACATGGTTGGTCACAAACCCTTTCCTAAGGAAAAGGAAAATTTGTGAGTGATGTTTTTAAGTGTCCTTCGATTGGCATTGTAATAGTTTCCTTCGATTGACAGTTTAACAAGTACCCTTCGATTGGCAGTGTCCTTCGATTGGCATTGTAACGGTGTCCTTCGATTGATAGTTTAACAAGTACCCTTCGATTGGCAGTGTCCTTCGATTGGGATTGTAACGGTGTCCTTCGATTGACAGTTTAACAAGTACCCTTCGATTGACATTTCAACAAAGGCTTTCGATTATCCTTGTAACAAGATCCTTCGGTTGGCATTTCAATAAGGCCTTCAATTGGTATCTGGACAAAGGTCCTTCGATTGGTATGGACAAAGGCCCTTCGATTGGAATTCCAAAAGGTCCTTCGACTGGCACTTCAAAGGGTCCTTCGACTGGGACTTCAGAGGGTCCTTCGACTGGAACTTCAGACTTTACCTCAATAAAAACATTCGAATGGAATAACCTTCGAATGGCATTTCAGTGTAGAGTTTGTCTTAATCTAAGATGCTCTGATGAAGGAAGTTCTGAACACTTCGAATCAGAATTTAGACTCACCACAAGGCTAAGGGCTGGTCGAAGTTGTCTAAAAGGGAATGTGCTCGAATTGGACTTTGAAGCCGGCAAACAAGGCAGGTTTGAAGGAATGAAATAGGCTGGCATGACTAAGTAAAAATATATATCCTAACCTGTCCAGGTTCACCCCATGTTCAAAATGGCATGTTGTCCTTGCAAATGTGCAATCGAAGCAAAGGGAGTCTCAATCGAAGGGGTTGTGACACCGAAGCTGGAGTAATTTGAAGCGGAGCTTAGAGCTATCGAAGAGGGTGAATTCGAAGGGAAGTAGAGTTGCAAAGGACAGGTCAGCTTTCGATTTTCATCATGTTGGAGGCCCAAACAACTCATAATAGGCTGGCAGTAACGCATGAAATAGATTGGCACTTGATTGAATCAAATATAGCAAGTCTTTATGAAGAAATCAAATAAAATCTCTTCATCATAATGGGCCAAGATTTGATACACAAATGTTGACCTAAATTCCCTTGTCTATATAAACCTCATGCTCTCAGAGAAAAAGGGAGGGATACAAGGGGGATACATGTGCAGCAGCCACCAAAAAGGGCCAGACGGAAATTCATGGAGACTACCCCACGAAAGTCCAGAAGATAGCATCAAGTTCCAAAACCCCATTGCAGGCACCTTCCGTCCAGGTTGACACTCTGATCGAGTTCTTGGAATCCACATAGGCGTACACTCATTTGTGTTTCAGCCATCTCACGCCCAAGACTGCAGATCCAGGTGCCTCCAGTGGTAAAAATATTTGATCCCACTTAAATCTTGAACTAGACTCATGATTGCATATTCATAACTTTTTATTATTATTTGAGAACAATTTAACAAAGTGTATGCAAGTTGAAGTGTTCATACGTTTGAACCCCCATGGATAGAGTTTCTTCTGAAGCTGGTTATGTTTGAAATCCATGATCCTGGCTGTGACAAATTGAAACCAACCCAGATCCGGGTTCAGGAATTGATTTCGAATGGGATGCTTTTCTGTGTTGTTTAGTTTAGAATTGACTAATTTGCAGGACCAAAAGCAGGTGTCATGCCCTTCAAATGAGCAAGCAGCTCAGGTGGCGAAAGGGAATTCGTACAATTGAAGGGACCAGGGTTCGAATCCCATGCCTTACATTTTCAATTTCTAACGAACTTCCTTGCTGGTCCAGTATCCCAGATCGAAGGATGTCACATCCAGATCGAACGCCCCAGACGTGCATTCGCTCAAGTTTCATCGATCATCCCTCTGGATCGAAAGGCCACCCCAAGCTTCTTCGATCCAGGCCTTACAGTTTCAATTTCTAATCTTTTGCTTGCATCACACCCAAGACCCTCGAATGAGGTCTTCGATCAGCTCATTGGATCGAAGAGCAACCCGGGCCTCTTCAATGCAGGCCTTGCTTCCAAGAATTCCTTATTTTCGTTTCCTGTTTTTGACCCTTTCGTTTTTGTTTCCTTTCGATGGACTGCTTGTCCTTACTTCTTCTAAGTTTTAATTAACAAGCAAAAAAACCCCAAAAATATTAGGTTTAGTTTTTACAGTAAATTAACTTTGTCAATTAATTAATTAACTATTTTAATATTTTTCTAAAAAAAACTAAAATTGAATAGACTTAGGATTCTTTATTCAATTTCTTTTCATAATAAAAAACAAACAAAAAATTCCTTTCACTTAGGATTTTAGACGTATTTTCAATTCACGCGCGCGTTTATTTACTTTAGCATTTTCCATTAATTATGTAACTGTGCCCGGTTTGTAATAGCTTAATTAGGATTTTAATTTCCGCATTTTACATTCTCAGTAAATATTTATGTAATTTCCCCAAAGCTTTGTAATAGCATAGGACCTTTATGTTTCACTTTTATATTCTGTATATGCTTGTATATAATTGCTAGCAACCTAGGCGTGTATGCTTAATCAACCAATCCGTAGATCACTAAACTGCAAGATAAAATATCTGAAATAGCACACTATTGCACACATGCATCCTTAAGGTATACCTCACTTGGTTGCCTTCAGAAAAATAATGACCATGTCCCTCGAACGTAGGGATACTCTTAGCAAAGACCCTCAATTTAAAGTCATCATAAAGATCATAGTCCATAAATGTCCCTCGAGTTGCCTACGAGAAATAATCTTATGATGATAGTCCCTTCGAAATGCTAAGGTATCCTTACATGTTGCCTTCAATGACCATTACGTCCCTTTCGATAGTCCCTCAACATCCAACAACTAGGGTTACCTACTCACTAATAGTAGGATAACACGGTCTAAAGGATATGAGGAAAAGAACAGTCTTTTTCGAGTAGGTAGATTACTGTTAGGTACTTGCTCAAACAAATTTTCACACCACACTTTCAAACACTTTTCAAACAAAGTTTTCAAAAACACTTTATCACACTCTTGAGGACTGATACAAGAGTTACCATAAAGTGAATCGCCGCACTAAGGCATTTTCAAACAAAAACTTTTTCACACAAATACGAAAGCAATTTCAAAAATGAGCAAGTACCTAAGAGCCCATAGAAAACCATGGATGGAAAGGGTGCTAACACCTTCCCTTTCCATAATCTACCCCCCTTACTCAGAAAAATCTCGAAAGGTCTTTTTCTGTTCTTTTCACCCTTTCCTTAAATTGGATAAAAGAAAAGTCGATGGCGACTCTTGCTTACCGCGACATTTACAAACACAAACACAAAACCAGTATTAACAATCGGTTCTGCCACCGTATCACACAACACATTAACGAGAATAACAAAAGTCTGACATAAGGACAAATGTTTAAGCAAACAAAGAAATTACAACTGAAAATTTGAATAAAGAAAAGTTTCTCTGCCTAAACTTCGTCACTTCAGATGATGTGCCTTTGAAAGATGACAGAAAAACTCAAGTTGACCATCTTATGTGAATTCCAACACACCTTCGTCAATCAGGTCTTGAATCTTGTTTTTCAATGTCCAACAGTGGTTAGTGTCGTGTCTGGGACTATCGGAGTCGTACGCACACCTTTCTTCATGATTGTAACTGGGAGAAGCAGTAAAGGGTTTTTGAGGAGGCTTCCTCAATGTAACCAGCTTGGCTTCCAACATATGATGCAATGCTTGAGCCAAAGGCATGTTGAACTCAGCAAATTGTCTTCCTTTCTTACGCTGACCACCTTGTCATGGTTGGCGAGGTTGTTGTTGGACTCTTGGTATAGTAGCCATTTTGAAAGGTGTTCTCTCAACCAAACCAACTTCTTGTCTCATCGGAGGATGATTAATGACTCGATCCCCAATTCTAGCTATTTGTCCCATATGGTTGCATCCATCTTGATAAAGCTTGTTGACAAGGGCTCTCAGCTCTTCTTGTCCCCGAGCTAAGTTTTAGATAAGATCCATCTGGCCTACCATCAGTCTCATCATCTGGATTTTCATGGTTGCCATTTCAGTTTGAAATTGTTCCAGCTATTAATCCCTGATGTCTGCAGGATTCCTCTTGGTCATGCT